>JAPXFQ010002620.1:1200000-1913425 GCA_028564705.1 Apricaphanius iberus
TGGTTTTCCTCACTCTCCTCTTTCTTTGCCATCATCACTGTGTCCACTTCCTTCTCATTTGCTTCAGCATCTCAGCCACGGAAATCTAAATCAGGGAAAGTCAATTTCATCGACTGAATGTATGGCACAAAAAAACGTATTCACCTATTATTTGTTGAATCCAAACAAGTCTTGGAAAGACTGATACTAAAAGGATGTTTGTGGTTTGATTTATTGTGTATGGCTAACAAAAACAGACTTAACTCAGACGAGTCAAATAATATGGTACATTTTCAGTTATGCGAACTAGTGTAAAATGAGTTTCCCATCAAGGAAGAGTCTGTGAAGAGGTCAGACAATCAGAGAAATCCGTCCGTTTGTCCATCCATTTTCTTCCACGTATCCTACAGGGGCAGCAGCCTAAGCAGGGGGCCCTCAGACTTCCCTCTCTCTTGGCTCAGCTCCTAAGGAGGAAACCCAAGGCATTCCCCACGTGTCCTGGATCTTCCTATGGGTCTCTTTCACATAGGAGCTGCCCAGAACACCTTACCAGGGAGGCGTCTAGGAGGCATCCTGACCAGAAGACTGAGGCATCTCAGATGACTACTCTCGATGTGGAGGAGCAGAGCTCCTCCCGGATGACCAAGCTTCTTCCCCTATCTATAAAGGAGAGCCCAGCCACTCTAGGGTGGAAACTCCTTTTAGCCGCTGGTATCTGTGATCTCGTTCCTGCAGTCACTTCCCAGAGCTCTTGATCATACAGGAGGGAGATCGACCGGTAAATCGGGAGCTTTGCATTTCGACTCGGCTCCCTCTTCACCTTCACAGCACAATACAGCCACTGCATCCCTGCAGACGGCGTGCTAAACCACCTATCAATCTCCTGCTCCATAAAAGGAATTTTTCCTTTCCTTTAATGAATCAAGAAGAATTTGATTGTTGATGAGGCAACGTACTGTACGTTACCAAACCTTAAACTAGAAATGTCAACATCATGATTCTGAATTAGGAGTACAGGGCTTAATAAAAGCTAACTAGAGTGGCAGTTGGACTGTAGACCTGGGCAGGGTATACCCCATTTGTTCCTTAATGATCCATCATGAGAGAGCCTCTATGAACCTTCACAGAACAAACTATTACAGCAGGAAAGGTTTTGTATGATTGTTCATGTGTCATTTGAGGTTTGCTGTCATTATTCATGCTGAATTATTGTCATTTTATTTTAATATACGAATTCATCCCCATCCTTCATGATATACAGAAGACATTTAAATATTAGTGCTTGGAGCAAAGTAAACTTGAGCCCGTCTTTGATTTTTTTCTGTCTTTGTTGCGAAAAGTTATCACCAATGATTTGTGCAGACATCATAAGGAAGTTGCATCAGCCAGTTGCAGCTATTTCAGTGTTTTTTCTCCTCCAGAATGTTGTAATAGTCTCTTTTAGAAGAGCAGGCGTGGAGCTTTCCAGGAGTCTGGTGGGACAGAGTCCCTCTCTGTCTCTGTGTGCTATGTATTATAGAGCAGTTTGTGGCTCTGGCTGAAACATGTCTGTGTACTGTCAAAAGCAAACAATTTTAATATCCAGTTTTCAACTCTAATATGTTGCTCTTTACTCCATACTTTATTTTTTACTCCAGTTTGAAAAACATAAAAGGTTGAATTCCCGAAAACCCTCCTGTTGAATTTATGGAACAGAGTGACTTGGAGTCATGTTTAAAATGTTTTATTTTTATTTTTTTTAATATTTGTATTTTGGGATTTGGAAAGAGTTGGTGCCTGGAATTGTGTGTCATGTCAACTTGGACCTTAAGTTGTATTCAGGTCTAATCACATATACATATCCATGAACAAAAGTTCCCATTTTAGGGACACAGTAAACATGTTGGACAGTGAGATCTGGTTGAAAGAGGCCAAAGTTGAACTGTTTCGGCTGCATGCATGCATGAATGTTTTTGGTGGAAGTTAACACCCTGAAGCCACCATCCCCATAGTGAAACATCATGATATATTTAAAATATATTTCAAAAGCTGTATTGCTGTGCTTATGTAAAACCCAAATTCCCATTAGAATATGTTTAGCTTTGTGTTTTTAATCTTACCAAATGTTAAGATATGCAAGGATGGGAATACTTTTGCAAGGCTCTGGATATTTGCATTAAAGATACAGCATTGCTTTTAATGACCTAACTGCATCCAAACAGGTGCTGTAGGTGCTTAACTTTTGCCATGTTGGATCCACTGTGCAGTTATTGAGTCAAAAGTTTGTCCAGGGATACAGTGGGCAGTTTTTGTATGATTTTACCCGTATCAGAAAGAATGAATAGCTTGTCCATCACTGGAAAAATGTTTGAAGCTGAAATAGAAGCAACATTTTTCAAAAAATATAATGTAATAAAAGAACATTGAAAAATACAAAAATTTGCTTGAATTCTGCAGTCAATGCGTGTAATTGCTCAATATAAATAGATGATTCAAGAAATGAAGATAATCAGTGTCTTTCACTGAGAAGCTGCTGGGACACTTCAGCATCCATGCTACTGTTGGATTTCAAATATGTTCTTGAATGTGTGGACCCACTTAAGGCTCCCTCTGCAGCTTATTAATAACAATATCCCTTGTCTAGATAGTTCTCATGAGAGAATAAGGCCAGGCAGATTCTACATGGTTTTCTCTCAGAAAGGGAACCATTGGTTTGAAGAATGAAACAAAAAAGAGAGATTGGGTTCATTATAGACTCTGAGGAGACAAACTACATAGTTATCGTTTCACTCTCCTACTCTCTGTCACCCGACCGCTCACACGTGTGCATTCTCACTTCCTCCTGGTGTTTCGTATTCTGAAGTAGTGTGGGGAACAGTTTTTCAATTCACTTTTATTTATATAGCGCCAATTCACCACACCTGTCGTCTCAAGGCATTTTACAAGAAAAGTCGTCTGGGGGTTTAAGAAGACAGAGAAAAGACACAAAAACACAAAAAAGAACTGATGTAAGAATACTTTATACATTAAAGAAAATAAAAAAAAATGGCAGCAGAACATGGAGGATGCTCGGTCACTGGGAGGATCATCCGAGCCGATCCAGCTGGGCCTTGTAGCTGAGCAGGATACCAGACCAGGTGGAGCTTCTATGGAGAGAAAGACACTGATAGAGAACAAGGTTAACAATCAAAATAACTGTAAAAAAATACATCCGGAGAGTAGCAAAAGAGAAAAGTAGAATGGTGAAGAAAAGTGGTTTGTCTAATCTCCAACAGTCTGAGCCTATAGCAGCATGCACAAATACAAATATAACTCCAGATAACATAAGCAATTCTATTGTTTTTCTTTTCTTTTCTTAATCAATATGTTTGCGTTAAAAGTTAAACGGATGTCAGAATCTAATTCTGCGGTTAATAATACACAAAGCAATGAATAGAAGTGTAAAGCAGTGAGATGAGACCATTCCTGAATCTCAAATTATTTTACATACCATGGAGTGAGTACATTGCAAATTGCCTACACTGTCATGTGAAGTATTTTTCAATTTGCCACTGCTCTAACTTTAACTTCTTAGAAAAATCTCAAACTCATTTCACATGCTACTACGTACCTTATTGATCTGTTCTCAACTATTTTCATAAATACCTAAAATATTCCATCAGGAGGTGCAGAAGTTGTTTGACAGTTGAGTGGAACTGGCTGGTTCTTGTTAGCTTTTTTACTGTCTTTGTGTCCAAGTAGCACTTTTGACAAGGGCTTGAGAACAAAAGGTGACAGGGATGGACCAGCAAACCAGCCAAGGTAGTAGTCGATGCTGAGATAGCAGCATTGAGAACTAATTGCCTTATTACCTAGAGCTCTGGCTCAATCTGACTTACCGTTTTGAAGAGTTATGTCTCTTGTTTTAAATTGATTTACTTAAAATTTTAACAGCTCAATATAAAAATTCTTAAGACTGAAACAAACATGTGATTTTCTGCAAACCAGTGACCCGAAGTGTACAAATAACTTTCTTCTAGTTAAACGATAGAAGTATTTTAGACAAATACTTTTCAGAGAAAGAAATAGTGTATGTACCTAATAATATATGTTGTACCACAGTTGAGCCCAACATTATTTGTTCCTCTGGCAGATTTAGGTTAAAGTCATCTTTTATTTTGATAACACGTTTGTTCCATCAGTAATGTCAGTTATTTGAAATCAGAACAGCTGATTTGAATCTGATGTAGAATCTATGGAGAGAGCTAAATATTAAGGTGATGACAAGGAGGCCATTCAGCCATAGAGACTTGGAATTCATCACTAATAGTAAATTATATAGTAATTAGTAAATAATAGTAAATAAAAATATGAGTGAAAAATTCCAAATTTTTTTGCAGCACTTTACTGAAAACAGTCAGTGCATCTAAATCGAGTTATTATAATAAATAAATATTTAGCTCCAAATTAAATATCTAAGTAACAAGCGCAAAAATGTAGCTTCAACCATGTAGCTATCTAGCTAATTATATGGATTTGAGGCAAAAGTTTAACTTGGAGCTAAATATTTAGCTAATGTGCAAATTCACTTGCCAAGAAGCGGAAGTGGAGTATCAGAATTAAATCTAGGTCTTTTAAAAAAACCCTAGGCTACATAATCTCTATAAACTGCTGTAAATTCATCACTAAATATCTGTATTGCCATTAAAATGGCCAATCCTTCGTTTTAAGCTGCAATTTTTTGGACATGTCAGTATGAAAGAGATGACAAAGAGGTTCCACTAGCAGTTTTTATTTTCGTAGTTTACTTTTTATCAGCAAGTTTAGCATATTGGCTAAATATTTAGCTTAGGCTAAATGTTTAGTTCAAAGCTATATTTAGCCAGTCAGTTTAGCCTGCTAGCTAAATATTTAGCTTCAAATTATAAATATGTGTCTTGCTCAGTGATAGGCAGTAATGCATTAAAAGTAATGCGTTACTGTAATCCAATGAATTTTTTCGAGTAACAGGTAAAGTAACGGATTACAGTGGCAAAAAAGTAATTAAACTGCAGTTACTTCTGTGCAACCAGGCTGCGTTACTGCGTTAGTTAGTTGCGCCGAGTGCTTCTGATGACATTGACATTTGCTGTGGGGTAGGCTACAGTTTCCTCATTCATGAAATGAAAATCCTTCACCTGTTGGCGAAATTCACAGTTTCTAATCCAAAATAGGTCATCTACGTGATTCGTAGTTTATATGTCCAATGAGAAAAACAATCAGCTGTAATTAGTGATGCATGCAGCAGCCAGCCGCACATTTTCAGATCAGTCTTTATTAGGGCTGCACGATTATGTCCAAAAAAATAATCACGATTATTTTGATCAATATTGTAATCACGATTATTAATCACGATCATTCCTCCAGTCCTGTAAAATATCTATTTTTATTGCACCAATTATAAACTTTAAAAAATATAAAAAAAATTGTGAAAAATAAAACTTTAGATTAGAATAGATGATTAATAATGCAAAAAACTAACAAAAACAAACTCCAATATATATATATATATATATATATATATTTAAAAGTACAAGCTAAATCTGTTATTGCAGAGTGCAATCTCAAAGTGCAATTTATGGGAAACAGTTACAGCTTATACAGAAAAGGCCTTTGACATTCCCTGCATCCAAATCCTTAGTATTTACTATATGCTACGTAGCAACTATTACTCACCTGTTAATGTATTACTGCAAAGCAAACGATCGCGTAATAGACATGAAATCAGACGTACTGCTCCACCATTTTGAATGTCCTTTGACCCATATGACTTCTGTTGACCCAGATGTTTACGTTGCGTTCGCCTGTGGTCCCGCCTCCTCTAGCCGTTATTTTGTCTGGTATGACTTAACAACTTAAATGTTTAATCAGTCATAAAACAATTACAGTAATCAGTAACATCGCTTCACGTACATTTATCTGCCGAAACTGCAGCGGTGTCAATGGTTGACAGTTCGTCTGTAGCCATTTTTAGCTACGTCCTTCTTCTTCTATGATTTCGCGCCACCACTGCATTGTGGGATAGCGTAGCATCCACCGGCTGCTTACTGTGGCGGTAGTACACTTTCAGGAACTTTCTGCCTACTAGTCAGATCGATAATGGAGATTTGGATCTACTACATTGCTCTAATATTCCTTTTTACCTGCTACGTAGCAAGCGTAGTGCAGCCATTATGAGTGCTGAGTGGCATATGCACGGTTTTTATTTGGGCAGCTTAATGAAGCTTTAGCCATGCCTTTGCCCCCTGGTGGTTGGCAGACTATTGGTTGAGGCAGTGTATGATGAAGAGGCACGCAGTGAAGCTCGCATTTTGAATGTAAATATCGTTGACGATCAGGTTCATTTAATTGTGGCTACCAAAATCCTAGTCTTTATGTGACTGACAGAAGCTGTAGTTTTAATTACTACTTAAATCCACCTAGTTATTAAGGATAAAAAATTTTTTTAACCGACCTCACGTCTTGTCTACTTTTATTTCGGCAGCACGGTGATGACTTCAGCAGCAGATCTCAACATTTTTCCCCAGCTATTTGAGCCCGAGAGCGCAGCTGGTCATTCTTTTTAATAAGTTACAGAGTCAAAATCAACAGACTCAATACAGCCCTGAGATCAAAGTAAGGAAAAATACTTTCTCACTCTCCTGACACAGAGACTACTGTGAGTTTTTAGAATGATTAATGAGTGATCGTTCCAAAACTTTCAGTGCTGCTAACCAGGGGCGTATCCAGGAGGTTAATACAGAGGGGCTAAAAGGGGCCAGGGTGGGTCTTGGAATCTAGCTCTAAAATAAAACCAGAGATGTTCTTCTAGTGGGGACCCAATCTGAGCTGGCTACTTTTTATAGATTTAATCTGTTAAAGTGACATTTAAAGTCATTTTATCTTACTAAGGTTTATGTGACAATGTAGCTTATAACTGATTGCGTTTCAAACTATTTATGTGATTGGCGAAGAATGAAATACAATCACAAATACAAACACTGCAACTTTTCATAAAAGCTTTTTCACAAAAAAGTGTAGGGACTGTTTCATTTGTTAATTTACGTTATTGCTGTATAAATACTGTAAAATGCAAGTATTTAAAAAAATTATATCTCCGCCCCTTTTAAATTTCTCCCTAATTTTGAGGTCTCAATGTTGGCAAGTATGGACATATTAGCGTGCATCGTCCGCAATAGAAAACAACAGACAACAATGTGACAACAGAGTGATGGATAGAGCACAAGCATTCAGCGTTTGATGGTTGGAAGTATCCCGAGTGTCCGCTGCACACTCTGTGTTGAAAGGAAACTTTAATCTACAGCGAAAAACTCAACTTCCAACCTGAGCATGCACCTAACTAACCGTGTGAATGTGAAGCTCAGAGAGAGCCCGACTGAAATCACAGCTGCTAAAGTGGATTCCAGGTCAGACGGCGCTACTGCTGCTAAACAGGTGAAAATAGAATTAAAAGAAAAAACTTGTTGCTGGCTATATAGTGGCTGTTGTGTTGATTTATTTACAGTTTTTTCTTGATGCAATGTTCATCAAGGAAAAAATTAAAAGCAATTAAATAAAATTAAGAATAGACTTTCATATGATTGAATTTTAGATGATGGAATATACTTACATTATAATTAGGTTGTGTTTCATGTTTTTCAAAAGTAATTAAGTCATAAATTAACTAATTACTTTTGAAAATAAGTAATCAGTAAAGTAGTGGGATCACTTTTTTGGGGAAGTAATCAGTAATTAGTAATTAATTACTATTTCCAAGTAATTTGACCATCACTGGTCTTGCAAACTATTAATTTCTAAGTTCAGTATTTAGTTTCTCCTCCAAACATTCAGTTTAAAACTGTGACATTTAAATGAATAAATAATGACAGAATTATGATTCTGAAAAATGAACCAACCTTTTTGTTTATCTTGTGACAGGCTAAATACCTCAAGTTATTGCTGTTACCTTTTGACTGTAACTTTCCAAATGGCATCTCATAATTTTAAGGTAGTGTATAACAGTGTTTATGTGATGCTGGGCCAGTAGTGTGGAACCGCAATAAACAGTAGCCTACAGTTACTACAGGGTGTGTCCTGCAGTTAAATACCTAAATATGATGTAATGGTACTGAGTTTGCTGACCAATGCTTACAAACAGCATGTATTGCACTGCAGATATTTGATCGTTCATAACGTAGGTGTAGGGATTCATCTGTCTCGGTCAGCAAGTAGTGTGAATGCGTCACTATAGTGTGTCATGTTTAGGAAGGAGGAAGCGAAAGTTTCTCACAGATGCCTCTGCTCTCTGTTGCTTTTCTCAGATGGGCCTCACACCCGTGCAGGGGCGTACAGGATGTGAGGCGGCTGCAAATCAAAGACTTAAAAGTAGAATGCAAAGTGCTTCAGGTTTTTAGTTGGCTGAGGTCATTATGAAACACCCATGGGTGGTAATAAGAACACTAGTAGGAAGACATAATTTAGCAGTAGTTTTGATGTAACTGAGTAGTGCTTTGTTTAAACATACCAAAAAAATGTATATATATGTCCAAAAATCGCTTTAATCGTTCAACATTGTTTGCTTTTTTTACAGCTAAAATATAAGGAAAAGTCCAAAAGGGTATTTAAGGTTGAGGTCTGAAAGGGTATTAATTCTGTGTCTCTCAATGAACTGCTGCCCCGACCCGTGTTGCATTACTGAATTACAGTCATGTAATTAAAGTAGTAGCTCAGACGGAACGTTTTTAATAGCACTGAGCCAAATCAGTATTAAATCGGAACTGACTGGATAGGATTGGAATGTGATAATGGATTATAACTCTTCAGAATCAGTTTTGCTCTAAATTTGAATTTATATGCTACTCTATAACTTAGTATATTTAAAATTTCCTTCCGTAAAACCAAGGTGATATTTTAACAAAGACTGTTTGCAAATCCAGAAAGCAGCTGTCTGTTTTTAGGAAGTTGACAGAAGGGGCCTGCACTCTAGAGGTGTGGAGAAAAAAGAAAACCTGTCTGCTACATTCTGTCCTCTGATTCTTTTTTATTTCTGGAGATGACCTGTTTGAATGCCAGAGTGCTTTTCTTTTGGAAACTGGTACATCAACCAGTTGGACCAGAAAGATAGTTTTTTTTTTTTTTTCCAGAGAGTCAACTTCAATCAGTTCAGCAGAGTGTTGCAATGCAGCAGCTGTCTGAGGGCCCGCCTCCCACAGAGCTGGAGTAACACTGAGAGGCTTTCAGAAAAGCAAAACGCCAACGCAGGATTTCTTTTTTGTTTTATGGCTCAAGTTCAGCTCTTTCATCTTCAACCCATGTTACTCGTCTGAAGCTGATGAAACATGTTTTATCTGTTTTATGGGAAAGGTTCTTCACTATCACTTAATTGTGCAAAAGCAACAGACCTTTTCCTTCTCTTACTCGACTAAAGGTCTGTTGGACACTTATGGTACCATCTCATGATATAAGCTAAATTATGATAAAACTGAATACCATTAACATCATATAATAAATCTACGTTTCAGAGTGCATTAGTGGCCACCAACTGGAATAAAATATTATGGTATAGTTGTAAACAATTATTTAAAAAACTTTAAAAATTGATTTAAAGTCCGCTGCTGACATTGTTTTTAAGGAAGATCTAAATATATTGGTTAGTCTCCATGTCACTCTTTTAAAATGAGCATTTTGCCAAGGATGCAGTAACTTTTTTTATTTTTATCAATAACCCCAAAAGTTTTTCAAAGTCTTTATAAAATTGGAAGAGTTGATCTGGAATAACAAGGTACCAAGAATATCTTTGGAACAGCTCACATGGGTCGATGTCAGTTGGATTTAAACTACTCAGTTTAATTTTTTTTTTCAGCTCAAATGTAAAAAAAAATTTGTCATGAGAATTCCATGACTCCATCCTGGGTTCATATTGGTTGTTTTTTTTGTTTTTTTTCTCTCGACTGTCTTCAGTTAATTTGTTTACAATTACAGAAATTTGTCCATTTGTCTTTTTTTTTTTTGCATCTTATTGAACTTAGGTATGACATACACAAGTGAGCCATCAAGCATGACCAACATTCTTTTCTTTTACCTGTTGGAGCAACTTGGAGATGGGCTCCAGGGTCATAGGTGACACTCAGGTTATGGAAAGGTCAGTAAATTATCTGCAAGAATTTCCATTTCAGAATATGTATAGTAGTGCCCCCAAACCACCTCCCCTCCCTTCTCGTCCAGCACTCAGCTACAGCTCCTAAACGGATTAACCAGAAAAACGGCCATATATGTTGAGACATGTTTTGTTGTCATTTTTGGCTGCAGTGCGCCTGTCCTTTCAGGGGAGCTGAGGCAGATCCCGCTCAACCAAAATCAGTGCGCAAATGAAGCGAAAACAAGCTATGACTCAGGCCTGCAAATGTTTGTAAAGCCAAATCCAGAAAAAAAAAACTGGTTCCAGCTCAGTGTTTAAAATGAATGATGGCTTTCCAAATGGCCTGGATGCTGATTTAGTTAAATGGGCCATGGCGCACTTCTTTAGCTTCTCCTTTTCCTGACTGTGAGCAATTTCCACTGATTCCTTACATTGTTGCAACTGAGAGATTTATAAGTTGTAACTACTGATTTAGGAGCTTGTGGAGAACCTGGACATTTTGAGTAACAAGAACTTCCTGTCAACAGTGCAATATATGAATAAGTGAAAGAATTTAGATCAGGGAGAGATCGGAGTCGAGTGTGGAGGCTAGAAGAGCTCTGGCAGCTTTAGACCGTTGGAAGCCTTTCCTAGGGCTGGGCGATATACAAAAAGAGTTTATTGATAAAGGGAATAGTCATATTGATTGACATCGACATTTATCAGAAAATGTAGAAAACGTAGAAAAAGTGCCTTCCTGCTCATTTGTTATTCTTCATAAACTCATTTTAGCTTGGATTTAAATGTATCCCTGTTTAAGACAAATGACTGTAGTGTTTCCTGTATTTCATTTTGTCCATCATTGCTACCTCTAGTGCTGACGTACGTCGAGGTTCAGCTCAAAACGGGACGCAACACTTACTGCTGAAACATTTGTTCGGGACATTTTTCCTCCGCCACTACTTGCTGGGACATCTGTTGCAGTTCAAGTCATCCGCTCCTTTTTGTGGTTTAAGGGGAGAGAGGGCAGGGGCGGAGCTTCCTGGGTCTGTGTTTATGATTGGTTTGGAGTAAGTAATGACTGTTATATTAAACTATGGGCTATAATGAAATATAACAACCTGTTTTTTTTTTTCTATCGTACCACACGTCTATCAATTTATATTTTTGTTGAGTTATTGTCCAGCTCTAGGCTTTCCACAAGGTTTGGGATGTTTGTAAAAATATCTGAATATTCTTCTAGTAGACCATTTCTGAGGTCAAATCTTGGACAAGATGGGCTGGCTCTCCATCTTAACTCTAACCCTCTCAAATGTATTCTAACTGGGTTGGGGTCAAGGTTCATTTCAAATCGCCCAGGTTCCTCTACACCCAACTCACTTATTTAGAACTTTGAACTATGTCTAAACTGTCCCCACAGAACCTTATAATTGTCCAAAATGTTTTGGCATGTTGGACAATGTAGGAAACACTGTTTTTTAACTATAATTTCATTGTTTTGCACGTGTGGAGGAGGATCTAGCGGAGTAGATGCAAAAACTACGTTTTTAACAGATCACAAAGGGGCTTTAAATAACTTCAATTTTGTTGTCAATAGAGATTTTAAGTTTTTCTCTAAAGCTCTCCCTTTCTTCAGATGGTAAAGTGCTTATATATTGGGGATTTGCCTGCATGCTATCTCTCTTGGAGGTGTTTGTTGTGTCTCTCTAGCCCTTCATTTTGTTTGTTTTCTTGCCATCCAACCACTCTCGCATGTGAACAAAGATGTCAACAAAGATCCTCCTATAGTGGTCTGAGCTTCTACTCACTAAAGTATGCGTACTGTTTACAAAAATAGTATGTAAACTCGAAAAGCACGCAGAGAACACAGACACAGAAAGAGCTATAACCCCCATCCCCATGTTATCTAATTCTACTAGTTTCATGACATCTTATAAGGGTCCAATGTGACCATAAAAATCATCTCTAGATTTGTTGGTAGTCGCTTTTCTCCAAACGAGTAGCTAAAGCAATGTCAGGAATCTGAAATAAATATAACGACAAAATCGAGAAGTTGTGGACACAGAGAGCAGCTTAATGCAGTGTCTCAGCTTCCCTCAGTCTGAGGACACCGCTTTGTTCCTCAAACACAGCTCTCGTTTATTCATTTATTACTGATCTATTTAGTGTTGGAGACATGACCTCCTTGGCAGAAGTAAAATGTCTCTGAATGAGACACAGAGCTGCTTTCCTGCTGTTGCTCCGCTCTTCCAGAGGAGAGCAGAGATTTGGGGCTCCTGCGTAAGAGGAACCGTTTGTGAGCTCTCTGACACAGGAGAGGAGTGAAGGTTGGATTAATGGTGAGATTATATACTAACAATATTATTTATACATTTAAAACAAAAAAAACACAAAACAATGAAAGGTCTGTCTGCCGTGACAAGATGACACAAACTTTGTCTTAATTTTTCTGTTAAAGGTTCAGCTGTTTTTCTGTTGACAAAAGCATTAAAATGGGAAAATGAGTGAATTCAAAGAAATGGTTAAAGAAAGTGAAAAGAGGCACAAGCACGCTCAACAATGAAAGAGGTCTTGTGATATGTTTTCTAAAACAAAGTAAAAAAACATGTATATATATATATATATATATATATATATATATATATATATATATATATATATATATATATTGTTTCATTGTTGAGCGTATTCATTCATCTTAACTAGGTCTGAAGTCAGTTTAGAACTATTGTTAAGTGGTAAGTAGCTTGTATGGTGATGTGTACAAAAACCTGATTCTGTAATTGGCATACGAACGGCGCTTCTTCCTGAACAAATGGTAAATGGACTGAACTTATATAGCGCTTTTCTAGTCATACTGACCAGTCAAAGCGCTTTACATTGAAGTCACATTCACCCATTCACACTCACACTCATACACCGACACCCAACATGGCTCGGTAGGACGATGTTTTTGGGGTTAAGTGCCTTGCCCAGGGGCACATTGACATGTGACTGGAGGAAGCTGGAATCGAACCTACGACCCTCCGAGCCAACTACTCTACCACTGAGCCACAGTCACCCTAACAAAGGAATAGTTAGTGAAAAAAGCCTGAATTAGCTTTACAGGGACTCTATAAAGATTTGTATCTTACAAACCCGATCAACTAAAAAACTCATGCATCTACATTGCATCCTAAAGCCGCTTGAAATCTTGTCTACAGTGTCTCTTGTGCATTCATGCATCACTTCCTGCCCATTCCTCTACACTCTTTTCACTGACAAATGTGCAACAACAAAAATACAACAGATAGTGACTCGGTTTACAGATGTTCCAAACATTGTGCTCCATTACAAACTCATAATGTCAGCTTAAACATTCGCTGTGGATTTCAAATATGGATCAGATTCCTGCTTCTCTGGAGCGGTTGCAACACTGCTATGAGTCATCCAGACTTGGCGCAGAAATGAAAACTGAAAACAAGAAAACCAGGCTGTCAGTGTAGAGTGGAAAAGTAACCGAATTAGTGTGTGTGTGTGTGTGTGTGTGAGAGAGAGAGAATCTGGCTGCTCTCTGGCATGACTATTAAACAAATAAAATATCTTCAAGAATCTACACACTTTGTTGTTGGGGTTTACGACAGTTAGGAAATGTTTAACGATTTTTTTTTAGGTGTAATATTAAACAATATCAATCTACCGTTAGGACTTTTAACTTGAATGCCATTGAAAACAGTGTTCAGTTTGGGGCTTGGCTAATCTGACACACCTGTTGGTTTGTCAGGTAGGACGTCCCAGGAAATCTGAGGCTGTTTGAAATAAATTCAGCCTGTGCAATGAAAATAGGGAACAGAGAAAATCAACCAGGAAAAGAGCTGAAACATAGTCTCGTTCATTGCTTCAGTTTTTACACACCCAATGCAGCTAACCTCTGGCAGCTACTACATAAATTGTGGTTACGCCAACTTTAATGTCAACACTCCACAAAGAGATCTTTCAAAGTAATGCAGTGATTGTCTTTTGCTGTAGGCAAGGAGGATGAGTGTAAAGACTGGCTGGAGAACCTGTTCAAGTGAAGGATGTGTGGGAAAACAGTCAGTGTTACCCAATGGAAGGTAACTGTTACTAGAACTAGGATATTTTAAGCAAATAAGCATAGACTTGTATGCAAATGATATCTTTATGCAAAAGAGACATTGTTTTAATCTGCATAAGGTAAAATTTGTCTGAACTCTGACATTTCCGTCTGGCATTTTTTAAGTCTGTAGAAGTCTGTCATGCTCTCTTTTGCTCCAATAAGGCTCGTTTCCACTATCAGAACTTCAGGGAATGCTCATGTCTCCATTTCATTGGGCCGACTGTAAAGGGACATCTCAGGGTCATTTTAGGAACCGTCCAATTTCTAGTCTAGCATTATTTACTCAGGAATGGCTCAGTAGAGTCACTGGTTGGGAGCTGTGTTTAACTCACGCTGATTGGTTGTAACTCAGAGGGAAATTATATCAGCAGACGTCGCCAAACAACCGGCTTTGCACAAGTAAGAAATCCTGGCGAAGGCAGTTTATAACAACATTTAGCTAACAGACACACAGAAACAATTCCTGCTTCTTCCTTTGTCAATGTCTTGTTATCCTAAAAATTTTTTTTAGAATTGTTCTTTTGTTCACTGAGCTACTGATTAAATTCATACTTTTTAAAGGGGGTGTACTCATTTATGCAGAGCACTCTATCTATCTATCTATCTATCTATCTATCTATCTATCTATGTGACTTTATTTACCACAGAAGAAGCACAAAGCAGCAGTGGGTGTGGTTCCTCCAACCTTCGAGTAACAGCCTAAAATGAAATAGTTAAGTAAGAGTTAAAGGGAAATCTAAGCAGAAATGGGTTGACTGACTTTTTAAAAACCCTATTGGTAATTTATTCTTGCCACTTTATTATCAGTTTATCTTTAACAAGAGTTTCTACCTTTATTGTCGGTTAGGATTTTATAGGTACAGATGAAGCCAAGATAGCTTGGAGGATTTCTTTCTGAGGCCAAATGTGAAAGTAAACAGCTCCTTAAAGGAAAAATCAAACTTCCTGTTTGGCATTCTTTCCTGGTGAGTTACCCAGTTCTCATTGTCCTGTTTTCTCCAGTTTTCTGTAATTACTGCAGTCTAATTACAGAAATTCATCTGCTTGAGCTAAAGGTTAATGTTCAGTCTCAGTTTTACGTCGTGGTCTCTTTAAAAGGGAACAAATCTTAAATAGACTTGTATTTTGGTATTTTTGTTTTTGAAGATAGATCTTCCTGTTATTCGTTACTGTTTTTTTTTTATTCATGCATATATTCAATAAACTGAAAAAAATGATCAATATTTCTCAATGCTTTGCCTTTAGACAGCATTTTTCTCCTTAAAGTCGACATGAAACAGAGATTTTAAGCAGGTGCCTGCAGAGTAGATCTCACCTCTACAACAGATACAACATATTTAAAAATGATTTATCCACAATTTGAAAAGAGAAGCAAGATGGTTGGTGCATGGTGTTCTGGCTTTGGGGGACGGGCCAAAGCTTTAAAGTCTCCTGGTGTGGATCGGCTCTTCAGGGACAGGATAGAAAGGCTGAGCTCATTGTGATTAGAGATAAATATTGATTTAGTGCTGGGCGATATGCCCTCACATATATATATTGTGATATAATCTGAAGTATTTTTAGTAAAGATATGTATTGCAATATATTCCTTTTTTTATGTATGCCAAAATGACTACCTATAAACATTCTCACTTTCCAGATACATTGGAACAGAACAACAACTTGAAAAAGGTTTCAATCCCATTGAAAGAATATTTATTGTGCAAAATACATTTAAAATAATATTCAAATCTTTTTCCAAAATAATGCAGCACAAAGTCTCACAACATAAAGATTAGATATTTAAAATCAAATAAAAGCTAAATGTTATGAAAATAAAGTTAAAAAGTCTCTGCCTTGCTGTTTACTACTTTATGAATTTAATATAGCACAACAAGAAAGCTGCACATATTTTCATTAAAAATGCTTCAAGTTCAACAGGTTTCATCATCATAAAACAAAAAAACATCCAATTTTTTACTTGAAATATCTGGAATAAAGAAAGAGACTGATCATCAGTATTTATCCTCCTGGCGTACCTGAAGTATGTAAGCACAGCTTAATGATATGAGGTTTTGTTATCTGTTAATGATGGCAGCTCATTGATATTGCAGAATAAAACATGAGCGTTCTATTTCTGGTGAGAATACCAAAGCTGGAGGCCTGTCTGGGGCAACAGAGTTCTGCATGTGTTTTTGATTTTCTTGAACTTTTCCTTCCACATTTTATCATCTGCCTCATAAACTGTGGCAGGAATGTCTTGTTTATCATCCAGGCGGTTTTGTGGGGAGAATTCAGCTTCACCATTAAAGTTCCATTTTCATTTTGTACAGTTCCTGTAAAAAGCATTCACTTCCTTGGATGTTTTACTTTTTTATTGCTTTCACATATCAATCAGAATTGATAAAATCCCTATTAAATAAAAAATATGAAACATAAATGTTCCCCCTGTTTGGCTGCAGCCACAGCAGAGAGTGTGTGTGGATCTGGTGTGGACACGTCTCAGTCTGCTCATTAGGTTTCCTCCAGTCTTCCAGCTAAACTGTTCAGCTCTCTCAGGTTGTGTGGGGATCAACTGTTGGCAGCCCTTCTCTGTCCTGCCACTAATTCTATATGGATTAAGATTTGGGCTTTGACTGGACCACTCCAGAACCTCCACCTTCAGGCCACTGTGTAAAATCTGGAAGCTTCAGGTTGATGTCTTGCTGGATATAAATTTAGTAATAGCTCAGCTATCCATGTTGGCGTTTATATGCAGAGAAATTAGTTTTTCAAACCACATTGTCCGAGCACGTTAGTCTGATTAAGAGATCAATTTGGTTGACTTCAGACTACGGAAATAATTTTCTTTTCTCTTACTGCATGTATGACAACTCTCCCGTAAAGCTTTGTACGGTGAAGAATGCAGGCAACAGTTGTAGAGTCTCTTCCGTCTCAGCTGCTGAAGCTTCCAAGCCCTTCAGCGTCGTCAGGTATTCTGGTGGTTTCTGTCACTAATCTCTTCAATATGTGAGGATGGTCTGATTTAGGCACATTTACACATGGGCCAAATTCCTTCCACACCTTGATGAGGAATTTAACTGAACTCCAAAAAACAAATCTGGCCTTAAAGGAAACGTATGTAGGATTGTGGCCAAAAGCGGTACTGCAATCACATTCAAAACACTGTAGAACCCAGTATCCCTTCCTGACTCCAGGTTGCCAGCTGCTGCGGGATCCAGAAGGAACGGCTGACCCTAACTAAATAACATTAGGAATGGTCATACAGGTTAACTTGCAGCATGTGTAGTCCACAATGTACGCGAAGAACGAATGAGGAATAATTTGTACCGAGGTATAGGCTACTCAATACGTCTCCATTACGTTTCACATAGCCAGAATCGACGTGCTGTTGTTTTCCTCAACAGTTCAGCATAATGACAAAGAAACGGGCCCTGATGCTAACGTTAGCAATGACGACTCGTCGTTTTTATCTCCCAAAAAATTCCTTACCTTTTCAATCTGATGACCAATCTCCTCCATATGCTCTAACGTAACCTTACTTTCCACTAGCATGCATAACTTTGTTCGACTGTCGTGAATATTTGAAATGTCAAATTACATTAAGTACAAGTAAGTTAGCCAAACATAGGAGAATCTAACCTGTCCAGGAGAAAATTGGCGACGTTGACGTCTGTATTCAAATTCTTCTACATTTTCAGCCGTCTCCATCTTTCAAAGGCATCTCCTATACAAATCCTTTTTTTATTTCGGACTTTGTCACGACGTATTTCGGATTGATAATGAGGTCTTTTAGATTTCGTAACGTTATACACGTTTTGTCCGTAACGTTCGGAGTTTCACTTGTGGTAAACAGAGCAGAGCTGGCAACCCGGATGAGGAAACTCTACTGACTTCGTGATTTGTAGATAGTATGAGGGCGGAGCCTCAGACCAAAACAGAACATGACAACAATAACATCACTTGAAGGCTGCAACTTTCACTTTTACATAACAATATCCTGGCCGGACCACTGTTGACAGTGATATAAGTATTTCAAAGAACATGATTTCTTAATATCTAGTGACATATTGGGGCCATTTTATGATGAATTAAAATAAATTTCTTAAATATGTTTCCTTTAAGAGTTTTTTTTATTTTTTTCACTTTCGTTCAAATTTTCTGTGTCTTTGTTGGATCGTTCTTTATTCTTCTTCACACTGTAATAGTATCCAAAAATACTAATCAACCAGTGAATGGAGCTTCCAGACACAGGTGTCCTTGTACTCCAATCCCCGGAGACACACTCTGCACTCAGGTGATCTCCAGTCCACTCATTGTGAGACTACTTGCAGCAATTGGCTGGACCTCTGTTGAATTAGGTCAGTGACTTCAACGCTGCTGAATGTTTATGATTCACTGTGATCAAAAGACATTGACGATTTTGCACCTCTGTTTAACTGACAAAGCCCTTGATCCACTTCACAAAGCCACACAGAAAACACAGAAAGTCATGCATATCTGCTGTCTTCTGAAACCTGAACAATTGTGTCAGGGGGGAAAAAAACAGGAAAAAGAAGGCAGGAATGTTTCTTCCACAGTTAACAACCTATTCTTTCCAGTAACTTTGTAGATTAGGAGCCACTCTCTTCCTTCTAAACCCTAAAATCCAGTTCAGCAACTGCTAACAGTCCAGACTCCTAACCAGTGCCAATTATTCCAGTCACATTTTTGCATTCCACTTGGGTACCTCTCTTATTCACTGTCAAAAGCTCAAAGCAGGTTTTGCATTTAATCACCACTCCCTTTTGACATCAATGTTAAGGTACAAAGTCTACTGATTATTTGTATTAGTTATATGACTTTGTAAGCTCTTGTGGCTTTTGGTTACACTGTATAAGGGGCAGAGATGGAAGCAGAGAGGGAGAGGGTGTGGTGTGTGAACCCAGCCAGTTTCTTCTGTACATGAGGTGATTGCTCAGAGGAGCTACTGGTCTTTAACACACAAGTTTGCAATCAACTGAGCAAAACTCACTTTTGGTTTTCATAGTCTTTTCTGTTGATTTGTGTTGGCTAAAAAGAATATGTTATTGGGTTTTAAGTAGTTGTTAAACCTGAGTCCTATCAGCTTGATTATGATTTACAGGTTATTCATTTGATCCAACCAAAATGGTACAAATTTAGATGATTGCACTTTTACGGTGAGATTTTCACTCTTTTGAGTCATTTTGATAAACAATGTAGAGAAATTAAAATCTTATTGAAATCAACAATGTTAATAGAAAACAAAATTTTGTATTAATTTTTTTTTTTCATTTTGCTTTCATTATGATTTCTTTGTCAGTTGGACCACAGCTATTGGACTATTTTTTGCCCCTCAAATGCAGACATGGACACACCCATTCATTAAACTTGGTTAAATACAGCAAGCTACCCTGAAGAAAAAGCTAGCCATTTCCTATTGTTGTTGCTGAGAAAACACTCATCCAGATTCGGTTATCAATTCATTTCAATTTCAAGAATCGATTTGATTCTGATTTTCCAGAGTTAGAATCACAATCCAATCCGATTCAATTCAGTCTTTCCCAATTTCATATTGATATGGGTCTGTATATTAAGATTTTCTTTTCGAGATGTTTCATTAATTATTTGGTTGTGATTCAATGACATTAATGACACCGGGGGAAGCTATTAACTCACAAGCCTCAAAATAGCTATCTGAACCTTTCTTTCCAATTATAGCTTTAAAAAGGGCAAACAATGTTTAACAATTAAATCAATTCAGTTTGATTTTTATTATAAAATTAGAATAAATTCAGAATCTTTTTTTTAAACACAGCACAGGACTCAACTTTTTTCCCAAGAAAATATAAACCAAATGACCCAGAAGACTCCTGGATACTGATGCCTTTTCTTTTAATAAGCCATAAGCAAGAAGGAGGCTTGAGTTTCAGTGCTGGGTCCTCCAGGGGTTGGCAGAGGGAGAGTGATGCCCAGGACTGGACTTAGGTAGGAACACGAGGTGATAAAAATGGGAAAAAAACATGGGAAACAAAAAAAGCCAAACTGTGGGATCATTGCAATGATTTAGAGATCTTCTTATAAAAAATTGACTTAACCAACAATTTACTATTGTCTTCTCAAGGTGAAACACAGGACAGCTAAGGCCAGATTTGCTTTACATCGTTCAAGTTCTTTCTAGTAAACTTTAGTCAAACAGTCAGATTTAATGTGTTTGAATTTAATCCAAATTATTTGAACCCAAGAGATGCATTGAATATTTAAAAAAAATATATTTTTATGAAAATTCAATCTTCATAAACGGAACATTTGATAAATCAATTAAGTCAATATAGTGCCCAGCTCTACTATGCAGCAAAACCTTATCCTGGGCAAACATGGAGGGACAGTGGAGTGGAACCACTGCCTCCAACAGAATTATGCTCCGTGTGGAGACATTTATCATCATTTGCTTCATGAATATCATTGATTCTTGTTTTTTATTTAATTTCCTAAGTCTGTGTGTCAGATTTACATAATTTTCTCATTACATTTCCTTTTCCATGAAAGCAAACAGACAATGGTGGTACATTGGACTCTGAGGCTGATGGTTTCCAACCGTTTTCCTGTTGCTGACAGCTGCTGGCTGTTTGCCCACACTATGAAATATTATTAGGTTTGCCAACTGAGCATACTATGGAGCCATGAGCCTTATGCAAGTGTTGACATGTGATAATTATGATTCACTGTGAACTTTTCCCTGTTCAACTGATTTACTGGAGGAAGGTTTCATCATCACTGCTCTTACAAAATGCCTCTGACTGTTCTTTCTCGGAAGCGAAAACAATATATGTTCAGCAGTGATGTGATTTTAAATAGCTATGTCCTGATAATTATTCTAGGTAAAGACAGGTACAGAGTGAGGAACATATGAAACTCAAACAGCTGTTATACAAATATCTAATAAGTAACTGATGATGTATAATTGATAGGATCTACGTTTAAATAATATATAAAGCGTTACTGGCTGTATCAAAACAAACAGAGACATTTTTGTTAAAGGGTTTTTCTATGTATTAAGGAATAACAAAAGTCTGTTAGTTCTGCCCACACTTATAATCATAACACTGCAACCTCAGTTCTTTCTGTTGTAAATATGAAAGAGGTTAAAAATCAGAAATATTCTGCCCATCTGTCACAGCAGATATCATTTATTTACAGTGTAAACTACCGGACCATCTGTACAGCCACTGTATATGCTACAGTAAATAACTTAAAAAGTGGACCACGGAGTGTGTTCCTACTACAGGGGGATCATATTTCTGAGCCTCGGGAAGTCCTATCTGGGGGTTAGTACACCATCGGGAGTACAGGGTACAAGGCCCCTTGATACAGGCTGTTAGGACCCTGTACGACTGGTGTCAGACCTTGGTTTTCATTGCCACTTGTAAGTTAGGCTCATTTCCGGTGAAAGGTGGACTCCATAACTTTTATGGACAGGATTTCTGGGTGCAGACAAGTTGATGAAGGGATCTGTTTCTGTGGTG
Source organism: Apricaphanius iberus (assembly GCA_028564705.1). NCBI lineage: Eukaryota > Metazoa > Chordata > Actinopteri > Cyprinodontiformes > Aphaniidae > Apricaphanius > Apricaphanius iberus. Next base: position 1,221,695 of record JAPXFQ010002620.1, read on the forward strand.
TCAGGATTGGGTCTCTGCTTTTTGCAGATGATGTGACCCTGCTGGCTTTGTTGTAACGCTACAGCTTTCGCTGGAGCGGTTTACAGTGAAGTGGCTGAAATAAGAAACAGCATCTCCAAATCCCAGAACGTTTTTTTTTTTAGCTGGAAAAGGGCAGAGTGCCTCCTTAGGTTGGGTATGAGGTCCTGCCCCAAATGGAGGCGTTTAAGTATGTGGGGATCTTGTTCACAAATGAGCGAAAAATGGAATGGGAGATTAATAGGTGGATTGGATGAGGTTAGCAGTTATGCGGGCACTGAAAGGGTTTGTTGTGGTGAAGAGAGAGATGAGCCGACAGGCAAAGCCCTTGATTTAAAGGTTGATCTATATTCCTATTCTCATCTATGGTAACGGACTCTGGGTAGTGACTGAAAGAACAAGATAATGGATACAAGCCTCCTGTACAACTCCCTGTTGAGATGTTCAGGATACGTCCCAGGAAGACCCAGGACACACTGGAGGGACTATTAGCTTAGTCCAACCCCGTTACAGTGTGTTTTATACTACCCCTGGCCGGGCTGGGACGAGTCAACCTTTTTTTGGACTACATCCTGAGGGAGTCTGAAGCAGGCCAAAGCGACCCAACATGCTCACCTATAGACTGATAGGTCCTTTACAGTGATGTCACAGAATCGCGACTGATTCCTCCATAATAAACAGTCGGCCGGTAATTGCAAATCATTTTTCTGAAACAACTCATTCAGGATGTCGGGACAGAAGAATCTTCCTTGGAGCTATCGCGAGGTGAAGACCTGATCTCTGCCGCTGCTTTCTTTCTACTTCCTGGCGGTTACAGATGACATCACCGACATTTCGCGCCACTTTCTCTCCTGGACCCACCCGTGTCTACACTCACGGCCTCGGTCTGACGACAGCTATATGAACACAACCCGGCCTGTGTGGAGTTGAGCTGAGCTGACCCAGGCTGGCCGGGATGATCCAAATGTGAACGCGCTATTTGTCTCTTGGCAGGCCTGGGAATGTCTTGGGATTCATCCCGAGGAGCTGGCCCAAGTGGCTGGTGAAGAAAGAAGTACGGGTCTTTCTGCTTAAGCACCTGCCCCCACGGTCCGACCCCGGATGGATGGATGGATGGATATAATGAAGAATCCAGATTTTTTTGGTACACTCGTCTTTATTTAACATTTGAGCAGTATCCAGATTCCAAATGTCTCCTGCCATGGTGGTAAACGGGCAGAGAATGTGCAAAAATTCATTTGTATTGTAGCAGCTTGGTTCCTGGTTATGATTTAAAATGTACAAAGGTATTCTGATTCAGTGTAAGCAAGATACTGTGAACATTAATCAGTTAGTGGCAGAAGATTTTAAGTATTTTAAAAAATCATTTCAAAATAAAGGGAAAATGAAAATCAATATTTCCCTTAACAGATATGCAGTTGAACTATTAGTTTTTACATGGAATCTTTTGTGGACTGTTTGCAGATGATGTGTCAGCAGATGGCAGCACTGAATATCCTGATCGGAATTCCTCAATGGAGATGCGTCTGCAGGCACAGGAGGATGAGATCACGCTGCTGAAGTCGTCGCTGGCTGATGCCCTGAGGAGAATCCGGATGCATGATCAACTGCTCCCATTACTGAAGCAGCAGCTGATAGCAGGTTGGTGTTTGCGGCTTGGATTTGTTTCAGCTCTCAACTGTCCTAGCCTATATCAAATATTCTTTCATCTTCTTGTTATTGTGCATGCAGAAGGAGTGAATACCTTCAAAAATATGGAACATTCCTTTTGATTCCCTCAGTGAACCCCAGTGCTGCACGGGTACTGAACCAGGTGTGTTACTCAGATGGTAGCAACAGCGGCAGAAAACTCTCAACGAGTTCAGCCAACGATGGAATTTACCACGCTGCCGCCGCTGCTAGGTGATTCACATTCAGAATGAGGCTGGACTGCACAACCACACTGCTTACCTTAGCTGCATCTCTCATTTTTGCCAACTTACTTAGTAGTGAGAACATTTCAGAGCACTTCCCTGATATTATCTGCATCAATCAAATCTTTTGTAGATCCGTTTTGTTGGATTATCCATGCATCAATTGTCTATTAATGCTTTTTCTTGTAGTGATGCCCTCGACAGGTTGCCACTTTATCACAGGGCACCATTATGACTCAAGGGGAAAACACTTCATAAGGGCAGGGTCGCTGTATTGTTACATATAGCCATGCTACATGCTTGTCTGTTCAGAACTTTGCTTGTGTCCATATGTTTATCATACTGTTTGCCTGACCTGTGTAGTTCCCAACCTGTGTACCTTCTTCAGCCAACAGTCAGAGAGCATTTTCAACAATGTTAACGGCCACATAAGAGGTTTAACGTCTGCAGACCACCAAAGCAGACCGCCATCCATGGATAAATCGACTCAGACTGAGCCCACCATGTTCTCACTATCGAGACACATTCAGAGCCTTCAACTTGAAGACGCCCTTCCTCCGGGACAGCTCGTGGTTGAGGGGACACGAGGCAAGCTCCATCGTATTCCTGGCATGGAGCAGGAGGAAGAGGACCAGGTGGACGAAGAAGTCGGAGGGGACCAGGAGAAAGAGATGAGTCGGACTTCATCAGTGGAGGAGCCCATTCAGCCAGCCACTGTGAAATGCCTTCAGAGGCAAGAATTCCAGGATAGGAGCGGCTCTCCAGATGAACCAGGCTCTGCCACAGGCTCCCTCGGCTCAGACCAAAACCTCAGCTCCCGATCTGGACCCCTGACTCCCATCCAGGAAGGAGAAAAGATGCTGTGCGTGAGCTTGCCTCAACGCTGATGCCTGCATAACCAAATTAATCGTTTCTTGTAGCTAATTGCATGGCTTTTTAAGACTGATTCAACTTTACTGTTTTCTGATTTGAATTCTGCAAACCCCAGTTGTTCTGCACACTTTTCCTACTCTTTCATAGATGTGTTTCCCCCCCATGTATTTGATTAGGATGTGGAGAAAAAAACATGGAGCTGTTGTGGAGCATTTGATCACAACGAATGACATGTCCATAATTAGATTAACTGCACTGAAGTGGGTGGAAAGGGTGATGTAAGGGCAGGTCAACATGTGGCAATACAGAAAGGTGTATGGTGAGGTAAGTATTACGCACATGCTTAGACTGAATAGTTGAAATCTTTCAAAAAACATCTGTCCAGACAGGCAGGCAACACTTAAGGAACTGTTGATAGAAAAAAATAAAAAACTCCCATATAAAGGATTAGATAAAGACTGAAAGGAAGGAGTCGCTATTCAACTGGGTTTTGCAGAAATCTAATTAAATTGCTCACCACTGTCCTCAAACTCTGGGATGAATACTTTTGTTCTGCTCTTCCAACCCTTTTGTATAACTGCTTTTCTAATGCTCTGTAAACAACCTCGTGGTGAAGCACAGCTGCTCTGGTTTACTGGGATGGGTTCTTGTTCTGTATATGCATGACTTTCCTTTTTTTCCCTCATTGTCCTTTTTGAAGAGGGTTTTCTCGGTAAGGGGTGGCATTCATTCATCTCTTTTGTAACCTCGTGGTCCTTGATCTTCTTCTGATCAATGCCATGAAGGCACTGCTGCCCATCACCACCTATAGACATCTTTTTGAACAAATTTCATAATTATTCAGTTATCAGTGCTACACAGATCAGTGATAAATGGTCTGTATTTATACAGCAGCTTTCTAACCATATTGACCACTCAAAGTGCTTAACGCTTGAGCCTCATTTACCCAAACACACTCTCAAACATACACAGTCGTACACTGATACTCAGATCGGTAGGCGTCTTAGCAAGAGGAAGCTGGAATTGTCCCCCAAAAAAGATCAATTCGAAACTCCCAAACTGCCCACTCAACAAAACAAAAACCACAAAACTAAACTATTATAGTCACCACTATAACATGTAACCCCACCTTCTGCCCTATGAAATGAAATTGTAACCCTTTAGTTTCTGTTAAAAAGAAACTTTAATCATAACTGTTTCTCAAAGATTCCATGTTTTCAGGGGTTTGCTCAGCATTTGTTGAATAGTCTTTAAGCCTTTCCAAAATGACTAAACCTTATGGTCCAGAACCCAATCCTACCAAATAGTAGAACCTCTACAGCCAGACTGTCCTTGAACTGAGTGAGGTGACTGCACAGTTTCTAGATGCTAGGATCTCTGGAAGACTAAAGGAAGCTGTAGGTTTACAATACAATTTAAAATATTAGCACAGTTGGAAAACAAAACTACTTCTGGCTGGTGAACAGAATCCATGGATCAGTTAAAAATACCTAGCTATTTCCCTGTGACTGAGCAGACCAAGGCAGGGAACAGAGCTCTATAATTCTTGCACAGACGGGATAGCCTTGGTGGTATCCTGGGCACCAGGTGGTCATGCTCGCCTTCATTACCCCTGAAACAAGGGTTTCTGAATTTAGCTGCTCGTCTACTGCAGCAGTATTTTTCAGGAACCAGGCTTGTTTTCTGGGGGTAGATCATTCTGGGACGGACCCATAGCTAACATTAGAGCTTTGTGGTGGGAGGGTGCCAAACATTCCTCTCTGCCTGAATGTTCTCAGCATTTTAATTTTAAGTCATCTCTTCCTCTGCTGGTCATATTTGCAGTTATCTTCATAGTCCAACAGAAGTTCTGTATATTTATTTATAACATTTTAGCCAACCCCCAATGATGAATATGAGGGTTGTACAGAGCTGATTGAAATACACTGATCAAACCTAACAACCTTAGGGAAAATTTTAATTATGCAAACCATGAACTCGCAATGTCAGTGTCTTAATAAATGTGCAAAGGGAGAAAAACACTTTGAGCTAACACATTTTAACAGATTTATATTCTTACTTTTTTCTGTGTTTATTCAATGAGATACATATCAAAGTTATCACTGTTACCCAGATACATTAATCATTAAGAGATGTTAAATTTGCATGGATCAAAAGTGCTGAAGGAGCAGCTGAAAACAGATTAGATAGATCCTGCCAGCAGGACATTGCATACTTTTGGGTCAAATATGCCTTTTTTTAACACTACTTCTATGTAAAGGGAAAATAATGCCTCGTTTCACTGATAAAATAACACACACTACAAATCACACACCCGTAAGGTAAAATCATGACATGACATTAGCTCCACCCACTGGGAACAGTGTCACAGGTTTTTATAATTATATTTCATGATTCAAGAACTTTAAACTGTTGAAGTGTGTTGAGATTGCGCTGCCATATGCCCACGGTAGCCATACAGGCTGAGAATCACTGAGCTGCAAGGGGCGTTTGAGGCTTCTTGCAGCTTTAATTTGGATTTATTCTTTTAATGAACCTTAGTTTGGATAGTTTGTATTTGTGTTAATTTTTGTTGGGTACAATTTTTTTGTGTGTGTTACATTTGAGTAGATGACACAGGGTGCCAGACCCCTTGATATGGGCTGTTTGGTCCCTGTGTGAGTATCAGATTTGTCAGATTGTATCATTGTATCAGATTGTTTGCACTGCCAGTAGTAAGTAAGGCTGGTTTCTGGTGAGAGTTGGACTCCACCAAGATTGTCCTTTCTCACCGATTCTGTTCATAATTGTTATGGACAGGATTTCTAGGCACAGCCAAGTTGATGAGGAGGTGCATTTCTGTGGCGTCACGATCGGGTCCGTAGTACTGCTGACTTCGTTGTAACGCAATCTACCGTTTTGGCTGGAGCAGTTTGCAGTGAAGTGACTGGAATAAAAACAGCATCTCAGAATCGAGACCGTGGTCTTGAGCAGGAAAAGAGTAGAGGGCCTCCTCTGGATTGGAGACGTGGTCCTAACCCAAATGGAGCAGTTTACGTATTTGGGGGTCTTGATCAAAAATGAGGCAAAATGGAGTGGAAGATGGATAGGGTAGGGTGTCTGTAGCTATGAGGGCTCTGTACTGGTCTGTCGTGGTGAAAAAGGAGATCCAAAAGGCGAAGCTCTCGATGTACTGGTTGATTTATGTTCCTACCATCCTCTATGGTCACCAACTCTGCACTAAAAAAAAAAAAACTTTCTGGGTGAACATAATACAATTATGTTAATCATTTCCACTCAACTGATTTTGGTCAACTTAGCAATAAAGAGTTTTGTTGAGTGAACTAAATGTAAACATGTTGGCACCAATGTGAGGCCATCTGTCTTCCAGCTAAAACTCAAGCCAAACAGGTCCCTAAGAGCACAGTGATCTCTCGAATAATAATAATAATAATAATAATAATAATAATAATAATAATAATAATAATAATTTATTTGTATAGAAAATTTCATCAATAGGGCAGTTCAAAGTGCTTCACATGATAAACAGCTCTTACGCCTAACCAGATTTTATATGTGAAATCAGAAAATTAAGAGGACAGTTTGCAAACAACCAACATAACTCATCCAGTATGACATGCCTCGTACTGCTGCTGATATGGCAGTTAAAGCCGGAGTGTTTCTTTATCTTTTTGTCAAGCTATAAACATCAGTAGTATTTTCATTGACTTTGTGCTTTCACAAAGCTACACCGAGCTTATGCCAATCAGTTCTGCTTATTTAGCAACAAATCGCCTCTGAGTTTGTGGAACAAGATCTTATAAAACCAGATTGGTTTTTAAAAGAAAATCGGTAACTAAATCAAGTTGCAATATTTATTCCTGTTTCTCTGTTTGCATGCATGTAATCATGTTGGATCCCCCAGCATGCCTCCATGGGGAATAATTCCACCCTGATTGTGAAATTTCTGAGTGTTTCAGTTGAAAGCTGACCTTATTGTACCCCTATAGGGTTCGTAGAAACAGTGAGAAACTGGGGAACCCTGAGAAGCAGAGGAAGCGTCTGGACAAGAAAGCGGCGTCCTCAGCAAACCTTCTAAACCGCTCGCCCAGCCTGGAGAGGTGAGGCACGCTGCCATCGTTCGGAGCTGTTACCACATCTTCACTCGCCACACTTTTTCCTCTGGCTTCCTCACGTCCTCTCTAACAGACATTAGTTTGGACTGATTGCCTATGTGAATTTAAATAGGATCCTCAATGATCCACACCAACATGTGTTGATGAAATCAAAGAATGTTGTTCATGAAGTGGTTTCATGGGTAACACCTGGATGTGTTCTCTCCCCACAGCCGAGCTAAGGAGCTGATAGCCAGTGCAGGTAAGCCTATAGAACGTTTGTCTTCTGGCCAGATGTCTTTAACTTTGATAGTAAAAGGAAAGATGGGTGGACCCAAGTTCAAAAATGGTACAGTCTGACAAAAATCAGCTATTCAAGGTTATTGCTGCTAAAGATCATCTGCAAACCTTTGAACTTTGTTTTTCTACAAGCTTCTTCTCAGGTTTGGCTTTTAATAATTACGTCCACAAAGGAGGTTGTGTTTTCACCTGAGTTTGTTTCTCTGTTAGATAGCAACAACACTCAAAAGGTTATTGGTGGATTTTAATGCAGTTTTTTAGGAAAGGTTTGCAATGGGATCAGGAGAAGTGATGAGAATTTGAGGTGATCTAGATCTGCCTTGGTGGAAGTCTGTGCCTCTCAGTGCTTTTCCACTATCCTATGTTCCTGAATGCATGCAATTCTTGACTAAATCATCCATTAATCTCTTGTCCATATTCTCTTATCCATGGAGGGTCAGTGCAAGGGTCAAGGGTCATGTTTTAATTACTCTGGTGAACTGATTTAAGATGCATTTGTCACAACAGAATATCCCCTTTGTCTTCTTACATATGCTGCATAGTAGCAGTACAAAGTTCAGTGCTGAAGAATAAAATCACTCATTGAAAAGAACATCTGATATACAAACATTTATTCTAGGAAATTTGGTTTACTATGGTCAAGAATATATCTATATTCAGCAACACTTCATTAACACAATTGAAGCCATTAAATATTGTTTCCCCAAATTTGCCACTCTTCCAATATGTTAAACCCACAAACAATGATATATTGTAAAGTTAAGTGATTTATTTATCAGACTTTAAAATAATATTCTCATATACAAAGCTTTTAGCATATAACATAAGACTAAAAATCTAACAATATTCCTCAAAGATTTTATGTTTGATTTAAAAGTTAAAAGAGAGGTAATTACCCTTTTTTTCTCAAACTCAAAACAATATCCTTCCATATCAGGGAACTAGTGATCGAGATTTTTTTAAAATTTTTATATGGACTTCCCTTTTCTTTCTTTAAGCTCTGAGTGAGCTAATTAATGCATTTAAGACAAGATTTAGTGGACATTTCCAAGCACAAACGTAAATAACTATACATTGCTCGTTTTTATTAGTAGGTCCAAAATAAATAAATACCCTTGCCACTTTTCCTAGGTCCAGAAAGGTTTGGAAAGGGTTTTGCTGTCCGGTCCCTGCTAGTCTCTACAAATAGTCGAAATGAATCAAGATGTACCACAAAAGACTTAAAAGGCTGGATATGGAACATGAACACGATAGCGACATCTAGTTTATCTAGGTTGTAGCTACAACAACATGATTCCAGCTTTTGGGTTGCCTGGTTCACTGCCGATACGCCCAGTGACCAACCTGAACTGTAACCATTGATGAATGTATCCTAGAGGAGTTCAACTAACAGCTAACGTTAGCCGAGTTAGCCAGTGAGTTAGCTTACTGATCCAGGAGGAAAGTCACCATTTCCGTGTGTGTTTGATACCATAGAAATGTTTTATGTGGGTCCATCTAGCGTAGGGCCCACCTAAACTCTAGTTTCTGTCCGGAGATGGATAAAAATATATCCAGGTCTCTGAAGCAACAGCTTAACTTGCTGACTCCACCATTTTTCCCCCGCAACAGACGAGCTGTGCCGACAATATTGTTGGATCATAGAGATCGTATCTATTAACGCTGCTGGCATCATTGTCGTGTCCGGTTAAAATTTGCATTTTATTACATAGTATTTTAATTCTAATATAGTGTTTGTAAGGAAACATACTTTCATTCTGGGCCCATCTAAAAGCCCCTTGGTAATATTTTTTTAAAGTAAGAATGACTGGTATTTAATTTCTCTCTGGGAGTAATAACATCTTTCCAATATTCGAATGTTAGAAGTGTAATGGATTAAAGTTTTACTCAGTTATGTAATTCATATACCCAACAAAAGAAAATGAATGAAAGAAAAACATGTAAGCTGTGTGTTCCTTTTCTTTTTCTCATGGGGGACATTTCTGAAATGCGTAGAACAAATTATCGCTTTGCTGCAGTTAATAATAATAATAAACCTAATAATAATAAAATAATTTATTATTATTATTATTATTATTATTATTATTATTATTATTATTATTATTATTATTATTAATAATAATAATAATAATAATAATAATAATAATAATAATAATAAATTAAAACTAATAATGCAAAACATTTTCTACCATGAGTTTTGGACAGTCACTCTGCAGAAAGAAAAAAAAAAAGAGAGAGATTTAATCAGAAATAGAAAAGCACTCGGAGAATGCAGACCTCCTCCAAAGCAGCTTAGGCTATTACTTCACTTGGAGGAAATCCTGTAGCGTTCACGGCATCTGCACCAGTGGTTGGCATGGCAATGGGTTCTTTAGTGCATATCTATAAGCAGCTGCAGCATTCACAGACGCTCTCCAAGGCCTCAGTAATTCTTCAGCATGCCATTAGCTCCCAGTTAGCAAAATGCATTGAGTACATCATTGTTCATAAACTGGTCAAATATGGAAAATATTTGGTTAGCGTGACCCCTGGTCGTTACATTTACAAGGGCAGAAGAGAAGCAGCTCATTCAACATGTCTGACATTTTTCGTTTTTCATTGGACAATATTAGAATAGGCTAAGTTGGTAATATCTGACTCGTTTTCATGAACACTGCATACAATGACATTATTGTTTAAAATGAGGAAACGCGATGAAACATTTTAGGCCTCTGAAGCGATCATTTAGGCGTCCGGTCTATTTTTGCGCGAGTCATGAGTGATTCACATAAATTCTTGCAGGAAGTCACACCAAGACACACTAGACAATCCGGTCAATTGTGACCATATTTTTACTAAATGTAAAGAGTACCTAAACAAATATGTGCATTTCAACTGTAAAGCTACTCTACCACTCTGTACAACCGCATACTCTCTCTGACTGTGTGTGTATCTCGAACGGATAAATTAAACAAGTGTAGAGACTTCCTGCTGACAGAAACATGGCATAATAATTTTATGAGGTTATTTATATTTATACCCATTATTGAAAAAAAAGCTCTGAATAAACAACAGCAGAAGTGCTTGTCGATTGCTGTGGAGAAATACGTGTCTGGGGAACAGGGTGGAAAGTGGACAGAGCGTAAATTGTGCGTCGCTTTGTGCCGCTACCGGGGCCTGTGTTAACCAGGCGTTAAGCTTGGTTTATGCTTGACGCATGTACATCCCGCGCAGAAATGAGACGTGTGGAAGACGAGACGCCTTCTAGTAGCGTTTATACTTTTTGGGGCTTGTCCCTGCTAAGAGCCAATATTCTTGGAGACTGTAGGGGGCGCCGTAGGGCTCTACAGCATGCATACAACACTACACCTTAGTAGAAGTAGAAATCAGTAGAAGTTGTTTACAAGATGGCGACAGCCGTGAGCTTAAGCAATGCAGAAGAATTTTTGTTGTTTAAAACTGTTAGGAAAAAATTTGAAAATTGGTCCGCTCGTCCATTAAAACCCAGTTGATCACAGTGATCTCTATCGGCCGAATCATAAAGATGTCTGTATTTACGAACCTGTGGCAATAGGAGCTCTTGCCAGCCCGCCATGTTTTTCCATGCAGGACCGTCCACATTGTTACAACATTTCCTAGGTGCTCAACGTGGAAATATGGGTCTCCGCTCTGGCCGCGCCGAGAGGCGTGGTTGCTAAAATGACCTAATCTGGCTACCCTAAAGCTTGGGGTGTTTCTCAATATCCAGGAACATCGCCTTGATGCCTAGGTCCCGCCCCGGTTGCCTAGGAGATACGTCATCAGGGACCACCAAGGCGTGTTCCAATGTTCATGTTCTACCGAGGAATCTGTCCTCCGTTTGTTAGCCGTTTAGCTAGCTAACCAAGGATACATCAGATGTGCCTTGATGGCTTCTCTCGGTCAAAAATTTCCCAGAATACAGCGCGGTAGGAGCCGGCAGCAGCTACTTCGGGGGTAAATTTCTATTTTAAATGTAAGTCAACGAATTTTAACTATCGGGCTTATATCTAAAATGTTTCTTTTCTTTTATTTTTATTATTGTTTTTTAGATCCAAAGCAGTTATATATGGTTGGTTAGTTGCTTAGTAGTTGCAGCTTCGGTGGCTACCAGGTACTAATTTGTTTGCATATTTGATTTAACTGACATATACAAAAAAAATAAAGTAAACTTCTCGTTATACGTGTACAGTTCCATGGTTGAAGTAATATTACTACGCTACAATGCTACTACGATGGGCGGGACGTAAAAAGAGCACGTAAGCCGGGAGCCGCGGTCACGTAAGGCAAGTCTGTTCCAAACCGTTTTTTTGACCAAGGAAGGACAGTGTCCTCGTAAGCAAGGCACCTCGTGCCTGGGCAGGCGATGCGCCTTGACATTGAGAAACACCAAGCTTTAGGGCAGCGCGTCGGTGGTGTTTGGCAGCCGCTTGCCTGTGATCTCATTCTTTCAGTCCTCATCCACACTCAAAAAAGGGGGCTCCACTCACACCCAGACAACAGGATGTTTGTATTTAAAGATGTTTATGTTTTCATTCAAAATTGTTCAAGTTGGTTGTGGCGTGAATATTGAATCTGCTCTCACTTACCGTTTTTCTGTGGCTCAGTTGGAGTTGATTAAACGTGCTGATCGGATCTAGCTGTGTCGTCCTCTCATTTTTCCACAGTTTCAACTATATATTTTTGACTAAATACCAGTGTTTTTACTGGTGTTCTCACTATAAGCTGAAATATGCTATGATTCTGAACTACAGTAGATGTCTGACGTTATTTGAATGCACCACACGTGCGAGGTGATTTTTTCTGCTTATTTTGGTTTATTGTTGCATGTAAATGCCAGAAGGTGATGCCTGCATTATATAGTTTATAGTACAGTTAATTATATTTTTTGAAGTTTAGTCATATTAGAATGTTGTTAAATCTACTATGTTGATTTTTCGTAATTAATAGTCCTTGTTTGCGCCGCTATTGCACAATTACCGTCAAACGTAACTAGGAGGTACTTTCGTACAAATCAGCACGACTCATCAGCTAATATAATATGACAATAAAAGTTCCTTGAATCCTTGAATATAGTCGATCTCTGAAAATTTTGGCCCGAACCAATAACAAGATCAGAATTGGGACCTCCCTATTTTAAAATGTAAAAATATTGAAGGAATGTGAATGGTATGAAATCGGCCCCCTGTTTTGAGAGCTTTCTGATCAGAACCATACAGTGATTTTTGACTGTTATGTTATTGAGCCTTGAGTTAAACTATACTTCTGAACTTTCACCCAACTGCATACGTAATAATTTATGCAGAAATGAGCAACTTTCCCTACCAACTATACTTGTGGTTTGCCAAAGCTTTCATGACTATAATCAGAATCGGCTCCTTTAATTCCCCAGTCTTTTAGACTCTTGAGAAACAAAAACAAAGACAGCTTAAAATATTCATCTTCAACAAACAATGAAGCTAAATAAAATGTGTGCATGGTTTTAGTTTAGCAGCTCATAAATACATTTTATTGCCATAAGCGAGGCGCCTCAAAAGCTACAGATATGAATCAGTGTCATTTGTTGTTACAAAGAACTTCCTTTTTTCTCTGTGTAAAGAAATCAGCCGCCTGTTTACAGTTTTAAAAAATTATCTGGAGATTAGGAACAAATGATTGAGACATAAATGGGAATAATCTTCATTTGTTTGAGACTGCTACCTCTATCAAGGAGAATGTTGAAATAATACAAAGTATACACAAATCATTTTAAGGTGTTCCCGAAATCAGAATTAAAAGCTCAGATATGAAAATCCAACAAAAGCCTGAAATATGATATTACTGTCATCTTTAAAAATCATTGGAGGATATTCGGAACACAAAGGCTCCCACAGCTGGGATATTTTTGTAAGTCTTGCACATGTGATGAAGAGAAGCACGCAAACCTCCTGATAACAGACCAGCTGTTCTCCATTTAGTCCCAGTTTTCTCCCTGCCACTAATTGGCCTCTTCAGCATTTACACCTTCTTCTCAAATTCTTCCCCATCAAGCTCCTGCTTTCTACTTTTTGTCAATAGATTTTCTTTATTTTGTTTCTCCTGCACAGTCTGAGTTTAGCTTGAGTCTGATGTCATTTATTTTAACTTTGCACCCAATGAGTTAGCCTCTCTTCCAGTAATACCTGAGTTCATATTTCTAATCTATTGGGGAAACTGATTCAGTTTTATCAGTTACTGAGAATTTTACCCACCCAAGTTTGCTGACATACTCCTCCTCTTCTATACACGAGTTTCTGGGAATGGAGACGGTGCTGGAGCTCTGAGCTGTGTGGGTGCAGCCTGGAATCATATCCGCTGTGGTTAGCTTAGCGGCACTGCTGCTCCAACTCACAGACAAATTGATGGATGGTTTGCTCCACTGTGTAGGTTGCCAACATGCTTTTTTTTCTGTCTCTCACTCTGATCTCTTGCGAGCTCTTCATACAAATCTTTTATTTCAAAACTTTGGTCACAATAATGCAAGAATATTTATGTTTTTTTTTTAATGTTCTTTGTTGACTTTGGTAGCAGAAAAAATGAAAAGTTCCAGATTCTGAACGGTGACAAGAGGTCAAACTGAACCATTAACTTTCCGTCTGAGGGGTAACCGCTACATCGCCTGAGGAAATGCCCTCAATACTAGAAGTTTACTTTAAATGGCATGCATACACAGGCCTACATGACAAACATACACTGTAGAATTGTTCGACTTTTTTATTACATTTTTTTGTCACCAACATAAAATCTTGAATGCAGTCTTTTGGATTTTATGTAATACATAAATTACACAGCGTACAGTACTTGTGAAGAGGAATATGTGTTGTTCATTCAGCCTGCTGACTAACTGGCATCACTAGAAGCACCTCTCACTGCGGTTATTTTAGAGCACGTTATGGAGCATTTTTCCCAGGATTTTTTGTCCATTCTTCTATTGCAAATGATCTCCTCTCTATCAGATTGGATGGAGGTTTGTTGTGAAAACCAAGTTTCGACAAATTTTCAGTTCAATTTAGCTCTAAACTTTGACCGGTCCATTCCGACACATGAATCCACTTTGATATACAATATTCCATTCTTTCTCTGGTTGCATTTTGAATCTCTGTCTCATAACCTCTGACCAGCATCCTTGTACCTGATGAGGAAACGCATGGCCACAGATGGAGGATGCTAACACCATTTTAACAGTGGGATATGTTGCATTTAGGGGGCTGTAAAGTTGTACTTTTCTGACACACATAACATTTTATGTGTATGCTAAAATGTTCATTATTGAGTAATTCTCTTGTTTTTTTAGCTTTGCAGTTTTGCCGTCCTCATCCAATGCTGTTTTCCCTGGTCATTTGTGATTGGGTTTCTTCACTAATGTTCTCTGACAAACCTCTGTGACCTAGCTGAATTTATAGTTTATATTATTATTAGCACATTGCACTGTAAAGTAAAGGGGGGATTTCACAGTAAAACAATTAAATAAAATTTAGAAAAGAAATGTATAACTTTCCACGTCAAAACTATGCACACTTTGTGTTGGTCTATATCCTAAGATCCCAACAAAAATGAATCTAATTAGGAGATTGTAACATACCAGAAGATTATTGTACAGAAAGAAAAGAAAATTAACTCATTCTATTTGCACATCAAAGCAGACTTTTTTTGTAGATTAGTTTGTGGCTGTATTGAAATAAATGGGGCTTAGGTAGTGTGTCTTATGTGAAGAGAACAACTGCTTTAAAGACATAAACTGAGATCCAATGTGAGAAGCTTGGACCATATTTGTTAGCTAACAGCTTGTTAGAATGAATCCTGCCATATAATAACTTCATTCTCCTGAATTTCATAGCAGATGAATACTAAACATAACATGCTAAGTGTATGTGCCCATAGTAGCTTTCTGATTTTTACATCTCCCTTCCCACAGTTTCTTTGCTTTGTCACATTCGTTTTCTATAAGCAGTATGCAGGAAGTTATTGCTAATTAATGGGTGTGTGTTACGTGTTTTGATATTAAATCAGCTAAGACTAGAGCCAGCTGATATTTATTTTGTAAATTAAACTGTTTTATTTGTTTTTTTCTAAGCTTTTCTTTCCTCTGCACTCAGGTTCATCTGGCTCAAGAAGAGGAACTTACAGCCAAGGTACACATAAACATATACAATACAATGGAGATTAATTTTATTCTTCCACACTGGGTAAATTCTGGCTTAATAGCAAAGTAAAAGATTCAAACACATTACTGGTAATATATAAAATATAAAAAACTGAATTAAGAATAATATAATTATACAACAAGAACAAAAGTACAGCACTAAAATACTGTGCTATTATTAAAATTGCATGCTCTGGTTCAAGAAATGTGCAACTGAGCAGGATATTTTAAATGTATTTATATTTGCATGTGTATTTGTGCATCAACAAAATATTGTTTACTTGAAGTGATAAATAAAAGGACTGCACAAACAGCAAATATATGCAACTAACAAGAGGCTGTAAAGACTTCTGGAGTTTGTTGGGAGCAGCGATGGTTACAGCTGTAGGGAGGAAGAACCTGAAGTAACGCTTCTTCACGCACCTAAGATGCAGCCGTTTGTCACTAAAGCAGCTATCCAGCATCATCCAACAGTGATGCCATTTTATCCAGAGTCCTTCTGTCTTCCAGCGCTGGGCAAGGGACATCCTAGCCCAAACTGGCCTTCTAAATGTTCCTATCTAACCTCTTCTCTTTAGGTGTAGATATGCTGCTGCCCCAACATATTACTTTATATTTATATGCTCATCTTACCTGAAACAAACTTTCAGATGACTGCAAAGCTGCTGAGGTCCTTTAATGCAGTTTCTACGGTTTGGCCTGTCTTTCACACGTAAAAGCTGATTTCCAGCAATAAGAACGAATCTTTCGACAACCTCTGGCCAAAGGGAAGATCTGCATTTTCTCCGTTTTTAGTGTCTGTGTTTGGGCAGATGAAGCCGGAGATTTAAGTGCCACAACGTCACTGTCTGCGACAGAAAATGCTCCATCACTTGTGCGACATGTGCCTGCACTCAGAAACAGCATTTATACCTCAGAGCTGAGTTGGTATTACTGATTGTCCAAGCGCTTCTTCCTCACTTATTTTTACCAGCTCTGTCACATGTAGAAGTTAGAGAGCAGAAAGTTACTCAGACCAGATGGGATTTGGAAGAACTACTGCCCCCTACAGGTTATGTGTGGATGGAGCTTTTTTTTTTAAAGGAGCTGAGGAAGATATTTGGGTTTTTTAAAACCGGCTACGTGTGTAAGTGGCCTAAATCAAGGATTAAAACTCATCTGTTTAGAGCTGCCTTTGATTCAGTGTTTAATAATAGCTGGAGTGTCATTACAGTAGTCTGTTTTATTGTTCTTATATCTATGATGTTGTGTTTTCTGTTTGTATTATTGTTTTATTGCTGCTTTTATTTCCCCCTTAAACATGTAAAGCACATTGAAATTTTGTGATACAAATCTTTGCACTTTCAAATCCATTTGTGGGAGGATAAAGGGTTCTATTCTATTGTATTCACCTCTTCTTATTTATGCTAATATTTAAAGTAATCGGACAAAATATGGGATAGATTGGATCAAACCCAAAAGAGATTTTTATGGTGTGGTGATTAATTTTATTCTTTCTAAATTCATTAAATGAAAGTAAATTTTAGAATATTTAGAATACTGAAAACAACATATATGATGGTTATCCTCTACCTCTGATACATTACTTTTACATTTTATTTCTTCCAGAACAGTCCATCAAAATGTTCATCCGTGGCCGACCTATAACCATGTACGTCCCATCCAACATCCATAACTATGACAACCTGAAGATGGAGCTGCCCTCTGAGAGACTGGAGCTGGATTGGGTGTATCCTTCCACAGGAGGGCCATATTTTTGATAAAGGAAGGTTAGGCTGTGTGTTCTGGAAGGAACAGCTCTTATAATGTAGATTTTAAAATGTATGGGTTAAATATCAACATATTTTTAGCTAAAACATTTATTTACCATTTGTAAAGTGACACAGTCAAAAATTAAGAAACCATCAATAATTTTGATGTAATTATTGTGAATTAATCACGATTAACACTCCTTAATATGATTGAAAAACTACAATTTTCAGTGCTAAAAAAAAGAACAAAACCAGTCGCCGTTGCTCGTTTTTTTTACATTTTTTTTTTCCACTAGAAAATACAAGAGACTTCCATGGAACTTTTGTTTCAACATCAAAAAATCAATTATAATTTAGACTTAGTAATCACATGTCACTATGTAGCCTACCATTTTCTAAATAGTAAAACACTCAGCAGATAAAACTCTCCGGTTCATCAAATTACCATCAATGTTAACATTATGAATTTAGACTCTGAATGCTCTTTTTTTGAAGTTTATAAAGCTACTTCCACTAATGACTTAGCACTGATTTAAGTCAGAAAACATTGCTTTAACTGAGTAATGCAAATTTTTACAAACACTATGAAATGTACTCAAACTACAAAGTGAACCAACATGAATATATCAATATAAACATGAAGCTTTTATACTCTTTGGACAGCAACAGGGGGGGCTAGGTGGCGGTTTGCAAGACCGAGCAGACACCCATAGTGGATGAATCAAAAACAGAAAATAACCACTGAAAATGTATTAACATAATCATATTAACTCAAAGCCTACATGTCAATAATAATATACTCACATGTCATTTACGCGTGCCGACACAGTCACACACACATTTCTCTTGCCATCCAGAAGCAGTTTAAGCCTGCTATGGTGTTCAGTGAGGAGAACTGAATGCAGAGGGGGAGTGAATTTTAGGATAAACAGCACGGTGTTCTGTGCATGCGTTAATTGCGTTAAAAAAGATGATCATGTTGTTTAAATTAGTCGACCCGTGTTGATTTTGACAGCCCTAATTAATAGGGACTGATACAAACTGATCAAACTGATAAAAACAGTGCGGAGCTTCATCTCAAACAGTATTCTAACATTGAATCAGAAAAGCACACAATGAAACTCTGTTATATTAAGGGCTCAGACGTTTGGTTTATTTATTTTTTGTTGTAAAAAACGTAGTCAATTAAGCCTATTTCATTTGCTAAATCTCCAGGCTTTAGACAGACCCCAAACCAACACAGCTGCATCAACTAAGCTAATTTTTCCAGCCCAGTATATAAAAAAGCCGTGGGTGTTGTTAGCACCGGTTTACTGAACATTCTGAGATGCTCCAGATTAATTAATTAACCACACAATACTGTTTTAAGATCACATAAGCAGCTTGATAAATGGCTAATCCTCAATAGCATTAGCATGTAGCCACTTACTTCTCTTACCATCAGGTGTCTTTGTTCTTTGATCCAGCTGCTGTTCTTTAGGAATGTAGAATGCAGCTGCTCAGAGAGCAGAATACAGGAGGATTACTCAGATATGCATGAATTATGCCAAAAACCACTGTAACGGGGTGATTTTTTATGAGAAAAATGCACTACCATATGGTTGAAATTTTGATTTTGCATGATATAGACCCTTTTTTAATTGTGAGCTAAGACTTCATCATAGAGATACTGAACTTCATTTCAGGTTAATCAAATTTCCCATCACTCTAGAAGGTCTTAAACTGGCTGGAAATAAATGAAACCAATGGCTTAAGGTTTTGCACATTTATGAATTAATTCTGTATATTTTGCATTGTAAAATAGTTGTTCCATCCTTGATTTGTTCAGCTTATATGTTCAGAAAAAGGGGGAACAAAGTTATAAAAGGATTACTTGTGGTCTCCATATTTAATATAAATAGACCTACCATTTTAAAGAGTCTTTACAATTTATAAATCTACTATAGCAAGCAAGTATAAGAAAAACAGATTTGTTTCATTAAATAACTACAACGTTTTATTTGAATATTACAATTGTTAATCAGATTGCATTGCGAAATGTAAGTGTTGCCACCTTGACCCTGTCCTAAGCTATGGTTACCGCGGACGGGACTGTCGGGCGAACCTGTTCTTCCTTCCATCGGGCGAAGCCGTTTACTTCATCGCTTGTGTCATTGTGCTCTATCACATCAACAAACGCACACAGCGCCACTATCGTAAACACACAGACTCTGTGAGATGGTCAGTGAAACAAAATAATCATCTTTGCATGATCTGGTTCTTCTGGTTACTGGTTATCTGCTGTGCTTGTTGTTATGCTATGTTCAGAACCGTTGGCACCTTTGGGTCACTGAAAGTAATATACAAATAAAGGATGATGATGAAAATAACCTAGTCTTTTGCAGTTTCTAAAATAATTTAGAATTATTTAGATCATTGCTTACATGAAGTAATTTTTCTCAAGCTGTAGCTATCTCACACTTGACTCTAGAATACTTTAGTTCAAGGTCCACTCAAAGGCTGGAAGGTGCTGAGGAGTTGTAACTACCTGACAAACACATCATCTCCAGGTGCTCAAAGATAGTTAAAGTAACAGTGAAATTTAAGGCAAGTTTGGTCATTTGGTGAGATCAAAGATAATAGTAGGATTATCATTTTGGTTCATTGTTCTTCAAAAAATCTGCCAGCAGAGTGGATGTTAGTCATCATCTTCAATTTTGCCTGTAAAACTCTGAACCCTGCAGCACAGAGAGATGGGTTAAAATCAATTTCTTTTTTTAGATTAAGTTTCCTCTAAGGTTGTTTGGGTTTGGCATGTTATGACTGTGTGGTGTAATAATAAAACTGAGCTATGAGGGTGTTTTACACTTGGCTGTAAAATGACTTTTGAATGATGTATCTCTTGTAGTGTTTTAATTAAAATGCGCCTTCAGTTATGCAACATGAATGCTATTTAGTTTTTCAATAAATCAGAACACATCCAGCTACCTGAACAGTGTTTTATATTACATTATGACAGAGCTTGAAAATGAATGAATTATTATTAGTATGATTAAATGTACAGACTTTGATCTCCTCTTTCCCATTGAAAATGAACTTGTTAGATATCAGAGCGTCTCAATAAGGATGTCCTCATTAAAATTTAATTGATATCTGATGGCATTGGGACAAGTATTCAGGCTGGCAAATGGATACCATCCCAGGCCACTCCTAACCACTCAAAACAAAACGCCAAGAGTGAGTTAGCCAGAGTGAGCCAGTTCGCCACTGGTTCCGATACTTCCACCCAATACTTCTTCAAAATCAATTGTTTATATATACAGTCACATGATTGGTAAATGGACTGAACTTTACATTGAAGCTACATTCACACTCACACACCGATAGCCAACATGGCTTGGTAGGACGATGTAGAATTTTTGGGGTTAAGTGCCTTGCCCCGGGGCACATTGACATGTGACTGGAGGAAGCTGGAATCGAACCTACGATCCGCTGATTGCAAGCCAACTACTCTACCACTGAGCCACAGCATGGCATAGTGGCTAGTTTGGGCGCCCCATATACAGAGGCCTCAGTCCTCGGAACAGTCGAATCCTGTCCTTGTGGACGTTTGCTGCATGTCTTTCTCTACTTCTCTACCCTCGTCGATACTATCCACTGTCAAATTAGGTCTACAAAAAACACCACAGTACTCCACATTTAGTTCTTTTGTCCCATCCAAACCCTCTACAGCGCTTCTTAAACGTGTTGCTCCAACATGGGGTTAAGTATCTCTCAAAAGTCTGAAATGTGCTCAGTGTGGTATAGTTATAATGTGAATAAAGTTCACGAAGAAGGTTCTGGAGACAGAACTTTAATTGAAAAGCAAATGTTTTGGTTCAAACTGCAGGCCACATAAAAAATAAAAAATAAACAAATCATGTGGAAATCTTGGCCCAATTCTAGACATTTCTGTTTATCTTTAGACACAGCCTCTTTTATTGGGCTTTAACCCTAATTTCCACTGAGTGGAACGGTTGAACCGATCAGGTCCGGTCTGCTCTGGTCCCATATATTCAGGAGAGTGTTTCCATTGCGGCTGCACGGTGGCGCAGTGGTTAGCGCTGTTGCCTTGCAGCAAGAAGGTCGTGGGTTCGTATCCCGGCCCAGGGTCTTTCTGCATGGAGTTTGCATGTTCTCCCCGTGTATGCGTGGGTTCTCTCCGGGTACTCTGGCTTCTCCCACAGTCCAAAAACATGCATGATAGGTGAATTGTCCCTAGGAATGAATGTGAGTGTGAATGGTTGTCTGTCTCTCTGTGTTGGCCCTGCAACAGACTGGCGTCCTGTTCAGGGTGTACCCTGCCTAATGCCTGATAATTGCTGGGATAGGCTCCAGCTGCCCCATGACCCTGAATTGGATAAGCGGTTAAGAAGATGGATGGATGAATGTTTCCATTGCAAGCAGGACTTTCACTGGGCAGGCGAGGTTCTACCGCGCCAACATACTTATGCAGCGAGACTTGTATCAGAGGGAGAAGACAATCCAGTGGGTCACCAGCTTATCTAATGCTATCGCCAGCCTATCCATAGTGATGGACAGAATAGGGAGTAGACAATCCATTGGGTGGCTATCTTAAAAATGCTAGTCGCTAACCTATCCAATTCTATTGCCAGCCTAGCTAATGCTAACACTTGTCTCCCTCTCAGATGCCAGTGGTGACCTCTCAGTCACACATGCTGGCCTATAAATAGTCCAAAATTGTTATTTGAGTATATATTTTCTTACAATAACCGTGGCTTTTCTTAGGTTTTGTTAAAGTAAAACTTCAAATCCCATCACATGAAAGCTGAGCCACCCTTTACTATCAGTGTGTGAAATCTGCTCCAAAAGAGGCTCTAAGTCATATGCGGCTATTAAAGCAAATTCTACAGTTTACATCTATAGAAACATGTCAGAGTTTTTTCATTGAGTGAAAAGGATCTGAACTTATTTCCATGAAACTGTACCTATTCCCAGTTTTTCCCCCCTAGGTTTCTTTGATAGAGTTTTTAAAGTAAATCATTTTTACGTTTTTTTTTCTGCAGTCTCACTCTTCACCCTGACAAAGTTCGAGTGGCATCTGGGCAGACTGCTGGCGTGGATAAAGATGGAAAGGTAACCACTGCTGTTGCAGCAATAACGTCTATATATCTCAGTAAATAGCTTCTTCTCTGAGTGAAAAAAATGTCTGGCCGCAATCAGCAGGATTTTGGGTCAGTTTTTGTTGACAGACACTGAGAAAAAAGCAATCTTTAATTGTTCAGTGGATTTCAAAATCCCTTATCCAGTAGGTGCAGCTTTTAGACTGACAAAGTCAATGCCATTATTCACCAGGGACTGTCCACGTGAACCTGGTCTACCTAGGCCATCACTTACCGGTAGGAAACCTGTCATATCTGATGTTTCATTCAGTTTAGCTTTAAACACCGGTTCCCCTCTAAGAGACTTAGAGGAAAAGCGTTGCCCTTCCTCTAGTATAGACCATACAGGTAAAACTCGAGATTATTAGAGCATTGTGCAATAGTTTTATGCAATATACATAGTTTGATTATTTTAGTAATTTAAGTTAGAAGTTTAAACTATTATATGATGGAGACTCATTACACGCAAAGAGAGATATTTCAAGCCTTTATTTCTTAGAATTTCAATGATTATGGTTTACAGCCTAATAAAACCCTAAATTCAAAGTGTCAAAAAAAACTGAATATTGTAAAAAGATTCAATATTTTAGGCTCAAAGTTTCAAACTCTAATCACTTAATTCATCCAAAACACAAATGGAGGACCATCTTTGCCAAAATCGACAAAAATACATAAATGTGGATGTAAATAAATAAGTGAGGAAATACATTTGTGAATAAATGAATAAATATAAAAAATATCAATGCGGGAACAAATGAATAAATACAATATGAATTACATTTTTAAATAAAAAATCTAGAGAAAAAATCCATATGGAAATGAGCAAATAAGTTTGAAAATGCATTTGTAAATAAATAAATATATAAGCAAATAAATGAATATGGTAATGAATAAATAAATGGTTAAATACAACAGAAAATAAATAAATAAATGAATGAATAAACGTGGGAATACCTAAAACAATTAGTAACTTATTTCCAAATGTATTTATTTATTTATTTTTTCATATGTTTTTTTTATTTACACATTTATTTATTTATTTAGACATTTATTTAGATATTTATTTATGTATTGATATGTTTATTTCCACATGTGTTTATTTATTCCCACTTTCATTTAATTATTCATTTCCACATTTATTTAATTATATATGTTCACATTTCTTTATTTTCAATTTTTATGTCCACATTTATATATTGAAATGTTTATTTCCACAGTTTTGGACAACAGTTCACAACCACCTGTCCATGTCTCATGTTGAATTCCCCACTCAAGAACACAGTTAACAGAGCTGACACCTGGAAATAGGCAGTTAAGTCTGCCGATGTTAGCGCTCTCATAAAGATTAGTGCCGCGCATACATCGTGCATTACATGATAGAGAATTGACCAGGAATTGACACAGCCTTGCAGGCAAAAAAATGAGGATGTGAGAGACTTTAACCATTAAAAAGGACTTACCTACTACTCTTTCCATACTATTTTTAGAATGAATACAACAAATTTGTATATATATACAAATAAAGAAGTAAACAGTAATTCCTTTGTTATAGGAGTGGATTTTGCTTTAATATGAGGGCAATTTAGAATGAAAAGTATAAAAGAACTACAAGTGACCTTCATTTGCTAGTTTAGAAAACGGGTCATACAGCCGACTCATGAAAGCTAAAAGCAAGAAAGTGACATATGGTTTGAAGCCCCGCCCATCATGTGCACGATGTGAAGTGAGGCATAAAACATAACATTAGAGACACATAACACAAGAAGTCTAGACTTTAAGCTAAAGGGAGCCAGTGTCAGGACTTTAGAACTGGGGTGATGTGCTGACCTTAGTATTGCTTTTATATGAGCTCAGAAGTTCAGGTCTGATTCCATTATTACACCTAGATATTCAGACTTGAAATAGTTTCTATCTGTATTAACTGAAGCTGTGTGCTGACTCTTGAGTGTTCCTCTTTGGGTCCAAAGATAATTACTTCCTTTTTGTTTCTATGTATGTAGCTGGGAAAAATTATAGCACATCCACCATTGCTCAATAAATTGCCTTAGGCTTTGGATGGGTTCAAAGTCACCTGATGACAATGTAATGAAAAGCTGAGTGTAATCTGCATAGTTAAATCTTATTGGTTTTTATATTCTGGGCTAGTGGGAGCATGTAGATATTAATGTAGGTGTGTAAATATTAAACAGGAGTAGCCCTGGGGGACCCCACATATGATTTCTGTCTGATTATAAATTTTCTATTAACACAAAGAATTTCCTGTTCTTAAGGTAGGACTCACTCCAGCAAAGTGCTGTTCCAGAGAGTCTGACGCAGCTCTCCTTTTGTTCTAGTAGTATTTTATTATCAACAGTGTCCAAAAGTACCAGCAATGTGAGCCAGAATCTTTATACATGTGGATATCATTGAAAACTTTGATGAATGCAGTTTCAGTGCGGTGGTGGGTGCAGAAACCAGAATGAAAAATATTCAAATGTTTAGTCATTGTTAGGACGCTATTTAAATGTTGAAACACAGGAATGATGAATGGGAGATTAGAGATTGGTCTGTAGTTCTGCATCAGTGTGTTGTCTAGGTTATTCTTATTTAGTGATGGTTTGATAACTGCTGTTTTTAAAGCCTGGGGGAAGACACCTTACAAGAGGGATGAGTGAATCAGACCCAGTGAGAGGGAAAACTTTCTTAAGAAAAACTGTGGCTAAGATATCGAGGCAGCAAGAGGAAGGAAGTTATGATATCAAGATTATTGTGGTTTATTTTTTGGAGTACAGACATTTTTTCTACTTTGGTCTTGAGTGGGGATGATATTGGTTATGTGTTTGGCACTCAAGTAATGATTGACCTTGTCAAAATCTTCTTGGTGTTCCGTGGCTAATTCTTGCTAATTCATTGCATGCCCTGGTGGAATCATTTAAGCATGTTTTGTTCTCTAATATGGGCAAGTATTAATGAAATATTTTTAAACATTTACAATGACTTTTTTCAAGTTGTTATATAGTTTTCTACTCTGGCTATGTCTAGTTGCACCATTAAATTTAGTTTAAAAAATCCTATCCAACCTCCAGTTAGTTTTTTGCTTTTTTAGGAACTGAAAGGAAGGAAAAGGGTTATTTGTATTTCGATCAAGGTAAAAAATAATAATATGCAGGGTTATTTTTATTGATTAAAGTGCAATGAAAATGGACAGTGACTTCTACCTATAACCTAACAAACTGAGTTTTCTGTGTACCGTTGCACTCCTATTAGTAATAAAGCTGATTGTTTTTAATCAACATCAGCAAGATTAGTTTATGTTTAATCAATAAAGTAACACCTCTCATTAGCTTTCAGTTTAAAATTGCATCGTTGAATCATTTAAATCAATTATTGCCTTAAGGGAATAATATGTTTTATGTTTTGTTTTAGCCAATGCAGGCATGTGTTCATATATGGGACTCTGCTACCCTGGCCACCCTGCAGCAAATAGGCCTAGGATCCTTCCAGAGGGGAGTGGGAGTGGGATCACTGGCATTCTCGATTGCTGTAAGTTGTTTTTGCATATCTTATCACAGTAAAATGCTCTTTAATTAAATATTTTAAAGACATTGTTTTGCAAGTCTCAAGTAAGTCTTAAGTTGTTATCCTTAAGGCCCAAGTCAAGTCTCAAGTAAATACAGGCAAGTCTGAGTCCAGTCTCAAGTCAAGACAGAAAAATTTCAACTTACATTTCAAGTCAAGAAGTTCGGATTTCATGTAGTTTTTTAAGGTAATGTTGTAATCATTTGTTCAATGTAAATCATAAACCCTGTGTTCTTTTTTAAATTCATATTAATTTCAACATATGATAAAACAAGACCAACTGAACTTAAAAAATTAAGTATTTCTGAACTTGCACCTCTATATTGTACGCTAGACCCAGAAATATATAACTTCCTGACCGCAGAAGATGCACGCTAAGGGAAACACTTTCCTTAAAACACTTCAAACAGTTCTAAGTGATGGTCAACATTTCTCTTAAGAAAATGACATTATAAACCTCTAATAAAATAATATCACTCAGGGTATTTTTTATGATTTATTGACATAAAAAATAAAATGACAGATTGCATTTATATAGTGCTTTTTGAAACACTCAAAGCACTTTAGACATAAATTATTCGTTCACTTTCATGTTCACACACTGGTGAAAGCTAGCTACAATTGTAGCCAAAGCTGCCCTGGTGCAGACTGACATGAGTGATATGTGTGATGGACAGAAGAATAAGGCCACGTCCACACTAAGCCGAGTAATGCTTTAAACGTATAATTATTTAGTCTACACCCCCCTATCGTCCACACTAACCCGGCGTCGTTTAAGGTCTGTGGCCGGATAACTATTAGCCGGGTAAGAGAGCCGTGTAAATCTTAATTCAACGGCTAAACGAGCTAGTGTGGACAGCTTCCCCGGATAATGAAAGGAAGTGGCGTCAATGAATGCTGCGTCATAACAATACAACACTACAGACAAAGACAACAGCGAAGAGTAATAAATCGATCTCGTCGTCTGTCCACACCAAAAACTCTCTCTTCTTCTGAGCAGCTATTGTTCTCTTCGGTTAACGGGAAAAGCAGATATGTACTGTGCTGAAGAGCTTCTTGTATGTATTATGTAGGCGCTGGCGTCACGTAGATTATACGAGTGTTCAGTGCGTCTTTATGCGCATGCCCAGTATTTGCATAGGTTGGTATTGGATTGCGCAATCATGGGACCTTAAACGGGGCGTAAATGCTCGTGTTGAGTGGATAACATTAGGCGTCTAACTCCCCGTGTAACCTTATCGGCTTAGTGTGGATGTAGCCTAAGACTGTGGAAGCTGACAAAACAGACACAAAACAAAGTATTACACCTTCAGCATTAGCAAATGCTAAATTCCAACTACAAAAAGTACTATTTATTATTTTCCTTCTTCACCAAAACACACACACACACACACACACACACACACACATAATGGCACATAAATCGTCACTGTAACAAAATGCAACTTGGGAGCACGTTAGCTGGTAGCGCAGCTCACCTCACAGCTAGAAGGTCCTGGATTCGATTCCTGCCGGGGACGCTGTGGGTGCTGATGGTGTGTTTGTTCCTCCATATCATCAGCACCCACACCCTGGGTGGGGTTGGCAAAAAGGCCTTTCTGTGTGGAGTTTGCATGTTCTCCCCGTGTTCCCCTGAGTAGTTAATGTGAGCTACTCCCACAAAAACATGCATCAGTTCTGGGCTATATACTGCCTCCTCCTGGCTGACTGAGGCACCTGAGGGGTTGGAGAGGATCTGGCTGGAATAGTGTGATCCTTCCACACGCTACGTCCAGCTGGGAGAACCCCACCCCTTCGGGTGACAAAATGGGCCTGCTCACACCTCAAGCAGGAAGGAGGCTTGAGCTTCAGTGCGGGGCCCTCCTGTGGTCAGCAGAGGGAAGGCAATGCCCAGGACTGTACTTAGGTAGGAACACTGGGGTGATAATAATGGAAAAAAAATTAAAAAATAAATGCAACTCAACAGCAACATTACAAAAAACACAAAATATGAAAGTTTAGCAGTATTGGTTGGGAGGTTTAACCAAACTCCCACTAGTGCTGTGCTTGGATGCCACAGTTGGTGAGGTGAATGTAGAGGTGTGGCTCTCATCTCTTGGATACTGCCCACGAACTGTTGAAAATGCAGCACTTGGGGCGAGGGCATGAGCATTAAGGGCAGAAACGGGAGGATGGCCGCAGCAAGAGGGCTGGGCCAACTCATAAGGACCATCAGGGACCAAATAAGATTTAAGGCATTACACTGAAACACATCCCTAGCTGTCTCCCAACACAACCAAAAAATCTTTAGGCCCAGCCTTTAGAAGACCAAATGGGCCATCATAAGGAGGTTGATGTCAGTCATGGCAGATGAAGATACCTGGCAAACCGAAGGTTAACAGAAGCTTTGGAAGATAGGTGGACCAAAGGTGCGCTTTGGGCAATGGAAAAGCAGAAACAACCTCAACCTTGCTGGGTTTGGAAATTGCCTGTTGTGGTAAAACCAGATGTCCCAAAAACTCAATGTCCGGCAGGCCAAACGGGAATTTAGCTTGATTCACAATCAAACTATTCTCACTGACGCTGGAACAACTTAAGAAATATACATTAAGAAAATGTCATACCATGCAAAACGGAGTACGGGGTAGGTATCGAAAGACACAACATCAGTCAAGTACTTATTTTCAAAATCGACCATTTACCGGAATGCACACAAGTAATCACGCCCTGAATAGGCACTGATGCAGACGCTAATACAAAGTCCCAGCCAAACTGATGACCATTAAAATACCCAATCACAAACGTTACAAAGGTGCAGTGGGGATGCTGCATCAAGCTGGGGCCTGTGAGTTTCAGCCAAAGCCTTGTTTCACTGGTGCAAAAAGGAACACGGCTGGATGTAGCTCTGTGCCCTCACATTGCACTTTTTTCAGTCCTTTTTTCAGAGTGTTTAGTGACAGCAGCAAGAGGGACAGCCTCAGCCTTAGGTCCTTTTGGAGTCTCACCCGGCAAAAGCCTTGAAGCATAATCCTGTCTGCTTTTTCAGCCAATCCACATTAATCCCTGGTTCAAACTGAAATGAGGCTGGCAGTGCAGTCAGGTGGAAGCTGACCTAAGAAGAGATGGATGAAAAGAAAGGAAACGTCAGCTGAGCCAAGTAGCCCTAACATGTTTTCCATCTGTTCAGATCTCAGGTGATCAGCCCTCCAACCCCCCACCACCCATCTGCAGCGTCTCGCTGCAAATCTTGAAGGACCTAAGCTTCCTTAAGAAGTCCAATCTGCTCTGTCCCTTCTTTTAGACGCTTCACTTTCCTATCACAGATTCCAGTCCAGTCTGTTGTCCAGATGAACTCAGATACATTTTACTCCTCAACCACCTGCCCTCCTTCTCCCATAATGCAAACAGTGTTTTGACTTATCCCTGTTTTTAAAAAAATCTGTATTAATTTACGTACATCATATATTTCGGATTTGATTCAAATTTATAGTACCTCTTCCCATAGTCTGAGGTTATTGAATCAAAACTTCTTAGTGGTTGTCCACACATGTTTCAAAATTCATGGAGACCATGTTTCCAAGCTGTTGCACCCAGATTGATGTGGAATGCACTTGTTGCTTCTCTACAGACCTGTACTCTGTGGAGACTTTTAAAAAGCAGCTGAAAATATTCTTATTGCAAGAAGCTTTTAGTCAAACTTGAGCTTTTGTGAAATGCGATTGTATTTGTATTACTGTTTTTTTATTTTTATTTTAACCATCTTGTGAAACACTTTGTGACCTTAATGTATAAAAATGTGTTATACAAAAAACTTTGACTTACTTTGTATTTGCTGAGACAAATGACTGATGTTGATCAGCATTGCATAATACGTCCCCTAATTGGGGAAACTTAAAAAATAACCAAAAACACAGAAGACTACTCATTTGAACAGAAATCAGAAGCTTTGCTGAAGGAATTCTAAAGTTTTCACCTTCTTCATAGCAAACTGAAATTGCACTGCTATGTTAAAAAAATCAGCAAGAAGGCAGTTAACTTTGATTTGTAAAGGTTTTCTGGGGTGTACTGTGCTCACCATCACATGTTAACACCTTCACCTGCATCCTGTTAGGATAAGGTAAATACTGATAGTGTTCCTACTTTGGCAAGGCCGATACTGATGGTGGAGTTCCAGAAATCTCTCATATTGTTAGAGAAATTCCAAAGATCGTGACAATGTCACAAAAAACCTCCACACATCATAGCTGTAGCACTGTAGCAGTTGCTAGAAAAGCAGACTGAATTATTAGTTAGTTATTACTTAGTTATTTAAAAAAGGCATAAGCTGCTGGTTAATGTTATGCTGTGAGTTTTTTAGATAAAAAATATATTTTGTTAATCAGATTCAAATTTTTAAATACATTTATGAAAACCAACATTTGAGAAACAAACAAACCAACATTTACACAGGGCACCTTGAAACAGTTATATTTCTCATGTCATTTCTTGTTTTAATCTATTGCTTTTAGGATTCTGGGACATTCCTTAGTGTGATTGATGACTCTAGCGAACACATAATGTCTGTGTGGGATTGCACCAAAGAGACCCGGCATGCAGAGATCAAGGTAAACAAAAGACTGTGAAATTGAAATAAATATTCCACTCGTCCAGGCTTTAAAATCTCATAGGCAGTGCAACAACTTCTTTCATCAGTTCCTGCTTTTTTTAAGGGGAATGTAAATTAGAAAATCATAATCTCCACTGTGAATATCTCTTTAATGCTGTGAGCCATTCGGTGATACAATGAAGCAAGTTTTCTTTTATGTCAACTATTCATAGATTTTTACTCCCATCTTTCCTTTTTGTGTTTTTTATCAATGCTTACCTAGTTTGGTTGCTTCTCAGATCCAAAGTGGCACCTTTGCTGAGTTGAACTTTGTTTACCTGCTTAAGAAGCACTTAAACTTGACCTGTCTGAGCTCCACTTTAAATGAGTGATTTTAGCTATCTGGGGATCACGATAGCAAGAAAGAAAACATCTAATTTAAAAAAAATTAAAAATAAATTACAATTAGATCCACACCAAGTCACCTTCAAAGACAGCTTGGGTAAGTAACCTTAACTAAGTAAAAATGAATATTCTTACCAAGTAATTGTATTTATTTCAGTCATTTTCTGTTTTCCCCCCAAATCCTTTGCTATGTTGTTATACACTTTTAATCCAGCAGCTCTTTCAATTTTACAAATGCTGGTGTTGCCCTTCCACTAGTATGGACCATATGTTGCTGGTAGCTTTTTATGTTTATGTGAGGAACCTAGAATGCAGTACAATATTCTGCAGCGAACCTTTAAAACGTGACGCCAAAACAAGCCAGAAAGGACTCTCAGCTATTGCTAAACTCTGCTATTTGGGAACATTAATGGGTTTTCATTCAACTACAGCAGAAAAAATGATGGGCTGAACCAGAACTTCATCTTTAACTTTATGGCCATTAGTTGTGAGTGTGAAGTGATGTCTCAGAGATTGGCAACCCATGGCTTCCAGCGAGTTCAAACCATTGCTGGGAGAAACTTCAAAAATAAAAGTTCCAATATCTGGTTGTGAGGGACCACAACGGCCGGAGTGGGGAAGACTGCAAGCACTGGAAATGCTTTGCAGAAATGGATGACATTCATGGCCGGCGAGCAACGGCAGGGAGAGTGGGCCAGGTGCTGACTCCGGCATAGGTATCTATAATGTCAGAAAACTGTGATTGATTTTTACTGGAAATTTGGCCTTGGCTGAGCTGACCCTAGTGGAAAACGGGCATAAGGTTCATAACACGCTCTGCACTGAACTGAATTATGCACATTAAACAATGTCAAGCTGAATGTACACATCACAGATGCAAGAGAAAAACCAGCTGACGTCCACATGACTACCAGTAGCATCCAATCAGACCAATCTCCTGGGGTTTGCATAAAACTATAGTATAGTATATATAGTACAGGCCAAAGGTTTGGACACACCTTCTCATTCAGTGTGTTTTCTTTCTTTTCATAACTATTGACATTGTAGATTCTCACTGAAGGCATCAAAACTATGAATGAACACATATTGAATTATGTAGTACTTTTCCAAAAATTGTGAAATAAGCTGGCCTCCAAAGTCACCGGACCTGAACCCAATGGAGATGATTTGGGGTGAGCTGAACCGCAGAGTGAAGGCAAAAGGACCAACAGGTACTAAGCATCTCTGGGAACTCCTTCAAGACTGTTGGAAAACCATTTCTGGTGACTGGAAGCTGAAGAGAATGCAAAGCAGTAATCAGAGCAAAGGGTGGCTACTTTGAGGAATCTAGAATATAACACATGTATTCACTTATTTAACCCTTTTTATTAAGTAGATATAGTAATTCCTTAAATCATGTGTTCATTCATAGTTTTGATGCCCTTAATTTAGAATCTACAATGTAGTCATGAAAAGAAAGAAAACTCTCAGTTGATTGACACTCTTAGTAGCTACAGTATGAGCTAACCAAAGCTAACGGTTAGTAGGCACTTTTAGCCAGAAGATTGTGGTTAAGTTACTCTGCTACACTCTGCCTTCCAGGTACATTCAATCATTTTGTCAAATAAAATCATTATGCCTTGCTGGTCCATAACTTTCACTAAAACGTTGTGAATTTTACTTAAATCAATCTTAATAACATGTAACGAAGACATGTGATCATTTCAACGACTGATTAATTGGTAGGCCAATAGTATAGGTGCTGATAGCGTTAACTAATTAGTTGCTAGTGGCCTCAACACTTTCAGTCCAACATGACTGAAAGAGGAAGAGAGAGCGCCACAGACCCAGAAACACGTGCGACAACTGCAGGGCTGTACAGTCACATGTGAGATGAAAAAATCTCTTTGCAATAAAAACTATTTCATATACCACTTTAGCTACAGCTTTGCAAGCTCCTTGTTCTTCTTGATTTCTTTACTGTAAAGGATAGTTCAGAGTGAACTTAGAGACTTTCTGTGAAACTTTGTTGCCGATATTCACAGCAGATTACAGACCAAAGACTGTATATTTTAGAGACCCACTTGCTCTGCATCAGGACTGTCCTTCCAGATGCTCAGAAAGGTATGCAGTATGATCATGTTACATATACTGATAAAAACCTTTCTCAGTTGATTTTACCCACTCAATATTGAATAAGTAGTTTCATTTTTAAAATTAATTCAAAAGTAAAAGTGAACTCTGCAAGTGTGTAACACGATTTTTCTTTTACAAGCGACACACAAACATCAGCCTGAAGCCTGTCCTACGCTGCACACCTGTGGTGCATTCAAAGGAATTTTCTAAATATATTGTGAGTTCAACAACGTGAGACTTTAAAATATAATAAAAAATAAAATAAAATAAAAAATAATATATATATAATTATGCCCTAATTATTTTTTTGAAAGTACTAAAGAAACGAAAAAAACTATATTCTTTATACTAATTTTGTCTGCTTAACATATCTTAGCAAACTTATTTTTCTTTTCAGAGCTAGAAATTTTGATTAAAAGATATTGGATGTGCAGTTAGAATTCAATATCTTCCCTTCTATCAACAGAATACTTTAGGCAAAATAATATAACATGTCTCACCCTAAGACCCACTTTTAAAGTTTTTGTGTTGATGCTAAAAGTTTTTTGTCTGTACAACAAAACCAGCAACTTATGTAGCAAAGCTAATATTTAAAATATGTCAAACTAGGATACATAGTTTATATTATTAATTATTTTATTTGCATATTTACTTTTGATTTAAAAAAATATATAATTTCTACAGTAACAAGAATCACATAATCGTCACCGTTAAAACGGTGTCATAATCAAATAAATAAGCAATAAAACAGTGATGAATTCGTCACCGTTTTATTATTTTATTGTTAAGTCCCCAAATTGGCCCGGAACAAAATTAAGAAGAACTTCTGAGGCATTCGTAAGTCCAAGGAAAATAAGAACTTAATAAAAATAAGGCATTTTGTGCAAATTTAACCTGATTACAAGTAGGGATGGATATCGTTTAGGTTTTATCCAATACCGCTGCCAAACTGGTACTTTTGAAACGGTGCTAGTGCTTAAATGGAACTTGAAAGAATGGAAAACACATAAACTTCATCCAAATCCCCTCTTATTTTTGTATTTTTAGTAGGGATGTCAAAAAATAAAAAATTGTGATCCAATTAATCACACGGTAACAGTAAATTATTCACCATACAGTTTTCAATGTAAATAAAAGGACAAATCTAGATGCAGTTGCTCTTTTAAAAAAATAAAATATAGTAGAAATCAATTAAGTTTTTGTTTTGAATTCCAGAATCACATTCACAATGTTTGTGTGGTCTCATATGAAAAATAATAACAAACAGAGGTAGAACTAACGAAAATATATGAATAAACATTATATTTGGATATGAACAGATGGTATTAAATATCAGACACTGTAAATCAAATGTAATATAGTCATAAATTACCATTTTCAAAAAGTAAACACAGCAGATTCTCCACTTCATCACAACAGGAAATAAACACTCTTATTTTGAAGATGTACACAGCTACTTCCGCTAATAGTTAGCACTAATATAAGTCCGAAAACATCACTTTAACTGAATAATTTTGTATTTTTAACGCAGCGGTCTCTCACTATGTAATGTACTGAAGCTAAATGGTGAACCAACACGCATTAATCACTTTAAATACGGAGCATTTAAACTCTTCGCCACACACACCGGAGCTGATATCCGAAGTGGACGGATAATTCTCACAGACAACTTATGAACTTATTGTGTCCCCACAAAGCCAATATGTCAATAATAATATACTCATATGTCATTTAGGATCACAAACACATGCTGCTGCACAACAATCCGCAGTTTGGCTGGTTAGGAAGGAGAGCTGATGTGTTGCGGGCTGAATTATAAACAGGGCCCTGTTCTGGGAATTAGAGTGTGACACGGGAATCATTGTCGCTCCCATCCCGATCCCAAAAAAATACTCCTGTCACGTCCCGATCACGTGACAGCCCCCAAAAAAAGTCTTGTCCGGAAAAAATCCCGAGAGAAAGTCTCCCGTCCCGACCCGAATCCCGTAGATTAGTAATTTACCTCCTATGGCGCTCGCTCCCCCCCTTTAAACCATAGCCTAGCACAGTATCAAAGATCATCTATTTAGCTTTATCCGCCATCTTTAACCATATCCTGCATTCTCGTTGTTTGGCCACTTTATCACGTCATGAATGGACTCGATTCGTCCGACTACCAAACTATTAAGATACACGCATTTTCAGTCGGATATCATATGCTTACTAGTTTATCCAGGTGGTGTAGCAACAACGTAGCAGTTTCTGTTTTGGTGCGTGCCGTGTAGTAGACCTGATGGAATTGCGTTTTCCATCAGGAGTTAACAACCACACACATTGGAAACGCATCGCAGCGTAATTTTTTAAAGGTAATTCCCTGATATCTGACAAGATAAATGTAAAAAAAAAAAAAATTTAAAATTATAATTTCCGGTTTCCCGTCCGATCCCGTGGATTATTTCCTGTCCCGTCCAAATCACGTTACCAACAGTGAAATTGACTCCCGTCCCGTGGGAATCCTGCAGGAATCTCCTGACCCGTGGGAATGTGTTTTTCATTGCGGAAAAAAAAGAGGGTTGATAATTCTAGGAATTAATCGATCCGCGTTGGTGCGTTAATTTCGACAGCCCTAACTTTAGCAGTTTTTTTGCACAAAGATATCCATGTTTGCCTTTGCTGCTGATATAGGGACTCGCTCTTGGCTAATGACATGCCCAGATTCTATAGTGCTTGACATGTCCGGGAAAACAACAACCGAAATAAGGCATCGAAATGTGAGCTGCTTTTCGGTCTGGTTACTACCGTTTATGTCTGAATCTGTGCCATAACGGCACTGGACATCGGTACCCATCCTTAATTACAAGCGAAATTTGGATGCCCCGAGCACTCCTGTTCTACGGATACAGCCGATCAAGACTGGACGTATAAATACTGCTGAAGAGTGAAAAAACATAAAAACTGCTCAAAATAAGGTCCAGATTGAAAAATAGCAGAATTTCCCTTTAACATCTGAACACCAATAAACATTGCAGAACAAGTGATGGTCAAGTTCAGGGAAACAAATAGCTGAGACTGTAAAACTGAGGCAGAGGCTGCAGCCTTCCCTGGAGGACACAGGGCAGCAAGCTGCTCGCTACCAGCCCTAGTGCTGACTGCACATCTAAGACCTGTCAATCATATTGTTCTTATTTATTGTTCTTATTATTGCTCTTGTGATTTCAAGCTTAACTTACATCTAAACGTATCAGTTTATATTGGTCGACATAAGCCCTCCTTTCCACCGGAGGCGTCAGCATCACGTTACAGCAGCAGCATGTCAAACGCGGCTGTTAGCCACCGCTGTAATCAATATAATCCTTTCCACCGGAGGCGGATGTGGACTAGCAGCACGAGTTTGCCCCGTCACAGGAGCGTCATGTCGCAGCACTTTTCTAAATATACGCGGCAGTCCTATTTTCTACGAGCTACGCCTGTGAAACGTGTAAATTTCAACATTTTGGATAGTTGAAGACAGGAAGTCAGACGGCTCGGCATCCGGGAATTATCTAAATAAAACAAAGGTGCTTCTTTCCGGTAGCTTTGCTTTACTACCTGTGCAGCCCTGTGAGAAGTCAGTAGGTCCCGGAAGGTTCTACACTACCTCGGATCGCAACTAACATTATTCTTTTACACTTCGAGGGATTTTGTATATTCCCTGACATAACATAAACTTATTGCCGAATATAAAACAAACAGAAAATAAAACACATACCTTTTGAAGCCATGTTGTTGGAGGTCAGTATGGGATTGCGCAATCATAGGACCTTAAACGGGGCGTAAATGATCGTGTTGAGTGGATAACATTAGGCGTCTAACTCCATGTATAACCTTATCGGCTTAGTGTGGACGTAGCCCTAAATATGGACAAAGTATTAATTATACATTTCTAAACATTAACTCTTTTGAAGTGGTTATAATGCTTTCTACTCCGGCTATGTCTGCTTGGAAGGAAGGAATTCAGGAAAAAAAGATCATTTGTTTTATGATGATCAAAGCAAAACAAGAAAATTCCTCTGCACATTATTATTTATTTTTCTTATTTAAAGTGTGCACTAAACATAGTGAACCATGATTGTTGTTCACCGTTACACTCCTGCTAAAGCACATTGAGAAAATAAAAAACAAGTTAAATGTGTTGATGCTTACACTGTCACTGTCTCTAGAAAGATCAGGGTGATGTCATATATACTGCCTTCTAATGGGGAAGAAGTCTTTGCTCTGCTTAAACGGGCTTTTTGCCCAAAACTACTCAACTTTTTGGGAGTATTTTCAGCATAACTGTCATGGCAACTTTATAAATATTTAGCTAGTTCTATGTGTGTGAATATAGCAAGTGATCTTAAAGAGTCTCCCTGCCTGCCACTGCATTGCTAAGTGTGTGATGGAAGCCCAACATTGGACAGTCCTTTGAGTTAGAACACACAGGCCCATTTCACAGAACAAAATAATTATACCCCCTCTCATTTTTTCACCACTGGAATAGTCCACATACCACCCTGCATGAATGAGGTGTTTTGTGTAACTATTTACTGCAATCTGTTCTGTCCTATTCTTTATGAATCGGATGGAGAAATTACTTTTCCAACTGGGTCTTAATTTTTTACTGCCCCTTTGTTCCCTTTTTGTCATTTTTGTTTAGCTGTTAGGGTCATACAATTTTTTTTAAAATCAAACAAAGAAAATAATATGAATTATTAAAGTTAATTTTCAATTTAGATTTTAATTTATTAAAGTGATGATAGGGATGTTCAATATTACCAGCCTACTAGTATTATCATCCGATATTGGCATTAAAATGTGATATCGGAAATTTTCAGTATTGTTTTTTTATTTTTTTTATTGACTCAATCTTTATACGTTACTTGTATACTATGCATGTATTATACACAGTGCTTTAAGAGGTCAACAAGAAGCGGCGGTACTCCTTTTCATCGAGGTGGGAACATAAAATGAAGGGATTCCTGAATATAAATATAGATCAGTAAAATGAGGTCACTTCTCTCTATGCATCGTAATGCAAATAGAAAGGGAGGAAGCTACAGTCAAATCTCCTATAATCAAACTGACTCATATGTTGACCATGTATATAAAATAATGTCAAATGAAAGTGTACAATTACAACGTTACCTTTGCTATATTAATAGTAAAACAGGCAAGTAACTACTGTGAAAATATACGATTTTCTTGAAGTAGAAAAACAAAGTCTTGCTGAATTTATGTGTAATTTGGCAAAACTTGCAGAAGATCAAAAGAATATTAAAATATACAAAAACTAAACCATATAGATAAAAAAGTAACATTTTTTGTATAAATAAAAGACAATACTTGATGCTGCTGCTTTTTTAAGCAAATACTGTAGAGATCCTTGAAACTTTTATCTTGAATTCCACCATCATATTTAGACATGGCCCTTTTAATCTATTCATGTTTTAGCCTGTTACTAAGGTAAACTAACTGGTTAGCCTTTTCTGAATATAAAGATGACTGTTCCTTAGTAATGATGGACAACCCTGAGGAGCGTCTTCATGGGACTATCTTACAACAACAGTGTCTTCAGTCAGCATCTTCTACAATTTTGCTGCAACATAGACTGCTACAGAAGATGCTTCTTGCACATATTTATCAGATCTTCATCAAATCCTTGAAGAATTAAATAGAATGAGCTACAACAACACTTAATTTCTCTCTGGGATCACTAAGGTATTTTTGAACTTACTCTACACAGTGTTAAGCGAGCAGAGACAGAGCTGCATGTGGGTGAAGCAGAGTACTGGTATTTCTAGGGCTGGACAATATGGACCCAAAGTTATATCTTCACATTTTTCAGCTAAAATCCAATTTTAAGTGTATATATAGATCGTTTTCTTCACAAAAAATATTAAAAAACATTTCAATTAAGAAGCTACGCTCAATGTCTCAAATGTCACACAGGCACTTTTATTGACATATAGCTGAATATGTACATTAGAAACGATGTCAAAAATAAAGTATTGATGTATATTAATAACTTAACTTTTTTAAATAAAGCAATGTTATATTCTTTGGAACCAAAATAATAATATCTTTGCTATTAAAAAGTACTGTTTTGAATTAGGGGTGGGCTGGTGTTAAAATTCAGCCCAGCAGCTTATTGGTTCTGAGAGGCCAAGAAGACAAAATGAATAGAGAATGAAGTGCTAGTATGTTTTTTTAGTACTTTGTAAAAATACATTGGGCATATTTAGTATGCATCATACATTGCTTGCCAACCGCCATTAAACAGAAGTTTATGGCTTATGGTATTATTTTCTGTGGGTTTTTTTGTTTTAAATGTACTATTCAATTCAGTTTATTTATATAGCGCCATTTCACAACAGATGTCATCTCAAGGCACTTTACAAGAAAAGTTATTACAATAAAATGTTTAATTTAGGAATTAGAGAACCACAGAAGTTTGCGTCGTGACTTCTCAGTAATCCCTCACACTAAGCAAGCATGAAGCGAAAGTGGAGAGGAAAAGCTCCCTTTTAACAGGAAGAAACCTCCAGCAAAACCAGGCTCAGCATAAGCGGTCATATGCCGCAGACTTAAGCGTAATACACACAAGCAACAGAAAACAGCAGCACTAATGAGCGTACCGGGAGTCTGTGAGAACGTTCTCAGCCCTCACAGCAGTGTGGAAGTCTAAACAGCTATTTTTAGAAGTGGTGGTACTGAGTACCGGTCCATACCGGCCTACTCACAGCACTAATTATTATAAGTCAAACCTTAGTTCTACGTCTCTAACTCAAAATGCCCAAAACGACAGATCAGTTAAGTAAGTGTTGTCAGACACTGACATTCAATTGAGTTCTGGGGGCCAAGAACGTGACCTTTTAGCCCAATAGAGGATTGAAACCTTGGTACACGAATCCCTGGCTGGCACTGCACTACACCGGACTGCCACAGGCCCACACAGTGCATGATTAGCCCAGCATAGAGGCCTCCAGCCTGGGTACATGAAACCAGGGCTGGGCCTGCACTACAGCAGAGCACCAGGGGTCCACACAGAGGTTATCCATCCATCCATCCATCTTCCTCCGCTTATCCGGGGTCGGGTCGCGGGGGCAGTAGCCTAAGCAAGGAGACCCAGACTTGCCTCTCCCCGGCCACTTGGGCCAGCTCCTCGGGAGGAATCCCGAGGCGTTCCCAGGCCAGCTGGGAGACATAATCTCTCCAACGGGTCCTGGGTCTTCCCCTGGGTCTCCTCCCGGTGGGACATGCCCGGAACACCTCACCAGGGAGGCGTCCAGGAGGCATCCTGACTAGATGCCCGAGCCACCTCAACTGGCTCCTCTCGATGTGGAGGAGCAGCGGCTCTACTCTGAGCTCCCTCCGGATGACCGAGCTTCTCACCCTATCTCTAAGGGAGAGCCCAGCCACCCTACGGAGGAAACTCATTTCAGCCGCCTGTATCCGCGATCTCGTTCTTTCGGTCACCACCCAGCGTTCGTGACCATAGATGAGGGTAGGAACGTAGATCGACCGGTAAATCGAGAGCTTCGCCTTTCGACTCAGCTCTCTCTTCACCACGACAGACCGGTACAGCGCCCGCATGACTGCAGACGCCCTACCAATCCGTCCATCGATCTCCCGCTCCATTTTTCCCTCATTCGTGAACAAGACCCCCAGATACCTAAACTCCTCCACTTGAGGAAGGACCTCATCCCCAACCCGAAGAGAGCACCCTACCCTTTTCCGACTCAAGACCATGGTCTCGGATTTGGAGGTGCTGATCCTCATCCCAGCCGCTTCACACTCGGCTGCGAACCGCTCCAACGAGAGCTGTAGATCACGTTCAGACGAAGCCAACAAGACCACATCATCTGCGAAAAGCAGAGACCCGATCCTGAGGTCACCAAAACGGATCCCCTCAACACCTTGGCTGCACCTAGAAATCCTGTCCATAAACGTTATGAACAGGATCGGTGATAAAGGGCAACCTTGGCGGAGTCCAACTCTCACTGGAAACGAGTCCGACTTACTGCCGGCAATGCGAACCAGACTCTGACACCGGTCATATAGGGACCTAACAGCCCGTATCAGAGGGCCTGGTACCCCATACTCCCGGAGTACCCCCCACAGGACACCCCGAGGGACACGGTCGAACGCCTTCTCCAAGTCCACAAAGCACATGTAGACTGGTTGGGCGAACTCCCACGCACCCTCCAGGACCCTGCCGAGGGTGTAGAGCTGGTCCAGTGTTCCACGGCCAGGACGAAAACCGCATTGTTCCTCCTGGATCCGAGGTTCGACTATCCGTCGTACCCTCCTCTCCAGAACCCCTGAATAGACCTTACCAGGGAGGCTCAGAAGTGTGATCCCCCTGTAGTTGGAACACACTCTGTGGTCCCCCTTTTTAAAGAGGGGGACCACCACCCCGGTCTGCCAATCCAAGGGAACTGCCCCCGATGTCCACGCAATATTGCAGAGCCGCGTCAACCAACACAGCCCTACAACATCCAGAGCCTTGAGGAACTCCGGCCGAATCTCATCCACCCCCGGAGCCTTACCACCGAGGAGCTTTTTAACAACCTCGGCGACTTCAGCCCCAGAGATTGGAGAGTCCGTCCCAGAGTCCCCAGACTCTGCTTCCAAACAGGAAGGCGTGTCGGTGGGATTGAGGAGGTCTTCGAAGTATTCCATCCACCGACCCAAAACGTCCCGCGTTGAGGTCAGCAGCACACCGCCCCCACTGTAAACAGTGTTGGCGGCAGACCGCTTCCCCCCCCTGAGACGCCGGATGGTGGACCAGAATCGCTTCGAAGCCATACGGAAGTCGTTCTCCATGGTCTCTCCAAACTCCTCCCACGCCCGAGTTTTTGCCTCAGCGACCATCCGAGCCGCACTCCGCTTGGCCTGCCGGTACCTATCAGCTGCTTCCGGAGTCCCACAGGCCAAGAAGGCCCGATAGGACTCCTTCTTCAGCTTGACAGCATCCCTCACCGCCGGTGTCCACCAGCGGGTTCGAGGGTTGCCGCCACGACAGGCACCAACTACCTTGCGGCCACAACTACGGTCAGCCGCTTCGACAATGGAGGCACGGAACATGGCCCATTCGGACTCAATGTCCCCCGCCTCCCCCGGGACGTGTTTGAAGTCCTGTCGGAGGTGAGAGTTGAAACCCCTTCTGACAGGAGACTCCGCCAGACGTTCCCAGCAGACCCTCACAACACGTTTGGGCCTACCAGGTCTGTCCGGCGTCTTCCCCCACCACCGGAGCCAACTCACCACCAGGTAGTGGTCGGTGGATAGCTCCGCCCCTCTCTTCACCCGAGTGTCCAAAACATGCGGCCGCAGGTCAGATGAAACGACAACCAGGTCGATCATCGAGCCGCGGCCTAGGGTGTCCTGGTGCCAAGTGCACACATGAACACCCTTATGCTTGAACATGGTGTTCGTTATGGACAATCCATGACGAGCACAGAAGTCCAACAACAAAACACCGCTCGGGTTCAGATCGGGGGGGCCATACCGCCCAACCACGCCTCTCCAGGTCTCACTGTCATTGCCAACGTGAGCGTTGAAGTCTCCCAGGAGAATGAGGGAGTCTCCAGAAGGAGCACTCTCCAGCACCCCCTCCAAGGACTCCAAGAAGGGTGGGTAGTCTGATCTACTGTTCGGTGCATAAGCACAAACAATAGTCAGCACCCGTCCCCCCACCCGTAGGCGGAGGGAGGCTACCCTCTCACTCACCGGGGTAAACCCCAACGTACAGGCGCCGAGATGGGGGGCAACAAGTATGCCCACCACAGCTCGGCGCCTCTCACCGGGAGCCACTCCAGAGTGGAAGAGAGTCCAACCCCTCTCGAGGAGACGGGTTCCAGAGCCAGAGCCATGCGTCGAGGCAAGGCCGACGATGTCCAGTCGGAACCTCTCAGCCTCGCACACCAGCTCCGGCTCCTTCCCCACCAGAGAGGTGACGTTCCACGTCCCAAGAGCCAGCTTCTGCAGCCGAGGATCGGACCGCCAAGGTCCCCGCCTTCGGCCACCGCCCGTCTTGCACGGCACCCGACCCCTATGGCCCCTCCCACAGGTGGTGAGCTCATGGGAAGGGGGGCCCATGTTTCCTCTTCGGGCTAAGCCCGGCCGGGCCCCATGGAAAAAGGCCCGGCCACCAGGCGCTCGCCAACGTGCCCCACCTCCAGGCCTGGCTCCAGAGTGGGGCCCCGGTGACCCGCGTCCGGGCGAGGGAACACTAGATCCATTTATTTGATTCATCATAGGGGTCGTCGGGCTGCGCTTTGTCTGATCCCTCACCTAGGACCAGTTTGCCATGGGTGACCCTACCAGGGGCATAAAGCCCCAGACAACATAGCTCCCAGGATCATTGGGACACTCAAACCCCTCCACCGCGATAAGGTGGCAGCCAGGGAGGGGTTATGCAGCTCAGTATAGAGGCCTCCAGCCTGGATAAATGAAGCCAGGACTGAGATATTTCAGTTTTTTTTGTAAAAACTTGTTATAAGTATTGTGGCTTCTGCATTTCTAATCCAGCCTTGAACAGTTTGGTAGATGTCTGTTGGTAGTATCGGTTGATATCAGTACCAGAAATTAAGATTTAGACTATATCATGGATCAGACATTGGTAAAGTAAATATTTAAAAATCCGATGTAAAAAACTTTCAAAACAAACAAAGTAATTATCCCTTAAATATAGTGAATAATTGTACCAGGCTTTGTAGCAACTGCTCCCATTAGCATTTGTGATAATTAGTAAGGAGGCATTGACATCACAGCGGAGGAAATTAGGACCACTTTTTTAGCAGAATTGGTTTAAATCTTTTCAACATAAATTGCCTGTTTAAGGGAATTTCACATCATATGTATCTTTAAAGCCCTAATTTTGTTTCTTTTAGTCTTTTAATTGGTAACTTACTAAAGTTTATGGCCATGAACTGATGGTCAGATAATCTCCATTGAAATGCAGTGGAAATATCCTTAATTGTCCCTCAATTAATGACGGGAAAGCATTTGCCAGTAGAAAATGACCCCCACAGCTTAATGCTGCCGCTATCATGTTTCCCAGTGGGTGTATTCTTTAGAGAGTGATGTACAGTGTGGCGTTCCACCACTCATAGTGTTTAGCCCACTGGCTGAAGAGTTCTGATTTGGCCTCATCTGACCAGAGCACCTTCTAGAAGGATGCGTGGCACCCAACATTGGTCCTTAGGGCCCGCTATCCTGAATCTTTTAAGTTTTTACAAGGAGGAGGTAGTGTGTTGTAGCAGAGACACATCTAAAACATGCAGGACTCTGGACCCTGAACGCCAGGGTTGAGGACTACTGCTCTGGTGGCTACTGGTGACTTTATATGGTTTTCATTCAACAATGGCAGGTTTTATTGTAATGTGAACAAAACACTTGAGGAAACTTCACATTTCCATCTATATAGATATAATATAGACTTAATGTCTGATGTTGTTATAACTTTTCATTTCACAACAGCTTGAGTGACGCTGAGTCTCTGTCCACTGTTATTGTGCTAAAGCTACCTGTGCTGCTGTGTGTAGACTACCACCGAGGCTGTGTTTGCTGTGGACTTCAACCCCAGTGACAGCACCAACATCATCACCTGTGGTAAATCCCACGTCTACTTCTGGACACTCACCGCTGGACAGTTTACCAAAAAACAAGGCATCTTCGGAGTAAGAGCCAGATTTCTGTTTGTCTCCAGTCTCTTGTTGATAAGTGAATGCTTCCATGTTGGTTGCAGCTTCCTCAGTCTGAGGCTGAATAGGGAAGCAGATATCCCCTTAAAGAGAACTGAAAATAAAATGGAAACACTATTCAGGTCCCAAAGAGGATGTATGACGAATTAGTGTCCTTTTTACGAACATAGAAATATTAAAATTTCAACACTTACGTATGAAACCAGATATTTAAAGGTATGGAGGAGGATTTTTCTGAATTTCAGGAGAGAACAGCCCTCCCCACTTCTAG
Organism: Apricaphanius iberus; assembly: GCA_028564705.1. Lineage (NCBI taxonomy): Eukaryota > Metazoa > Chordata > Actinopteri > Cyprinodontiformes > Aphaniidae > Apricaphanius > Apricaphanius iberus. The sequence goes on from JAPXFQ010002620.1 coordinate 1,266,561, forward strand.
AAAAAAAATGTGCATGCACAACAACGGATCTTCCCTGGAAAGTAACAATAGAGACGTAGATAACTACTTCTAGCAGGAATCTGAAAAGCATTTTTCCAAACAGCATGCAACATTTTAGGCTATCCGTCAAGTAGAAACTTGGCTACGGTATTTCAATGGGGAGGCCAACCTGTGCTTTCAGCACAAGCCATCGTTGCAAAGAATCTCCTAAAAACAGTCTTGTTTCTCTCTTCTGACGCCTTTCTCTTCTTCTCATACACTTTGAAGACACTTTTTCTCTTTTGACTTAGAGCCATTTTCAAAGGACCCAGTGAGAACTGTTAGGTAGAATGAATGAAAGGCGTAGCATGCTACACATAAACACCTAAGAGTGTGCATGCTCATCCTCACTCTCAGAATGATGACAATTAGTACGACCAATAGTGTATACGATCCACCCGGAAGAAAGCGCTCCTCCGCCATACCTTTAAATACACCGCATATAATTTTATGTAAACCTTTTATCACTGTCTCAAATGAAATGAGACTATTAACTAGGGATGCAACAATACCACTTTTTTTTTTAAAACCAATACGATACCGATAATTGGATCAGAGTACTTGCCGATATCAAGTACTGGTGCCGATATTTCTACCACACAAAGAAATATGCAATGAATTGAAAGGCAGGTTTGATTTTCTTCTCTGCTTGTTACAACAGATGAGGGTGAATTAGATAAAAAAAGATTAATAAAAATAACCCCAAAACAAAAATTTCAAGTAAAAAATTAACACTTCAGTGAAATTATTGCAGAGCCTCCAAATTTTAAGTATTAGTTTTATGGTATCTGTTCATTTAAACCAATACCGATACAAGTACATTAGACAGTATCAGGGCTGATAACTGATACCAGTATCGGTGCATCCCAACTATTACATTTTCATTTTTTAGATCTGTCAGAATTACCTAAATCTGGGTATTCTAGTATTTATAGCTCTATTCAAATTAAGAATTTTACGTATATATTCAGTTCAGTTTATTTATATAGCACCAATTCACAACAGATGTTACCTCAAGGCACAGCCTTTGTCATAGAATTTGTTTTTTTACACTGTATGACTTGGGGGCAGTGTCAGAATTGTAAGGATGGACTCAGACGCAGAGATTGGTTTAGAGAGATTATTTCCCATATTAATGATGATGATGATGATGATGATGATCATGATCCAAAGAGGCAAATACACATGATCACTAGGAGTCACAGGGTAGGTTTGATGAGGAACTGGCGAAAGGAGTGAGAAACAAAGGGGTATTATAAAGGACAGGACAACACAGGGAGGACTAATTAGATAACGGGTGACAGGTGACTTCAATTAAGCAAATGAGGACACGGACTGAGTGACACAGATGAGGAGAAAAAAGGGAGACACATAGAGGGAGGTAGGAAGGGGTGACGCAGACAAAGACATCATAACAGGCAGATGTTTTTGGTATTCTTTAGGAAGCTTCTTTCAATAATTTGATGACATATTGGCCCCTTCCCCTTGACAGAACTGGTGTAACTGGGTCAGGTTTAAAGCACCCCCTGCTCACACACTGTTTCAGGTCTGAATTATTCATTCTCTTCTCCCTAAGTCACCTTATACCTGATTTGGTTGCATTCATCACATGATTCTCCATTAGGAAGAACTAAATGTCCCTAATCTTTAACTTCTGACCTCATGATGTCATCTCTTTTGTGTAGTGCACACTTATTCTCATTATTCTTGGATTCAGCCAAAATAAATAATTGAGAATAATCTCAACTGTTAGTTAAAGTTGTTGCTTTTCAAAGTCTTTTTCCTTGTTTACAGAAATACAAGAAGCCCAAGTTCATCCACTGCTTTGTGTTCAGCCTAACTGGAGATGTTCTAACCGGAGACTCTGAAGGCAACATACTGCCATGGGCCAAGTCTGCTGCAGACACCAAAACCCTTGGTAAAGGGGCTAAAGGTCAGTGGTGCACATCAGTACGTTAACATACTAACTGGACACTTTTGTTTTGCTAATCTTATAAGACAGAAGCGTTGCAATATCATTTGATATGAAAATCCTAAAGTCATTGTGACATTTATATATTACATTATGAATCTTTATTCTTTTGTTGTTATAGATTATCTTTTATAAATTGTGGCATAAAAGTATTTATTCAAAATGATCCATCTAATCATCCATATCCAGAGTTTCAAAATTACTGAGGTCCACCCAGGAGCATAATCATCTTCTCAAAAGTGAAGGGGATGGATTTTTCCAGAGTCAATCAAGTGATTTATCATTTATGATATATCATCCTCAGATTCAACCCTTCATTTCCTCAGTGGCTAAAGAACCATTTAAATCACTGTGTTGCAATGAGTGTGCTGGCTTAGTTATCAGCAATATTAAAAGTTTTCAAATGACAGTTATAAATTAGCAGTATTGCTTTTAATAAAATTAATATTTACAGCATACCACCTGCTCAGCTGAAAAAGATACCTTTGCTCAGATAACAGCCTCAATTGAACATTTCAGTCAATCTAAAAAGATTTAGCTTCCTGTTCACCGACTGGCTTCAGCAAATCACAGTAAACAACATAATGATGATTGATCACCTCTTCAGAATACACATTTTCTTATACAGACATCAATTGAATTACCAGAACAAACACAATAATATACTTTTCTAGATTTACTATTTAAATGATCTGTTATGAAGGAAGCTGCCTAAAGGTTCCATAGAATAAGAAACTATAAGAAACTTTATTATGGCAAGATTTTGAAATAGAATTATGTTGAGTAGTACTAATATTACTGTGGAAATTAACCTCAAAGTCCCTCGTATACCATAGATTTTTTTTCTGAGCCATTTATATTCACTTTTCGCCTGTGCAGACGCTTCCTGACTCTGCTTTGTTTATTGTGGAAAAAAAGATTTGTTTCAAATATGTGGAAAGTAGTAAAGTTCTAGAGAGAAATGAAAGAGAAGTGAGTTTATTCCTTGCATAAACTAACAAGCAAGGAAAGTTACATAGCTATCATTAGTATTGATAACCAGCTTAACATGATACATTGGCATTTATTGATGATGCTTCATTTAGCTAATATAACCTTCATTCATCAGCATAACTCAACTTGCATCTTTCTTTAAGAAACAGCACATAGTTTTCTGTCTTTTGCTGGCTCTGTCTGGTTTGCCGAATCTGCTCTGCTCAACAGCACCTATTGGTGATCTACTTATGCCCACACATGTGTATGCTTAAGGCGCGTTTAAAGACAGCTGTGAAAAGTAGGTTACCATATATTTATGGACTAAACGGCTGTAACAGCAGAAAGAACGGAGAGCAGCAACATAGGAAGAGTGGATGACGTTTCCCACCCCTACCCTGCGTCTGTTACGCCCATGCCTCCACCATAACAGCCTCAGATAGCTGTGCAAGCAGTTCAGAAACATTCTTTTAATTATTTTTTCCTTAAATACACAGCATAACATTACCAAGGTCCAGACCTCGGGTCCTCACCGACAGATATGGCCTTGCATCTAGCTCTGCTCTGACTTTTGTCCTGTCCTACTGTGGTTTTCAAACAGAGACCTATCAGATTGTACGGCCAATCAAAGCACACGAAGGCAGCGTGTTTACCCTGTGCATCCTGAAGTGTGGTGCTCTGCTCAGCGGAGGGGGAAAGGACCGCAAGATCATCCGCTGGAGTGCCGACCTGGCTCCTGAAAGGGAGTGTGAGGTGATCTACAGCTGTGTTTGTCTGTGTTGCATCTGCTGTGGGAACTATCTTCCACATGGGAGGGAAATGGCTGGGATGTTGGATGTAACTGGAATATTTTACCCAGATTCCAGAAAAGTTTGGAGCTGTCCGCACTGTTGCCGTTGTGGATGATGAGGAACTTCTGGTTGGTACGACCCGAAATGCAATCCTCAGAGGATCTTTCTCTGATGGGTTTGTTGCCATAGTTCAGGTATGTTCCTAATCTGACACTTCTCTTTTTGTTCTGTTTACATGCTTAAGGTAAATCAAGTTTTATTTATGTCACACTCCTCATTGGTCATCAATCTTCCTGAATGATTAAAGCACACACTGCATAACTAATGTCATGGTTAAGTAATAGATACATTTGAGTTTGACTTTGACTTTATTTTAGTCAGTCATTTCAAAAGAAAGATGCCAAAAAAATGAAAGATTTTAAATCAACCATCTTTCTTGACCAAAACAGGCTGAGGCAGAAGGAACATGCTTCTATACGCCTTGCCTTCATACAGATAGTAATGATGACAACAATAAATGGCTTTATTCCAACAAAGACACTAAAGCAGTAATACAAATAAAAGAGTTTTTAATATAATAATGAAAAGAATCAATAAACAATAAAAAATCAAGACCTCATTCCTGCTTACATCCTTCAAAGATTTCTTTACAAACCGAAGCTTTAAAAAATATTAATGAGTTAGACATCTTTAAGTGTATGTTAAGCTTGTTCAGTAATTTCAGATACACATCTTCTTTTTATACTTTTAACTAATTTCCGTATTGAGAAGAACTTTTGAACACTTTCTGGGAGTGTCCTTTGTTTGGCACAGAATATTATTTGCAACAATCTAAATTGGAACAAATCATTGAATTTCATAATATGAGAACCTAAAAACAGGGGATTTGTGTGCTCATACCAATCAACTTTGTAGATCATACGTATCACTCTTTTTTGCAATACAATTATTGAATTTATTGTATTTTTAAATGTAGATCCCCATACTTCCACACAATAAGACATATACAGTTGAAATATTGAAAAATAAATAGTATGCAAAGCTTTGTAATTTAAGAAATATCTAACTTTATAAAGAACTCCTATAGATTTAGAAAGTTTACATTTGATATAATCAATATGTTGTTTCCATGTCAATTTATGGTCAATCACTACCCCAAGGAATTTTGTTGAAAATACTCTTATCAATCACAGTGATGCAGTTTTGTAATTTAGCATCATTTATGTCTTCTTGTTGTCTTCCAAAGACCATAAATTTAGTTTTCTGAAAATTCAACGATAACTTATTGATATCAAACCAGCATTTAAGTTTTTCCAATTCCCTTTCAGTTCTGCATAAGATATCATGTATTTTTTTTTCTGAACAAATTAAATTAGTGTCATCAGCAAAAACCACATACATAAAAAAGTTTCTCACATTAAATATATCATTTATGTACAAGATGAACAACTCCGGACCAATCACAGAACCCTGTGGTACACCACAGCTAATCTGCCTCAGTCCTGACACAGCATCCTTTATCCTTTATCCTTACTTTCCAGGTCATATGGGTGTTATTTTTGATATCATCTAAAACTTTACTATAATACTCCTTCTTCTGGTGTCCTATTATTGTAGTTAGTTTATTTTTATTCAACTTGTATTTTTCTTCACTCTTGCTGGTCCTCAACTTCAAAAAATTCTTAAACAGTATGTTTTTCTTCTTACATGCTTTCTGTAGACCTTTTGTCATCCATGGCTTTCTTTGTTGATTTTCTTTCACCCAAAGCTTCTTTATAGGACACTGCTTGTTATACAGATCTAAGAATATATTCAGAAAAGTATCATAAGCCTGATTTGGATCATCAGTATAAACAAGTATATTCGTTTGATATATAAATTGCAACACCACCTCCTCCTTTATTTTTGCGATTTACAAAAAAAAGGTCATACCTTTGCAATGTAAAATCAAAACTTCTTTTCATTGTTAGCCATGTTTCACTAATAGTTATAACCTGCAATGTATGTTTTAAAGTTTGTAGGTAGTCTTGGATTTGAACAAAATTTGTATATAGGCTTCTACTATTAAAAAGTATAATTGAGAAGCCATCTAGGACAAGATCATTGAATGGATTTTCAAAATAATAAACAGCTTTTGACTTATAATCAAAATGGAGATTGATGTCTGGGTCAATCTCCCTTTCAAAACTCAACAATGTATCCTCGGTCGCTCTCACAGATTTCCAGTCAAGCTCACCATATCTTTTGCTGTCAAACTTTGACTCAGTTACAACATTTCTATTCTCGTAACATAAGTATTCTTTTCCTACCGTGATAAAAAAAAAGCAGCAGAAAAATAAATAAGCATCTCTGTATATATATATATATATATATATATATATATACACATAGAAACAACACATAATAATAACCACAACTTTAAGTCAAGGCAGGCACCAAAAAGGAATGCTTTAGTCACTCTTACTTGAACTGTTCTAATTCTTTCGAATCCCGTACTACAATCACTTTTGCTTGCTCAGGGGGTCCATTTAATTTGATGAAAACTTTCCCATTCCTTGTGCAGGTGGCTTGAATTTTGCTTTGTTTTCTCAATAGACGACCATGTCTTGCTATTTCAGCATTCCTTTGTGTCAGGTGTTCATTAATATACACCCCAGTGCCCTTTAGCTTACCTGATTGCTTCAACAAATCAATCTTGTGCTTCAAATGATCAAACTGTACAACAGTTACAGACTTTTCTTTTGCTGTCTTTGCGTGGTATAATGTATCATACAGAGATTTTTCTGTCTTAAGAGATATGTTCTTACTGTTCAGATGTTGGACCACTTGTTCCAAATGAGTGAAAAAGTAGCCAGTCCCCACAAAATCTTTTCAAGATATTCACTGTAAAGACTGCAAGAACGTCCAACTGCTTGAAAGGAGAGGAAAACAGAACTAGAAAAGAATAGAGAAAAATCTATTTGCTGTTTTGTCTTGTAAGATTTTCAGAATGCTCCCATTATTTATCTATAATTTATCTGCTCTGTCAGAGATGTTTTTCATTACTTTAAAAAAGTGATGGCAAGTGTTTCAGAGCCCCATAGAGAGATGAGGTGGATTTAAGCCCTCCAACCAGAACTACAGTATGAGTTATTTAGCTAAGAACGGACAAAACTATCACTCTGGGTGTATGAAGGTGGTAGAGAAATGCCTTCCAAAGACGTCAGCGAGGGGTGCTTCTAGAAACTATGGACTCTCTCTCGTTTTGTCTCAGGGACATCTAGATGAGATGTGGGGTCTTGCTACTCACCCATCGCAAGACATCTTCCTCAGCTGTAGCCATGACAGGCAGGTGTGTTTGTGGAACACAGAAAAGCATAATCTGGACTGGTGTATCACCCTCGAGGTAAGATTCACTTCTTCTAACCTGTGGCTCAGTTTTTTTAATTGTTGCCAAACTAGGAATGACTGGTAGTTTGTGACTGATTTCAGCTTCTTTGTTCCAGTGGATCAACTAGATCTAGTATAAAACTGGATATCTTATTTATAATACGGGTCGGAGTGTTTAGAATGCTGGGACAATTTTTCTATAGTTCAGTTTTAAAAATAACAGCATATAGTCTTACTGTCGCCATATATTGCGATTGTGATTACTGTGATTCATATCATATCACCAGATTTTTGCCAACACACATCCCTTCTCAGAAATAAGGTGTTCTTTGAGCCAGCTCAGCTCTGCTCCTGAACACTTTTTCCAATATTGTCTTTGTCCTTCCTCGCCTTTCTTGGGTGCCTGAAAGTTTTTTTAATGCAAATTAACTTCTCTGCATGAGCTACTTTATTTTATTTTTTAAATATATTGATTTCGTTGCAATCTCGGCAAAGGCACTTTCAATCAAGATGTTTAGGGCATCTATAATTGACAGCAATTAAATCACTGATCTGACTGATAAAGGGATTTTAAGCCATTTCATCTATGCTGGGCTGATGATAGATGATGACTCTATTCAAATGTAGTTCATTTTTAAAGCTAATAAAGCATCTTGAGGTAATCTGGATCCAGTCACTGCATAAAGATCTGTATGATCATTTGATAACATCCTTACAGAAATGTAATAACATGTGTAAATCAAGCTCAAAATGAATAGAAAGTGATTCAGTCTATATAACTTGATGACTTTTGTGGAAGTTTGGTTTGCTTTTACAGACAAATTGGATTTATCCAACAAGGTTTGAATGGATGGGTAAATTGATGTTTTTCTCTTATAGGAGTATGGGTTGTGTGCTGATTTTTGTCCCAGCGGATCTGTTGTGTCTGTTGGCCTCAGCACAGGAAGGTAATACAGTGAAAACACTTGCTAAAGACTATGTAATAATAAAACAAAGTTCTGGTGATTACATTTAGAAGTATCTGAAATACAAGTAGAAGGACAGTGCGTTTGCAGCGGTGTAGCATCTCTGTCCTGGCATCGATTCCTGACCCTGGGACTTCTGCTCTATGTCTTTTGTTCTTCTCTCTCTAACCATTTTGTGTCTTATCTGCTGCAAATAAAGGCCACTAGTTTCAGAAAAACCTTTAAAAAAAATAAGAACCTAGGTTTGTAAAGCATTTCAAAATATGAACACATTTTTAATAATACACTGTTTGCATATTTTCTATAAAGAATTCAAAAAGAAAAGTAACTAATAATTTTTTGCACCTGTTTTACAAATTAAAGTAAAAATATATCGCTCTTTCTAAAATTATTGGTAGAAATGTATAAAACTCATCCTCAACAAATGAGTCTTTTCAGTGAGTAGCATAATCTCGCAGAAAATAATTAAACTTTCAGTTCTAGTCTCAAGGAAATTTCAATCAAACGCAACTGGACTTGGTAATTTGTCTTGGAAGACGTTTCACCTCTTATCCAAGAGGCTTCATCAGTTCATGCTCGCCGCTGACCAGGCTGGGACTGGTCCAACTAACTGGTGTGGAGACTCAGCTATTTAACCTCTTGAACAAGAATCATTATGTCATTGGATCCTTTGTGCTCCATGTCTTAACGACGGTCGTTGGCGTGCCGCCTATTGGTGGAGGTTAGGTTTCGGCTTCATTAGTGCCCTATTGTGTTATAACGACAGTCGTTGGAGTCACAGTTGTTTCTGTTATTAGAGGCTAATTTGTTTGAGTCTTCTAGGGAGGGATGAAAGGGCAGCATTGTAAATTGGAGATAGGTGATGTCTCAGGCCTCCTCCTCTGTTTAGCGATGGTTTCTCTACTTTTACATAGATGGCTTCTTTTACTCCTCTTTCAAACCATCTGTCCTCTCTGTCTAATATCTGGACATTGCTGTCCTCAAAGGAGTGAGCTTTCTCCTTGAGATGTAAATGAACAGCAGAGTCCATGCCTGAGGAGTTAGCTCTCCTGTGTTGGGCCATGCGTTTGTACAGTGGTTGTTTGGTTTCACCAATGTAGAGGTCCTTGCATTCTTCATTGCATTGGATTGCATACACCAGGTTGCTTTTGTGTGTGTGTGGTGTTCTGTCCTTGGGATGTACTAGTCTCTGTCTGAGTGTGTTGCTGGGTTTGAAATACACAGGGATACTGTGTTTGTTAAAAATCCTCCTGAGTTTTTCAGAAATCCCAGACACATATGGAATGACTACATTGTTTCGTTTGTTTTCTTTTTCTTTTTCAACCACTTTGTTGGCTTTCCTTCTGGAATTAGCTGCAGTTTTCACAAAAGTCCAGCTGGGGTAACCACAAGTTGTGAGGGTGTCTCTCACGTGCTTGCGTTCTTCCCCTTGGGCCTGTGAGCTGGTGGGTATGTTATCAGCTCTGTGTTGCAGGGTCCTGATAACACTAAGCTTGTGTTCCAGTGGGTGGTGTGAGTCAAAAAGTAGGTATTGGTCTGTGTGTGTGGGTTTTCTGTATACCCCAATGTGGAGCCTTCTGTCCTTTCTCCTCTGGACGACACAATCTAAAAAGGGCAAACTATTGTCCTTGACATCTTCTCTGGTGAATTTGATGTTTCTGTCCACTGAGTTTATGTGTTCAGTAAAGGCTTGCACCTCTTTGGTTTTGATTTTAACCCATGTGTCATCTACGTATCTGAACCAGTGGCTAGGTGTTATTCCTTCAAAGGAGTTCAAAGCTCTGCACTCTACCTCCTCCATGTATAAATTTGCCACAATTGGAGAAACTGGTGAGCCCATGGCACAGCCGTGTTTCTGTCTATAAAACTTGCCATTGAACTGGAAATATGTGGTATTCAGGCACAATTCCAGGAGTTGGCAAATGTGTTCTGGTTTGAGTTTTGTTCTGTTTTGGAGGGAGTTGTCCTGTGTAAGTCGTTCTCTTACTGTGACCAAAGCCTCCATGGTAGGAATACAGGTGAACAATGAAGTCACGTCATAGGAAACCATTGTCTCATCTGGATCCATTTTTAGATTCCGGACTTTGTTCACAAAGTCTATGGAGTTTTGGATGTGGTGTGGGGTGTTGCCTACCAGAGGTGCCAGGATATTAGCTATGTGTTTGGCTATATTGTACGTGACAGAGTTTATACTGCTGACAATGGGCCTGAGCGGGGCCCCTTCTTTATGGATCTTGGGGAGTCCATATAGGCAAGGAATTGAGTCCTGGGGGTAAAGCCGGTAGTATTGTGTTTTGTCAATCATGCCTTCTTTTTGCAGTTGTTGTAGACATTCTATCACCTTCTTTTTGTACCCACTCGTGGGGTCTCGTTTCAGAGTTTCATACGTGTTAGAGTCATTCAGTAGTGCAAAGATCTTGGTGTGGTAATCAGTTGTATTGAGCACAACTGTGCACCTACCTTTGTCTGCTGGAAGGATTGTGATGTTGTGCTCCTTGCTCAGTGCTGATACTGCTTTTCTCTCCCCAATGGTGAGGTTAGAGGGGGGACCTTAGCCTCAGACAAAGCTGCCGACACTTTTAACCGAAGTTGTTCTGCCTCGGTTCCACTTAAGTTGTTTTTCTTTATAGCGGATTCTGTGGCTGTAATCCAGTCCACTATGGGTAACTTTTTTGGTGTCATGGCAACCAAAAAAGGTTGCCACCTCTTGGATAAGAGGTGAAACGTCTTCCAAGACAAATTACCAAGTCCAGTTGCGTTTGATTGAAATTTCCTTGAGATAACCATGACCTGGATGAATGAGAATATTCACAGGCTTATTTCAGTTCTAGTACATAAATTAAAATGTAAAAAATATACAGTTTTTTGGGGAATAAAAAAAAAATTAGTGCAGTGTTGAAAAAATGAGTCTGAATCAATTACTTTAAAAATTCCTAAATAAGGATTCATATTTCCAAAAACATATTTAATTATTTAACAATGTTCACCATTTTCATAGTTAAAGTAAAATAGGAGGGAAAAGCCCAGACAGGAATGTTAAAAATTAGGTCTGAAAGTGTTCACATGGGTTCCTCTGTAGAAATGTAACCTCATTGAATTACAGCCATGTACTTAAGGTAAAAGATGAAAAAGAAATTTTATAGTTAGTGTTATATATGACCCATTTAAATATTGAATTGGAACGGATTGGATCGGGATCATCGATTCTAAATCTTGAGAATCAGAATCAATTCTTGAAATTTGAATTAATTTGTAGGTCTACTTTTATAAAATGATTGAAGTTTCAACCAGTTTCAAATTATTAATCCATGACTTTCTGTTTCCCTGGGGAAAATATTTGATGTGACCCACAAGCAGGGCCGGAGTGGGACTCATTTTCAGACCTGGAGTTTCAGGCCTCAGACTTTATATCACAAACTTTTAATATTAAAATTTGTAATTATAACCTTACATGTTGAAGGTACACCATCACACTTTTCTGTAAAACCTTGTAATTCAGATTATGTTCATGAAAAATGTCCAATTCAGTGCAAAGAAGGGTTCATTGCTTCACATGGTAGAATGTTAGATTTTTTTCAGCATGGGTTCACTTCACCATTATTTACTTTACAACAGATCCATTAACAATATCAGAATATATTTTCAGCTGCTTTCTCTGTAATTAGTGCCTGAGTAGACTGTTCTCCTTTTCACACTTCCTTCAGTTCCCCTAAACTCATCTGCGGCACCTGTGTCCATGGTATTGTATAAATTAATATTTTGTGAAGCTTTAGTACATCTGGTATGGAAAGCACATTGAGGTTATATTAAGATACGTTTAATAGCAAAACATGCAGGCTTAATTTATATTACTTTGATTCTAATATCCTTCAGATCTGGACTTTGTGTATTTATTTATTTATTAACAGTCTCACTTTTAAAGAAAAAAAAACAGATCACTGTCATTTGGGCATAGAAAATAGTTATACTGGGACTAATGCCCGTTTGTTCACACACATAATGCTTCTATTCTGATAACAGAAATGCCCTCGTCACCACTGACTCCTGACTCTGCTTCTGAAAATAAATCACATTTTAAAATGATCATAATTCTCAACACAAATCTCTACATTTTACAAAGCCTCTGATTAATTCATATCAGTTTTATTATTGTAGTGCTGAATCAGCTAGTATTGCATGGCTCTTTTCATATGAAGCAGGTCTACACCATGCTCTTCATTATTTTAGTAGGCTACTAATATAGAATATTCACTCAGTAACTAATCCGGCCGTCTTGTGGGTTTATATTGCTTGATGCTGGATTGTCCTTCTAATGAGGAGCTACAAGCCAAAATTCCCAGTTATGTGGTGTTGCAACATATTATTAATAAAATGATATAAAGTTGTGCTAGTTGCCACAACGTCACACATTTCATTGACCTGATCATTAATCAACTTAAATGGTGGTTTGCAGGTAAAGTTCAGCGTTTTGTCTTACTAGTTTCATTGTCCTTATATTTGTTGCCACAAACTACGTGCTCGTTTTGTGAAGAAGTTTATCGTTTTTGCACATTCACCAGCTTCTGTTTCCAGACCTTCACTCTTTATAATTCTAACCCTCTCCGCACTAAACTTTACTTTTTCGCTGACTTAGTTCCCTGACGTGTTACCTCAAAATAACGCTCCAAAATAACCAAGCCAGCTGGAGGCAATTAAAACTCCATATCCTTAATATCAACTGTTGTGTATGCCAACTAGCTAAACTGAACTAGTTAAATATTTCCCCTACTAGATTAAACTGTTACAAACTAGTACATAAATACTCTATATTTTTTTCCATTTTTGCCTCATTGCACCATTGGCACACTAGTACAACTCAGCTTGCCGTAGTACACGGCCCTCATGGCCCAAATATCAGACTAGCCCACCGGGAATTGTCCTGGTACTCAAGATTAGCCATTCTGGGCCTGCTCACAAGCTCATCACTGCTCCACTGGCTGGACGAGGAGGCAGATTTATCTTTCCACCACATGCTTGATAAAACCGTGGATGGCGAGGGACTCAAACAAAAAAGAAAACTCCAATATTCACTGTTAGAGAATTGTAGTGAATGCGCCCTGAATCATGTAAAGCACCTTGAATTGACTTCGTGTTGAAAGTGTGCTATATAAAATTGCCTTGCCTCTTTTTATTGAACTTTTGCAGGACGTGAACTGGAACAACAAATCAAAAGATTAGTCTGTAAGCTCACACCCTGTGAAATGTCTGGGAGAGACTTCTTCCTGTTAAATAATGCTACTCTAATATAAGGCTGCGACTTTTTTCTGTGTGAAATTTTTCTGCTGCAATGTATGGGAGAGTCATCTGACAACTTTTTACACATCTTTATTGATCTCTCAATAAATCTGCATTACAATTTAAAACAAAACACATAAGAGGAGATTTACTATAAGTAAATAGTAATAAGTTACTATTACAAAGCAGCTGCCTGTCAGCAACAGATGGTGCTGGACCTGTCAGCTCCCTGATCATCTGCTTCACCCTAAACTCTGCCAGGTGGGTGGTCCTTGACCTGGTAACCAAGGAGGTGGTTTCTGAATCCACAGATGGGAATGAACAGCTCTCAGTCATGAGATATTCCCCAGGTAAGCCACCAATCACACATGTTTTATAAAGGACTTAATAAATATCACAATGTTTCAGAACTTCTTCTAAATTACAGTACCAGTGGTTACTTTCAGGCATGCTGTAATTTTGGTCTCTGGTGCTGTAAAATGACCCTGTGGTCATTTCTTTTTTGTTTCCAAATGACAAATACTGCAACATTTCTGGGAGAGCAAAAGCTGACGGGGTAAATCAGCGCACCCAGTCCTCTTGGCTGTCGTGTCTCCGTACGTAACTGGCCCTTTAGAGAGTAACTCACCCCAAATTCAACTTTTTTTGTTGATAAACTGTATAATTAAGTCTATAATAGCACTATCTACATTTCCAGTAATTATTCGATCTATTTTAATACATTTTAGTGAAAATATACATTTTGTACCAAAAACCGTTTGTGCACCAAGTGGTTTAATGGTTACACTGCACTGCAATTCACTGGAATTCAAATCCTGCCTTGCTAACGGCTAATCTCGGGTTATTGGCGTAGGCTTGGAATAGTGACGACAGCAATCGGCCCTGGTGGGGTATATAACATGAGCGGTCTGGGCCACACCTCTGTACAGCAGAATCTGCTCATAACCTAGGTGCTCCGTTATGCAGGTGGTTACCCCTACTTGCTGACATTTGCTAATTTCCTCTGACAAATGGAATAACTGATATATCAGTAAATGGAAAATAAAATCTGGGCTAACAGTTAATTTTTAATGGAATAATTGTGATTGTGTGGTTTCATTTATTTGCACATTCCTGAATGATTTTCTCGTCATGCTTGGATACATCTGTCTGCAACACACATTTTCTGGTGCGGACAATGACGCACAGTGGCCACAGGTGCTCCTGTCCAGGAGGAGTCACAAAAATTACTCGAGCTAATCTATATTTAGCATTAGATTTAGCCAACAACAATGTCCCACTCAGAGACGGCGCTCATTCTATGCTACGTGCTCGGTATCTGCTGCTGCCCCGGGCTGGGAACGAGACAACGGCTCGTAACGATATGGCGCCGCTCCCTTCCTCCACAGAACCCGTCTCCCTGTATTCTGTTCCCTTTGGAGAAGGAATTTGAGGAGAAAATCTCAACCTCCAGATTATTTCTAGGCAAAGGAGCTCACTTTACTACGGCCCTCTCCATCTTTCTTGCCGTCTGTGACTCTGCGCTGCTGCCCACAACATGTCAGTCACAGCCCAGACCTCGCCCAGCAAACGGCCCTGATCCAGTGAAGTGGAGACGCACACATACTGTAAAGGAACAGTCGAATTTCCCTGGAGTTCCGATAATAGAAACGTGCCTCGGGATAATAGACATAAGTATTTAGAACTTTTGAGTCATATTTGTGAACTCATTAGAGTTTTAACTGTTTTTGACAAATGTAAATAATATTTTGGAATTCCGTTGTTTGCCCCCAGCTTTAACCTGAGACTGTTATAATAGTGAGTCCAAAGCTAAACTCTCCCATTCTTTCTGTTTTTGTATGACTACATTATATCACTTACTGCTGATGGACTGTATTTCTGTATATTCTGGAGAAAAAAAAGGTCACCAAAAACGGTGACCCTTGGAAAAGTTAACTGAACTAAACACTGATAATGTCTTCATCCATCCAAATGCATCTCTTTGCAAAATGTTCCCCAAGACCAGCTGAAGATAGACAATGTGTGTGACTTATTAAAATCTGTCACTTTTTTTATTTTTATTTTTAAGATATATTTGAAGAAAGAAGGAAGGAAATGTAAAATAGATAAAAAGTGAAAATCCCCTTCAAGTGTATTAATCCCCTTATTGTGTCTTCAGATGGACGCTTTTTAGCTGTTGGCTCTCACGACAACTTTATCTACATCTATACTGTGACAGAGAGTGGCCGTCGCTACAGTCGCTTTGGAAGGTGTAATGTGAGTTACACGCATGCACTTACATTATAAAAAAAAAATTCATATTTACAGTTTTTTCTTCAATTAAAATCTGACACTCGTCCATGCACGTTGAATGTGACTTGTTTTCATCTGATAATAGATTTCATGCACATAACACTGGAGGGCAAAAAGAGCTTCTGTTATTCAGAGCCGTGCTCCCGCGGTTGAACAATTTCATTAAGAAAAAAAGATTGCAACCTAGGGATATTTGTAATGATTTAGATCATGTTTTTGCAGATAATTAAGGAAGATACACCACAAATCTTAGTGTGTTTAACGCAAAGCTTCCAATGGGATGACAGTCCTCAGAATTGGCTGTCAGTTCAGTACAGTGATATCTACAGTTATCTGATTAACAACATTGTTTGGGTACACATCTACATTGATGTAGCAGTTTGTATATAAAGTAGTTTCATGGTCATAAATGTGTATCGGTCAATTCCATATCTTTCCATGCTAACTCTGCTAGCAGCAGAGTTAGCTTTGCACACTGGTAGGTTATTTTAAATAATTTAAATGTTCTTATAGAAAGATTTATGTCATATTTTTATTTTTGAACTTCAATATACCTTGTTTAATGTAAACCCAGATTCTATCATGAGACTTTGACTCCCAGGATTTACATGGATCATCCAGTCCAACTCTCATAGGCGCTCAGTAGTGTTTTTTGTGTTTGTTTTTTTTGCATGAATTACTGTGCTGTTGCAGAGCTACATGGAGGCCATCAGCCTGAGGTTCGGCTGAGTTTTCAGGAAGTTCATTTATTACACTAATTCAATGGAAAATGTGAAACTAAGACATGACATAGACTCATTAAATGCAAATCAAGATATTTCAAGCCTGTATTTGTTATAATGTTGATGATTATGGCTTACACCTTATGAAGCGCTTCAATATTTTAGCCTCAGAGTGTCAAACTCTAATAAGCTCATTAATCTAAAACACCTGCAAAGAGTTCGTGAGCCTTTAAATGGTCTCTCAGACTGGTTCAGTAGGAATCCCAATCATAGGGAAAACCATCATTGACCCCCTCCATAAGGAGGGAAAGCTTTAAATGGTCATTGCAAAAGAAGTTGGATGTTCTCAAAATGCTGCATCAAAGCACATTAATAGTGCTTGTGCAGCCGTTCTGATCCAAGCCCCTGGTTACTCTGCGTTGTGTTCAGGAGTAAGGTTCTGGAGAGATGACGTTCACCACCAGATTTTCAAGGCACTTTTATTATAGGCCTTACAAAGAGGACAAAGAACACAAATGAAGCTTTCTCTTTAAACAAAAGGTCCACAGCAAACCTAACAAAAAAGAATTAGACTGAAATTCACAGGCTGCCTGACATGGAAGCAGAATAAAGAGCGCTCCATAAACATGCAGACAAAGTGATAAACTAGCCAGCCATATTGTGCTCCCAAAGTTCCCTTTTGAAGTACAACAGGTAACTTAAAACAAACCTCTTCACAAGCCCTTGCCATACTTGCCAATCAAATCCATATAGATCGCGACAAAAAGCTTACTCAGAAAAAATGTTTTGTGTCACTCCTTTTGATTCGAGCCTTTGTTTTTGGAATTTTGGTGCTTCTTGAAATGGCAATGACACAATGATCACTAATATTGTTTGTAAATACTGCAGCCATGGGAGTATTTGGATGGGGTATTTGTTAAGATCAAATCTATCAGACGTGACTTTTCTGGAGCTGTGAGGTTTGGTCTTGGTCTTGGCATTTACTAATTGAAAGAGAACTAATGAATCACAGTAAGACTTAATGTCATCAGAAATAGACTCCAACCAATTCCAATTTACGTTCTCCGATTATTACAATTTCTTTGCCGTTTAAGGAAACTAAGAGGTCCAAAAGAGAAGAAAGAGCACAATGATCAGCAGAAGGGGCCCTGTAGCCACCAACAACAGTAATATGTAGAGAATCTGATATTTTTAAGTCCAAGCCTAAAATTCTAAAATCTTTAATATAGATTGGGCATGAAGAACTCTTCTGTTAAATTAGTTTTTTACATATATGGCTACCCTGGCACCCCTTTTTGCACGGTCAGCCCTGAAGACATTATAACTTTGTATGTATATGTCAGAATCACTTACTGACTTTTTCAACCAGGTCTCAGACAGAACTATTACATCTGTTTCGGTTGAGAAAGCCCAAATGCGTATCATTTCAATTTTTGAAAACCAATCTTGCTTTACATGTAATGAATCTTTATCATATATTAGTTTCACTTTTTGAGTTGAATTACTGAAATAAATGAACTTTTGCACTATATTTTGTCTGGTTTTACCTGAAATGGTCAGGTATTGAGCAGGTGAGACTGCTGTATGTGAGAGTGATTTTGTGCAAATAACTTCATCAACATGTTCTGTACAGACCATAGACCTGTTAGAAGTCGTTTAAAAAGAGGCAGGCTATGTCTCCTTTAAAGTGACAGTGTGTAGTTTTTGCTATACAGCTTAGAAAATAGCCATTAAAATATTATGTAATAATATTAAAATTATTACAAAATATTGGCGATATTGTAAAATATTACTTTAAAAATCTGTTTTAAAATACATAGGTGCGGGTCCTCTTGTCAGGGGAAAGCCATATTAGATGATGTCTTTACTTCTACAAGAGCCCGGACGGACAAAGCGCACGGCACAAGCCCGCTATTAAAACATTGATTTACCCTGAAAATGCAAAAAAAGTTTTGCCATAAATACATTTTTACCTCTAGTTCCAAGCGATGAAAGAGAGACTGATGTGCTCGTCATGTTGCTGCAAATAGATCATTCTCAGGGAATTGAGCGTTTGAAACCAGCACTAGTTGGACCTCCGTAGTTGAGTTTCTTACTCAAGACACAGATACTTCATGCTTGTGATAATTTAGGTATGCACTGCCCCCTACTGGCCGAAAATTACACACTGTGCCTTTAAAATAATCTACCATCATCTCTGGCTTTCTATTAAGGGACACTCCAGCTTCATAACACACCTAGACTGGTCCAAGGATGGCTGTTTCATCGTGTCAAATTCAGGCGACTATGAGATCCTCTACTGTAAGTAAACATCCAGAAATTTTCAGTGTGCAAAGAACCTTTCCATTACTGCGCCAGGACAAAATGTTTAATGGTTTTCATTGATCAGCTAATGTAACTGGGACAGCTGGGTGGAGTGGCCATGATGCATTCCAAAGCAGATCCTTTTTCACAGAGACTAATGAAGTTTTCTTAATATGATTGTGTTTTAATAGGGGACATTGCAGGAGGGTGTAAGCTGCTGAGGAACCGCTTTGAGAGCAAAGACAGAGAATGGGCCTCTTTCACTTGTGTGCTGGGTTTCCATGTCATAGGTGAGAAACATGAAACATGCTCTGCAGCTAAACATGTGGTGTTGGAATGTGAAGCCAGGCAGAATGTGTGCATGTGTTTGTATGGTTTGCAGGTGTGTGGTTGGAGGGCTCAGATGGCACAGACATCAACGCACTTTGTCGCTCCCATAATGAGAGGGTGGTGGCTGTGGCTGACGACTTCTGCAAGGTCCATCTCTTCCAGTACCCCTGCCCTAAACCTAAGGTACTGCTGGCGCTGATCGGCCATCTTTATTTCACTGTCTTCCTGCATTGAAAGACTTTATAACCAAGAGCAGCTTGATCGTGTTATCTAAAGGGTAATAACAGGGTTATAGAGTGAACTCTGAAAGTAACAGTACGAAGAAATAAAGACAAGAGTGATATGTGTACTACTGTTGTAAATGGCATTTAGAAAGATGTTCTTAAATCTGTTTAAAACAATTTTATTATGTGTAACAGAAACAGAGTAGGCCCTAAAACTGAACCTTGAGGGACTCCACATAAAAGGCTGATGAAATCTGTCATGTTCTACTAGACATGAAGACTGAAAATGATGGATGAAACATTAGATGTAAACGTATTTGAAAGATAACCAGATCTGGCAACCTGTTTATCAAGACTGTGGTGTTTATGAAATGTAGCGCTAAGTTTCAGGTTAAGTAATTCATATTTACTCACCTCCATACAAAAGCCTTTTAACAGTTGGCTTTTCAAATAGATTGTGATTTCTTTATCGAGTTCAGGCAGGATCTGTCATAAACCGGCAAGGATTATAGAATCATATCTGACAAACTTTAAAAACATTTATTTTTCTGTTGTTGTTTTTTGGTTGTGTAAATAGAACATTAAAGAGAGGCCCTCATATTCTTACAAAGGAAACCTTTTTAAATCCCACTTTTTCTTCAGTGTAGGATTCACATATTAAAATCTGTTCTCACAGAGAAGATTATAGTCATGTACTAGTGCAGGTTTCTTTTGTAGGTTTACATTTATTTTCCATCTCCTCTCCAGGCACCAAGTCACAAATACGACGGCCATGGGAGCCACGTCACCAACGTCTGCTTCACCCACAACGACTCCCACCTTCTCTCTATCGGCGGGAAGGATACCTGCATCCTGCAGTGGAAGGTGACCGGGGGTGGGGTGGGAGAAAACCGAGAGATGCTGGCCTCCACCTCATCCACCTCCACAGGCTCTCCAGAACCTCCTGCCAGCTAGACCGAGCTGCTGCTGCCACCAGTGAAGGGAGGGAAGCTGTATGCTCTCAGCCACAGAGACAAATCACTCATCAGTTTAATTTAGCCTCTGCTGCGCCGCTGCTGTCAGTCTCATGAACACAGAGGAGTTCTCTTCAGGGGGAACGGTTCATATTAGCCCCCAGCATAACTGTGTGAACCCATCGGAAACTGACACGTGTAACAGAATCTTATGCGTTCTGATGTGTATGTGTTGAGGAAAATTAGCACATTTGTAAAGTGGTGCTTAATGTGACTGTTATAACCTTAAAGTTTCTGTGAACCTACCTGTTTTAGTTGTGTTGAGTTTACATGCTGCATTATAACATACAACATGCCATTGTGCCTATAGAGACGGCCTTCTATATTTTTGTACTTTAAACAGAAGTGACCAGTGTTGGCTGTTTCTGTGCATATATGAAAACAAGACGGAGAACAACTCCTATCAACATGAACCCTGCTTTTCTTACTAATTCCTTCATTTCTGTGACCTAAGATCAGTATACTTGAAAATGATTACTTTTAATAACTGTTCTGTGATTTTTGTATTGATTATTAATACAAACAAAAACCAAAAAATTGAAAGTTGTGCTATTTTTGAGTTGCCAATAGGGGGCAGTGTTGATCCTTTTAGTGTGAGCTGTTCTCTTAAAACGAAACCATGCTTCTTTCTTTAGAGAGGAGCTCAGTAAAAAGAAAAGCTTGTGAAGCAAGCATTTATATAAACATAGTGGGGAATTAATCTACATTTATTGCCAGGATTTCATATTTACATTTCAACCCTGATCTGGCTGAAATTATTGTTTATTTTTTAAATAGATCTTACCAGAACTTGTAAAGACAAAGACGTGAATAGCTGACAAATCTTTTGCTTTTCTTGTGGGGCATAAAAAATAGGAATCCAGTCCAAATGTGTTATTTAATTGGGATTCTAAGTATCTAACGTATTCTCAGACTTTTTGGGAGTCAAGTATGCCAGTTACAACTTTGACTTTTGGCCTCGTGTGATAATCTCCGTTCTGATAATGGGTGCTGAGAGATTAAAACATTATAGAAATTTATTAAAAAGTAGAATATTTCAGAACAGAACGACTGCCGAGTTTCTTCCTCAGACCTGCCGAGCCAAATGTCGGGTTCTTCAGCTAGCCGAGTGAAACAAGTTGTGGGTTCTGCCGGAGATTGTCGACAAAAGCCGAAGATGACGATTCGATTGTCGGAGTGGATCCCCGAATGTGTGCGTGTGTGTGTGTGTGTGTGCTGAACTGAGCGGAGGTGAAGAAGAGGAGGATGAAGCTTGGAGCGGAGGATGGGAGGAAGAGTGGAGTAAGAGACAGGCTAGCTGCGTGTGAATGAGTGAGTGAAGAAGAGGAGAAGGTCGTCTAAAGGGGCCGAAGAAAAGAGGATACTTGTGGGGTTTTTAGGACTATCTCCGGAGCTTTACTAAGGGAAACTTTCAACTTTTTTTTTTTTACCCGCCACAGCTCGGCTTGCGCCAGGAGCCGGCTTTGTTTCGCGGCGGGGGTGTCTGAGATAAATGAAGGAATAAAAGAGAAGCCGTCGATATTGTCTACCCAAGCGGGGAATACCCTGGGATTGATTTTAATACAGGTTGCAAGAGGATGGCGGCGAATATGTACCGTGTGGGAGGTAATGAATGGTTTATATGTTTGAGACCCCCCCTCTTTCCACACACACACGCACACACGCACAATGTGATTGTTCGTTCGGTTGTTTCGACACCCAGGTAGCTAGCCGTCTATTCGGTTAGCTGCTAACTCAAGCTAGCTATCGCCTAGCTTCCGATGATCCTGAAGTTTGTATTAGAATCATCGCTTCCGATTAGACTCATGAGTAAAAGCTGTTCTCTTTTAAATCACTGGACTACATTGGATCACGTGTAATTAAAAATCTAAATGAACCCAGTTTACACTGAATTATTCAGCACAATGTAAAAGTTATTTTAACACGTTGTTTTCCAAACACACACTTGTGAGTTTCAGTTTCTTAGATCTGGCCCAGGTTGACTTCTTGGTCAGGTTAAAGGTTGACTGGATTGTTAAGTAATGAGTAAATAACTTATGTTTTCCCACTATTTTTGACTGGCGAACATTTAAAACTATTTTTAGCCGTTGTATTTTGGATTAAATCAGGCTCCAACTTAAACATCTAAATAGTAGGTCATACCGTGAGTTGAAACATTTGAAAGAACAACGCATAATTATAGCCACTCTTATACATTGTAAGAGTTTAATTTTTCAGATGGACTAATGTTAATGTTTAAAATTAATATGGCTTGCGATGCAAAGCAAAATAAAATACATTTGTCATAAATATGAGGGTGTTACTGTTCATTTGTGTAGAATGGTTTGTTAAAGATTTGACTTGTTTTCGTCCAATTCCCAATGCACTGGGTTCTTAATGTTAGCATAATTCTGAAACGGATACGAACTTCAACGTCATTTAGCCTTCGTGGGTGCTTCAAGTTTTGCTTGAAAGAACGCCAGTCTTATTAAAACATACGAACTGTGATGGCATTTAGCAAATAAATATAATGACCGTTTTAGTTAAGACATGTAGCGGTGTTGCTTATTTATGCAGCATAGCTGAAATATACAACTTTTAAAAACATAAATGCTATATCCCGGCTGCATTAGTTGGTTCAACAAATATCTTACGGCGGGTTGCTCTCGGGGTACCGGGAATTGTTCTCTAAAAAGTTTTTGGGAAAACAAAGTTAAGGCTTCCAAAATGACGCCTCTGGACGCTTACTGTTCTTGTAGTCGACGATATGTGGGGTAGATTTAAATTGGCGCTAATGTTTAAGTGTAACAGTGGAAATTTGATGCTATTAGCATTAGCTGGTAGCCGCTAATCAGCCAGCAGCTCGCGGGGTTTGTAGCAGCTAGCTCGGTTGGGTTTAATTCATTAGCGGCTTGGCCGTACCGCTCCGTTTGTTACGCTTGCAGAGTTCAGCGTGAGGGCTAAATTTAGTTAGCTTAAAGCCACCTGATGGTATAGACTGGACGTTACTTTAAAGATGGGTTCTTGTAGAAAAGTTTAAATCTCACTAAACTTTAACACTGCGTTGTGTTATATTCTGTACATTCTGTAGTTATAAATATCCAAATACATGTGCCAGTTTCCGTTTGGGGAAAGTTTCTCATTAGAATAATGGCGTGTGTTAAATCAACCTAAATGAAAGCTAGACTGTTGGAGAAGAAACGAACCGCATCGTGTTTTCTGAAGGCTTCCGTGTATCGTCATCGTTACTGGGTTGTAAAAGCTGAGCTTTGGGAAGGGATACAAACTTCTAGCTGTCATTTGGCTCGCCTTTACAGGCGTTATCCGCCTTACTTTTAACTATTCTTTCGAGAAGAATACATATATTTTCATGCTGTCTACTGTATGTCTGCTGCTTATTATTGATAATATCTGCTGAATAAGTGTTATTAGGAGTTTAGGAAGAGGTTCCCAGTCGGTGTGTGTTGTTTAATGGACAGTGTGACAGGCTTATATGTGTGTGTAAGCACTCACAAGGGTCTGCAGGGTATTTAGGTCACGCTGATTAAACACTGTTCTGCACAATATGGTGCATAGACGGTGACCGGTGTCTTTACAGTCGATTGCAGCTCATCGTTGATATTTTTTTAAATATGTTTGGCTTTGAAAATAAAACTCCAAGATTGATGTAGTAAGTAAAGGTTGCATTCACTAACACTGAAAGCATAAAGATGGTTGTTACTTGAATGAAAGAACTCCAGGTTGTTTTAGCGTTGCTGTTCAGAAAAGTTAAATGCAAGTGACTGAGAGGTAATAGCACTCAAGCTTCCATTGGCACCAGAATCATACATTCTTAGTATTGTTATTCAGTATTGATCAGAAATCTTCCAAAACGTTGACATTGTGAATGAATACGTGGGGTTGAAATACACATTAGATAAAATGTACTGGTGGAAACATCCGTTTGTCCTCTAATCATCTACAGGAATCATGATTCTGCTTTAACAGAGCAGCTCTTCTCAGACAGGTAAAGTGTCAGCAGCTGTTGCTCTTTAGAGTTTGTGGTTAAACTATCTCTTCCCTTAAATGTTACATGAAGTACAAGTCAATGCTTTCTTTGTGTGAGTGTTTAAGTAGAACTGCTTCTCCGAAAGAGTCTTTGCCTTCTTTAAACAGGGATCGCTATAATCATCAGAAACGTACGAAGATCATGTCACATAAGATTAAAAATGCTTATTTCTTTAAAAAAAAAAAGGATCAGGTTAAAGCAACGAAACTGACTGTAAGCTGCTTACTGTCTCCTCTCTGGCCTTGCCATGCCCTGTGATATTTCAACTAAAAACGTGTATTTTGGAGGAATTTGGTTCTGACACAAAGTAGAATGTACTGGGAGCCAGGAAGGAAAATAAAAAGCAGGTCAGGAGTTGGTGTTGAGCCTTCTGATTCATTACTTTGTGTAGCACTTTTTGCTGCACTTAGTTGTAAACCATTTAAAGCGTGTGTCACTGGATTTTTTTTTTCTTGGCAAAGCGGCTCAAACGCCACCAGACTGGCTGAAGAGTGACAGGAAAGAAAGAAAACTCAGTATCTATCAGATTCAAGTAGGGCTGTACATTAAATTGCACATTTATGAGTACATACAATCTCAATATAACAAAGACAGGCTAGGATTGTGATGCATATTGTTACATGGGTACCAACAAGCAGTCAGGCTCTCCATGACTGGACGATAGTTTCTTTATGCTTGTTTTAATACAGCAGAGAATTTAGTAAGTAGAACACAATCATTTCATCACTTAAACAGCAGATGTAAGTCATTGCAACATTTACCACCACTATTGATTTTTATACATATATATAATATATATAGTGCAACCTAACATTTCCATTTAGTGTGTAGACTGGGTGATTCTTAACCCTGTACCATGTGACCTAGATAACCCATCATAGATCCGACTGGATGTTAGGGCTCCTTGTCTTGTTGGGAGGTGGCAGTACGTGTTTAGTCCCATTTATCTTCCCATCAACCCCTCTGTTTCTGCTGAAGGAGAGCCACCCTACAGCATGACTCAGCCAACACCGTGTTCTACTGTGTAGATGGTGGATTCAGGGCCGTGTTGGTTTTGTGGCCCATCTTGTGTTCAAAAGTTCAGGTTTTCCCTCATCTAACCAGAACCCCTCCCTCCATCTGCTGGGCGTCATTGTTTAGAGATTCTCCCACCTGGGCTGTTGATCTCTGTAGCTCCTCCAGAGCTACCTTCTCTGTTCCATGTTTTAGTAGTTTAAGAACAGGTTTGCCATATTCTTTCTCTTTTTGGATTATTGATTGGGTTGTTGGAGGCCTTCACTGACAATCAGAATTTATACACAGATTATGTTATCGACTGATTTGGTGAGCTTCGGTATCTAGGCATGCTAGATAAGAGGAAAATGTTCCCGTCTTACTGCAGATGACTGCTTAGTAGTGCCTGTGGTTGCCTGACCTGGAGCGCTCACCGCAGTAATGGCAGCGGCTCAACTTCTGGTTATTTCTGCAAATTCAGCGGCGTATTTTCGTGACAGGCCAAACTGTAGAAAAATATCTGTTTTTTTGAGGTACCATGAAATCGCATTAACTAGGGATGCAATGATACCTCTGTTTTCAAACCGATATACTGATACTTTGACGTGAGTACTTGCTGATACCGAGTACCAATGCTGATACTTCTGTCCACAAAAATATGCAATGAATTGGAAGACAGGTTTGATTTTCTTTTTTGCTTATTACAATAAATATTTGTGAATTATATATATATATATAAAAAAAAGACCATAAAACAAAAAATTTCAATGAAAATTAAACTGTGAAATTATTGCAGAGTTTCATATTTTAAGTATGAGTTTGTGGTATGTGTTTACTTGAACAGATACCCATAGAAGATTAGAACAATATCAGCCCAATACCTGTGTCAGTGTCAGTGCATCCCTAGCATTTATCACCATTGTTGTTAGTGCAATAAAAGCTTCTGACCCTTTTGTTCATATTGCCCATCTCTACTGCTGAAGGCAAAATAATGTACAGGATAGAAGCGGCTGATCTGATTACAGATTCACACTCAACAGACTCTGCTGTTCTTGCTTTCTTCAACATTTTCTATCAAATATGCAAACATCCTAATTGCTCAATGCTTAAATGTAGCTTGGAGAATAATTACAACATCTATCTGGGCAGCTGGGAGTTTTCACAAACACTAAAACTAGAGACACACAGTATGGGCTTCATGAGATGTTTCTCCTCTACAGATTAGTCAAATGCCCTCCAGCTCATCCACACCAAACACTCCCTGCTGCTGATCTTTCTCCAATGATATATGATTCTCATGAAGCCCAGAACTATCCAGAAAATGGTCCTACATGATGGTTCCCTGGGTCACTGATGGACTCATTTCAGACTAGCATGGTCGTCTGGAGTCTGGATGAATAAAAGCTCCATCCATTCATGAAAGGGCACGTTCTCCTCCTCACTCTTACCCAGTGTTACATAACAGAGGGATGCCGTGTTCTTTCACTGTCACACTTTACATTGCTGTTAAATAGAGCAGGAAATGCTGTCCTGTTTAGAGTCCATCCTTTTCCACCTCTGCTGCTGGTGATGCATCAGAAACCAGTGATATCCTCCAGAGGCTTTTTGTCTCTGCCCGACTTCCACCAAATGGAAGTTAGGAGCAGCACCAAAAGCTACAAGCAGCCTCTGCCTGCCTGTCTGTCTGTCTGTCTGCCTGCCTGTCTGTCTGTCTGTCTGTCTGTCTGTCTGTCTGCCCGCACCAGATATCTGTCTTGTCCCCAAATGGATCTAGACGAAGCATGTTCTACTCTACTTTTATCTCAGATCCCAAAGTGCTGTGATGTGCTGCTGAATGATTTTATTTTTACATTTTAAGTTCATAAATGACGCAAACACTTCACCTTATTAGTAAAAGATGCAGCCGGGATATTGTTTTTAAATATTGTTGCGATGACATCGAAAACTTTGCAACATATTTGATGTCCTCGCAAGATCTTGTTACAACCCTATTTGATAATCAAATGTCCTGATATGAAAGCAGCAGAATATTTCTCGTTGAGGTTACTGCTGTTTCATGAGCCAGTAGGCAGCTGCTGTCAGCATGGCTCTGCCCGATGAAGTTTTAAGAGAAGATGTCCCAACTACTCTCGGATCATTTGTTTGGCTTTCCAGTAGGACCAATAAAAGGAAACAGAGTGACCGAGAAGACAAAGACACTGTGGAAGTGCTTCAAATTGTTTAGACGGTGCAGGAGGCAGAAAGCTCCTCCATAACGGTTGCTGGACATCTAGGGGTACGTTGAGTTACATCACAATCACAGGCAAGGCAACTTTATTTGAATAGAACACGTTGAGCAACAAGCAGCATGCTGTCAATAGCAACTGGGAAATGGTAGCTGTTTTACTGGGATATAAATAGTGAAAGCTCTGTTCTAACTTCTGAAGAGATAAAGATAAATTAGAAAGAGGAAGAAAACAGCTTAGTTTGCATACATTTGATCTTTGAAGTTTAAAAAAAATAGACTTCTTTCTTTTTAAATCACAAAAGGCATCTGTTTATTAGTGCATTGTGATAAAGTCTCAATTTAATTTGAGAAAATCTTAAAGTCTTGAAAAGGTATTAAAGTTTCGTTTGAGATCCCTGCATATGCCCTGATATTGTGAAGCTCTACCTGCCAGCACAGCTGGAATCTTCTACTGCCTTTGGTCACTGACACCTGGGTGAAAGGGGCATCCTACAGGGCAGTGGGACACCTCTGGGAGGGATAGGTTACCTTATGATGAAATGCTTCCTATAGCAGCAAAACACAGGAGCAGATTGTTACTCTCATTACTCTCAGCCTGTTATTGGGCAACACACTGCCTCATAAAACATGTTAGTCACATGATTTAGCTTTAATTTACGCACAGTCATTTATCAACACGTTGAAGGCTTCATATCAATTATTCAGTCTGAGTTCGGGACAGGGGAAGTTCAGACCTCCTGCTCTAAGTTACTGGGCTTCCGGTTACTTCCATGTGAATGTGGAACTGTTCATCCCTGGATCTTCCCAGTAGCCTAATGCACTTCAGCTGCTTGGTTATTTGTACTTCTGAAGCCATCCAGAACCATGTTGTTCTCAGAAGCTCGCCCCTGCTGTACCTGCTGCCTGCATCAGCACTGCTTGCTACAGAAAACCAATAAAATGAGGAGGTGTAGTCCAACCACAGGAAACTGGCAACAGCCTGTTAAAATGTCAACTCTCTGTTGTACAGTGGTTATACTTATTGTTTGCAATCTAACCAGTGTTTACTGAGGATTCTCTACAATTTGACAGAAACTGTGGTCATCAGATGATGGCCTTAATCTAGTAGTGGGTAGTACAGTCGTGGCCAAAAGTTTAGAGAATTACACAAATTAGTTTTCACAAAGTTTGTTGCTAAACTTTTAGCTCTTTGTTTCAGTTGTTTCTATGATGTACTGAAATATAATTACAAGCACTTCATACGTTTCAAAGGCTTTTATCGACAATTACATGACATTTTTGCAAAGAGTCAGTATTTGCAGGGTTGGTCCTTCTTTTTCAGGACCTCTGCAATTCGACTGGGCATGCTCTCAATAAACTTCTGGGCCAAATCCTGACTGATAGAAACCCATTCTTTCATAATCACTTCTTGGAGTTTGTCAGAATCAGTGGGTTTTTGTTGAGGATTGATCACAAATTCTCAATAGGATTAAGATCTGGGGAGTTTCCAGGCCATGGACCCAACATTTAAACGTTTTGGTCCCCGAGCCATTTAGTTATCACTTTTGCCTTATGGCACGGTGCTCCATGGTGCTGGAAAATGCATTGTTCTTCACCAAACTGTTGTTGGATTGTTGGAGGGTGTTTTGGTACCATTCTTTATTCATGGCTGTGTTTTTGGGCTAAAGTGTAAGTGAGCCCACTCTCTTGGATGAGAAGCAACCCCACACATGAATGGTCTCAGGATGCTTTACTGTTGGCATGACACAGGACTGATGCTCACCTTTTCTTCACCGGACAAGCCTTTTCCCAGATGCCCCAAACAATCAGAAAGAGGCATCATGGGAGAATCTGACTTTGCCCCAGTCCTCAGCAGTCCATTCACCAAACTTTGTGCAGAACATCAATCTGTCCCTGATGGGTTTTTGGAGAGAAGTGGCTTCTTTGCTGCCCTTCTTGACACCAGGCCATCTTCCAAAAGTCTTCCCCTCACTGTGCGTGCAGATGCGCTCACACCTACCTGCTGCCATTCCTGAGGAAGCTCTGCACTGGTGGCACTCCGATCCTGCAGCTGAATCCTCTTTAGGAGACAATCCTGCTTGCTGGACTTTCTTGGACGCCCTGAAGCCTTCTTAACAAGAATTGAACCTCTTTCCTTAAAGTTCTTGATAATCCTATATATATTGTGCAATCTTAGTAGCCACAATATCCTTGCCTGTGAAGCCATTTTTATGCAACGCAATGATGGCTGCACGCATTTCTTTGCAGGTCACCATGGTTAACAATGGAAGAACAATGATTTCAAGCATCACTCTCATTTTAACATGTTAAGTCTGCCATTCTAACCCAATCAGCCTGACTTAATGATCTCCAGCTTTGTGCTCGTCAACATTCTCACCTGAGTTACCAAGACGATTACTGAAATGATCTCAGCAGGTCCTTTGATGACAGCAATGAAATGCAGTGGAATTTTCATGGCAAAGAAGGATTATGCAATTCATCTGATCCCTGTTCATATTAGGGCTGGGCGATAATTCGATAGCAATATATATCAATCAATAGACGTTTGGTGCATAGAAAAAAAGGGGTCGATAAAAAAGTTTGATAGAAAAAAAAAGTTTTCCCTCATTTTTTCATTATACCCTATCAGGCAGCTTAATACAACAATCATTACTTATTCCAAACGAATCATTAACAATGACCCATGCAGCTCTGTCAGCCACCCTCTCTCCTTTCAAAACAAGGATGAAATGATTTGAGCTGCAACAGAATTTTTTTAATGGTGCATTCAGACCAAAGGCTTTGTCAGTGTCAGACACGTCAATATTACATGTTAAGTCTATGGTGGAGGCCGTTGGAGGAGCGTCACGGTCTCTGCGGCACTTTGTGAGATTTGGCTCCGTCAACTTTTCAGGCTTTTCCTGCTTTTCATGCTTCAAAGCTCATAAAGCCAGCAGCGCAGAAGTTCAGCTAGTTGAACTTTTGATGGTGCTGATGGCCGTGAAGCGGCGCATTAACCAATCAGAGCTTATCATTGTAGTGATGTATTTACACGTATTTCGAATGTAGCGGGAGCAGGACAAACCTACATTTAAGTCTAGATAACGCAGATTAAAAAAAATCATAAATAACACTTACTGAAGACAGATGGAAAGGCGCTCCTAAGGAGGAACAGAGAATCTGTAGTTGGTGTCCTGGTGGGCGATTCGAGCTCCGATGCGGACCAGGAGGTCGTAAAATTAGCCACAGGACAGACAGAAGTAGAGCTGAAAGTGAACCTCATCCATACGTAGCTCCTGGAGCAAATGGTTAAACTCCCCGAACTCAGAACGCATCCGTAGAATAGGGTGTATCCACAAACTGTGCTGATGTCGCCAAAGTCAACGTTGTCTAGCTTTATTTAGCAAATAAAGCCAAGCCACACTCTCAATACTATCCGCCATAGTTCAGAATATCCGACAACAGAAGAAGCCCCGCCCATGCGCTCCATTTTTGCTCAGAAGTGGCAAACTTTGCAAGCTTCAACATAGAAGCATCAAACTAGATCCTTTGTGAGCTTTGCCTGAAGCTGATAAAGTCCTTGGTCTGAACGCATCATAGGCGAACAATCGGCATGAGTTCGCCACGCTCAGATATCACAAGGCAGCAGCGGAGGACGTTGTTGATAAACGTTTCAGTGGTTCCGGTAAAGGTTACGTCCCGTTTTGAACCGATCCTCCACGCACTGATACACTAAACGTAGCAATAATGAACAAAATTTATAACTACGATCAGCTGTTTAAAGCAGGACTCCCCTCTCCCAGCTCGCTAAGAATCTCTTACAGAGATACACAGGAAACGTACCCAGGTCGGGTCGCGTTGCTAACATCTGTGGCTGTTAAAATCTCCCCTCGGTTCTGCTCCTGGTCGTCAGAAGCGAAATAACGCTTTTAAAAAAACACAACGGGTTGGATAGACCTGCTAGCTTCAGCTCTGTGACTGAGCTGCAGTGATGGAGCCCATCATCATGGTGAGTAGCTTGTTAGCTTTAGCTTTAGCCTACAGCTGAAGAGCTGAAGTGAATTTGAATCAGCTTTATTGACAAACTAAACCAAGGGTTTCAGCCATTATTATAAAGTGTCATAAAATGTTTAAAAGATCAAAAAGCATAAAAATAAGCCTTTAATTTAAATAACTAACACGATTAAGAATATATACATAATATAATGGTTAATGATTACATTGTATTCACTGATGTTACTCAGGTTTGTTTCTGTGTCTTACAAACTTATGATAAAAATAATAGTTTGAAAATTTAATTAATTTAATTCTTAGTTAAAATTTGTTAATTGAAGAATAACAAAATGACTGGGGAGGCACTTAAATATTTTTTACATTTATGTGATTTAAAAAATATATATATATTGATAATTATGTATTTTGATCAATATGACTTTTTTTTATTGATATGCTCTTTTTCTATATCGTCCAGCCTTAGTTCATAACATCCTGCAGTATATGCAAATTGCTATTATAAAAACTTAAGCAGAAACTTTTCCAATTTCCAATATGAATGTACTTCTCAAAACTTTTGCCCACAACTGTACAGTACAAGGTAGAAATGATAGAAATTGACGGTGGAGATTTTCACTATACTGGCCTACTGCATTTGCACTTGTTGATGATGTCATCAAGTTGCACCTACTTTATACTATGTACAGTTTATATATATATATATATATATATATATATACACACACACACACACACACCAGAGGGGTGTTCACTAAAGCGAGCTCAACAAATGGAGGCTCATTAAAAATATCCCTGCTTGAATTAACCTAACAGTTCACCGCCGGCTTATTAGGTTCCAGCAGTGAAACTCAGGTGAATTCAAATCACGGCAGTTGAAGCCAGGCTTAACAAGCCAGGCTCATGTTTGTCAAGGATACATCAAAGCCAGCGCCTGTTAACCGATGCTAGATAAGTGAAAATAGAAGCAAAGAGGCGTATTCTTCTCCCAGTCTGAGAAAGACTTATTAATGCAGCCTATGAGCATCACAATTCCATCATAACCAATAAGGGGAACAGCAGCTGCATATAAAAGCTTATAAATATATAAAGGTTATAAATCAGATGATATTGCTGTAAGGAAAGTTTAGAGTGTGACACTGAGTGCTGAAAAGCGCTTCTAACTGTAAACTTCGAAATTCATGTTAATAAATCATATTACCTGGTTGGGTAAGGCAAGATAATCTGGGGTCTGTTTGGAATTATTAAAACCAGAATATAACACATGATAGAAAATAACTGACAGGTTACATGTGTTAGAACATGATTTAAGAAAAAATGTATATTTAACTAATCAAGAACAGTTTCAAGTCTTCAAAATGTTTGACTTTAATGTCTTTGTTGGCAAAAAGCCATTTATTGTAGTTATTATTACTATCTGTATGAAGGCAAGGCGTATAGAAGCATGTTGCTTTTTCCTCAGCCTGTTTTGGTCAAGAAAGATGGTTGATTTAAAATCTTTCATTTTGTTGGAATCTTTGTTTTGAAATGACTGACTAAAATAAACTCAAACTCAAAGTTACCTTAATAAAGTATTTTATATTACATATGTATTTTACCAGTCGCAAGGTACTATAGGCTATTTTAACACATGAAGAAGAACAACCTTTATGGTTCCATCTTAGACAAAAAGTGATTTATTTGTAGGCTAATTATTAATCATACACGCAGGGCTTAAAGTATACTGCCACAGTGCTGATGATGATTCAGAATAAAACAAAACACATTATCTCCGATCTGGGTAGGGCTGGATGATATGAGTTAAGATTAATATCACGTAATATTGAGCATTTCACCTCGATAACAGACCTCATGTTCTTTAAAATGTGAAAATTGTGTGTGGTTTCTTTCTATTAAACGGCTTCAAGCAGCCTTGTAATTCAGTGTTTGATTCCCACTCTTTTCTGTATTTCCTGCAGTCCAGTTTAAACTCCATAGGATTATGGGAGGAAGTGACATGGGGCTGCGTAAAATAGGCGATTTTAGTGTGCAGTAGTTTATTTTAGACAGAAAATATTTTACATCAAAGCACAGGTGGGAAATTCAAGCAGCAACTCAGCAGGGTTAATATCTGCTCTGCCTGTGCAGGACTATGAGGACCTGGGCGGGTGGAACTGTTGAGCTGCAGTAACAAACATGCATCCACTACGTTAGAGTCTAAGTGTCCAATAACACCATAAGAAGTCACTTTATTTGTCGCTAGTCGCATTTTTCTGAAAAACATTCAGTAGATGAGTCTAAAAAGTTGCTAAATATAGCTACAGAGTTCCTGCGTTAGCAGTGCTTCCCCCTCAGTTGGGTATTATTGCCTGTGTGTCACATGACTGTACGTAGTCACATGACTCAAGCCAAGGCTTCTTTCTTAAAGGGGCAGGAGCACCACTAAACTCAAACACATCTTTTCATTTTTTTTGCATACAAAATTTACCAGCACGGGGAAAATGACGTCGTTAACGGTCATAAATTTCGGTATCGGTACATTTTCTGTTTACCACCCAGCCCTAGCGCTGGGCATGGATAGAGGAAAAGAGCGTAGACTGCAAGCTGTTTGGGAGCTGGTGCCAGAAGCTAAAGGAGCCTGGTTTGGGTTTTTGTGTGTTGTGCTCCAAGAAGCTAGTAGGCAACAAGCTGAAAAAAAGCTTTTCACTGTCACGGAGGAGACGCCGGGCATAAAGCAGCTGTCGTTTGATGGGAGCAACGGTCCGCTGTGGCTGTTGAAAATATGTCTGTGCTCGTTCATTGCAGAACACGATTTATTCTTTACGATTGCGCAACCACTCGTAGATCTGTGCTAAAAAAGTAGTGGTTGATAAAAACACTTTAACAAAACTGTCTGTTTCCAATCATCATGCCAGTTCTATGAACACACATGGCATAGCACCAGAGTTACAGAAACGTCTGTCTGATAAGCTCCATGGATGTATGCTTTCTCTGAATGTTGATGACTTCTTGAGCACTTTATTGTTTTACTGCCTCTGCAAATATGTTAAGAAGGGTCAAGACCCAATGTTATCTATTTCTAATAACTTAATAACTTATTTGCCGTTATTTTGAACAGAATTATAGAAAAAGTTCCAATTTATGTTTTGTTTTTTTATAAAGTTCCCTTTACTGAAATAAATGGTTGCCAAACGAATCAGATTAATTTGAGTTTTACTTGTTTTTACTTGTAACTTAATAACCTTTACTTTCTAAAAATCGCATTTAAATTGTAGGTCGTCTTGTACATTACCAAGCACCATGCCAAAAGGTTGTTGGCCAGATTGCCTATAATGTTGTATGTATTGAATCCACTGAAGCCTCGCTCCTTGGAAAAAAAGTTCAGGCTCAGGATATTTCTTAACTTTAAGCCCTGTACATATCAGGAGCCACATGGGTGGATGTTTGTATCGTTTTGCTTGTCTTGCTTTAATCTACAGGGAGTATGACCTGGTTACCTAAATTTGCAACATGGAATGTGCAAGATATCAGCAATGTAATCAAGTGGGGAAAAATGCTGACGCAGACTAAAAAATTTAAATGCAATGTTGTTTTTCTTCAAGAGACTAAATTATCAGATGCAGAACATATAAAATTACGAACTGACTGGATTGGTGACATGTTTTTTTTCTTCAAACTGTCAGGCCAAATGGGGTATATGATTCTGATTCATAAAAATATTCCATTTATATTAGAGCATGTAGAAAAAGATTCTTTCTGAGAACTGGTTTTATTTTAAATCAACATGTAACGTTCCTTAATATTTATGCCCCCAATACTGATTCTCCAACGTTTGACTTGAAGATGATTTTATTACTCAACCAACATTGCAAAGATATTTGCGTTTTGGCTGGGGATTTCAACTGTACGCCACTCTGGATAAATCCTCATCTGCTGCAATTTCTAATCCACAGGTTTCTAGAATCTTTTATGAATTGACAAAAGTTTCAGGATTTATAGATGTCTTGGGCCAATTAAACCCAAAAGTAAAGGATTATACTTTTTATTCTCATCCTTATCACTCTTATTTGAGACTAGAATTGCTTTGCAAGAGTCGCCAAGCAACAAAAGAGTCTGAAAAGAAAACGTCTCTGTCGATACGTCAAGGCCAACTTGGTGACCAAGAGATAGACCTGATGGAAGCCAGAACATTTTTGTCTGGAACTTCGTCTTTTCTCTGAGCTTTTATTGATCCTGCCCATTTCTCTCTAGGAGCGTTTTCACTGTTAAACGAGACAGCTTGTCCTTTTTATAGCACATCACATCCACACTGTAGGGGTGCACTGTATTAAGAGAACATGACATGAAATAATGTAACATGGTGATTGCAGTATGACTCATCCATCAAAAAATAGTGATGTACAAAAACCTTAATACACATATTGCAATATTTAGTGTTACAATATTGCATCAATATTCAAAAGCAATGTATAGATTTTTTTATATTTTAGAATTCGAATGGAAGCATTACTGATGACCGTAAGTTTGGTAGTAAAATTTAACGTATGAGTAAGTTGGTTGGCTATTTTCAACTTCTTTGTTCCAGTGGATCAAGTAGATCTAGTTATAAAACAAGATGTGTTATGAATGAAATGTTTGGGGAGTGTATAGAGTTTTTCTACTGTCAAATTCAGTTATCCCTTGTAAAAAGTAACAAAAAATGAGTATTGTCATTTGTCAGCATCACATAAGCGCCTGCATCAACAGAGAAAAATGCGATAAATCAATGGAGGAAGCAGGGTTGCTACGTTTCTGTTATAAACTGCTTCAACAGCAACTCTTCCAATTTTACAAAACCAGTTGTTTGGCAATATTTGCTCATTACCACTGAGTTACACCTAGAGCTGGACAATATTTCCAGTTTAAATTTTTTTTTTATTTTTTATATAGCATATAGGGCTGGGCGGTATACCGAAAATTTACCGAAATTTATGCCAGTAAATTTGGTATTTAAAAAATATGTATATAAAAAAATTTAAAGATGTGTTTTAGTTTAGCGGTGCTCCTGCCCCTGAAGAAATTAGCGTTTCCTTGAGCAACATGACCACGCCCAGTCATGTGACTCCCAGAGAAGGGAAGCGCTGCTAATGAAGCTGATGTGTAGCTATGCTTAGCGAGAGTTTAGACTGTTTTTCAGAAAAATGCGACTAGCGACAAATGGTGACATTTTACGGTGTTATTGTATACTTAGACTGTAAACATGGAGCTCGTATGTTTATTACTGCAGCAACAGAGCTACTGCCGAACCAGAGCGTTTCTAGCCCAACAGCTCCACCCAAAAAGGTCCGGCTCAGGCGGAGCGGATATTATTTCCGCATGATTAAACAAGAAAAGCAGGGGGGGGGTCATTGTTATCGTCCACTTACCATTATTGAGGTTAAATGCTCAATATATCGTGATATTAATTTTTGCTCATATCGCCCAGCGCTAATAGCATACAAGAATGAATAATAATAAATAGACCAGTTAGTTTTCTGCTCTTCCACCCTTCCGTCTGATTCTCGCATTACGCTCCCTTGCTACCTCCGGTCATCCACTGCTGCAGTCTAACCTTTTTAAGACCCTGTTAATGACTTTTCTTCTAAAAAGCACAGAGTGACACATCCAGCAACATTTCTAACCACTCTTAGCTACTTTATGTAAAACTTTGTTGCCAATATTCCCTGCAGATTAGAGACCTGACTTGTTCTGCATCTGTCCCTCAGTAAGGGAAGGATCTGTGCATGCAGCGCAATCACACACCATCAGAGAGATAGTGCTGATTTCACAAAAAAGTAAAAAAGAAATCCTCGGGTATATAAGATCTGTCTTTCTTTTATAAGACATTGTTTTTTCACCTTTATCTTTAGAATCTCTTTTTAAGTTAAAAAAAAGGCAAAAGCTCTTCTGTATAGCACACCTGCGCCGCATTCAAGTAACCTTCGTAATGTATGACAGTTAAAACCTATAACAAAAAACACAGAAAATAATACCATAAGCCATAAACTTCAGTTTATTGGTTTTTGATGAGCAATGTTTGATCCATACTAAATATACTTTACTTATTTTTTACAAAGTATTCAAAAACAATTCAAATGGAAACTTTTGGTCCTTATCGCTCAATCAGCATGAGTTAACTCCAGCCCAGCGACTGTACTGGGCCTTTTGCAAATACATCCCCCCAGACTGGTAGTGGGTTGATTTAGGCTTTGGCAGCGCACCGGTTCGTAACGATAAGCTGCACTTATTTCCGTTATGATCTGAGGTTTTAATATACGGCTTTTAACGGTAAATAGCCCTCGAGTCTGAGTTCTGTACTCTGCCTCCTATTGGAAGTATCCAGTACTACCTGCAAAGCAAAGCAAGTAGACGCAGTCTGCTGCTTGTGTCAGTGCGAGGTTAAAAAGCAAGTAACAATGTCTACTTTATATTGACTAGAATCATACAAATTTTAATTCTTTTCATAGCATTTGAACATGAAAACAACATGATAAAGTCCATATAACAGTAAAATGTTCTTTTTAGAGCCAAGCTAAGATGAATTCCTTTCTTATAAGATAATATGGGTAACAACGGTCTTGTACAGGGAAAAAATACTATCAAATACCGTTAAAACTGATATATATATATTTTCTTTAAATGTGATATGAGAATGTTGCCATAGCGCCCAGGTTAGGTTGGTTCCTGTCGGTCCGGCCCGGTGTAGTAGTGCTGCACAATTAATCGGATTTTGATCATGATCACGATTTTGGTGGCCACAATTAAATGAACTTGATCGTGAACGATATTTACATTAAAAATGCGAGCTTCACTGCGTGCCTAATCATCATACACTGCCTCAACCAATAGTCTGCCAACCACCAGGGGGCAAAGGCATGGCTAAAGCTTCATTAAGCTGCCCAAATAAAAACCGTGCATATGCCACTCAGCACTCATAATGGCTGCACTACGCTTGCTACGTAGCAGGTAAAAAGGAATATTAGAGAAATGTAGTAGATCCAAATCTCCATTATCGATCTGACTAGTAAGCAGAAAGTTCCTGAAAGTGTATTACCGCCACAGTAAGCAGCCGGTGGATGCTACGCTATCCCACAATGCAGTGGCGGCGCGAAATCTTAGAAGAAGAAGGACCTAGCTAATGGCTAAATGGCTACAGACGAACTGTCAACCATTGACACCGCTGCAGTTTCGGCAGATAAATGTACGTGAAGCGATGTTACTGATTACTGTAATAGTTTTTTGACAGATTAAACATTTAAGTTGTTAAGTCATACCAGACAAAATAACGGCTAGAGGAGGCGGGACCACAGGCGAACGTAACGTAAACATCTGGGTCAACAGAAGTCATATGGGTCAAAGGAAATGAAAAATAGTGGAGCAGTACGTCTGATTTCATGTCTATTACGCGATCGTTTGCTTTGCAGTATTACATTAACAGGTGAGTAATAGTTGCTACGTAGCATATAGTAAATACTAAGGATTTGGATGAAGGGAATGTCAAAGGCCTTTTCTGTATAAGCTGTAATTGTTTCCCATAAATTGCACTTTGAGATTGCACTCTGCAATAACATATTTAGCTTGTACTTTTACATATATATAATAAGTATTGGCGTTGGTTTTTGTTTTTTTGCATTATTAATCATCTATTCTGATCTAAAGTTTTATTTTTCACAAAAAATGTTGCAACATTGTACGTTTATAATTGGTGCAATAAAAATAGATATTTTACAGGACTGGATGAATGATCATGATTAATAATTGTGATTACAATATTGATCAAAATAATCGTGATTATTATTTTGGACATGATTGTGCAGCCCTACTGTGTAGTTCAGACCGTTGGGTCCAGTAAAATGTCTCTGAAGTTCCAGTAGTGGAACGGGGACAGTTGTTTTTAGAAGAACTTTTTCTGCCTCTGGTTGATGGATTGAATTTTGTTTTTGTTCTTTCAGACTATGTTTACTTCGAGAACTCCTCC
This sequence comes from Apricaphanius iberus, assembly GCA_028564705.1. NCBI lineage: Eukaryota > Metazoa > Chordata > Actinopteri > Cyprinodontiformes > Aphaniidae > Apricaphanius > Apricaphanius iberus. Next base: position 1,306,040 of record JAPXFQ010002620.1, read on the forward strand.
AGCAACCCATACCTGATCCGGAGAATAGAAGAACTCAACAAGGTTGGTTGGTGTGTTTTTTCTTCTAAGATTTGCTAAATACTCCCAGAGGCTCACACACCAGACGCTGTTCCTGCAGCAGCCTGTTGGAACACTGAATCTGTTATGTTTATATCACATTCTGACTTTTGTAATGACAGGGCTCTGCTCCAGTAGCCACTTGCATAACAACAGCATATTACACAGGGCAGTTTCTCTGTCGCAGGATTAAGCTCATTTATGTAAGCCACTGGCTCTAAAGGACTAGTGGCGAGGAGCGCTAAAGGCTTCTGAATACATGGAGCTGGTTGTAGTGAGACTTAATGCTGCATTCCAGTTAACTCTTCCGAGTTGGAAAGTGGGAAATCTCGCAGTTTTCTCGCGTCATTTCACAGAGACACGCCCCCATTAGGTCAGAAAATTTTAAGCTCCAACTCGGATCTCTGATAGTAGACCGAGTAGAGCGGATAACTCAGAGAACAAAGATGGCTGCACCCGTAGTTGAGATGTATTTTTTTTGTATTTGTACTATGTTGGTCATTTCAATGTCATTTTTAAATGCTCTTTCACACTTGACTACATTTCTGCTTTAATGTGGTCACCAATTAATTACATTGGCCTTGCTGTGCGTGTAATATAATGTACAGCTTTGTTTTTCATGCTAGTTTGCTGAAGATGCTATGTTGCTAACAACAATAACAATGACTAGCCCTCCCCTCTCCGACTCGGAGTGTAGTGAGATAAACTGGAACGCTTTAAGCGGGGAATTGTGTCACGTTCCCATGTACAGCAACTCAGACGCCAGAGTATCCGAGACAAATGGAATGCAGCATAAAGCCATCCGTTTTGGAGCAGCCTTTTAATGCGATAGCCTCTGTTCCCACACACTGCAGCCTGATTTTTAGATGACGGTCATTATGTATTAACCCCCCCCCACACACACACACACACACACACACACACAGCTTTATCATGTTTAATTGTCATTTATTTCCAGAGGACAGGCCGATTCACCACAGATGGCTTTAAAAAAGAGCTCTAGATGATGATTCAGCTGGGAACAGCATTTAGTCGTTAAAATGAGCTGAAAACATCCAGGCAGGATTATTATGCTCAGAAATTAATATATATAGATATATAGCAGAAGAAGATTAGTGATGACTAATAATAATATTGCTTTTCAGTAGTTCATTATGACTGTATTTAACCAAACTTACCAAAGATTAAACGTTTTGGTTTCTTGAATAATGAAAACAGTCGATAGAATATAATATATTCCAGGTGATCTGACCAGATTTGACCACTCTGTTGACTAGGTGAGTGCTGGCTGCAGAAAGAGCAAATACAGGCTGACTTTTGGCATTCACTTGTTACTTTCTGCCTGAAATAATCTTTGCATGGGGAAAAAAACATGAAAGGTAAGAGCGAGCTAGGGCTGGGTGACATGACTTAAAATCAATATCGCGGTATATTGATGATGGTAAGTGGACGATAACAATGACAACAACCCCCACCACGTCCCTTTCTGTATTCAGTGTCCGGTAGTGGTGTAATTTAAATGTGCTCGAAATTATGATGGCTTCTTGCTACAACCCACATTCTAATTCATTGTTCGACTCTCACTCTTTTCTGTGTTTCTTAGAGTCCAGTTTAGACTCAGAAGTAATCACATAGACCAGATGAGAAAGTGACGGGGGCCATGAATGAATTCTGTGATTTTATTTATCATTTATTTTACACACAAAATATTGCTCCGTTGCTGAGTTAAAGCAATAATAACAATAATACGTGCTCCACGTTAGAGTCTCAAAGTATCCACTAACACCATAAAAAGTCACTATGTTTGCCGCTAGTTCCTTTTTTTGAAAAACAGTCGCTAGAGGAGTCTAAACACTGGCTTAATATAGCAACACAGTGGCTACGTTAGCAGCGCTGCTCCCTTCTGGATCAGATGAAGTCACATGACTGTGTGTAGACACATGACTCTTCTTAAAGGGGCAGGAGCACAGCTAAACTAAAACACATCTGTTCATTTTTTTTAAAATACCAAATTTACAGACATAGGCAAACTGACGTCAGAAACTGTCATACATTTCGGTGTTGGTACATTTTTGGTGCCCTGCCCTATAGCGAGTCCCCTTTACAGGCTAAATACCCCCTCACTTTAACCAGACAAGGAACAATGGACTCCGATTCTGGTGTATATCGAATCCTAAAATCCTACTTGGGTTCATAGAGGAGGTGTAAAGTCAGGCGAGGCAAAGTTGTTTGTATTGAACACGGTCATCACCAAGGTCATTCAAATTGCTTTGGGGGTTAGGGGAACAGAATGAAAGCAACAAGGAAAAAGGGAATGACAACTTTAATGACATAAAACATACTGCTGTTGTGGCATTCTAGTTATTACTAAAGGTAACTCTAAACAGATGTTTAGCTTTCATTTAAAGGTGATCAACGTTTCAGAAGTTTTGCAGTGGTCTGGAAGTTTGTTCCAGACCATCCCAATATCTCTGCTACGCTTGTTACTTAGCAGGCGACAAAGAGGATGTGAGCAATGTAGTAGATCCGAATGTCCAGTATGGATTGGAGTAGTTGGCATAAAGTTCCCAGATGTGTACTACCACCACAGTAAGCAGCCGGTGGACGCTACGCTATCCCACAATGCAGCAGAACCTCCAAAATCGCAGAAGAAGAGTGACCTCGGCTACCAAGGAACTATCAACCATTGACACGTCGCAATTTTGGTGTTCAAATGTAAAAATGTAGCGATGTTACTGATTACATAAATTGTTTTTTGACAACTAATTAAACATTTAAGTTGATAAGTTATAGTTTAACGGGACCACAGACGACCTAACGTACGTAAACATCCGGGTCAAAGGACACTCAAAATGGTGGATCAGTACCTCCGATTTCATGCCTACTACTCGCTCGTTTGATACACAGTATTCATAACATCAACAGTCGAGTAGTAGTTACTACATAGCATGTAGTAAATAGTAATGATTTGGATCCGGGGTTGGTGTAATAATGGACTCAGACCTGAACCTCCAGGGTCACATAAAAGCAATAACAAGGTCAGCCTTCTATCAATTGAAGAACATTTCTAGGATTAAAGGACTGATTTCACAGAAGGACCTGGGAAAACCTGTCCATGCGTTCATCTTTAGTCCGATCGATTACTGCAACAGCGTCCTCACAGGTCTGCCTAAAAAATAAATCAGACAGCTGCAGTTGATCCAGAATGCTGCTGCCCATGTCCTCACTAGAACTAGGAAAGTAGAACACATCACTGGCTCCCTGTAGCTCAGAGAATAGACTTCACAATATTCTACTCCACAAATCACTGAATGGTTGAGGACCAAAGTATGTTAAAGACCTGTTGTCACTATAGCGACCCCACGGATCACTCGGGTCCTCCAGCTCTAGTCTGCCGATCATCCCTAGAATTAGAACCAAACATGGAGAAGCAGCTTTCAGCTTCTATGCTCCACACATCTGCAGCAAGCGTCCAGATGACTGCAAAGCTGCTGAATCATTAAGCTCTTAAATAAAAGCTTAAAACCCATCTGTGTAGAGCTGCCTTTCAGTAATATTCTGATAGATTTTTGTGTATTACACTTGATTCTTAATTGTGTTTTTTACACCTAATTATACTTTTCATATATATATATATATATATATATATATATATCTCAGCAAGCAGAAACAATACAATTAAAGATAAAAAAAATAGATTAACACGCTAAAAAAAAAAAAAAACGTGTAAAAAAACGCTTGTAATGAATCGCAATTGAGAGAGAGAGAGAGATCCAAAAAAGCGAATATATCCAGTGAGTATCAACGGTTCAGGCTGCTGGTGGTAGCATAATGGTGTGGGGGACATTTTCTTGTCACACTTTGGGCCCCTTAGTGCCAATTGATCATAGTTGCAATGCCACAGCCTACCTGAGTACTGTATTGTTGTGACCACAGTGTATCCATCTTCTGATGGGTACTTCCAGGAGGGTCATGCACTGTGTCATAAAGCTCCAATCATCTCAGACTGGTTTCTTGAACATGACAAGGAGTTCACTGTACTCAACTGGCCTCCACAGTCACTAGATCTCTGTCAGACAGCATCTTTGGGATGTGGTGGAACGGGAGATTTGCTTCATGGATGTAAAGCCGACAAATCTGCAGCAATCTATACTATGTTATGCTGTCATGTCGATATGGACCAAGATCTCTGAGGAATTTTTCCAGTACCTTGTTGAATCTGTGCCACCATGATTAAAGCAGTTCTGAAGGCGAAAGGGGGTCCAACCTGGTACTAGCAATGTGTGCCTAATAAAGTGGCCTGTGAGTGTATTTATAGTGCATCCGGAAATTATTCTCAGTGCTTCACTTTTTCCAGTTTTTTTAATGAGAAACAAAATCCTCTGGTCTGATGAGACAAAAATTGAACTCTTTGGAGTCAATGCCAGGCGTTACATTTGGAGAAAATCAGGCACAGCTTATCACCAGGCCAATACCATCCCTACAGTAAACCATGGTGGTGGCAGCATCATGCTGTGGGGATGTTTTTCAGCGGCAGGAACTGAAAGACTAGTCAGGATAGAGGGAAAGATGAATGCAGCAATATACAGAGACATCCTGGATGAAAACCTGCTCCCAAACGCTTTTGACCTCAGACTGGGGCGACGGTTCACCTTTCAGCAGGACAATGATCCTATAAGCACACAGCCAAAATATCCAAGGAGAGGCTACAGAACAACTCTCTGAATGTCATTGAGCGGCCCAGCCAGAGCCCAGACCTAAACCCAATTAAACATCTCTGGAAAGTTCTGAAAATGTCTGTGCACCGACGCTTTCCATCCAACCTGATGGAGCTCGAGAGGTACTGCAAAGAGGAATGGGCGAAATTACCCAAAGATAGGTGTGCCAAGCTTGTGGCATCATATTCAAAAAGACTTGAGGCTGTAATTGCTGCCAAAAGCACATCAACAAAGTACTGAGCAAATGCTGTGAATACTTATGTACATGGGATTTTTCTGGTTTTATAAATTTTTGATAAATTTGCAACAATCTAAACATTTCTTTTTACGTTGTCATTATGGGGTGTTGTGTTGAATTTTAAGGAAAAAATGAATTTAATCCATTTTGGTATAAGGCTGTAACATAAAAAAATGTGGAAAAAGTGAAGTGCTGTGAATACTATCTGGATGCACTGTATATATTCCTCATTGTTGTTCCAGAATTGCTGTTTTTCTAAAATGGTTTGTTTCTCTATCACCTAAAGCTCCTTGAATTGCAAATAAACTTGCCTTGCCCGTTTTTTTGTTTTTGTTTTTTTTCCACCAGAGAAAGTCAGATGATGAAACAGCATTTTGTGATTTCACTACAAGTTTTGCGCTAATGTAGGATCACACCCCTAGTGGCCAAACTGTGTAAGTTAGAGGACCTGTAGAGCTATGTTGATGAATACTTTTGAGGGCAGAGAGCTTTCTTTGATCATCTGTGTTTTTTGCGTAACCTCTTCTGGCTGGCTGGGCGTGGCTTACCGTAGTACTGATGTATAGATATTTAGAAAATATTCTTGATGAAAATGAGATGGAAAATTATCATATCCAAAAAAAACTTCAGAGTCATTCATTACTCCTATGGATCCAACTCAGTGGAAGCTTTGTTAGCCCCAGCACTCTAGCTTCAGTTTTTGCAGATAATCTGACTATGGAGGAAAAGGCCAGACTGTGTAAGGCTGCAGGAGTGAAGCTGATGTTCTCACAGAGACAGGAGAGCACCAAAGAGAGCACTGAGCTCCTAAACTGGGAGCAGAGTTGCTCTACAGTTTTAGGAAGACGATTGAACCGACAGCTTAACATTCTCAGCTCAGCTTTTATTTTGACCTCTATACTGCTGATTTGTGTTATTCTTCATCCTGAAAGGTCATTATCTAACTGGTTTGCTTTAAATATTGATTGTTGATCTAATTTCATGGTCACATTTAGCCAGTTTTATTTTTAACCAAATACAAGAGTCTGCTAATTTACTGCTTTATGCTTTAGTGCAGTGATTCCTGAACGAGTTCTGCTGGAGCCCCTTTGGTTTATAAGAAAATGTCCCATAAATGGACTTGCTGATGGGATTATTGAACATAGGAATAAGCCATAGTTTGCTGGGGTACAGGGAATTATATCATCCTCCACAGTTGTGTGCGGGTTTTCACACTGTGCCACTATGTGCAAATCTTTATGAGCTCAGTGGAGGATTTGCAGGTGTTTGGTGTGACAAGCCCAAAGGCAAGATATGCTTTGTCATATTTTCTAGTATTCGGCCTGGAAGGAAGTTGACTTAGAATCTTATTTGGCAGTGTTTTGTCTTTTGCTTTGTGTTTCTGGGAACCTCGTCAAAAACCTGTCTGTTATATTAGCATTTATTTTTTTCATCCATGCATATCACTCTCTGCAGATGTTAGCTGTACTAATCCTACAACCAGTGCTGATGTTTACACACTCTTCTTCTAGAAATTTCTAAAAGGTTCCCCCCAGAACCTTTAATCTACCACCGTGTAAAGCATGGTGAGTGTTTGGGCAAACAGAAATACAGAACTAAAGTTAACAAAAACTGGCAGGACTAGTAGAGGAGATGAGTCCAATCTAAATCCTCTCCACTGTCGCTCCATCCTTGCTCAGGATGAAAGGATTGCTGTGGTTGAAAAGTCAGCATCAACGGAGCCCAACATCAAGTCTATGACTTGACACAATCTGCTGGGATTCCTTAAAGCTATAGTGGAGGAGTTTTACGAATTTCAAGAAGGTCTGTCCTTTACACTTTCTTTTTTTGGGGGGGGGGGGCAGTCACAACAACAAATCTTCATGCGAAAGTCATTATAATATATATATAAACTGCTCACAAAAATTTGAGGAACACTTTTTTTTTATTGGGCCTGGCATGAAATCAATTAAACCTGTCTGATAATTTCCTGGTTACTTAAGCACCTGAGGGCATCGTTAATCACTTTAAGTTGTATTGGTGTTCATGGACTTAACAACAGGTGCACTACAGTGGCAACAATTAGAAAACCCTCAAAATAGGACTGGTTTTACATGTGGAGGTCATTTCAAGTTTCTCCATCTTGATCTTTTTTGGCTGGTTTTGGCTTGATTAATTATCTATACTGGCAGTATGAGGCGATTCCTCAACCCTACAGAAGTTGCACAGGTTGTCCAACTTCTCCAGGATGGTACATCCACACATGCTGCAGCAAGAAGGTTTAAAGTGTCTCCCAGCACAATCTCCAGAACATGGAGGAGATTTCAGGAGACTGGTGGTTATTCTCGGAGAGCTGGACAGGGCCGTAGAAGGTCCTCAACCCATCAGCAGGACTGATACCTGCTCCTTTGTGCAAGGCTGAGCACTGCTCGTGCCCTACAGAATGACCTCCAGAGGGCCACTGGTGTGAATGTCTCTACCCAAACGATCAGGAACAGACTTCATGAAGATGGTCTAAGGGCCCGACGTCCTGTAGTGGGCCCTGTGCTCACTGCCGAGCACCATGGAGCTCGACTGGCATTTGCTCAAGAACACCAGAATTGGCAAGTCCACCACTGGCGCCCTGTACTTTTTGTGAAATCTTTTTTTACTTTTTGTCAGACCCTACGCTGGTGCAGTAGGTCCTGGTTTCCTCCTAATGCACGACAATGTCCGGCCTCATGTGGCAAGAGTATGCAGGCAGTACCTGGAGGATGATGGAATTGAAACAATTGAATGGCCTTCACAATCCCCTGACTTAAACCCAATAGAACATCTGTGTGACATTATGTTTCGGTCCATTAGGAGCCGCCAGGTTGGTCCTCAGACTGTACAACAGCTCAGGGATGCCCTCACACAGATCTGGGAGGAAATGCCAAAAGACACCATCCGTCGTCTCATTGGGAGCATGCACCGACGTTGTCAACCATGCATACAAGCTCGTGGGGGCCACACAAGATACTAAAAAGCATTTTGAGTTGCAGAAATAAATTTTTGAAAAAATGGACTAGCCTGCCACATTTTCATTTCACTCTGATTTTAGGGTGTCTACACAATTGAGCCCTCTGTAGGCTGAAAACTTTTATTTACATTAAAAGACTTGGCATCCTTTTGTTCCTAAGACATTGCCCTGTCGTTATTTGTATAGATAATCCAACTTCATATTGAGATCTGATGTATCTAATGTGTTTCTTAAAAGTGCTCCTTTAATTTTTGTGAGCAGTATATATAACTGGAAGAACTAATTCTAGCAGTAATCTGAAATGCATTTCTCCAAATAACATACCAAATTTACCGCAGTGAAGTTAGTTTGATATTCAATGCACATCCGTTTCATTAAAGCAGAGACTCCCTGCAAAGTCCCACCAAGAGCTGAGCTCATAGAACGCATACAACTGCGCCGAAGGCTCATCCCTGAAGGTGGTGGTTTAGGTTAGGGACCATAGCTAAATTTCCGCAAATTACAGAAAATATATACCTGTATATGTAATACCTGTGTGATATCCTGACAAAGTAACCCCAAACTTCTGTCAAATCTATAGTATAGATACTGTATAGTGTAGCATAGATCTCTGTATATAATCTCTATAGTATAGATACTGTATAGTATCGATCTCTGTTTAGATGGTAAATAGACTGAACTTATATAGCGCTTTTCTAGTCATACTGACCACTCAAAGCGCTTTACATTGAAGCCACATTCACCCATTCACACTCACATTCATACTCTCTCTGTATAGAATCATTTATAGTATAGATACTGTATATTATAGATCTCTGTATAGGATCATCTATAGTATAGATACTGTATAGTATAGAATAGATCTCTATTTAGAATCATCTATAGTATAGATACTGTGTATTATAGATCTCTGTATAGGATCATCTATAGTATAGATACTGTATATTATAGATCTCTGTATAGGATCATTTATAGTATAGATACTGTATAGTATAGAATAGATCTCTATTTAGAATCATCTATAGTATAGATACTGTGTATTATAGATCTCTGTATAGGATCATCTATAGTATAGATACTGTATAGTATAGATCTCTGTATAGGATCATCTATAGTATAGATACTGTATAGTATAGAATAGATCTCTATTTAGAATCATCTATAGTAAAGATACTGTATATTATAGATCTCTGTATAGGATCATCTATAGTAAAGATACTGTATATTATAGATCTCTGTATAGGATCATCTATAGTAAAGATACTGTATATTATAGATCTCTGTATAGGATCATCTATAGTATAGATACTGTATAGTATAGAATAGATCTCTATTTAGAATCATCTATAGTATAGATACTGTATATTATAGATCTCTGTATAGGATCATCTATAGTATAGATACTGTATAGTATAGAATAGATATCTATTTAGAATCATCTATAGTAAAGATACTGTATATTATAGATCTCTGTATAGGATCATCTATAGTATAGATACTGTATAGTATAGAATAGATCTCTATTTAGAATCATCTATAGTAAAGATACTGTATATTATAGATCTCTGTATAGGATCATTTATAGTATAGATACTGTATGTATAGAATAGATCTCTATTTAGAATCATCTATAGTAAGATACTGTATATTATAGATCTCTGTATAGGATCATCTATAGTATAGATACTGTATATTATAGATCTCTGTATAGGATCATTATGTATAGATACTGTATAGTATAGATGTCTCTATTTAGAATCATTATAGTAAAGATACTGTATATTATAGATCTCTGTATAGGATCATCTATAGTATAGATACTGTATAGTATAGAATAGATCTCTATTTAGAATCATCTATAGTATAGATACTGTGTATTATAGATCTCTGTATAGGATCATCTATAGTATAGATACTGTATATTATAGATCTCTGTATAGGATCATCTATAGTATAGATACTGTATATTATAGATCTCTGTATAGGATCATCTATAGTATAGCTACTGTATAGTATAGAATAGATCTCTATTTAGAATCATCTATAGTATAGATACTGTATATTATAGATCTCTGTATAGGATCATTTATAGTATAGATACTGTATATTATAGATCTCTGTATAGGATCATCTATAGTATAGATACTGTATATTATAGAATAGATCTCTATTTAGAATCATCTATAGTATAGATACTGTGTATTATAGATCTCTGTATAGGATCATCTATGTATAGATACTGTATATTATAGAATCTTTTAGATCATCTATAGTATAGATATGTGTATTATAGATCTCTGTATAGGATCATCTATAGTATAGATACTGTATATTATAGAATAGATCTCTATTTAGAATCATCTATAGTATAGATACTGTGTATTATAGATCTCTGTATAGGATCATCTATAGTATAGATACTGTATATTATAGATCTCTGTATAGGATCATCTATAGTATAGATACTGTATAGTATAGAATAGATCTCTATTTAGAATCATCTATAGTAAAGATACTGTATATTATAGATCTCTGTATAGGATCATCTATAGTATAGATACTGTATAGTATAGAATAGATCTCTATTTAGAATCATCTATAGTATAGATACTGTGTATTATAGATCTCTGTATAGGATCATTTATAGTATAGATACTGTATATTATAGATCTCTGTATAGGATCATCTATAGTATAGATACTGTATAGTATAGAATAGATCTCTATTTAGAATCATCTATAGTATAGATACTGTGTATTATAGATCTCTGTATAGGATCATTATAGTATAGATATAGTATAAGTCTTTTAGCATTATAGAAGTGTATTATGAGTCTTGTAGAACTGTATAGTATAGAAATAGATCTCTATTTAGAATCATCTATAGTATAGATACTGTATAGATCTCTGTATAGGATCATTTATAGTATAGATACTGTATATTATAGATCTCTGTATAGGATCATTTATAGTATAGATACTGTATATTATAGATCTCTGTATAGGATCATCTATAGTAAAGATACTGTATAGTATAGAATAGATCTCTATTTAGAATCATCTATAGTACAGATACTGTGTATTATAGATCTCTGTATAGGATCATCTATAGTATAGATACTGTATATTATAGATCTCTGTATGGATCATTATAGTTAGATACTGTATATTATAGATCTCTGTATAGGATCATCTATAGTATAGATACTGTATAGTATAGAATAGATCTCTATTTAGAATCATCTATAGTATAGATACTGTGTATTATAGATCTCTGTATAGGATCATCTATAGTATAGATACTGTATATTATAGATCTCTGTATAGGATCATCTATAGTATAGATACTGTATATTATAGATCTCTGTATAGGATCATCTATAGTATAGATACTGTATAGTATAGAAATAGATCTCTATTTAGAATCATCTATAGTAAAGATACTGTATATTATAGATCTCTGTATAGGATCATTTATAGTATAGATACTGTGTATTATAGATCTCTGTATAGAATCATCTATAGTATAGATACTGTGTATTATAGATCTCTGTATAGGATCATCTATAGTATAGATACTGTATATTATAGCTCTCTGTATAGGATCATCTATAGTATAGATACAGTATAATAGGGCTGAACGATTAATTGCATATGCAATTAAATCGCGATTTGGTAAAATGCGATTTCCTAATCGCAAAGGCTGCGATTTGACTTGATGTAAACATATCTGCTAAAGTCACGTGACTTTTAAATAATGCAGAGAGAGAAGGAAACGCTGCACTTTAACCAGTTATAAAATGACCAAAAGCTAAACAGAATCCAACACTACACAACATTTAGTACCAAAGAGGAACAGTACATCAGTTGTGAGAAATTATATCTGCTATGAAAACGTTGATGCTGTGCAACCCCAGGTATTATGCAGAACCCGTCTTGGTATTGTTGCTGCCTCACGAGGTAGGCTACAGTACGAACCTTTATCAACACCTAAAAACATCACACCACCATATATGAGAGTTGCACGGCTAAACTGACCGCCACCAGTGTTTAAATTTCCAGTAAACAAACTTCGAGGCGACAGGGATCGCTGACCGAGCTGTTTGAAAGAATCTCTCCTTACGAACATAAAAAAACGGCACACTGAAATAATTCGTGCTATAACGGGTTTTATAGCCAAAAGTATGCTTTGTTAACCATGATGAATAAGCTAGGATTCAATCTCACAAAAAATGCAGACAGAAAGTTAAAGCCGCTACGAAAAACAGTGAGTATTTGAACAATACATCTGGACTGAGATCAAACCGCAAGCATCCTACTTCCTGGATAACCACACGGAGGAAAACATTGCAGCCGGAGGGAATTATTAGCTGGGATCAAAAGGAAGAAAATCTTGATTGCAGAACGACACCGATGACCATCGAGTGTGATGATTAAAAGTAGATAAAGTTGTTAATATTTGCCTTTGTCTTAAAATAAGTAAATAATCTTATGGAATAGAATAAATTATGTATAAAAATCTGTTTATAATACACAATATTTTTGATTGCATTAATTAAAAAATGCATGACAAAAGCCCCACAAAAATAATTGCACATTAAATCGCAATCGCAATATTGAAGAAAAAAATCGCAATTAGATTATTTTCCAAAATCGTTCAGGCCTACAGTATAGTATAATATAGATCTCTGTATAGGATCTCACAGTCCCCTCTAGAAGAACCCTAGTTCAGACACCGCTATGATCTTGTTTTTAATATAATCTAACATGGGTGGTGAGTACATGTAACACTAAATGTATGGCTCTTTAAGCGTACTGTTGAATCAAGTGTCAAAGCAAGATATTCTAATGAATCATTGTTTTCCTCCTAGAAATACACCAGCATGTTTAATATCCTGTGGTTGCTGTGAGAACATCATACAGACAGTTTTAGTTGTGTTCAGTTGTAAGCCAAGCATGAGTATCCAAAATGTGTGTTTCACTTTTTCTTTGAACAGACGGTTTGTAAACTCAGTGGAATGAGTTTCATGAAAACCATAGAGCATTGCATGTAACAGAGAATGACCCTTGTTTAAATGTTCATTTATAGTTTTGGCTAGCCATCTTTCTGCCACTTTAGAAATCACTGGAAGGACATTGATAGGCCCGTAGTTGGCTATATTTGAGCTGTCACCAGAGTTTAAAATTGGGGTGACTGTAGCCATTTTCTTGTGAAGTGTCTTGAGAAGATATGTGTTGTGTCTTGGTGCTGTATAAATAACTGTATTGAATTAACTTGTATTAAAATCTTTGGGACATTCCACAGTTAGAAACCTTTAGCACCCTCCCACTAGGTGACTTGTTTATAAAGACTTCCCTCCCTACCAGAGCTGGTAGATTTCTACCAACTTCTCTCATATTCAGCCATAGTTCCAGAAGTGGAAACTCAGAGGGAGAAAAGCTACCCCAGAAAGTTACCCTGCTTCCAGTAAGCTGGACAGGGTAGCGCTCCTTCCTACTGCAGGTACAAATTAACCCAGGACAATAACTCTCTTGGGTATTACACAGTGAGCAGTGTAATGACCATCATAACCTACTTCATTGTTTCTGGGGTTTTTAAAACTTTTTGCTGCTACTGGCCTTCACTGAACAATAATTTGACATGAAAGAGGGTAGAAGAAGACATGCAGCAAATAGCCTAGACCAGGAATCGAACCCTGGACAACTGAGCAAGGAATATAGCCTTAGGAAACAGGGCAGCTGCTCTACCAACTGGACCACGCAGCGGCCATATTTAATCACTTCTCTGCTCACTAGTGAAGGAATTAGCAGCTAAAGTAGAGGTAAAAGGCTGGAGCCAGTCTGTAGTACAAACCAGTCTAAACCCACAGAAACCTGATCTGCTCATCCAAATAGTTCACCAGAAATGATAGATGGAAAATTACCAGAGATGGAACAAAACTGCTGCTACTCCATTTATATGGAGCAGATTCTCATCTATAAATGTGTGGACAGCTGATGTCTTAGAACGCATTTGAATCATTAGATGTGTGGATTTTGTCGCATCTTTGCTTCCTTCTAGTTCTGACCTTGATCTCAAATTCTGTACTTCCAGACAGCCAATGGGAACGTGGAGGCCAAAGTGGTGTGTCTGTTCAGGAGGCGGGACATCTCAGGCAACCTCAACACTCTGGCAGACAGCAATGCAAGTGAGTAGCCCCCCCCCCCGCACTTCTGCAACATAAGTACATGGATGACATGGCTGGCTGCCTTTAATGAGCCTGTTCCTCATTGTGTTTCACACAAAAGCCTCAAAGCGCCTCTTTGAACCAAGAACCCAGTCCTTCTGATGCTGATGTTTCTTCAGAAGCATCATGACCGCCTTTCTATGCAGGGGATTCATAGACTAACATTTAAGCTTTTACTGTTCTTTGGATTTGAAATATTCATTCACATTAAATTACTATATTAGGGCAGATTCGTCTGGTTTCATTTGATACATTTATTTATCCATCGTTTTAATTTTCTTTTATCTGGCAGAATAAAAGGTTTCTGAAGAAATGACAGTTTTCTATAAACCGAAACTCGCCAACAGTGTGTTCCATTTGTTCTGCTGTGAAGATGAGAAACCTGCAGGTGCCGCTCACCAGAACACAGGAGCAGTGATTAATCCTGTAGGTCCCTCCAGTTCCACTGTCCGGACAGACGTTCATATGCTCCATAATTATATTCATACCTCCTTCATGATATTCAGACAGTCACAGGAGATTGAGATTCTTGCCAGTTCCTAATTCTGGATTCAAAATTGAAAGAAAAAAAAAAAACAATTGATGAAAATTAACATTTGGATCAATTGTGATAGTTACTGTGTGGGAAAAAAAGTTTAATATGGGAGAAAGACTTGAAAAGTTAATTTAGAATGAAAATCAGCTTTAATGGCCAGGGGGGTGTGTGACCAAAAAAGACTGGAAATTTAGTTTCAGCTGCTAATATTCCAATGCTAATATTAATCATAAATATATACACTTTAGTGCCTCTTATAATGTCTACTACAGACTCCCTCTTTAAAATGCTTGCAGCCTGGATTTCCCTAAAGAACTAAAAGAGAAACCTCCTGTTGGTAAATGTCTGAGATGATTTCTGTGTCTGAGTCTGTAACAAGTTAATTAACTGAGGAACCTTTCTTTTATTAAAAGGAAAGTATTGTTTTTTGCAACCTGCACCTTATTTTGAGCATGCACTCTATATACTGGTAGTTAATTCCTCTAAATAAGACATTTTCTGCCACATAACTCCTTTCATTTCACCAATCTTTAGTAATGAATCACTAGCACTGTTCCCCTGTAAGTTTGGAGCGTATGAGGTCCTTTGTTGTTTTCCTCTTAGGGTTTTACAGGCTTTAAATCCAATTGATTCTAACTTACACTAACTGTAGGTTTCACCGCCGTGCTCAATCCCAGCTGTAGTCTGACCAGGACTTTCCCTCTGTGCTCTACGCCGGTCGGTTAGACCGAACTACTGCAGAGTTCAACATGGTTCACGTTGGCATGTTTCCATATTACACTAAGAAAATTAGCAAGTGGACTGAGTTCAGCTTCCACAACTTGCTCAGTGCTTTTCAGACTACAGCTGTAAGGTTTAGGGTCATTGGGGTCATCCATAAGATCCATTTTGAAAAAAAGTGGTACTTCCCCATTAAGTATTTCTGGTTATGCGGTCCACTTTCAGGACACAGCGCCCCGTTTGTCGCGTGATAGTAAATGAAGATTAATGTTGTTGAATGTGTTACCCATAAACACAACATTTTTTCAATTAACTTTTATTTATATAGCACCAATTCACAACAAAAGTCATTTCAATACAATTATACAAACATTCCAATCAGTTAAAAGTTTTCTATATAAGGAATCCCAGCAGATTGTGATGAGTCATTGACGTGAGGTTGTGCCTGGTTCATGCAGACTCCAACCACAGCAATTCCTCAGAAAGCCATCATACTGAGCAAGCATGTACCAAGCATGTAACAGGAAGAAACCTCCAGCAGAACCGGGCTCAGTACAAGCGGTCATCTGCCATGACCATCTGGGGGTCTGAGTAGAAAGAGAAGAGACAGCATGGAGGATGCTCGGTCCCTTTGAGCATCATCTGGACCGATGTTCCGCATCCAGCAGGGGACTTTATAGTTGAGCAGGGTACCAGACCGTGTGGAGCTTCTATGGGGAGAAAAATACTGAGAGAAAACTGGGTTAACAATAACAATAACAGCAGAAAAAATATATCTGGAGAGTAGTAGAAAAGAAAAGTAGAAGAGAAAAGTGGTCAGTCTGTACTCCAACAGTCTAAACGTATAGCAACATAAGTACAAAAATAGCCCAGGATAACCTGAGACACTAACTATGAGTTTTATCAAAAAGGAAGGTTTTAAGCCTAGTCTTAAAAACAGACAGAGTATCTGCCTCATGGACTAAAAACTGGGAGCTGGTTCCACAGGAGAGGAGCCTGATAACTAAAAGATCTGCCTCCTATTCTACTTTTAGAAATCCTAGGAACTACCAGTAGACCTGCATTCTGAGAACAAAGTGCTCTGTTAGGAACATATGGAACAATCAGATCTCTGATGTATGATGGAGCTGATTATTAAGGGCTTTATAAGTAAGGAGGAGGATCTTAACTCTATCTGGATTTAACAGGGAGCCAATGGAGAGAAGCCAAAACAGGAGAAATGTGATCTCTCTTTTTAATATTCATCAAAACTCTTGCTGCAGCATTTTGGATCAACTGAAGGCTTTTGATTGCATTTTGTGGACTTCCTGATAATAAGGAATTACAGTAGTCCAGCCTTGAAGTAACAAATGCATGGACTAGTTTGTCTGCATCACTCCTGGACACGATGTTTCTAATTTTAGCAATATTCCGAAGGTGAAAGAAAGAAATCCTAGAAACCTGTTTAATATGGGATTTAAATGTAATGTCTTGGTCAAAAATTACACCAAGGTTCTTTACATTATTACATGAACGCTCGTTTGGACTTGCATGAGTTTTATTTTGAAATCGGGGTATAAATTTTTTTTTTTTTCATGAAGTCCATTTTACTGTAAAATGATTGTGCATAATTATCCAGTGGGAACATTATTAGAATAATGGTGAATAGTAGACTAGCAGTGAGGTTTATAGGAGGCACGCTTCTGTTTTTTAGAAACTGATCAGTCAGACACACAAACACTGCTGAACACAGCCAAGACCTCATCTGGTGGATTCAGCATGAAAGCATCCTGTTTAAATAAATCAACCAATAATCAATAATCACATTTATAGAAATCACTGTTGTTGTCTCAGCTGTGGCTCCTTCCCTTGTTTACCCCACCCTGATCCAGTCTAATCTCCTCCTTGTTTGATCAGACTCTAGGTGGAGGGAGGGTAAGGAGGCAGTGGGTGGTGCTAATGGCATGCAGACTAGTGAAAATGGATCACAGTTTATTAGACCCACCCACCTCCTCCCCCCCATTCCTCCTCCTGCTCCTCCTCCTGCTCAGTTCTCTTAACAAAGAAACTAAAACACAGATGAACACAGCTCCAAATGGATGCAGTCATGTTGGCATGTTTCTCTTAGCTGCCACCACAGTCAGACGTTTCTGTGCGTGGGTGTGTGTGGGTGTGTGTGTGTGTGTGTGTGTGTGGACCTGGTATTACTATCTTTGTGGGGACCAAAAATTGGAAGTTTACTATCCAAGTGGGGACCGACCTCCCTTGAAGCAATTTTTGAGGCTTCAAATTTGGTTTTAGTGTCAGGGTTACACTTAGGTTATGGTTAGGTTGGGGTAAGGGTTAGGGTTAGGCATTAATTTTTGATGGTTAAGGTTAGGGTAAGGCGCTACGGAAAACATTATGTCAATGAGAAGTCCCCACAAGACATAGAAACCCAACATGTGTGTGTGTGTGTGTGTGTTTTGCATCACCTGAGATGCAGCTGATTAGAATGACTCTCATTCCTTTGTTTGTGGTGTGTCCCTGCTCCTGCTCTCTACGTTGTCATGTCCTTGTCCTGAGGCTGAATGAAGACGTAGCTGATGCCTCCTAGAAGCCTCCACCTGTTTGGAGTCTGGACCGGTACAGGGATGCCTCCATCCTTCCTATATTAGCAGATAGTAGTGCTGGAAAGCACAGCGTTAGTAAACCTGCACCAACAAAAAGGTTATTTGTGTTCCTGACATGTTTTTTGGTGGTTTAACCATTTCACTTTTCTCTTGCCTCATTTTTTATATACATTTTTCGTGAAGCTTGTAATTTCTGCAGATTTAGAGTTGGCTTAAGGAGAACCTTCTTTAGAACTAAAACAATCAAGAAACTTTCTTTGTTTTGTTGGAAATTGCTAGATGAGTAGATAATTACCAGAAGAATTGATTAGTTTGATCTACTATAATAATTTATTATCTATAAGATTTTCAGCAGTATGTGCTGCCAACCATTAAGCACACACGACTGCAGACTTCTTCATATTTCCTTTATAAAACTACACATCTATCATTAATGTAATTAACTGATTATCAGCTGAAAACGTGCTATCGCTTTTATCTTTTATTAAAATATTAGAATTTGTTTGTTGTTGTGAACTGTTCATGGTGTTGCGCCTGCTGAACATAAGCCATGTAATGCACATCCTCCTGTTCTAACTCTGACGGTAGTTTTAATGCTTCACCACCAGCGACCCTTAACAGAATATCAGCTCCCAAACTAGCAGCATGTTACAGGGACTGACAGCTGTATGCTGATAATTGCTGACCATCTTATTGGAGGCCACTTTGTCTCAGTGGAAAGAGTAGTCAACTTGCAATTGGAAAGTTGTTAGTTAGATTTTGGCTTCCGCCTCTACCATGGGGCAAGGCACTAAACTCCACCTATGTGGTTTATTTGTTCTATTGGCAATTATAGGGCTGGACCATGTGGCATCAAATCAATATCACGATATATTGGGTTGTTCACCTTGATTACGATAAACTGACGATAAGTTTGTTTCTATAGGTGGTGCAGTGGCTCCTGTAATAAGATATAATATAAGAAGAATATGGCGGCTAAGAAAACATAAGCGGCCAATCAGTGCATGTTTGGACTGTGACTCAGTAGGTTGAGTAGTTGTCTTGCAATCGGAGGGTCGTAGGTTTGATTCCAGCTTCCTCCAGTCACATGTCGTTGTGCCCCTGGGCAAGGCACTTAACCCCAAATTGCCTACCAATAATTGTATCGTGTATGAATGTGTACGCGTTTGTGAGTGCGAATGGGTGAATGTGGCTCCAGTGTAAAGCGCTTTGAGTGCTCAACATGACTAGAAAAGCGCTATACAAGTCCAGTCCATTACTGTGATTGTGAATATCCTGCTTTGACACCGTCTGCTTCACTCCTACCAGCCTCTGTGTACTGCCTGAGTGCAGCTTGAAGCTAACCGCTATAAGGCTAACATGTAGGGGCGCATATCGCCATCTATGGCCATGGAGTCGAACGTACTTCAATTAACGATTAAATTTTCTGAGTGATATGTAAACTGGGACTCGGCTCTCAACACGGGGCAAGCCCTTAGTCCGATTACTCCAGAAAGCTTGATCTAGATGTGCATGTAAACGTACCGAGTCGCATAAAGACTGTTCTCCTGAAAACTTGCCACTCGCTGCTATGTTTGTTCGTCACTGGTAACAGCTGGTAATTTTCTCACTGGACCTATATGAATCACGTAGGTGACCTATTTTGGATTCAAAACAGCAGAGTTTGGCAAGAAAGTGAGGGATTTTTATGACTGGAATGAGGAAATCGTCCTTTCCTTGGCAAAATGCAAATGTTGCATATTATATTCTTGAAATCCTGGAGGGCCTGTCTTGCTCTAAGCTCGCTGTTGTTTTTTGTTCATGGAGGAAGTTGGTGTTTGAGTGAGTTTTTTTGCCATGTCTGACCGGTTTATTGTATCTGTGGGGAGAGGAGGGCAACACACACACACACATACCCCCCCACACACACACACACACAACCAGGTAATAACAGGTATAGGAGCTGCAGGACCGGCTGCAGCAACAGCATTTTCCATCATGTTTGGTAAATTCTGCGATTCTGTCTGCTTTTCCCACATTGTGAACATCACGGAGCCCTAGCACTGCTGCCTCCTAGTGATTGGAGGCTTGTTTATCGTTCAAGCATGAATAAAGACAAAGTCCTCCTGCGCATTTTTAGGCCGTAAAACAGAACACACAGCTAAGTGGAGGTCCGCTGGTTTGGAACTAGAATCGGTAGTATTCTGTTTGTTTTCTGTAACAATAGTTGTGGCAGAATCAATAAAAAGCAGTGTTGTAAATTGAATTTTTAAAAATCTGAGATTTTATTTGTAGGCCATATCGCCCAGCCCTACTTCTTTTTATTCTTGGCTTCTTACATCCTTTCACAGAAGCAGCTGAACCACCCAAGATCCGCTTCTAACAGCTGGATGTCTAGAAAATAATGAATAGAGGCTGACTGATATAGTTTTTTTTTTTAAAGGCCGATACCAATTTTCTTTAAGAATTTGGTCGCCAATTTCCAATAGTTGAAGCCGATTATTAAGGCCAATATCCAAGGTAGATATATATTCTTGTTAGCAGCACATTGATTTTGAGCACTCACTGTGTGCAATATAAATTAAAGTCAATAAAACTCTTTAAATTTTTTTTAAACTTTAAATATAAGACATTATAAAAACAAACAAATGCTTTCAGAACAAAATAAAACTGATTCAAGTTTCTTTAATTATACAAAATTAGATATTATATTATAATATTCGATATTTTAACATTTAAAATATATATAATAGTGCAAAGATTAAGCACCAAACTTAAGTAAAATATGAGTGGGCTGGCTCACGGTGGTTTGGAGTGTATAGGGTTCCTTCTTTCAGTCGAATAGTTACTGCAGCTGGCAGTCACTATTTGACTGCTTTTTAAAACATATCTTGGCCAATGGCAGATGTAGAAAAAATTGAATAGCTCTGCCCGATATATCGGCCGGCTGATATATTTGTCGGCCTCTAATGATGAACACTAGTTGTAGAAACCTGACGCATACAAACAGCTTCCAGATAATGATAACAGAGCTGAGTATAATGCAGTGTTCACAGAACCACAGCAGGCCCGTCCAGCTAATGGAAATCAACCTGACAGCTGTGATTCTCATATTGAAGCAGAAAATCTCTGACATGGATCATGTCTCACTGTCTTCCCTCTGTTGAACATATGTCTGCATAAAGCAAAACAGAACTTTTAAACCTACTGTAGCCAGTATCACCAGGCTGACATGTACATGGATTTCTAAACCTATGAACCTTGTACACTGCTCAAAAAAATTAAAGGGAACACTTAAACAACACAGTGTAGCTCCAAGTACGTCATACTTCTGTGAAATCAAACTGTCCACTTAGGAAGCAACAATGACTGACAATCAATTTCCCATGTTGAATGGCAAATGGAATAAACAACAGGTTGAAATTATAGGCAATAAGCAAGACACCCCCACTAAAGGAGTGGCTGCAGGTGATGAACACAGGCCACTTCTAAGATCCTAGGCTTTCTGGTTTATGTTCTGGTCCCTTTTGAATGCTGGTGGTGCTTTCACTCTAGTGGTAGCATGAGATGGAGTCTACAACCCACACAAGTAGCTCAGGTAGTGCAGCTCATCCAGGATAGCACAACAGTGTGAGCTGTGGCAGGAAGGTTTGCTGCGTCTGTCAGCATGGTGCCCACTGGTCTCATTCATAAAACTTTGTGTAGAATCCTTACTAAAACTGTACTTAAGATCAGCAACTTTTTTTCACCAATGCCTAGTAAGTTTCCGATCCATCAAACTTGGAGTATACACAGCTGCACACACTTTCTGTGTTATAACTCCCACACTTTCTAGAAAAGACAGGAGCACAAGCAACAAAAAAATAAGAACACTAAATATAAACTTTAAGTCGTGATTACTTCTTGTAGCAACAATAAAACTGGAATAAAATAGCAAATAAAACTTAAGTAGCCTACGGCAGAGCATAATAAATCTAGGTACTCTTAGATAGGGCTGGACGATATAGAAAAAGAACATATCGAAAAAAAATCACAAAATGAAAAAAATTTATTTTAAGTGCCTCCCCAGTCATTTTGTTATTCTTCAATGAACTCATTTTAACTAAGAATTAAGTAAGTTTGTAAGACACAGAAACAAACCAAGAGACCTGAGAATATCAGTAAATACAAAGAAAAGTAATGTTATTAACCGTTATATTATATATATATATATATATATATATATATATATATATATATATATTTAATCATGTTATTTAAATTAAAGGTTTATTTTTATGCTTTTTAATCTTTTAAACATTGTATACTATTAATGGCTGAAACCCTTGGTTTAGTTCGTCAATAAAGTTTATTCAAATTCACTTCAGCTCTTCAGCTGTAGGCTAAAGCTAACTAGCTACTTGATGGGCTTCGACACTGTAAGAGATTCGTAGATAGCTGGGAGAGGGGAGTCCTGCTTAAAACAGCTGATCGTAGTTTTATTATTGCTACGTTTATTGTTTTAGTGCGAGGACGATCGGTTCAAAACGGGAACCACTGAAACGTTTATCCGGAACAACGTCCTCCACTGCTGCCGATGGTTCGTTTAGGGACTATTAAAAAAATTCTGTTTCAACTCAAATCATTTCATCCTTTTTGTGGTTTGAAGGGAGAGAGGGTGGCTGACAGAGCTGCGTGGGTCTGCAGTAATGATTGTTGTATTAAGCTGCCTCATAGGGTATAAATTAGGGTATAAAGGGTATAAGAATTAGGGGAAACTTTTTTTCTATCTAACTTTTTTATTGACCCCTTTTTTTTCTAGCGCACCAAACATCTATCGATCGATATATATCGCTATTGAATTATTATCCAGCCCTACTCCTAGGTATTTAAAGCCGGACAGAAAAGGTTTTGCTTCAAGTCAACTTTTAAAATGTGTCATGGCTGCAAAATATTGCTTTGGGGTCACAAATAAATCGAAGAAGACCTGTGAGTGACACAGGGTTGATGAAACAGTGTGTCTGATAAATATATATATTTTTTTTAAAGAGTGGAGGACGGGATGCACGGTTCCAGCGGGTCAATAGATCTAAAAACGGGTCCAGTTAAGTACATAGCTCTAATATGACTGCTTAAGGAATCTACATCGGGTCCCCGTCCAGATGCTTCCAGGGACTGATCTTCAATGAGCACCAGCATCTATTATGCAGCGTTACACAGCAGCGTCGCTGCCGTTATATTTGTAATTCACACAATATGTGCAATTCCTATATAATATGAAGATATAAACAGAATTCTTAAATGCAACATATTTTCATTCAGATTCTCCTCATTTTTCTCAGTTCATAGATGGAATGAACTGTTGTTGAGTGTTCATCTGTGTGCGCAAAGCTCTACAACTTTGGTATCTCTCCTGCTGCACTGTCCATGTCCAAAAAGTGCGTAAGCAAGGTTCTTAGAGTGCTTAAAGTTCTGCACATTTTTCCGCCACATTTTTTTCTATAAATCCCAAAATGGCATAGAAAGTTTCCTACGTAGTTTTCAGACCCCGTCTGTGCGTAAGTAAGCTTTATGGTACCTACGCAGAATGTGGGCGTCAAGCTGGCATGAAGCTAGTCGCACACATCAGCGCAGTGGGCATCAGCGCTTCCACTCAGCTGATGCCCGGACTGTTTGTCAAGGACTCCAAACAGCTGCTGCGTGAAGTTGGGCAGCAACCAATCATATTGGAGGACATTGTAAGGTCAGGTAAACAGTTAAATATTTTCTTTTAACTTTCTTGTTATGTTAGTTAACGTTAGTCAATCCCGGTTAGGGGAACTAAAGTACGGAATACACATTACTAGGAAGAGCAGAGGGAGGGAAGGTGCAGAAACAACAGGGAAGCAACAGAGAAATCCCAGCTGGCCTGCTGACAAACTGACATGATGCGGCGACGCGGACTACAAAGTTTTTAAGCAGCTAGGTTTTAATTTAAAAAGGTCAACTTTCGTCTGATTGAGCGTTTTACTGCCTGGGCACACTGACCAATCTGAACGAACCTTTAGGAGGGCACTAACCCAGCAGCTGGACCGTTGCCTTTGTCTTTGTACAAGGAGGAACAGGAGGAGCACTTCCAGAGCCCTTCAGAAAATGACCTCCAGCCAGCGCTGGGGTGACACCTTAAAAAGTAACAAGTTAGAGTATTCTAATTGCTTTATTCGTGAAATGTGTAACTTGTGAGTTAAGCAATCAGTAACGTTGTTTTTTTTTGTTTTTTTTAAGTAATCCAACATTTTTAGAATTTCTCTTTTGTCAGACAGTAGGTTGTATGAGCGGATCTGAAGCGCTGTGAGTGTCTGTGCCCTGCTCCTTGACCCTCTGTGAGTGTTTTTAAACTCCCGTTTAGATGGCAGAGTACAGCTTTTGCATCGTGGCGGTACACATATAATGTTAAATTCATTAATGAAAAGGAAAAGCACATAAGGGTAAGATGCTCACTCTGCGTTTGTGAAAAGCTTCTATTAACCATTATATGGAACAGCTGAGTGCTGAATATCTTTTCTCTTACTGTTAGTCTGCAGAGATAATTTAGCTGGATTACTGACATTATTCATCGTCATAACTTGTTGGTGTCTGTTAATGAAGTTGCAGCATGTCCAGGGCACTGCAAACTGGCTTCTAATTTCTGGGAATGGACAAATGCTCTAAATCATAACTTTTATGAATACGTAACGCTGTAACATAACGATTACTTTTATTGATGGTAACATTGTAACCTCATTACCTACGTCCCAACACTGCCTCCAGCGGGCCAACATTGTGCAGGTCTCTGCTCAGACAGTCAGAAACGGACTCGGTGAGGTGGTATGAGGGCCGACGTGTACAGGTGTAGGTTGTGTTTACAGCCCAACACTGTGCAGGACGTTTGGTATCCTCCAGCATGACCAGTTTGGCAGCAGGTCGGTAATGGTGTGGGGTGACATGAGATCCCAGACCCTTTGTGAGACCGTACTGCTGCTGTTGGCCCAGGATTCCTCCTGATGCAAGACAATGCTCGACCTCATGTGGCTAAAGTGAGTCAGCAGTCCCTGCAGGATGAAGGCATTGATGCTATGGGCTGGCCCGTCTCTTCCCCAGACCTGAATCCATCTGGGACATCATGTCTCTCGCCCTCCACCAACGGCACGTTTTATCAAAGACCGTCCAGGAGTTGGTGGACACATTAGTCCAGCTCTGAGAGGAGATCCCTCAGGAGACCATCCTCCGCCTCATCAGGAGCATGCCCAGACATTGTAGGGAGGTCATACACTCTGAGCCTCATTTTGACTGGTTGTAAGGACATGACATCAGCCTGCACTGTGGCTTTCCACTTTGATTTTAAGTCTGACCTCTAGGGGTTGATAAATTTGATTTCCTTCGATATTTATTGTGTGATTTTTGTTGTCAGAATATTGAGCTATGTAAAGACCAAAATATTTAAGCAGAATATGTCATTCATTCAGATCTAGGATGTTATTTTAGTGTTCCCTTTATTTTTTGGAGCAGTGAGTGTATATTGTTTAAGTTGGACCTTACCGTTCTGGTGTGTTCTGGCCAGCTTTGGGCTGCTGTGGTTCGGTCACAGTTCTAACCCCTCACAGTCTCTCTGCTTCGCTTCGTTTGTCTTAATTGCTTTGGCTTATTGCTGTTTTTCACCACAGCTTCCCTCCTCTTCCTCCTTCAGTTCACACACACATACACACACACACACACAAGTTCTTTGTGCAAAACAAAAGCCCAGCGATCTCTGACTGAGGCCTGCAGAAAGAGTTAATTCATACCTCTTTTTTTTTTCTCATTATGGAATGTGTGTGTCCTGTGGGTGTGTGTGTGTGTGTGTGTGTCTGGTGCTTTTATATTAGGGTGCCTGTCAAACGTATAATGTCTGGTTCTGGCTTTGTGTGTGTGTGTGTGTGTGTGTGTGTGTGTGGTAAGAGAGTGAGAGAGAATACGTGTTTTGGGGGGGGGATGGGCGCCTCAGGTTTGCTACACAGGGTCTCCCACTTTATCTGGCAGGGACCAGTCAGACGGGGGGAGGGGGGTGAGAGGTTAAGAGGAAAAGGGGTGTGGCTTGAGTTACTGTCCTTCTTACTGTGTCTTTCTCCCCCCCATGCCCTCACTGACAGGGTTTCCTCCGGCCCAGTGCAGGGGCGGAGTCCACAGAGATTGAGGGAAATGAGCCCTCCCCTTCAGTTTACCACAAATTACTCAGCCTGCTGCTGAAATTAGAAATGCGCAGTCTAGTGGCCAAGTTCACCTACAAGCACAAACAGCCATCTGTAGCTAAGCCTTTTGTTTAAGCAGTTTGAATCATAAGTCATGCATTTTATGTATGTGGAAATAATTGTACGGCGTCTTTGTACAGTTGTAAACATGTGTGAGATGACGAGTGGTTCAAATACAGTTTCATTTTCTATGAAGACTCGAAACACACTAGGAAGTAGCAGAAGTACTTCTGGTTCTCTTACCTCTTTAGTCGAGTCTCTAAACTTAAGTTGTCCTACAGAGGATCAGAATTATGTTTATGTTAGCAGCTTCTGTTTGGATCCACATGAGTTATTATAAAGCAACGGTTTTACCACAAGCAAAGTGCCAGAGACCTTCTGATTACTGAACATGGCAGCATGTATTACATACAGGGGCCTCCCAGCACGTTGATCCACTTTAGGAAATCAACTCCAGTATTGAGACTGGTGTAGCTTCATTAATCATTTCAGTTCATTTTGGTGATTATGTTTTAAGAGCAAATAAAAAACATTTTATTATAAAAATGTTTTACTTTTTCCATGGGGTTACTAAAATACCAGCTGGATACTTTCTCACATTAACTTCATGACTAAGTCCACAGTGAAACTCTGCTTGACTTTCTTGTAAAGTAGACCTGTGCAGTAATATAAGATCACAGGTAAATATGCATATTTCTGTGTGTGTTATTCACAGGTGGGCAACATGGCAGAATCTCATAACATAATTTATTGTACAGTAGAACTCAGTGAATGTAACTCTATTGTTACAGCTGAATCCCCCCTCTGTTGGACAATAAAAGAGGATTCTGATCTAAAATCACTACTTAATCACATTTTCTGGTAGAAGAACATTTTCCTTGATAAGAAGTATAACTTTTCTGTAATGATTTTATTCTCGGTACAGTTACCTTGATTGTGTCAGGAAGATATCATCTTTAATGCGTGTCAGGAGACAGTTCATCATTATATTGCTCCCCGATATTAGCCACTGAATGAAACTGCTTGGTAAAGTCCCACAGTATAATCAGCAGCTCTGTGTTTTATTTAAGCCCGCAGGTATTTCATGTCTGTTCTCTGCTGGATCATGTGAAGCAGAAGCTGAGCTGATTCTGTTGTCTGTGTTTGCAGGAGAGTTTGAGGAGGAGTCGAAGCAGCCGGCCCTGGCTGAACACCAGAAACACCAGCTGAAACACAGGGAGCTCTTCCTGTCGCGACAGTTTGAATCTCTACCTGCCACTCATATACGGTGTGTGTTCACTTCTTCATGCCTTCCAGCCCCAGTCAGCCTGAAAAGTATCCCACACCACCAAACAAGGTCTCCTCCATGGGATTTCACTGAATCTAAACCTAGTTATTCCTGTTCTCTCCCTAATCATATTCAAACTACAACCTTTTCAAATAGTGATATCAAAATGGAATATTTTATTGAAAATTACTGTGGTGCCTAAAAAGTTAACTGATAGATATTAGAGTATGGTGGGCAGTGCTGACACAGTTACTTTGAAAAAGTAATATGATTACTGACTAGTGGTTACTCCTTCCAAAAGTAACTTAGTTACTTTACTTATTACTTTATTTTAAAAGTAACTAAGTTAGATTACAAGTTACTTTGTTAGTTACTTTCTGCAGCTCCCAATAACACTCCGCACTGCCTCAACATAAACACAATAACCACTTTTACATATAATCACTTTATTTGAAGTGCATTTTAACAGTAAGAACGGATATATACTTGTTTTTTAACCTCACATTGACACCAGCAACTATAAAGGAATAAGCTGTGTCTTGGGGACATACTTGCTCTCTCACTGCATGTACAAATGGAGAGTTCCACTAGGGGGCAGAGTAGGCCTACAGAGTACAGAACTCAGATTCAGGCCAAAACAAACATGGCACCCGCAAAGGAGATTATCAGCTGTTTCGGCCAGCAGTAGAAGGTAGGATCATATTTACCGCTATTGATACTTGTTTTCTTAATACTAATGCCGCCATGTACCTAATATATCTTTTTGCTCAAGAAAATGACAAAAATAGTAACTCACAGTGGCTTGAACAAGTAATTTTAATCTGATTACCTGCATGAAAAAAGAAACGCGTTAGATTAGTCGTTACTAAAAAAGTGGTCATATTAGGAGTAACGCGCTACTAAGTAACGCGTTACCGGCATCACTGATGGTGGGCTGTTCATTACAGTCTGAATCAACACGATTACCGATAACGGCATCAGGCCGATACTGTTCTAATGTACTTGTATCGGTTAAAGTTAATCAGTACCATGAGTTGATGCTTCAAATGTTGAAACTCTGCAATAATTTCACAGAAAATGTTTTTTACTTGAAATTTTTGTTTTGTATTCATTTTTATTTAGATTATATTTTCTATTGAATTCCTATCATTTGTTGTAACAAGCAGAGCAGAAGAAGACTCTGATAGAAGTGATAGAAGTATCAGGGTTGGTTCTTGGTATCGACAAGTACTCAGATTGAAGTATTAGTATTGGATCTGTTTGAATAATGGGTTATTGTTGAATCCCTAATCAATATGTTGTTATGCAGTCCTGCAGGAAAGTTCTTGCTCCCTTAGAGATTTCTTCAGTTTTTGCTTTTTTCATAATAAATGTTTTGGATCAAGGTATCTGCGGGTCTTCAACTATTAAAAGTTGATAAACGGATTTAGGGAAAAATTAAGACACTTAAAAGTGATTACAAAGTTTTAAATACATTTTGTATAATCTTAAATTTAGTTATTATTGGCATAAATAAGTTTGTCTGTTTCCAGCCAAAGAGACATCCCACTCTCCTCTGACCCACACCTGTCCTGTAACACCTCAGATGTTTTATCTTCCACCTCAGTCATGAACTCTTCTACTTCCACAACTTTGTCTTCAACCAAGTCAGGAGATGATGCTACCCCCTTCATCTCACTCTCCCACCTGTCTGTCTGTAGAAGTCAGGTGAAGGGGCAGTTGGAGAAATTGAACAGGAACAAGGCTGCAGTACCAGATGGTGTCAGCCTCAGAGTCCTGAAGACCTGTGCAGAGCAGCTCTGTGGGGTTCTGCAGCACCTCTTCAACCTTAGCCTGACCAGGAGAAGCTTCCAGTGTTGTGGAAGACATCCTGCCTTGTTCCAGTACCAAAGTAAACTCACCCATCATTCATCAATGACTACAGACCTGTTACCCTGACATCCCACATCATGAAGGTCCTGGAGAGACTTATGTTGCCCCACCTGAGTAAGAAAACTAGAACCTATCAGAACCCCCTGCAGTTTGCTTATCACCATGGAGTTGGTGTTGAAGATGTCATCATCAACTTGCTTCAACCAACTCACTGTCATCTGGGCAAAGCAGGCAGCACTGTGAGAATTATGTTCTTGTGTATTTATCATAATTCAGCCTGATTTGCTTTGTCAGAAACTCCTGAGGACACAGGTGGAGGCCTCATCAATCAGCTGGATCAATGACTACCTGACAAACAGACCACAGTTTGTGAGACTGAAGGATTGTGTGTCAAACCAGCTGGTCAGCAGCACTGGAGCACCACAAGGGACTATACTCTCACCATTCCTTTTCACTCTGTACACCTCAGACTTCCAGTATAAGACGGAGACCTGTCATCTGCAGAAATACTCAGACGACTCTGCAATTGTTGGGTGTATCAGAGATGGAAAAGAAGCTGAATACAGAGAGCTGGTGGAAAGCTTTGTGGCATGGTGTGGAGACAATCATCTTACCTTGAATGTGAACAAAACAAAGGAGATGATCGTAGATTTCATAAGAAACAGGGACAGATCAAAGACTGTCTCCATCATGGGAGAAGAAGTGGAGAAGGATGGGGAGTACAGATACCTTGGAGTTTACCTGGACAACAGACTGGACTGGAGAAACAACAGTGAAGCTGTCTACAAGAATGGACAGAGCAGACTGGACTTATTGAGGAAGCTGAGGACCTTCAAGGTTTGCAGCAAGACGCTGCAAATCTTCTACAAGTCTGCTATGGGGAGTTTCATCTATTCGTCCATCATCTGTTGGGGTAGCAGCATCAGAGCCAGAGACTCAAAAAGGCTCAACAACCTGATAAAGAAGGCTGGTTCTGTTCTGGGGACGACTGAGGAACAACTGGAGATAATGATGCAAAGAAGGATTCTTCATAAAATTAAAAAGATTATGGACAACCCTGAGCATCGTCTTCATGAGACAGTTATACAGCAACAGAGTATCTTCAGTCGGAGGCGTCTTCAGTTTCACTGCAACCAAAACCATTCCAGGAAATCCTTTCTCCCCACAGCCATCATGCTCTACAACAACTCAGTGAAAAAGAATTGAGCTACAACAACACTTAATCTCCCTCTTGGATCAATAAAGTATTTTTGAATTGAATTTTAATTTAATTACCATGGGCAGCAATCAGATGGCAGCTTTTTGTTCCAAAGCTGCTACTGAGACAGCGCCACCAACAGTCGGACCTTAACACCACCTCCATGTCGTCTGCTGCATCAGACCTCAGGGTGGCGCTAGACAGCACACCACAGCAAGCTGAGGTTATTTATTGTCCGTCTCATTTGTACTCAGTACTTGGCCACTTATTACGCCAAAAACAGTGAGTTGTGGTGGAAACATGACTAAATGACTTTGTGCATTATGATTTAGAAGGTCTTAAAATGTAAAAAAAAAAAAAAAGCTTTTATAATTAATTTTGAGATCCCTGCATGTACCCTGTAGATCATCAAACTAATGTTCGATATCAGATAGACAACCTGAGTAAACACAGAAAAAGGTTTCCAACTGTTTTTGGCCCTCAGAGAAAAATAATGACCCCTTTAGTGTAATAAGTATTTGTGCCACCTTTAGCAGCAACCACTCACATCCATAGTTTGGGATAACTATCAGTCAGTTTTTATCAGAAGAACTCTGGCCCATTCTGCTCACAAGAAATGTTGTAATTTAGCCGATCAGACTAAAGGTTCTGATTTTGATTTAAGTCCAGATGTTATCTAGGCCAGTCCAAAACATTTTGTTTGTCTTTTTATGAAATGTTTTGTGTTCGTTCAGAGGTGGCTGTGCTGCTGTGGTTTGGATCTTTCTCCTGCTTCAGAACCATCATGTGATTGGGTTTATGGTTCTGTTGACTGGACATTCTGATTTAGACCAAAACTCCTGAGTTCGGTCATGGCCTGGTCCAGAGGAAGCCAAGCAGCCCCAAACCATCACACTACCATGGCTCACTATCAGTACCATGCTCTGTATCTGAGACGCTGCGTTAGTTTTAGGTCTCTTTACTCTCGTTGGTCCACACGATATTTTCCATAAACTCTTCAGGTTTTTCTTTGTAGCTGAATGTAGGAGAAGCCTTGATGTTCCTTTGCTCAGGAGTAGTTTTGGTCTTAGAACTCTCCCATGGTGGCCATGTTTCTCAGTCTCTCCTTCTTATTGTTAAATCATGAACTCTGACCTCAGCTAAGCCAAGAAGGTCTAAAGAGCTTTAGCTTTTATTCTAGGTTGTTTTGGGACTTCCTGGTTGAATCATTGATGCCCTCTTGGAGTCATTTTGGTTGACCAGCCTCTCCTGCAAAGGTTCACCACTGCTGCAGCTTTTCTCCTGTTGTGCTGCACATCCCTTACTTCTGTTCACTGGCATCCTACAGTCTTTCTTTGTAACCCTTTCCACACTGATAGATGTCCATGACTTCCTTTTTTACTCTTTTAGATGATGTGATACTTGAGATCTTTCCATTGTCAAAAATCTGCAGGTCAGGTAATGAACAGCTCTGTTTTTAGCTTATGAAATTGAACTCAGCTTTATTAAAAAAAAAAGTTTAATCAGTTAACCCAGGATTTCAATTGGGGGGTTATTTTTTCCAGTGTGCTAGGCTGATTAATGTGACAAACAAAAACAGAACTTTATGTTCATAAAGCCAGATGAATTCCGAATAATCTATGCCTGTTCATGAAGCTCATCCAATCCAATCTCCAGTCAGTTCTTAACAGTGATGAATAACCCTGAACTGTTTGGAATCGTAGCTCTTAGTTGTTTTCTGGAGCTGTATTTTCATTTCTGTTTCTGCTCCTGTTTGTCTCTGCAGGGGGAAATGTAACGTCACCCTTCTCAATGAAACTGATGTCCTGGCTGGTTACCTGGAGAAAGAAGTAAGGCCTAGCTAGCTGATTCTTTGTTCCTGTCCCTCATCCTATAGATGGGGTTCCTACAAGGTCTCAAAGTCTTAAAAGCACTGAAATTATCAATTTGGAAATAATGCCTTGAAAAGACTTTAAAAAGTCCGGAATTTTGATATCTGGTCTTACAATTTGTGTTTTTTTAAACGTCTTTATATTGCATTTTTCCTCAAAAGTTTAATTTGCCAACCATGATTATTTTTGATTGAACAACATAGCATAAATAAGGACTGGCGGAACCAATAACTGAGAATGCTACAAAGTCCCAGGTCATCTTTAATAAATGAAGATTAACATTAGAAATTTTTTTGTAAAAAAACAACTGAACATTGTTAGATACATTTTCTTGTGTACTGCTGAAATGATCTCTGGCTTGTTGTCGTCTTCTACACATTCTATATTCCTCTGAGACGTAAATGAACACAAGTTCAAGGAATTAGTTTTTCTCTGCCGGTAAGACTAAAATAAGCCATGGTATAGGTTTAAATGTTTAATTAAAAATGCTCTTAAAAAGACTTGAATTTAACCTGAAGAACCCTGTAGGGACTGCGTAGAGAAACTACAGCTTCAGGGACGTTGGTGCATCCAGCTGTAACCCTTCAACATCTTCTGTCCAGGACTGTTTCTTTTACTCGTTGGTGTTTGACCCGGTCCAGAAGACACTGCTGGCAGACCAGGGGGAGATCCGAGTGGGCTCTAAATACCAGGCAGAGATTCCTGACAAACTAGCTGAAGGTTGGTTTACTTTAAGACTGAAACCAGTATATGAAAAGGTCCGTCATCTTTTTTTAAAACTTTTCCTGTTTTAGACTTCTTTAGAATTACTCAAATAATTTCTGTGTGTTAAATACCGGAATAATGAGACATAATTTGTTCATTTTAGTTTGTTTATGCTGTTTTTTCTTCTGGATGAGAGGATTCTTCTCACCAGACAGGATCAATTTAGCCAACGCAGGAGACACAACAGGAGGAGATTGACAATTGTCTCCAATAACTCTGGACACAATGCGTGTTAGTACGCTGTAAAGCAAGCCTGTAAAATTCTATTTTACAAAAATAAATCTGCAAAACAGCGAGGCCGTGAAGGGTGAGCGGCGTCATATAGCGATGGACACCTGCTTTGTTGAGGCAGATTTTACAGATGGCTTTAGTCTGGCTGCTGTCCTCTCTGAACTATCCCAACCATTTCCAAACTACTGAGCTCACGATGCCACTTCTCTCCACAATGTTGTTGCTCAGTGTCAACAATTTGGTCATTTTTATTGTCTTCCCTGTTCTTCACCAGCTTTAAACTCTTGACACAGCCCTTTTGTTTTACCAACCAGCATGGGCCTTCTGCTTTTAACTACCAGATGTTTTTTCTGTGACTCGATTGGTCAGTTGGCATAACGATTAAAACACATCATACAATTATTGCGATCAGGCTTTTTAAATATTAGGATTTCAATATAAATTCAGTTAATTGCTTTGGATGTTTGACCATAAGGAAGACCCAGATGTGCCCAACATAGAACCTCTGGCTGATGATATTTGGCTAATAGAAATCAGTTGGATAACTCTGAGATGAAGCAGGAAACATGGAGTCTAATCTAATGTCAGACAGACAGGAAGAAAAGGTTCATTCATTTTCATGCAGTATATGTAAATATCTGGTTTCTCTTGTTTCTTCACACAGAACAGTTTTTTACATTTATTTTACAGAGGAAACGATCCAAGGTACTGTCCAGAATGTTTATAATCGCCACATTGAATTTCTGTTCATGTGTGTCTTAGATGAACTGGACACCCGGGTCCAGGAGAAGATGGAGACTAAAGTTTGGGACCCCAACAACCAGCTCAAAGATGCACAGATCGACCAGTTCCTCGTTGTTGCCAGGTAACCCTTCGCTACCATCTGCCACCCTCCTAGCACCAGACAGTCTGTGTGAGCAAGTGTTGATCAGTCCAAACTGAACATATAGCAAGGCTGGCAGCAGCGTAGTGAAAATCTTCAGCCATCCATCTGAAGGTGCAACGCTGCTTTATTCAGGATCTCTGTGCCTCTCAAATGTAGTTTCATTACATTTAGGAAAACTGTAAGGTTTGTTTTTGGGAAAGTCATATACAAGTGATGGATGTATTATAGCAGCCAAATGCTCCCTCTGGTGGCCATTTAATAAAACCTGATCAGAGTAAGACCAGAACCAGTAACCCTGTTATAACTGGGCGTACCGGCTGTTTGCTTGTGTCCCTTTCTGTTTCAGAGCTGTGGGGACGTTCGCTCGGGCCTTGGACTGCAGCAGCTCCATCCGCCAGCCCAGCCTTCACATGAGTGCAGCCGCAGCTTCCAGAGATATAACGCTGGTAAGACCCAAACACACGCTCTCTACAAACCCTGCAGCCCAACCTCTCATACGAATTAAGTCAAGGTTATTTTAAACGGTACATTGCAACAACGATTATATCGGTAGAAGGATGCTGAGGATGGAGCCACCATGTAGGAGGCAGAGAAGAAGACCAAAAATGAGATTTCTGGATGTGGTGAAAGAGACATGAAGTTAGTTGGTGTGATGGCAGAGGGTGCAGAGAATAGAACTTAATGGAAACAGATGATTGGCTTTGGCGACCCCAAAGGGAAAAGCTGAAAGAGAAGAAGAAATTTCAATAACTAGGTAGTTCAAAGTGCTTTACATGATAAAAACACAAAATAATTAGCAAACAAAAAAGGACAGTATAGTGAGAAATAAAGAGAGGTAATGAAAAACTGCAATCCAGACTATAATTAATGATGATACAGTGATTTTTTTTTTACATTATTTTTTTATCAAAGGCAGCTCTAAACAGCTGGTTTTTAGCTCTAATATAAAGGAACTCATTGGTTCAGCAGTTTTACAGTTTTCTGCACACAAATTTAAAGAGAATAGAAATTGAAATTCATGACAGAAGATGTGAATATTTCACGTGATTTCCTAGATTTTTACATTCTCTTTTTCCATGCACTATTTAGCTGTTGGGTCCTAAACCTAGTAAAAAGTGATTAGTTCATTTCCAAATTTGAATATTGGCTGAAACTTCAGGCGAAAAAGCGTCTAGAGCCTCAGTGACTCGACCACTGCAGAATCCACTGGGTATGTGTAAAGCTTAGTCAGGGTATCTGCTCCTCCTAAAGTATTAAAAGTTGATAAATTAATTTAAGGAGAATCACGGCCTTTCAAAAAGGATTAAAAAGTCATACATTGATTTTGTAGTCTTAATTTGGTTATAAACAAAAAAAATAATTTTGTCTAACAAAACTAGACGCACGTAACCTAAAATAAAATTTCCTTCAACTTTGGTTAGCTCTGACATTTATTGAATCAAGAAACGTTCAGACATACATACACTAAAGTACTGTTTTTTTTTCTCTTCCAATCCGGCTATCGCCACAGTTTTTGATACCAGGTGACTTTATGTTTACGGCTAATTTATAATGAAGTGCAGCGAAGTATATCAACGAAATAATGTAAATTAGCTGATTCTTGGCTAGAAGTTGATGGTTTTAAATAGTTGCTGTAAACAGCAGGGAGGCTTACTGTCAGTTTAGGGAAACATAGAAAAGTGTAGCATTGGGTTTGACATCACACCCCAGTAAATGTTCCAGTTAACGGCCAGAAAGATTTATTCCCCCCCAAAAAATTCTTACATTAATAATTTCTCAGTGCATTGTGATAAAGTCTTGATTAGATTTTTGAGGGTCTTGAAAATGTTTTTTAAATAGATTTTGATACCCCTGCATGTGGCCTGTCAGTGCAACAGTAATAATGAATCAAATATTTCTTCTCCCCTCTGTTAGTTCCATGCTATGGACACGCTGCAGAAGAACAACTATGACCTGGCCAAAGCCATGTCCACCCTGGTCCCCCAGGGGGGGCCGGTGCTGTGTCGGGACGAGATGGAGGAGTGGAGCGCCTCAGAAGCCATGCTCTTTGAGGAGGCTCTGGAGAAATACGGCAAAGACTTCAACGACATCCGCCAGGACTTTGTGAGCTCTGCTCTGATGTTGCATTCTGAGACACAGAAATCTAACATGTTAACTAACCAGTTCTTCTTTCTTGGCCTCCAGCTGCCCTGGAAATCTCTGGCCAGTGTGGTCCAGTTCTACTATATGTGGAAGACTACTGACCGTTACATTCAACAGGTCTGTCTGCAGCCAATCACACAACAGGAAGAACACTTGAAGTTCTTGAACCAGGCCTGGATCCAGATGTTTGCCAACCATACGTGTTTTTGTTTTCTGTCTCAGAAACGATTAAAGGCAGCAGAGGCAGACAGCAAGCTGAAACAGGTCTACATCCCCACCTAGTGAGTAGCAGCAGCTCCACACAGCGCCTGCCTCCACCTCAAACATCCCTCCCAGTAACTCCATGCTCTCCTCTGTTCTCCAGTACCAAACCCAACCCTAACCAGATCATGATGCCAGGCAGCAAGCCCGGTCTGAATGGAGCCGCAGGCTTTCAGAAAGGACTCAGCTGTGAGAGCTGCCACAGTAAGTAGAAACAGCAAACTCCCATGATGCACCCTGGTCTATGAGTGACTCCTTATATTGCCTCCAACAGATTTGTCACATTACAACCACAGACTTCCTTGGATTTTCTGTCCTAGAACACAGGTGTCAAACTTCAGGCCCAGGGGCCAAATCGGGCCCGCCATAGCACTTTATGTGGCCCTCTAAACTTTAGAGCAGTGGTTCCCAAAATTTGCAGTATCTGACCCACAGAATAAAAATTCAACAGGCCTGTGACCCCATCTCCTGATGGAAGATGCAATATTTTTTCTGAGGTCACATAAAACTTGGTACAACCATATCGACACATCGACAGTGATATATATATCGACCACTGTATGTTGCTTTTATTAATACAAGTCCTCTTTTTCATCTTTCATTTAAATAATTAAATGAAGATGACTGCTCGTTGCCATTTCTGGTATTGAAATTATTTTCTTAAGAGAATCTCTGTTCGTGACCCCAGTTGGGGTCCAGAATGGTTCATACCTGAGCAGCAACTCAGCAGAGGAGGGTCGAGTACCCACAAACTGTTCTTAACAGTAGTGATGCTTTACTGTATGTTTTACGCACATAAAAGCATAAAGTAGGCACATGAGAAATTACTAAAGTAAAAACGGTACTCACAGGGGAATAGTGCTGGCGATTTATAACTAATCATTGGGGAAATAAAGAAGTTTTGTGACAGATTATGCATTAGAGGCTCTTCTTCATGATCCCCCATTAACTCAGATTTTATGGATATATGCTTATTGCAAATTGATATAAACTCCTGAAAGATTCCTAGTGAGCTAATGAACGTAATATATGCTAGAAATAAGATCCAGGTTGCAGAAAACGGTACTTCCCCTTTAAGAACTTGATCTGAAATGATCAATTTTCCTAGTGTTGGTCAGGAGCGTTTTTAGCTGAGCTGCAGAGACACGGCTGCAGTACTGTAACCTTCTGCAGCAGTTATTGTGTATCCTGATTGGACAGTTTTTTCTGATGTTACCGTTCTAATGGGACCAAATGTGGGAAAGTTCCTGGGCTGTGAAAACCTTAGAAGGGCCCCGTTTAACGTGGAATGAGCAGATTTTCTGTTGAACAGTGAGTCCCATGTAGTGTGATGCATACTGGTAAGACGTTCCCACTGCAGTGGGTGCTATTGGATTTACTGGTGAGGTGTTTGCTTCTAACCTGGAACTGCTTCCTCTTCCAGCGGCCCAGTCTCCTCAGTGGTATGCCTGGGGCCCACCAAACATGCAGTGCAGACTTTGTGCTTCTTGTTGGATCTACTGGAAGAAATATGGAGGTCTGAAGACCCCCACTCAGCTAGAGGGAGCAGCTAGAGCCGGCTCTGTAAGTCAGCTATCGACGGACCTGCTTTATTTGGCATCTTGGTTTCCCTGAGTCCTCTTTCCATTTTGTGCGTAGGAGTCGGGCTCTCGCTCTCACATGACCCGCCAGGAGGTCCAGGGCTTGTCGCCGTTCACTCGCAACGAGGGCCGAGCCAAGCTGCTGGCCAAGAACCGCCAGACCTTCATCCTGCAGACCACCAAGCTCACCCGTGTGGCGCGGCGGGTGTGTGAGGATATCCTGCAGCCCCGCCGTGCGGCACGTAGACCCTACGCCTCCATCAACGCCAACGCTGTCAAGGCGGAGTGTATGAATGCACACTTTAGCAATTTCCATTTGTTTAAGTGTGTGTCTGTAGCGTCGATCTGAAGGTCTGGCTCTGTTTCCTCAGGTATGATCAGGCTGCCCAAAGCCACCAAATCTCCTTTAAAGAGCAAAGTGATACCTCGACAGTCTCTGGCCACTATAGTGAAGGATTTAGGTGAGTCAACATATCATCCTGCTGTGAGATAATAGTTTGGAGGTTGAGCTCATCAGAATCTGTTGTATAAGTTTTAATCTTTAGTTTTACTGAAGCTGTTTGACCTTGCAGGAAGCCTTCTGATTGGCTTGTTTCTGAAGCCTACTGGGTTTCTCTTCATCACATCTTCTGTTTGTTGTCATTGCAGCCATCACAGCTCCTCTGAAACTGAAGGCATCCAGAGGACCTCCAACACCCATCAACAGGAACCAGGCCAGCCAGCCCCGCGTCGCCCAGAGCCTGCTGGGAAAGAGAGGCTTTGATGCGGTCCGTGGTTCTAGCATGGTGGCTACGCGTATGCTGTGGCCTCAGCTTCAGTTGCTCACCTCTTTGGTTCTCTGGTGTATCACAGGCTACAGGGGTGCCCTACCCAGCCAATGGGAGGCCGTACACATCCGGCATGAGAACCACCTCCCAGTCGGTCATCAAGCGCCAGAAGGTCAGCCAGGGAGAAGCTCCCAATCCTGTGGTGTTTGTGGCCACAAAGGACACCAGGTACATGTCCCAGTCCGGCTTCATAGACCGTCTATAAATCCATGATCCTGACAGCGCAGAAAAGTATTTGATTTTAGTTTGTTTATTCACTGGAGAAAATCTCAAGTTAAGAAAAATGATTTGATTCCAGTTTCTCAGAACTTATTGGTAGTAATCCATAATTTTCTGTTTCTCTGGGATAAGGATATGAGGTGACTGGTGAAATGGGT
The DNA here is from genome assembly GCA_028564705.1 of Apricaphanius iberus. Classification (NCBI taxonomy): domain Eukaryota; kingdom Metazoa; phylum Chordata; class Actinopteri; order Cyprinodontiformes; family Aphaniidae; genus Apricaphanius; species Apricaphanius iberus. The sequence goes on from JAPXFQ010002620.1 coordinate 1,345,586, forward strand.
GAAGAGGCGTACTTTACTGTAAAAAAGAAAAGTTATCAGAACTCAAAATTTCAAGGCAACAAACTTCAGTAAAGTTTTAAGGAGAGTTGGACTTCATTTGAATTTGGCTGATTCCGAATCCTTGTTTTGATTCCGCTTCCAAACAATTCTCAATTCGGATTTTTGAAGATACAGGGTCTTTTTTTTTCATATTTTAAATGACCAAGCTAACCATAACCAGTCTTACTTGATGGAATAGTCTCAACTATGGAATTGCAACATGGATTTTAATTCTATGAACATTTATATTCTCACAGGGCTGTTCTTTATGGTCTTTGGGATAAATAATACAAAATTTAATTTCACAGTGTCAAATTTTACAGGAAACTTAATTCTTGAAAATCTCAAGATTTCCACACATCCTGAATGTCTGATGCTGGAGAAACTTAAACATGGCAGCACATGCTCTCACTGATGGTAAAAGCTAGTACAGAATATTGGGCAAACAATAAAAAACAATTAGCTGCAGGTACATAATAAAATCCGAAACCTCTCAGTGGAACTCCCATAGTTCTATTTCCCTTCAGCTGCGATGATGAAGGGAGGTGGCTTCATCACCGGTCTGGCTAACATTAGCTTAGCAATCTCAGGCTATTTGTCTATGAAAACAAATACATGAGCTAACATTAGCTAGATATTTGCATTTGACTTGAAAAAATAGGTTCGAGTATAACTTGTTTGCTGCCACAACGTTGACCTCACAAGTATTTTACTGACTGGATTTGGACTGCAGTGTGGCGCTAGGCTGAGGGTCGGATCCAGGAGGAAGAGCTAATAAGTAGGGCTGCAACAACGAATCGATCAAATCCGATGGTAAAAAGCGCTGGCAAATAATTTCGTCATCGATTCGTTGTGTAGCATGATTGCGACGTCTAATTTGGTCGCCAGTCGCGTAACTTTTATTTAACAGAGTCAACGTGAGCAGCACGGCACAGAGGCTGTAGGCTGCAGCGGAGCATTGCAGGAGCAGGGAGGCCTAAGACCATAAAAACGTCAGAAGTTTGGGAGTACTAAACAATGCCAAGACATTTGTTACCTGCAACATTTGTAAGTCCGACCTTTCATGACACGGGAGTACAACGGTGATGATGCAGAATCATAAACACAAGCATGTCGGAGTCATCAGTGAGGAAGGCGAGCGCTCGCTGTCTGCGTAAGTAGCTAAAAACGAGGTTACTTTTTAAGTAACGAATCATAGCGTCTTGGAAAAATAAGTCTGAAAGATTTAGGTGTATTTCTTCTCTCCATCAGCTCATCATGCATGGCTAAAGAAACTAACAGTGAGCAACATGCGTTAACTACATTGATCGACAGTACAGATGTTGTTGCACTTGTAAACTAAGCTTTGATTAAGTTATCATTTATTTGGTCCGGTTTTGGTTATGCATGAGAATGTGTTTAGATCTAATGCGCTACTTGTTTTTATGTTGATTTATGCCAAATTTGTCCGTAAAGAACTTTGATAAAGCAAAGCCATTTAAAACTATTTTTCATTTATTGTTTATTTAATATTTCAAGAGATATTTGAGGTGATAGCAGGTTGTTTTACGGCTATTGAACTGGTTTCTGATAATATTCTGTTGTTAACTAAAGTGAAGAAAGGAGAGAGAAAACTATTCCATAGCACTTCTTAAAATTTCCCCGCTTATCCGAATAATTAATCAAGTCGACACCCAATCCGATTCATCGATTATCCAAATAATCGTTTGTTGCAGCCCTACTGATAAGTTAGGCCTGCACATCGCATGGATATGACACCAAAGTGTGTTGTTTTTGTTTGTTAACGTGAAGCCACATCTTAGAGCACCTCAACACACTTTCCATGATTGTGCAGTAGCACTAAAACTTCTGGCTGATTCTCCTTCGCTGGTATTCAGGCGATTCTTCTGGTCGGCAGACTGGGAATCAGAATTAAAAAAAATAGAATGATTCCGGGAGAATTGAAAAGTTAGTCCCAGTTCCAATCGATGCTCGATTCTTCATATTCTTCAACCCTAATTTTAAGTCAGAAATTGTCCAACTTGAATTAGTATTGTAGGTTGTGATGACATTATATTTCAGTCTCTGAGAACTTTGAATTCGAGTTTTTCTTACCCATCTGAAAATAGAAGTGACTTATCATTTTTTGATCTAAAAACGTTGAATGTCAGGTTCCTCTGCTCTCAGCTAGCTCAGTTAGATTCTGACAATTAGAAATCCTGATTAATGGTCAGTGGACTTAAACCTTTCTAGTCAAACTGACCCATCAAAGCACTTTACAGTCACTAAAGGAGAATACATGTATGCAGTAATAAAGTAGGCAACTTGGGGTTAAGTGCATAGGAGATGGGTGGAAACTGGAATTGAACCTACCACCCTCTGGTTACAAGCCAACTACTCTACCCACTGAGCCACAGTCACCCACATATCATTAATGGTAACTCAATTAAGATTTTTATTACCTGTTATAAAGCTGATATTCTACTGTTTAAATGTTGTTTTCAGTGTTTTTATCCTAATATTCAATGATTTATATTCACAAGAGTTTGCAAAACCATTTTAATGTAATTAAATAAGAGCAAAATCTACCTCTGCAGGTCTCCTTATCTAAGTAACACAGGTAGCCTTTGACTCTAAAGCCAATTATAAAAGTTGGCGTTCTTGCATTTCGCAACCAAAATATGAAAGTTAACACAACTTTGTCCTTTTGCAATGACCTAAAACATATATAAGTACTGACAACGAACTAAATAATGTTACAACATATGACTATCTCAGTTATTCAGTCTGACATATTACTACTTCAAAAAAGTCAAACGTAGTTTTTTTGTTTTTTACAACTGAAAAGATTTTTTCATGGCAATGTCCCCTGAAGTTTCACTGGTTGTAATGAAGCACAACTCACAGATTTAACTCTATAAGCGCCCTGGTTACAATATTGCGATAGGCAATATTGCTACCTTTAACGAGCCACAGCGGCAAATAATTTGCAGATCATTTAGTGGATAGACTAATGGAGCCTCATAACAAACGAAATAAACAGATATGTCCTCCAGTTATTGAAAAAAATGCTAATAAATACTAAAAATTAGGGCCGGGACTCGATTAAAATTTTTAATCTAGAGGCTTTGTAATTAATTAATCGAAATTAATCACATTTTAATCGCACACAAATAGTTGATCTGGGAACAATGAGAATTTTCTTCGCATGTATTTTTAGTATGAATATTGACTGAATATATAAGTTTAAGTTATCAGAAAAAATAAAAACCATCATTCTGTCAGAACTCAGATAAGAGAATGAATCATGGAGAAAACGGAAATGTCTCTCAGATAGAAATAGATAAATTAACACGGTGATAGTCAGCAAGCTGCAGCGCACCACCATCATCCCTCATTGCAGAGCTGTGGAGGATGAAATCCCTCTGTGGAATGAGTTCTGAGGTTATCTAGAGGATAGAGTCCAGAGGAAATATAAGTTTCCTCTGTAATGCACAGACACTGAAAGCAGCGCAGTGCAGCCGTGTGCGCCACGTAACATGAGAGCGCACGCAGTGACAGAGTGGATGAGACCGTTCTGTCACCAAAACCTTCATGACAGGAAGAAATAGCTGCAGCATAAGTTTTATCTGCAGTGAAAGCTAAATTTCTGTCCATCAGCAGCTGGAGGAACGACAGCACGCGACTTAGCAGACATGAAACGGGATCTGAGCCTTTCTCTGCGCACCAGCGCTGGAAGGCTGCGGTGCATAAATAGGTGCGATTAAAATGCATTTAAAAAATTGAACGCGTTATTTTTGTGTAATTAATTCATCTTAATTAACGGGTTAAAGTCCCGGGCCTCTATAAAAATATATATGTAGAAAATACACAGGCCTATATAGAAAAATCAAAATAATAATATTCAAAATAAAAATAAGTTTTAAACGATGTCAAAAAAGATAAACGTCTGTAAAAGTATTAAAAACCAATATTGACGATGCCTGATGATGTCATAATATGCAAATTAGATGTGTGAATTTGCTCGCATCACAAAATTGGATGATGCTGATGTTTCTTCTCATTTACAGTATACCTTTATATATTACTGTATTAAAGGTACAACATTTTGAACTAGCGATATCAAAATTGAATATTTTATAGAAAAAACACCGGCGCCTAAAGAGTTAAGTACTAATGACTCAAAATATTCTGTTGAAGCTTAGAACTAACTTGGTTTGTTGGACTAACTTATGTTATTGCCTCATAATTAATAAAACATTGATTTCTGTGTTGTCTAAACTGAAAATAGCAATTTGTTGTCAGGCCAAAATTTGAAGTTTGTTTTTTACAGGGTTGTCACTAGGGAAGGAGGTTAGGAAAAATCTCCAAACCTCACTGTTAGAAAATGTCAGCTAAAAGCAGAGTGAGATTATGCTCATATAGTTCTCACAATAGTGGTCTAACTATACATGTATTCATATTTTTCAGTACTGAACAAATCCAAAATTTTTCTTCCTGAACACCTGCAGAATTTTAATTTGGGAACTCAGAGCGCAGTGCAATGTTACACATGGCAACTTAAAAAGGTTAATTAATGGATTCTCATGCAGCTACAGTAGCAAAAGACTAACTGAACCAGAACTTTGTCAGTGAATGCATCCTTCAGTAGCCATGAGGTCCATAAAAAGGTCTGCTTTGAACTGAACGACTCACCTGAAACAATGTCAAGCTGAACGGAAACCTCTCTGATAGTGGAGAAAAACCAGCTGACATCTACATGGCTACCGGTAGCATCCAATCAGACAAAACTCCTGATTCTAGAGAAGGGATTTCACCAACAACTGCCCATGCTGCATTCAAGCACAGCCGGGAGACTAGGGTGTTGAAATATGAAAACTTGAGCAAAGCATTATTTAAAAATTTCACAACATAAACAGTGGCTGTTTTCGAGTCGTTATATTGTTGTCTATTCTGGCTATGTCTGCTTGTACTGTTTTAATTTACTTAATAAAAAAAACGATCCAATATCGAGTCTGTCCAATACTTTCAACTTTTTTAAGTTATAAAACATAATAAAATCACTGTATTCATGAAAGAAGATTCTTTGTTTAAAATTAAAGTAAAAAAGGTCGTTTGAATTTTTTTTAAATTAATTTTTATTCATTAAAGTGTCTTGAAAATGTACTGAACAGTGATTTTTAGTGTAGCGTAAACCCCCATGTCACACATCTGTACAACAGATTTTTTTCCACCACATTAGCTTGAATTTTAGAAGTAATCATTTCTTTTCTAGCAATAATGAGGAGCTGCCCAGTAGTGTTGTTTGTTTGTCAGATCAGCCAACATGACTAGGTCCTGAAGGGATAAATATGATCAGCCTTGGAGAGGACACTCTTATTTTATAGCTGTTCTTCCATCAGGGCTCTGAGGAAACACCTAACCCAGTCAGAGATGCGGCGGGCAGCGAGGAAACCTCACCTCCTGGTCCGGATCAAGCTGCCTCCCCCACCCCGCTCCCTGGCCATGCCGCTGCTCCCCTCCAGCACCAGCGAGCCCATCGTCCTGGAAGACTGAAGCCTGATGATGGGGTTCTTTTACTGGGACATGGGGTTTACTGGCTCTGACTTCAGGCAGCACACATTGCCATAAAGTACTCTGATCTTTCCTGTTTTCCTCGTTTCCTCTTTTAACTTGTCTTGTCGAGCATACACACACAGATGACAGAATATTTTTTCTTATTTAAAAAAGCAGATGTACTTCTACATACACTCACTCACAGGGTTTGTAATGTTTTTATCACAGATCCTGGATTATTAAACAACCCTTTTAATACCAACTGTTTTTAAACATCTAATTTAAATTCAGATATTTTTCACCTCAAAGTGACGATTATGATAATTATGATGAAGCACATTTTTATTTTCTTCTGCATTTCGTATGTGTTTGTAAATAGATTTCCCTCCATTTCAGCCGGTTGCTGAGTGCAGTGAGAGGACTGGGTGTCCTGTGAGCGATCACAGCGTCTGCTCCATCTGTCCATATTTCGGTTTGATCTGAGAGGCGCTCTGCTTCCGCTGGGGCGTGGAAGCTTGGAGTGATCACACAGAGGTTCGAGCTGAAAGAACGTTAAGTTGCAAATAGAAATAAAATGAGAACTAGTGTCAGCCATCAAGATGTATCCAAGCTAAAGGTTTTAATTCTTCTTCTTCCGTTTTACCTAAACAGGTGGAACATGCCCCAAATTAGCCTAGGTCGATTTAAATATTAAATCTAGCAACAGCATAGGTATTTCTAAGCAACAAAACCTCCTCCAGCTCGACCTTCGAGGCTCCACAGTAAAAACGAGCCTTCTGCTGGACAGAGAATTCACCCTGCATAAGGCAGCCTGTTAGTAACCTCTCAACCTGCCGTATTGTTAGCATACCTTAGCTTTAGGTTGTTGGCTGTAGGTGTACAACAAAACAAATGTTAACCCCTCACATTTCTGCCTGCCTAACATTGGATTGAATAACACTGATTTTATGCAACCTGTCATCTTCTAAAAAGATTACAAAGCAATAAAAAGATGATCTGAGGAGATTTTATTTTTCTTTTATTTTTAGAGTGTTGACCAGGAAGTTCTTCATGTGGCTTTAACTCTCTTCTGAGCAATTGTCTGAACAGAAGCTGAGTTTCTGATTGGTTTGTTGGTGATCTCCACCTCTACATGTTAATTAATCTTTGATTTTTATTCCCCCAGTTTGTCTTGTTAAAAGGCTGAGCCCTGAAAGGAAGCTGTTTGCTGCTTGAGAGTTGTTGGAATATCCACACTAACTGGGTGTTACACTGGTTTTACACGTTTGGTCCCAATGTGGACTTCGTTTTTTCAATAAAAAAAAATAAAAAAAGTCTAGAGTGTAGCTTGTACAAAGCCATGTAAATTTACAAAAAAAAAATTGGCTCCTTTTTAAAAGAAAATGGGAAGTGTGTAACTAATCCATAATCCTGGAGATTGCGCTAACATGCACAAACATGTCCCTTTCAACAGGTTGGGGAGGGGGGCTGATTTTTGTAAAAGGATGGACTAACATGTCACAGTAAAAACTTTTCTCAAGTGTTTTTTTTTAATTATTATTCTGTCTGTATCCTTAAATGTATCTTGTTAAGAAAAATAAAGATTTTCTTTTTCTTTGTGTCCAGATATGGTTAAGTCACAAACAATATTTTTTTGTGATATGTTTGTATTTTTAGCTCTGAGTCAAACTTAACTTTTGCTGCAACTGCAGTAGTTTCTTATTTCATTACAGATACAACTCACAAATTTCATGAAATTGTGAAGGCACCTGTCACGTGGTGTATAATCAGTCTAATTTCAAAAAAATCAATGCTAACTCACTTGCTTTCATTAGCTACAAATTAATCAGTACAAAGCAATTAGGCAAAATTAAGACATTAGCTGAAATGCTAGCATGAAATATTATGCTAATGCTAATTAGCATGCAATAAGTAGCTTAAAATGAATGATTAAAAGTTTATTAAAATTCAATAATTAGCTTAAATATTAACATGCTAACTCTTACTAGCACGTTAATACTAATTAGCATTAGACAATATTAGACTCAAGATGATCAGGATAAACACTTAAGCAAAATTAAAAATTGTTTTTTTTTTTTTTTCATTTTATTTTTGTTCTAATAAATTATTTTAACTTAATCTGACGCTTATAAATACCTGTTGAGTGGTTTTAAACATGTTTATTGAGCAGAGTATTCTACCTTTATGTAACTGTTCTTTATAGAGTAACGTGAAATTTGTACTCGGGGATCAGTAAAGTATCTCTGAATTGAATTGAATGTAAATCAAGTCAAATGTTAGCAGTTTGATCAGTTGAGCTAATGTTTGGGGTAGAGCAGCAACAGGTGGCAACACTGGGTTACAGCCGCTCCAAACAGCTGGAGGAAATATACCAGAACTTTCTGCGGTATCTCCTTAAAGATTTATCCAGCTGTAAAGGTATAAAAAACTCTTAAGTTGTTTATAGTTTATTATCTCCAACTTTTACAACCAGTGCACAGATCGATGCTGGAAACCAGGCTGTGTGTACATGGAAGTAACAGATTTCTTGGTGTAATGGTAGAAGTTATTTTAACTGTATTTGCATAGCGCCAAATCACAATAGGTATGCCAAGGGTCTTTACAAGAAAAGTCATTGCAATTTAATCACATGCAGTCCAATCCATTTAAAAGTTTTAAGGAATCCCAGCAGATTGCATTGAATCATAGATTTGCAATTGTGCCCCGTTGATGCAGACTCCAACCACAGTAATCCTGTCAGAAATCTCATACTGAACAAGCAGTATGTAGCAACAATGGAGATAAAAAACTCATCTATAACAGGAAGAAACCTCCAGCAGAACCTGGATCAGTAGGAGCGGCCATCTGCCACGGCCATCGGGTTTGAGAAGACAGATTAGAGTTACTTTTAATAGAATCCATAAAATACACGATAAAGTCAGGGGAATAGTTGGCTCTACAGAGTTAATACTGCATAAGTTTGGCAATTGTACTAAAAAGAAACCCAGGGTGGTTTTTATTTCTATTAATGATTAGAAATATGCCGTTCTAGGGTCTTTTTATACAGCAGTAGACTATTTTTTCAGGTTAAATATGAACCCTCTAGGTGTGTAGAGCACCATTTTCTCTCCAGTTTTCTAGTGTTCTGATTTGAAGTACACAACTCTGCATTAAATCAGGGTGCCAACCTCCTATGGCTGATTACCTTCTTTTTTAATGGGGCTACACTGTGTAATGCAAGACACAATGAGGAGGTAATGCTATGAACCAGACCATCAATTTCTGAAAGGTCGAGAGTGTGCTGACCCGAGGGTGTGGGTCCCTTCACCTTCTGAGTAAAGCCAAGTGGATCTAAGATAGTAAAGGCCGCGGTTAAGATTATATCACTCAATGTCTATATACTATATGTCTACTATAGTTACCTTATTGGTGTTTAATACTAGATCTGATTGAAAAAAATCTGAGATTTGATCCAAAAACTGACGGTAAGGGCCTGATGGACGATACAAAACAACAAAAAAGTGGTCTTAATGCTTTGCAATTTGAATCTTGAAAACGAATTATTAAATGTTCAGAAGAACTGTAGCTATTAATTGGTCTACGATTATTTTGTAAATTTAATTTAAAATGATTGTAACAACTCCTCCTTTCTCTGTACTTCTAGGAATGGGAAAATGTAAAGTTGTTCACTCATTTATACTGATATAATCCTGCTGGAGCCAATTATGCAGAAGGTAGTGCTGTGTTGAGAAAAAAAATCTTAAAAATGAATTCTGACATCCAAAGATCAATTTAATAATTTAACATTGTTTGCCCTTTTTACAGCTAAAATAAGATTTAGCTGTAAAAAGGGCAAAAAGCTGTATTTAAAATAAGATTTAAAATAAGATTTGAATGATTAGGTCTGATAGGGTTACTGTTTTAACCTTTTTTGTTTGGATTGGATCGTGATAATCGATTCTAACGCCAAACCACCATGACCAAGACCAGAGAACAATCCAAGCACACCAACCAGGGATATAATTGTTAACCTGCACAAGATGGATCAGTCAATCTATGAGCTTGATGAGAAAAGTTCAACTGTTGGAGCAATCATTAGAAAATGGAATAAATACAAGATTACTGCCGATCTCCCTCAACCTTGGGCTCCATGTGAAATCTCACCTCGTGGGGTATACATGATCTAGAGAACAGTGAGCAATAGCTCAGAACTACACAAGGGGAGCAGAGACCACAGTAACCAAAGTTACCAAAGTCAACTTCCTTGTTTGTGTGCACAAGCTCTGAGAAATAAATAGACTGGACATATATAGCACGTACAGTCAAAGTTGATTCTGATTCTACCAAGTGTAAAGCATGCTGGTGGAGGTTTATTGATTCAGGCTCTTGCTACCTGGCACCCTGCAGTGACTGAGTGACTAGCAGACTCCTCTGTTAACAAAAGAATTCAGCAACCTCAGAGTAGAGGTGCCACAACTCTTTAGTTTCTTGGTCGGATCTGAAGAAATGATCTGTTCTTCACACCACAGGTAAAACCATCAACAGTCTTCGCTACCCGGTGGCTGCCTGGGTCCCGATTTTATTGAGCAACTTAGACACTTACACTTGCAACATTTACATGGAACGCACATGTAGGGACCTGGCGGTGTGGCACATTGGCGCTGGGGGCGGGACCCCTCATGGGGGGCCCCCTATAGGGGCCCGTTGTGGGGCCTCGCCTGTGGTGCCGGCACCCACTGTTTAAACGCATCTAGACACTGAGGGCCCGGGGGGGGAGATGGGGGTACCCGGCAGTATTCCCATGTCCCACCCCTCTGTTTTAAGTGCACATTAGAACAACACGCAACAACACCACATTGAGCGGGGGGAGAGAGGCTGGGGGGTCTTTCCACACCCCTGTTCGTTGGACCATCAGGGGTCGGAGCCCGGATAGAACATCAGGCCGTCTGGTCGGGGTCCTGGGCTGGTGGGCTGCTCTTGCCGATGTGGGGGCCTTGGCGGTCTGCTTGTCCCCGTCCTGGTGGGCAAAGGGGTCTGTCTCCTGGGTGCAGGGGCAGGGTTCTCTATTGGGGCGTCTGTCCCTGGGCCTGGGAGTATGGAGTATAGTGTACGTATGGGGGGTATGAATGAGTGTATAGCGTCCTTTTTTCGTATGTCCTGTATTTGTAAGAATGTGTACACATGAGAGGGAGGGTACGTATGAGTGTCTCTGTCTGTCTATGTCTACCTGTCAGGTTGGGTGTTTGGCTGCTCTCTGGCCTGATGCATCTTCTTCCCTCCCCGTCACTCCCCGTCGGTGATGGTTGCTCCTGCCCGCTGGTTGATGATGGCTCTCAATGCCTGGGGCCGGGGGTCCCGGTTGCGGCCCGGCTCGGTCCTGGTGCATGTCGGGCGGGTCCTGGGTGGTCCGGTGTGTCGGGCGGCCGCTGTTTCGGGCCGACGTCCTCCTTGGATTGACTGGGGCACCTCTCATGGGGGTGCCGGGGTTGTAGAACAGGTTGGTGCCGTCCGGTGGATCGGTGGGGACCGTGCCTGGCGCCCAGGCCTCCTGCCGGTTCCAGGACTTCTGCTGGCTGGTCTGTTCACCTGGTGGGGCTGTCCGGCATTGGCTGGGCCCCTGATCTTGGCGCCCTACGTGGGGCGGGATCTGGACCCGGGAGCTGGAAGATCTGGATGTCCAGGTGCCGGCTGGGCGCGGCCTGGGGAGGGCGTACATCCGCTGTGGCTCTTGCTGTGGCTCCCTGGCGTGTGGGTGTGTGGGGGCGGGCCGGGTTGTTGGCGGTGGGTATTGGTCCGGGGTGGCGGCAGCGTGTGTTGTCCGTCGGTTGGCTGCGGATCCCCCTTGTCTGCGGCGGGGGGCCCTTGTCGGCTGGTCCCTGGTTGGGGCCCCGCTGGGGGGCGGGGTGCCCCTGGTCCCCGTGGCCTCCGGTTCCTGATCCGGGCCCACCCTGGCGTAGCCGGTTACCGGCGGAGCCCGTGGGCTCGTCACTGCGATCTCTCGGGCCCCAGCATTGCGGCTGGTGGGTGTTCCCCTGGGGCTTCCATCTGTTCCTCTCTTGGTGGGTGATCGACCCTGCGCTGATCCGCCTGTGGCCTCTGTACTCTGTGGGACCCTGGATGCATACATCTCTTGCCTCCTCCATGTCTGTGCCGATTCCTGTAGGACGGATTGACGGTTCCTTACACCAGCTATCAATCACTTGCATGGGGAAACCTTATTCAGACCTGCATGCTCGCACACACATAGGTGTGGGGACATAGGTGAGGACGGACATATCTTAAGCTGAGGTTATCATCATTAGTTAGTTGTTCACAGGAGCTTACCAGAAACATTTGTATTATGTTCATTAATCAATGCTTGTGTGTAGTGAATGTGTAATTCTTTGTTTATTCTACTAGATCCGAACTATTGGTTTGGTTCTGTACAGTTTGTTGTTTTTGTTGTATTACTGTTTCTCTGCCGTCCGGCAGAGGTGGAGGACTGGGATGTTTTCTTGTGTTCTTTGTTTGCCTCCCTGTCTTGTGTCGTCAGTTTGCGCCTCTGTTGGTCCGGTTTCTTTTCTTCACCTTCTTCCTTTCTCCCTTCTTGTCTCAGTTTAGTGTCCATGACGTCAGGAAATTGAACCCACAGTAATCACTAATAAAGATTTTTCATACATATACATCAAGTGGCGTACTACAGCGAAGCTGTAATACTCTGCTTGGGAAAGTAAAACTGTTGGGCTTGTACTTGGTACTCAGACACCAATTCTGAGTAGCATACTGCTAGACAGGACATGTTAAAAAAAAAAAAAAAAAAACATCAACCTCATCTTATGGTTCATTCAGAGATCTGTGCTGGCTAAACAAAAGAGGACGGTCAGGAAGAAGGCTAAGCCTCCAGTCTTTCTTTCACCAGCAACAAACATGGTGGCTACATTTTAACCAAGGTGTACAATCTAAAAAGAAATAATTGTAATGATGAATCAGGGTTGTCAGTGTTGCTATTGGTGAACTTTTAGATCAACGCTTGGATTTATGTTTGTTTAAAATGAGTTCAAATTAAAGTTGATTCATTTGTTATTGAATTTTTTAATGAGCAATGATTGGTTTCTTTCTTCTTAAATGGCTGGCCCACTTTACCTGAACACTGCTCATCTGAAAAATTAGCAAAAACTGATTTTTGCGTAAGTTTAAAGTCCAATTCATCCCCCTAATCTACTTTTTGTACTTGCTGATAAACTGTATAAATGGGTGTCTAATAGTATTGTCTACATTGTCTCTTCATTGTTTTGGGGGTTTTCTTTTGGTACATTTCAGGAAAAAAATTTAATTTTCGATCAAACAATGTCAGTGGAGTGCCCTCTTAGGGTTAAAACTTTACACTGCACTTGAATTTGAATCGGGCATTGCAACTTGCTCAAGCCTTATTGCTGATGTCAGCCTTAAATATAACTTTCAACACTTCATATTTAATATTCCTTTTCTACCTCTTAGTCCCAGTTGAGGTGATGACATATATTGACCTCTAACTTTATGAAATGCAATCCTTCTTGGGCCAAAAGAACTCTGTCCCAAGTTAAAATGAAACACAAAACCATTCTCCTAAAAGGTAAGATTGAAATCAAATAATTACCGGAGAGATGTAGCTCTATTAGGTACTTCTTGTGCATTCTTCCAGTCATGTAGCTAATCAATTGAAGGGGGGGGGGGGGGTTCTCTGTCCCTTAACAAAGGCTGACCAGTGGTTGATGGCATTCCTGGGGACACTACATGGTTTGTAATTTGTAATGGGCTTTGTCCTGCAGTTTTCATGTGCATGTATCGCCTTATTGGACCCCCCAGAAACCACCCACTCTGCCACAGTTGTAAATGTTTGTCAGGTACCATTAGCTGCTTTTAGTTTTTTTTTCTGGCCATATAAAGTTGACTTGCACACTTTTACTGTAGGATGTAGATGAAGAGACCATTTCTGCTGTGACAGAACTAGACAATACTGGAGGACCCAATGTGTATTATATAATACACAGAAACGAACTGTGCAAAAGGCCAAAGATGAATTTGTAACATGTTAAATGTTGTACTAAATAATTCATAAAAGAATCATTTTTTATTTAAGGAAATGAGTACATGAACAAAATATTTCATGTGAAGATTTTAATTAAAGTAATTTTTTCCTGAGTATCATATAATCTGTGCTTCCGCGTCACAGGATCATCATTTAAATGGCACGCCATGCTTAGAACCTCTCTGGAACTAACTTTACTGGAACATATTTTGCTCCGGAGCAGGTTATATACCCTTACTCTTTAATTTATCCGGTTATGTCACAAAAACCTGCCTTCTGGAACGGACCTGTCTGTTCTTTTTCTGTTTTCTTTTTGTTCCACTTTATCACCTATTATCGTGTATATGTTCTGCATTGAAGAGCATATAATAATAATAATATAATGTTTCTAGGAAGGGTGTTAATTATAAATGGAAAATTATGCCAGAAATTTTTTTGTTGAGTAAAATTTTTTTTTGTTAACTTACAGACAATCTACCAAAGGAAACTCATAACATTTCTAAAATAAAAACAGTGAAACGCCATAAGGAAAGGTCTTCAATCGGATTGGACCAGCATAATTATGGTGTCGGGATGTGATTGGCTGCTAGACTCTTTCACACCTGATGTTCATTTAGCATGAGGGCAGGAGGTGAGCATTTGTTTAAAAGACAAAGCCAGGCTGGGCTTTCTTTGCTTGTGACCACTATAGTCCAAGTCTCCATGCTGCTGTGACATAAAAAATAAAAAAAAATAATAATTTAAAAAATACCACCACCAGCAGAAGCAGCAGCTTTTCTTTTCTCCAGGAGGTGTCTGCTTGTTGATGATCTGCACTAAACTACAGCCACCACTGTCTACTAACTCCTTGTTTGCAGTCATGTTTGAGGTAAGAGTGGGCCTTGATCAGCCAATGGTGTTCCAGCTTTAACTGGGAGCTAACCTGGAAAGCTGGGAGCTAACCTGGAAAGCTGGGAGCTAACCTGGAAAGCTGGGAGCTAACCTGGAAAGCTGGGAGCTAACCTGGAAAGCTGGGAGCTAACCTGGAAAGCTGGGAGCTAGTGGTTGCTTTTTACTTCATGATGTGTGGAACATGTATGGAACAGAAGGCAACGTTCACAAACCTCATCTACTCCTGGAACAGCTGGATTACAATAAGTTTGTCAGCTGTTTGTCATTAGTGCCAATTAGCCTGACTGAATGTGGATATTAATATATGGATGCCTTTTAATGAATTATAACACTTCTTGATGCTATCTGATGACCATTCACTTGGTGGTTGCATTGCCTATAAAGCATACCAGTAGTTTCTGCATAGAAGTAATCCAAGCTTTGGTAATAACCAACAAGGCTGCATATTGACTGAATGGTTATTCCCTGAATGTATAGCTGGACAGCTCAGTAACTTTAGTGTGCAGAAGCTGAAGGGCTTTAATGTTTTGCTGATGTCCATATTTGTGATCCCAGAACAGCAGCGATGACCTGTTCCTGCCATCATCTCAAGATGAAGAGCTGGTGGACAACCTGCTGTGCAGTGATGACTCTGAGGTTTCTGGTGATACTGGCTTCTCCCTGACCAAAGCCCTGCTCCCCCTGGTGGAGCCCTCCTCTCCTCCCCTTGTTCCCTGGGTCTGCTCCACCCGCTATAAGACGGAGCTGTGCACCAGCTATGCAGCCACTGGTTCCTGTAAATACGCAGAACGCTGCCAGTTTGCTCACGGTCTCCATGAGCTCCATGTCCCTTTCCGCCACCCAAAGTACAAGACAGAGCTGTGTCGCAACTACCACACCACCGGCTACTGCTACTATGGAGGCCGCTGCCTGTTTGTCCACAACCCCACAGAACTGCGGCAGGTCCAGCACCAACGCAGGAACATCCCCTGCCGCAGGTTCCTCGCCAATGGAGTCTGTCCCTTTGGCAAACGCTGTAACTTCCTGCATGTCCAGGATGGAGAGCTGGAGGGCAGGTGTTCACCCACTGCTGAGCCCCCCAACCTGTCTTCCACCACCCAGATTCAACCCCCACAGAAGGAGTGGCGGCCTCGAGGAGCTTTGTGCCACACCTTCAGCTCCTTTGGTTTCTGTCTTTATGGCACAAGCTGTCGCTTCCAGCATGGCCTCCCCAGCAAAATCAAGACCTCTGACCTCAGCCTAGGAGGACCCCCATCTCTCCAGCCGACCCAAAGCTTACCTTCAACCTCCTCCTCTTCATCAACCTCCCCTCTTCCCACCCCGTCCCCAGAGGCCATGGTCCACAACGCCTTTACTTTCTCCAGCCAGCACCTGAGTGACCTCCTGCTTCCCCTGGCCCTCCATCTGCAGCAGCTGGAGTGCACCAAGAGCCCAGAGGTCTGGGACAGCAGGTCACTCTGACTTCATGAGGCCATAGTTGGATTTTTGCATGAGCACTAGAACAATCTTAATTTTTAGTTTTTAATTCCCTTTAAAGGAGGCTGTCTGTGTACCTGTACTTTTTTCTTTTTTTTTTTTTTTAACAAGTTGTTTGACTTTTTGGCCAGCAGGTTAACGAGATGGCACTGCTGTCTCTGAACAGTTGGTCCCCCAGCTTTGTTGGTAATTTATCTTTTTAACTGTTGTACTCTAACAATGAGCTGCATAAATGAACTGGTGTAAATAAAACCCATTTTAAACATCCAGGCTCTAAACATAGACTGTTTATAGAGATGTGGAAAATTTGAGCTCTACCAGTCTGACTAGGGATGACTAAGAAATATTTACACTTAATCTGCATATATCCATCTTGCTAGAGTATGGCTACACTAACTTTTGTCTAACATAGTGGTAGCAAAGTTGGCCTGGTTAGAATTGCAAGTTATTACAACACGACTTTAAGGTGCGCATACCCGTAAACTACAAAATACTTTTTCAGTTTAAGCATTCCGTCTTTAGAGTCCTGCTTCATTCAGGCATGTGGATGAGTCATTGTTATGTAGGGGAAAACTGTACCAGGATCTACTTTTGGGACCATGCTATAACTGTCAAGCTGCAGTTCTTAGGGCTGGAAAATCCTCCAGAAAATTGAACTGGGGCCTGTTCCAGAAAGTGGTGAACTCTAAGTTAATCAAGCATGAGCGTTGGTTCCAAAACACCTGATGAGGAAAAAGCTGAATCAGCCTATTCCTGTCAAACCCTGAATACAAAGACCATGCGTCAAAAAGGAAAGTGTAGCGGAAAAAGGGGCCGCATACGCTCACCGGATTATTAGGAACACCTCTTCAATTTTTCCTTAATATAATTAAATGCTCAACCTATCACATGGCAGTTCAATGCATTTAGGGGTGTGGTCCTGGTCAAGATAATCTCCTGAATGTCAGAATGGGAAAGGTGATTTAAGCAATTCTGAGCGTGGCATGGTTATTGGTGCCCCACGGGCCAATCTGAGTATTTCACTATCTGCTCAGTTACTAGGATTTTCATGCACAACCATTTCTAGGATTTACAAAGAATGGTGTGAAAAGGGAAAAAACATCCAGTATGCGGCAGTCCTGTGGGCGAAAATGCCTTGTTGATGCTAGAGGTCAGAGGAGAATGGGCCAACTGATTCAAGCTGATAGAGCAACTTTGAAATAACCACTCGTTACAACCGAGGAATGCAGCAAAGCATTTGTGAAGCCATAACATGCAAAACCTATAGGATGGGCTACAACAGCAGAAGACCCCACCGGATAACACTCGTCTCTACTACAAAAAGGGAAAAAAGGCTACAGTTTGAAGGAGCTCACTAAAATTGGACAGTTACCACTGTGCAGGCTTCTTCCGGATGGTGTAAAAGTGTGGGGGATGTTTTCTTGGCACACTTTAGGCCCCTTAGTGAAAATTGGGCGTTGTTTAAATGCCACGGGCTACCTGAACATTGTTTCTGACCATGTCCATCCCTTCATGACCACCATGTACCCATCCTATGATGGCTACTTCTAGCAGGATAATGCACCATGTCATAAAGCTCCAATCATTTCAAATTAGTTTCTTGAACATGAGTTCACTGTACTACAATGGTCACCACGGTCACCAGATCTCAACCCGATAGAGCATCTTTGGGATGTGGTGAAATGGGAGCTTCGTGCCCTGGATGTGCATCCCACAAATCTCCAACTGTAAGATGCTATCCCATCAATATGGGCCAACATTTCTAAAGATGCTTTCAGCACCTTGTTGAATCAATGCCACGTAGAATTAAGGCGGTCCTAAAGGCGAAAGGGGGTCAAACGCTGTATTAGTATGGTGTTCCTAATAATCCTTAGGGTGAGTTTGTGTGTGTATATATATATATATATATATAGTAGATGTGCACACTTCTACTGTTGGATAAAGATGAGACAATGTCTGCTGTGACAGAACTGAACAGTACTGGGGGACTCTATGTATTTTATGCAATACACAGAAAAAAAACGTACAAAATCCCATAGATGGATTTGTTACATGTTGAATATTATACCAAATCATTCGTAAAATATTTTATATTTCAAGGTCTGAATAAATGAGACACTATTTAATGTGAACATTTTTATTCATTTAGACGAAATTCGGTATTGTGCTTCCACATCCAAAGGATCATTTAAAAGTTCACGGCATGCTTAGAACCCTCTCTGGAACAAATTTACCTAGAATATAATTATATATATGAATATATATATCATATACCTGCTCTCAAGCTCCGTTTTTGGAATCAAAAGTTGAGGTTCACCCCAAGCTTACTGTTAAACGTATCCAGTTATGTCACATAACCTGCTGTCTGGAAAAGACCCCTGGAACGGCACTCTATAGTCTTCAGCATCAGACTTTACAATGGCGCACAGAAAATCAATTCCAGTGAACTGACAGAACAGGCCTACATTGCATCAACCTTACACAGTCTGCTCTGTTCATCAGGTAATGCAGAAGCAGCAGTTCCACAGTTAAATACAAGGGACTAAAATGAGCCGTTTACACGGCAGTAATGACTTTATAAAAGCAAGAGCTGCTTTCTGTTCAGGTTAATAACGGAAAAGTTTACAGTATTTAAAAAAGCCCGCTGTGATCTACAGAAGCCCAAAATCATAAGGGATACAGATAGGATGACTGTATTTCTATTGGAACCAGCACATATTAGGGCGAAAATGAAAGACAAGACGGCAACTGTTAAATATAACAAATGCAAAGTAAAGAATATAACAAGTTCTAATGAAGTTCTGAAGTGCTGAAACAATTTAGGTCAATTAGCCAGGCTTAATGCTAGACTAAGAACGGATAGGTCCATGTTTTATGTGATCAGAAATGAGTTAATTAAGTTTTAACATAAAGTTTAGAACATTAATAAAACCATCGTTTTGTCCTTATTTAGCTGCAAATGGCCTGATAGTTTAGATTGCTAAACTCCTTACCAATAGGTGGCGGTAGTGCGCCATAAAGGTGATTGCGAACCTTCAAAAAACATAAAAATACAGAGAGGAAATCATGGTAATTTTTCAGTGGAATTAAAAGGTAAGTTTAATGGACCCTAGTTTTAAAATAAAAAGGTGCCGCTAAGCAGCTAGTCTGGAGCTGGTTTATGAGACAGCCGGAAGCTAAAGCTAAAGGCTACTGGAGTGTTTCCTCTCTGTTTGCACGTTTATCTTAGCTCTGTTCTATACAGCATCACAACAACGTCGTCCAATTTCATTCTATAGCTTTAACATTACTTAAATAAAAGTTAAAAGTTACTTAAAAGGGTGAGTCATATGACTGACGTATTTAGCTTAGACCATTATCCTCAGTAAGAGAATCTTTTATAGCCTGCTAAGACGCAGGACTACCTCTGATCAGATCCATGCTAAACCTGGACCCGATTATTCTCCTCGAAGGCAGATTTAGTAGAACCCCGTCTCTGATCTGTCACACCCTACCGGTGAAAACACTTCTTCAGGGATGAAAGTCATTTTATATTCGATCTGTTGCTAAAAACAGCAACACACTTTATCTGAAAGGGAAATTAAACATCATAACCCATATCATCCAAGTATCTAAGTGTCGCTGTGGAAGGCGATGCTGTGGTCAGGAAGGATCTCTGGTTGCAGTCAGGGTCGCAACGAAGCAGAAGCAGCCTCTGACTGAAGACTGTTGCTGTGTGACAGTCTCATGACTGTCATGTCATCTGTAACAGCTCCATTTCTGGTCATTAGAGATTATATTTCAATGTAATATGTTGTCCGGCTAGCACTGCTAATCCACCTCATTTGCTCCTAACACTCCTCTTTATTTCTCTGTCTGGTCTTATGGTTAGAAAGCCATGCAGAAAGACATTGGAGTCAGGGATATGATGATCCTTGACTGTTATGATGGATTATTTGAACTTTCTCCTTTTCCCTCCCCTCTGCGGTCCTGCTGTGCATCCATGTTACCTCCTTTTCAACTCCTCTGGGATTTGAGGTCGTAGGTCAGGTATTGTTTGCGCTTCTGAGATGTTAATCAGCTGCTCTTGGTTGTACAACCAATACCTTGTTGCTATGGTTACACATCGTAACAGGTGTCCAAAAGTAAAAGCAGCTAGAGCAAAACTCCCTGCAGCTGCACAGCATCCAGAAGCAGAGGGAATACTGGTCCAAAAATGTATGAACCAATCAGAACAGAGCGGCTCCAACATGCTGCAGCCATGAGTGGCTCTATTCTAGATCAAAGATTGATACACTTTTACTTTTAACTGAATTTGACTGCATTGTATCATCATTTGTCTCAAACTGAATTATTGAATTGTAATCTTGCCTGTGGGATCAGACAGTGTTGATTTTATTATACATTCCTGTATATTTAAATATTATTATAACCCATTTCCCTTGTAAATGGCATTGAGATTATATTTTTGTCCTCTGACTGAATTTATTGTATGGAATGATTAATTCTAAAATTCTGAGCACCTTCAATCAGATCAGATATATTTCATATTCAAAGAAAAGTCACTGCTGTTGCTCTACTAAACGCCCAAACTGTTTGTTTTACAGATAGAATCTCAAAGTGTGTTGAAGTATCTGCTTTAAGGCTTAACGCCCAGCAGTAGTCAGACTGGCCAAACAGATTCATGATGTCTGAGACTAGTCTACCTCTGGACCTCTTTAATGCTTCTCTCCTTGTGAAAGTAGTCGACATTCCATCGCGGTCCTGGTATCTGTAGAGGAACATGAAGCAGCAGAGCTTGAGTACCCTAACACCTTTGCTTTGACAGTGTCCGTGTGGCCCGTGATTGACCATGGCGGAACGCGAGGAGCGGCGCTTTGCAGATGTTTCCCGGGACTCCGTCAAACTCATGGCAGAGAGCACCGGCGTGGATCTAACTGATGATGTAGCTGCTCTCCTCGCTGAAGACGTGTGTTACCGCCTCAGGGAGGCAGCACAGGTCAGAGCTACCTGCTTTAGCTGGGCTGTCCCAGCCAATCAGATGTCACTAATTTAGGTGTAAAACATGCTGGCAGAACTCTGTCAGCCTCTACATGCATCTGTCGAAGCAGTCGTTTAGAATGACTGGTTAATGACTGTTTCTACACATTATTGTTGTGTAAAAGCTTTGTCTGGTTTTCTGTGTTCTGTTCTGACCAAACAGACCAGCTCTCAGTTTATGAGACATGCCAAAAGGAGGAAGCTGACCGTAGAGGATCTGAACCGAGCTCTGCGTTGGAGCAGGGTGGAGGTGAGGCCGTTCTGACCAATCAGCTCCTCTGCTTCCTCCTTCCACCTTCTTGATATCTGCTTCGTCATCAGGCCGTCTGCGGTTATGGGGCGCAGGATGCTCTGCCCTTCCGTTCGGTCAAAGAGGGAGAGCTGTTCTTTGTGGAGGATCGGGAAATCAACCTGATCGAGCTGGCCCTGGCCACTAACATTCCCAAGGGTTGTGCGGAGACCATGGTGCGAGGTGTGTTGCACTTTAGCCCCAGTCAGACTTGTTCAGCATGCTCGGTGCACTAACTAGGTCTCCTTTTTGCTTTCAGTTAATGTGGCGTATCTGGATGGGAAAGGCAACGTGGAGCCTCAGGGGACAGGTGAGGGTCAACCCAGGTGTTAGGAGGAATGTTTCCATATATGGAGTTAGGAAGTGACACCGTACACAAACTGATCCGATTGTTTTATCTAACTTAGACAGATGAAATCCATCCATAGTGCGTCCACAGACTCTATATAATCATTTAACGGCCTTGTACCCACATCTGTGGTCACTGATAATCTCCAGGTGAAGTGCTTTGTTAAAAAAATTGGAAAATTGATTCTTATTGAATTCGTATTTTTTCTCTCTTTTAAATGATTTTATATGAGAAAGACTTAATTTAATTGTATAGAATGATGAATTCTAAAATCTTGAGCCCCTTCTTTCGATTCGCAAGTAAAAAAATCGATTGTATTTTTTAGAATAGTTTTCCCTTTTTACAGACGGCCTCATCGGACCAATGAGGCCAAAGTCAGTTGAAAGCATCATAGCTGTAAGCACGGTGGTGAGAGACTCATGATCAGGGCTTATTCTGCTGCCACACAGCCAAAGTACAAAGTACAGCCAGATGTGAGGCTAGAAGAAACTGGTACTCGGTCCTTCTTTGTTAAAGCATGGTCCAGTTACTGGTACCAATTTATGGTACAGTTTTAAAAAAGTTCTGGTGGTAAGGCAGCTAGAAACTCCTTACAGTATGTTCTTTTAATCAGGCAGCAGAGAAAGTGTGTGACTGCAGCAACTCATGCAGCTCTGCCCCTCCCTGACTTGTTGTGATGAACTGATGATGTTGTTAGACCTGTTCCTCGCTTACAAGAAAGAAAAATATATAAATATAAAAACTTGCAAGTTAGGTTCAGTGGTCTTTCTAAAGTTCCCTTAGGTCTGAGTGTGTTCCTTCTGCTTGTTTGTCCTGTGATGGACGGTGACTAACCTGGATGGGATGGTTATAGACAGTGGACTGAGGGGTAATCCACAAAATGGATAGGAAGTAAGTAAAGAAAAGAAATTGTACACGTAAAATCTAATTGGATTATTTTTTTAAAGAAAAATTACATCTGACACATTTTGCATTTCATTTCATAATACTGGAGCTGCTGTAAATGATTTAATAACTTTATATTTGAGGGTGGGGGTTGGTGACAGAGAACAGCAGCAGAATACATCCAATCATATTAATCAAGCGGAAATAAGCCTCACAGCTAGCCTGCCACAGACCAGGCTTATCCAAGAGTATATGTTGCCATGGTGACTGAGCGGGGCTTCAGGTTGGCCTCATTTATGGAACTGAATCAGGATTGTCAAAGTAAGCCTGGCTTTTTGGATTAGCTTGCTTGGTTGAATATTTCTCTGATGATTTTTGTGTAAATCCTGTGATGTAAGTAACTGAAACACAGCAGCAAACCTCCCACAGAATGAGTGGGAAAGAACTGCTTTGATCTGCTGCAGTGGCCCAGTAAAAGCCCAGAACCAATGGTCAATACTCAATGAACTGAAACAACATTTGGAGAGAAAAAGAATGGTGCTTATCTCCACCACAGCAGCTCAAGAGGCTGAAGATCTCATAGAAGAGGACTACGGTTAGGTTGCTGCTTTGTTTCTTTCTTCCATGTCTTGGTGCAGTGAACTTTATTTTAAAATCACCAGCCCTGCTGCAGCAGCTTTACGATCAGTTCTAGCAATGTTATGCCCTTGACTGAATGTAACCGCTTCAGAGTTGAAGACTGGTCTGGTTGTGAACCAGAGTAGTGACTCTGCATGAATCTCTTGCTGGTGGTGAATTATGGTAAATGTCACTTCTCTTCCCATAGTTCCCACAGCTGTGCAGACTCTGTCAGACGACCTCCTCAAGTACTACCAGCAGATCACACGGGCCATCCTGGGAGAGGACCCACATCTGATGAAGGTAAGCTGCTGCTCAGGACAGGATGAGGTGTGAGCGGCTGAAAATGGGCTGCCTGCTCACGCTTCTTCTCTGCGGCTTTCAGATGGCTCTACTCGACCTTCAGTCAAACTCCAAGATTGCTGCCCTGCTGCCATACTTCGTTTACGTCATCAGTGGAGTAGGTTACCCTTCTTACCTCATCCCTTTGTTTAGAACTGATTACCTGAGGTCCTGTACTTACTAGGGTTGTAACATGTGCTCATATTTTTCAGTAAAGGCAGATGGCTTCCTAATAAATCCTGCTGTTTTCTACCTGAACACATCCAGAATGGTTATGTGTTGAACTCAGAGCAAATTGCAATGTCCCACAGGGTGACACCAGGACTCCCAGCTATTACTAAACTCTGCTATTTGGGAACATTAATGGTTTCTCATGCAGTTACAGTAGAAAACGCTCTGCACTGAACTGAATGACTCTCCTGAAACAATGTCAAACTGAATGGAAACATCACTGATACTGGAGAAAATGTTGGGCTGACGTCACCCTGGCTGCCACTAGCATCCAATCAGACCAAAATCCTGATTTTTTTGTTTTGTTTATAAAATGCCTGCTAGAGAAGGAATTTCCCCAACAGCTGCCCATGCTGCATTCAAGTACAGCTGGGAAACTAGGCTGTCGAAATATCAAAACTATTCCAGTGATTTAAGAATGTTTTATTCTCAGATATGGGCAAAGTATTATTTAAACATCTCTTAGCATTAACGCTGACTGTTTCTACTCTGGTTAGGTCTGCTTGTACTATCTTATTTATTTTAAAACACATCAGATAAAACCTCCAGTCAGTTCTCCTATACTTTCAAATTTCCCAAGTTGCAGAACATAGCAAAATCAGATTCATTTCTGGAATTAAAAGAAAGTTTTTGTTTAATGCTGATCAACGTTTTTTTATGTCATACAAACATTTATGGGGATTTTTCTTCACTAAAGTGTATTCAAAACGAGCTGAACAATGATTTGTGTACAATTAGACCTTGTTATTACTGACCCAAGGATCTAGCTGATAATCATCTGGTGTAGAAAGACATAGAGGAGAAAATTCTTATTGTTCTAACCTGTCTGCTGTAATTAACACACTGGTATTCGTGTGTGTCGTTCCAGGTGAAATCTGTGAGCCATGATCTGGAGCAGCTCAACAGGCTCCTGCACATGGTGAAGAGCTTGGTCCAGAACCCGTACCTGTACCTGGGCTCGTATGTCCGCAGCCTGGTCTCCAGCGTCATGTACTGCATCCTGGAGCCCCTCGCTGCCTCCATCAACCCACTCAACGACCACTGGACCCTCAGGGACTATGCAGCCCTGCTTCTTAGCCACATCTTCTGGTGGGAACATCTCCATTCATGTCAATATTCCACACTTAGGGTCTCCGAGTTCTGCTGTATGTCTGCTTTAAAAAAATATTCTACAGCAGGGGGGGGGCAAGCTTTCCCCGTCAGAGGGCCACAAGGAAAACCAATCAGAGTAATCAAAAGTAATATCTAAATACTAATAGTTCAGTAATGTACTTTTATTTATTATACACCTATTTAACTAACCATGCTGCTCCTTGTTGTTAATAGCTGCCTAAGCTAACAGCCTGCATGGCGGTGACCAAGAACTTGGAGGTAGTTTGATCCAGTCTGGTTTGACAGCAAGGTCTCATGGGAATTTTATAATCTGAGTATAAAAGGACTATTTGTGGTCTTATAAAGTGTACAAATGTAAATATGTGAACAGATCTACTCTACACACCCCTTGTAGTTGCTTGAATTTCAATTTTAAACCTAATTTCTATTTCAAATATAAAGTAAGCACCATGAGTGACGACTGTATAAGCCCCATATATTTTTATTAGGCCCATTTATTAAAAGCGATACCAGCAGTGGGAAAATAATAATGATGGAAATTAAAACGACTGTCTTATCAAAGTAAGTTTTTACATACGATCTATGCACCCCCTGGTGGGCCAAACTGAATGGCATGGGGGGCCAATTTTGGTCACCACTGTTCTACAGTATTGATACTGCCGCTTCCTGTAAATTCATGGTGGGTAGTTCTACAGTTATCAGGCTTTAAATGTAGAACCTGATTGATTGATTCTTTGTGAAACTTGTCTTCTAACATGGATTTTCTTCTCCAGGACTCATGGGGACCTAGTGAGTGGTCTGTACCACCAGATCCTGCTCTCTCTTCAGAAGGTTCTGTCTGACCCAGTCAGACCACTCTGCTCCCATTATGGAGCTGTTGTTGGCCTTCGCGCTCTGGGTTGGAAGGTAAGACGACTACGTTTGTAACGCTGGAACATCTCCATCTAGACTGGAGTTGTGTTTGGTGTCAGTGGTGTAAGCCAGTTCTGGACAAAATAAAAGGTAGAAGGTAGAAATGATATAAATCTAGCCAAAGGTAGAGAGTTTGACTATACAGCCATAATGCCATAATACATTTTGATGATGTCATCAAGCTGTTGTACTAGGTGCACAAATCAAATCTTATTTATAAAGCGCTTTTCATACAAGAAAAGCATTTCAAAGTGCTTTACAGATTAAAATGACCCCACATTAACAACATTCCCATTCCTCCCCGCTGTTTAAAAACATGACAACCCCCCCCCCCCCCCACCAACCAACCACCACCACACACACACTCACAGTTTAAAGCAGTCATAAAGAACATTGGGCCGGCCTAAGGAAACTCCATCATAGGAACCATCTGTAGCAGCCAAGGCACTGACCCAGGGCGCCCAGAGGAGGGGAGGCACAAGGAAGATAAATACTGATAATACTGATGTGTTTGTCTCTACACTAGATATATTAAAAGTTTGAAATTTGTTTTTCATTGAACGGAAAACAAACCTGTTGAACTCACAAGCAAATATGTGCAGGTTTCCTATTTGTGTGATATTAAATTTATAAATAAGTATCCAACGCAGAAAATTTATCATTTTATTTTAATAACATTTACCTTTTATTTTATTTAAAATATATTCATCTTTATTTATTTTTCATTATTTTGGAAAAAGATTAGAATTTTTTCAAATCCATTTTGCACAAAAATAGTTTTCTTTCACTGGCATTCTAAACCTTTTAAAAGTTGTTGTTACGCATCTATCGTAATAGATGTCCCTATCACATATGCTTTAGATCAGGGGTCTGCAGCTCCAGTCCTCGAGGTCAGTGTCCTGCAGCTTTTAGGTGTCTCTGCCTCAGCACACCTGAGTCAAATAATCAGGTCATTAACAGGACTCTGGAGAACTTGACTTCATACTGAGGAGGGGGAAAAGCAATTTGATTCAGGTGTGATTCAGGTGAACTGGGACACTTCTAAAAGTTTCAGGACTCCAGACCTCGAGGACTGGAGTTGCAGACCCCTGCTGTAGGTTATATCCTCATATTGGCCAGCCCTAGAGCAAAAAGGTTTGAGGTCATCACATAGTAGTTCTGACTTTGTTCACAGAGAACGACTCTGAAAGAGATCTGCAGGGAGAGGCTGTTCAGTTCCAGATAAAGGTTTAAACTTTTCTCTGAATGTCAGACCCAGACGATCTGTTTCTGCAGTCTGTTGGCAATAGTTTTGATCTCCCACCGTCGTTGTTCTGAAGGTTACTCTCTGTTGACCTTTGTGTATTTCAGGCTGTGGAACGTGTTCTCTTCCCTCACCTCCCTGCTTACTGGGCTAACCTGCAGGCCGTCCTGGATGACTACTCCGTATCTAACGCCCAGGTCAAAGCAGATGGACATAAGGTCTACGGAGCCATCCTGGTACGTACTCTGAACATCTGGATGGTTCCAACACGTTTTAAAAGTAATATAAAACACAAATGATCCAATACGGTCATTTATTCAACAAGAACTGATCCAAAGTACAGTAGTAGGTTCTGGAGCCTAGAGTCCAAGTCTAGTCACTAGGTCCTACAGGCCAGGTCCAAGTCCATGTCCAAATGAGACGTTTCTTCTCCAAGTCATGTCATCATCACCTGGAAGCAAGTCAAAAAAAGAGAGGAAGGTGACTGGAATAATGGCAGCCATACATATTTTATTTATTGAAATGTACTTGGTGTCCCCACGCTGTCACCAAGGTAACACAGTAGCATGTGCAAAATAATAAAACAAATGTGAAAACAGTAAGTAAGCGACATGTCACACACTTTGTCAAAGTGTCAGTCACAGCCAGCTCCACCAGCCCCACCCCCACGTCTCCCCCCTCCTAATGGCACATTTTTCAAACAGGAAACATGCGTGGAGGAAGACTCTGGTAGGGAGGAAGAAGTGCTCACTTAGAAAAGGACGGTTTTTTTTTTATTCTTACCCATATTGACAGTTTGATGCCGTTTTACAGTGGCTCTTTGTTTTTATAACTATTGCCCAGGAGTTTTTGCAAAAAGAAAGATATCTATGTGCTAGTGCCAATGCTACTCATCAATCGCACTCTCTTTTATCACTTAAGTCGTGATCAGAGTAAATCCATATAATAGGAGTGGTGCTGTGTTAAAAAAAATCGATTCTGAATCGATTCTTATAGAAATCGAATGAATTTAAAAGTTCAAAAATCTATTTTTTTTTTTTTAGACTAGTCTGCCCTTTTACAGCTATAATAGGAGGGAAAAGTCCAGACAGCCATTTAAAGACTTAAGTCTGACACGGTTAACACAGTTTACTCACCCAGTGTTTAGTCACTGAATTACAGGCATATACAGGCACTGACCCATATCAGCATTTAACTTGATCAGATTAAATCGTATCGGATCATGATAATCGATTACAATTCTTGAGAATCTGAATCAAATCGATTCTTGAAATTTGAATTGATACCAGGGGTGTCATGATCTTGATTTTGTATCGAAATCAATCAAAATTACGTTACGACTATGCGCATCAAAATCCAAAAGAGGATCGAGATCACCTTCTGCCATGTTTACATACTGTGCGTCCCACTGGGACTCGGTAGAAACAGTTAGCAGACTACCATCTATTTACTCAGATTTCCTCATCACAAAGAACCACACATTGCATTTTCCCCAACAAGTAACTCTCAGTTCTCATACAGCTAACAACAACAGCTGGTAACGTTTTAACTTCCTGTATCACATCCCATGTGACCAGACCGCACGTTTACAGAGCACATTAGCTGACGCTAGCAAGTAGCTATTAGCTAAGCTACAGCTCGATCACGGCTAGGACAGATAAAGCAGCAAGAGCAGAGACTCCAGGTGTCTTCAGTCGTTTTTCCGCAGTAACTATAAAGAGTCACTAGATGGCAGCCACCCTTTGTTACTAATCATTTCTGTTATTTACACTTTTATTGTAAATGAATTATTTCAATTTGACCATTTATGCCTAATGTGATAAATTAAAAAAAAATTAAAAAAATTGCGTAACTTTTGTCTTTTAAAATAAGATTTACCGTACAAAATTTAATGAATAAAACCATTGATCGTACACTAGTCTAAAAATGTCATAGGGCTCTGTACCGTTAAAAAAAAAAATAAAAATTAGGAATCGAATTCTGACCCTAAAATTTAAAATCAAATCAATTGGAGGATTTGGATAATCATAACACCCCTAATTGATACCCAGCCCTAAATAGGAGTTAATGGGGCAAACAAAGTGCAGCCTCTAAATAAGTCGTCACCTGCCACAAAACTGTAGTCAGAGTAGGACTTTGACTCTGTGCTCTACGACAGCGGTCAGTTAGACAGAACCTGCTAATGCAAACATCAACATGGTTCGCGTTTCCCTTTCAGTCCTGCTCAAATACAGCTGTAATGGTGCAGGGCTGTGACATCACTAACATCGCTGGTTAGTGTGAGTTGGAATTGCTTGGAATAAAAGCCTGTAAAATACCCCTGCGTTTAACAAGAAAGCTCTCCCTAGATGCTCCAAACTCAAAGAGGAATAGTGCTAGTGAATCATAAAAAAAACGTTGGTGAAATGAAGGAGTTCTGTGGTAGATGATGCCTTATCTAGAGGCTGCACTTTGCTTGCCTCATTAACTCCCTTTATATAG
This sequence comes from Apricaphanius iberus, assembly GCA_028564705.1. Taxonomy (NCBI): domain Eukaryota; kingdom Metazoa; phylum Chordata; class Actinopteri; order Cyprinodontiformes; family Aphaniidae; genus Apricaphanius; species Apricaphanius iberus. The sequence goes on from JAPXFQ010002620.1 coordinate 1,375,035, forward strand.
ATATATACTGATCACGACTGGATATAAACTTCTCCTGAAGAACTCCAAGTGGCTCCAAACATGTCTGGGTGAGTAAATGAACGTAATGCATGCTATAATTAGTTAATTGTTGTGTGCCCTGCAGGTGGCAGTGGAGCGCCTACTAAAGATGAAGGCCCTGTCTCTGTCCCAGTCAGCAGAGGGAGGATGGGGCTCCCAGCCGGGTTCTGTAGCGGGGTTTATGGGTTACAGGGTGAGCTCCCCAGGACTCAGTCCTCCTTCAGAGCCTTTATCGGAGGCTGTTCTAGGGATCGCCAGCCATCTCCAAGCAGGCGGGGCCGGCTGCCCCTGGCAGGAGTGGTCCCCTGTCCCTCTTCCTGCGATGTACAGCGAACTCTACTCTTTCTTTGGGGATAGTCTGGCTGTCAGGTTTAGCACAGGCCCAGGGTTCGGGAACTATCCCCCCTGCGCTCCGACCGGTTTCAGGGAAGCACGGAAGGAACCCGTCGGCCCAGCTGCCAACCCCGACTCTGCCCGTAAAATGCCTCAGCTGACCGCCAACCTCAACATCAGCCCACGACAGGATGGGAGCCCTCGCACCGATCCTCCTCCTCCTAGCCTTGCAGCCACAGTAGGAGGAAGGTAAAACTACCAGATCCTAATTCAATTCTTATTCTTTGTTTTAGTCCAGAATGCAGCTGATACCGTTTTCCCTAGCAGGTCTTTGGCTCGTTCCCCCTCCCTGCAGCGCTCCCGATCCTCCTCGTCACGTTCAGGCCAGCGTTCCACCGGTGTCTCTCGTGACGTTTTCCCCAAGGCTCGTTTTATCTCGCCGCTGTCAGGACCGCCAGCATTCTCTTTTGTCATTGGTGGGAGGCAAATGGGACGACGATGCCAGGGCCGGCGGCCCTTTCAGACAACTTTTACCTCCACTTCCTCTCTACCCGCCAACCCGCCTCGTGCCTACGCCCACAAACTGCCTGTAATCGGCAGGGTGGGCAAACCTGTTCGCCGCTGGACCTGTTCGCATTACTCGCTTTACCTGCCGCTGTAGAGAGCCAATCGGCTCCCAGTAGGTGTCGACCGCCACAGACTTTAGTTATCACTGCTACTAATAACAACTGTTCTATGAGGTTCTAGTAGTTGATGTTCTGAAATAGTTGTTTCTTGTTGGAAAACAAATTCATTGTTGTGTACAGCTGTGACTCTGGCTATCTAGGGTCAGTCTGGGGTCAGTCTGGGACTTATCAAATTCAAGGAGACAGCTGAGAGTCGTACAGGGTTGGAGTCTTCATATGTGTTTTATCACTGAGGCTCTTTAACAGTATAAATATGTTATGTTAGAACCACATTTATATTTCTCTTTTTCTCTTCCTTGTCTGAAATTTGAGATGGAACAAGCCTTTTTGCTATCAAAAAGTTTTTTAGAATAAAATAGATGTGCTCTTCCTGAAGTTAACTCAAATGTGTCTAAATGTTGGGCTTTCATCAGAATACGAGAAACTTCTGTCCGGGTGGTGGACAGTCGTAGCGGGTGGAGTGAACCACGCTAATTAACCTGTTCTTCAGCGTACAGGACAGACCCTTTATGCTAACTTAAAAAGTTACCTCTGCCAAGGTGGTAATTCTATAAAATTCCTGTTCACAAACTCATTTTGTGGGCACAGCAGCCTTTATTTTAAGGCGGACAGTACAGACATTGGGAGAGGACAGCTGCTGAGGCTTCTGAACATGGGGCGCCCATCATAACCACTGCGCCACACAACACCCCCTCTCAATCCCTTCTCAATGAATGAAAACTATCTTTCCTCTCTAGATGTAAAAAACTGGTAGATATTATGAAAATGGAATTGCAGCAAAAGTTAGATGGAGACAGTATTAACAGCGAAAATAACCTCAAGTTATCTTCCGTAAAATCCTAATAAAAATATTTGTTTCTCGTTGTAATATGACAAGATGTTAAAAGATTTATGGCAGCGATATCCAAACTTTTCGGTTAAAATCAGCAAGTTGAAAGCTCTCTTTGATCACTGAAAAAAATTTAAAGAAACAAAATAAATACAATTCTTGTAATCCGTTTTCATTTTTATCTGTTCAACAATATATGAAACATGCAAGATTTCAAACAAAGTGATTTTCATTTGATGAATAAAAAGACATTTCAATCTTTGCTGATAAAAAACTAAAGTTTTTGCAGATTTGATTAAAAGAAAGTCCTATAATTTTCACGTTTCTGGGGTAGATTTTCTTTACTTTTGGGTCGAAAAAATGGGTTGACACTTAGAAACAAGACATGGGCCAATTTGTGCTGTATTTGGTCAAAGTTGTAGAATAGAGTGGAAGTGGTATTTGAGGTTATAGTTACTACAAAATTATAATAAAAGCAAAAACATGGTTCATTAAGGAGAAGAAACTTTGTGTATGAAAATCTCATTCTAAAAAATAATAGAAAAGTATCCATCACAATTAACTGCCTTTGTTAGCAGGCCTAGGATACCCTATTGTATTTGTAGAAATTTTTAATACGGGTTTCAAGCATGTGGAGTGGGCAGAACAGGACTGCAACGAAAGCTTGTTTGCCTGGGTGTATATCTCGCACATGTTTTATAATTAAACAATGAAAATTAAGATGGAGGATGGAATTATGTTATGGATTCATGCGTTTTCCATAGTTTCACTTATAGGGGGCACTAGAGAGACTAAATATTTATACCTAACTAATTGCTTGTCAGATTTACACCTAGTACACATGTTCATGACTAGACTCTGATGTCACACTTCAAATATTATGAAAAAGGCGTGGCTTATATTTTATTTCACATGACAAATGTCAAAAAGTAGTTAAAATTTTATTACTGAAAAAGTAATTGTCTAAATATATGGAAATCAGCGAACATGATTCCATACATAATCATGACCATGTTAAAATATTTTGGAGATTTTGTGACAAAATATGGATTTTCAATAATAATAAAAATGTTTATATGTATATATATATATATATATATATATATATATTAATGTTAGTCATCAATACATAAAACCTTAATTAACCATTTTAACTGCTGACATTGAAATAAACTACTATAATTCCAAATGTTTATATGAGTATATGAAAATATTTTGGTCAGGGAGGTATAAAAGTCAGCTCAGAATCAAAAATCACACCCAGGTTCTTCACTTGTCAAGAAGGATTTAAAGAGTGATTATAATTTGGTAAAAGTTGCTCTCTCTGCACCTCAGGACTGATGAATAGAACTTCAGTTTTATCCTGGTTGAGCTGGAGAAAGTTTCCTGAATCCAGGATTAGTCTAAAATACAGTTAAAAAGTGCATCCATTGGCCGTGGTCATCAGGAGACATGGAGATGTACAACTACAGAGTTTCCCACAGATTTGAAATCAATGTGTGGTGGTGGATAGGGTATGTGCACGAGGACTGCCCTGTGTCTGACCGATGGGGGTGATTCCTAAAGGGATTTCCTAGTTCCTAAAGGTTAATAAATAAAAAAGACGTTAATAATTGGCTTAACAGACTTTATTACATTAATTTTAACTTGAATAAAAAACTCAATTGAAATACTTGAACTTTACAGTATTCACGTATTTGACAAGATAACAGTCCATAGCAGTAATGAAACAGTCCCTACACTTTTTTATGAAAAAGCTTTTGTGAAAAGTTGCCATGTTTTTATTTGTGATTGTATTTTATTTTTTGCCAATCACTTAAATTGTTTGAAAAACAAGCAGAGTTAGAGGCTATATGGTCACATAAATCTAAGAAAAATAAAATGACTTTAAATATCATTTTAACAGATGAAAACTCTAAATGTTACCAGCTCAGATTGGGTCCCCACTAGAAGTACATCTCTGGTTTTATTTTAGTGCTAGATTCCAAGACCCACCCTGGCCCCTTTTAGCCCCTCTTTATTAACCTCCTGGATACGCCCCTGGTTAGCAGCACTGAACATTTAGGAAAAATCCCCTTTTAATCCTTCTAAAAACTCACAATATTAATAAATAAAAGAGAGTGAGAAAGTATTTTTCCTTACTTTGATCTCAGGGCTGTAATGAGTCCGTTGATTTTGACGTAACTTATTAAAAATTATGACCAACTGTGCTCTCAGCGCAGGAAATACATCCTTTATCTGCTGCCGAAGTTACCATCATCCAGCCAAAATGAGGTCGGTTGAAACCGTTTTTAATCCTAAATAACCTGGACGATTTAAAAAGTAAATGAAACTACAGCTTCTATCAGTCACATAAACATTGTTCAGAAAACTTGCGGCTGGCTTGCTGCGGCGTGCTTCACTAATTACTGCTGATTGTTTTCCTGATCGGACATATAAGATTCATGTAGGTGACCTATTTTGGATTCAAAACGGCAAATTTTGCCAACAGGTGAAGGATTTTCATATCAAGAAGAAAGAAACTGTACCCCATAGCACCTTCCTTGGCAAAATGCAAATGAAATATGTTGTATTCTCCATCCCTCTCACATTAGAAACGGGTGTAGGCCTACATGATATGCCACGCCGTCAGATATCAGGAGAAATTAGGGAGAATACTCCAGGAGATTTTCAGGAAGGACACTGAAATCTGGGACTCTCTTGCGAAAATCGGGAGAATTGGCAAGTATGCTCATGTATGCCGTGTCTTATGGTTTCCCCCACTTTTCTCCTCCTTACCTGAAAAAACAGTTTAAGAATGCCACCCCGCTTGCGCTTGGCTGAGGAGTAAATCCACACAGCGCTACTCTCCTCTCCTGCGGGGTCCCCCTTATTCAAGAGGAATCAGAAACATCGTGCAAACTGTCCACCTGCAGAAATATCCCGCTGCTGTAACACAGACGACGACACATCCGAAGCCGTCTGAGAAAGAGAGAGGAAGAGGCGGAGGTGTTGCGGCTGCAGCCGGGTATTATTGGAGGTGTCCGTATAAAACGCAATAGCCTATGTGCCAAGAGCGATGATATACAGGTTAAAAATCACTTGGCCTAAAACTGAACCCTGGGGAACACCACATGTGATCTTGTGGACCTTAGAGTAAAGAGCCATTTTAACAGTGGCTGGAGGTGGAAGGACTGTGTGACTTACTGAACTCAAGGTTTTTGTTAGGTGTTTGGCAGAGTCCAAGTCTAATATGTGAGTTACTGTTAAAATGAAGGCTGGCTTTGTAGGTTCTTGGACCAGGTGAACCTCAGGTTTATGGGGCAGGGACGGGGGCGTGGGCTAGCCAGGCCCATTGTCATTGTCATGCCATGTCTATTCATGTTGAGTCTATCAGCGCCAAATAGATCCCTGCTGCCCCAGAAAATATTCTGTGTGGTGATGGAGGACAGCCATGTGTTCAAGGATAAAAGCCTGCTAAAACGTCTGATTCCTCTGACGACGGTAGGTACCGTGTGTGTTTTTTAAAAGATTAAAAAGGTGGATAAAATCCTGTTTGAGCAATTCTGACTCCTTGTTTGTGGATGCCGTTGGTGCCAGTGTGGATGATAACTTTACTCACGGTGGGGTGGCGTTGAATAGTGTCAAGGATCTGATCAGTAATGTCCATTACAGTTGCTCCAGGAAAACACCAAGTGTGGGCTCCTTTCATCCGAACATTCCTGCTGATGGAGTCGCCGATAATCAGGGTGGTGGCCGCTCGCTCAGGCTGGAGCTGTGCAGAGGACCTGTCGCTGTCCAAGGCCGGCTGGGTGGTGAGAGCCTCCCCGGAGCTGCCGTGGTGGTTCGTTAACGCGGAGGGCTTGTTCCGTGGGTTCAGGGTGAAGTGCGCTACTCCTCTGTGCAGAGCAGCCCGGGGAATAGCGCGACATGGACGGGTGCTGGAGTCAGGCTGGTGCTACGTCGGCTGGGAGGGATTCCCTGGGTTGGGAGCTGGTCCTGCAGAGCTACGGGGGCTGGGTGCTGGCAGTGGAGGGAAGTCCTGGTCCAAGGTGGCGAAACAGTTGACGAGAGGCAGCGAAGATGGAGGGAAGCAGCGACGGCTGCCCCGTGCCAAGCCACCACGGCCGCGGCCAGGGCCAACCGTGGTCCAGGTGTCCCGCAGAAGCGACTTGGAGCTGCGGTAAACTTTTGGATTAGCCCCCAGGTGTAGCCAGCGGTCCTCCACTGCAGCAGGTGTACAGGCCTCGAGCACCCTTAGCCCGCGAGGAGACCCGGTGGATCCCGTGGTCTCCACAGGCTCGCCCGGCTGACAAGGGTTGGTGTCGGCCAGGTCAGTTCCTCCAGAAGTGGCGATGGTCCGGCCGTAGATGGTGTCCATGTCGCGCTCATCTGGTCTGGTGGAGCATAGAAATCCTCTGCTCCAGCTCCAAGATTTTTTGGCTGAGTCTCAGGCTGCCATCGCACCCAGAATTGTAGGTACAAGGCATGATGAGAAAAAACGGAGCCCGCACTCGGATAAAAATACCACAGATAAAAACATGTTAAAAAGTAAAAAAAAAAAAAAAGGGGGTATAAAACCAGTTCAAACCGGGTTTCATCAAGTCTTACAGGTGGAGGAGCCAGGCAGCTAGGCCTGGTTGCTGGTGGAGGAATCAGATAGCCTGATTTCATTTATAGATTATTTCAAATCTTTTGATTCTATAGAGCACACATTTCTAATTCATACCTTAGAAAATTTTCGATTTGTTAAAAATTTTTGTTCAGTGATAAAATGTTGTATACTGATATTTACAGTTATGTCTCCTTAAACCCAGGATTAACATGAAAAATAAATATAACTTGTGGAATAAGACAAGGATATTAAATCATCCAAATTTCATCCAAATTTTCATGGCATAAACTTTTTGGATCACGAATTTCGCCTTAGCCAGTTTGCTGACAACACTGTTCTTTTTCTTAGGGATAAATCTAAGGTCAATAAGGCACTACAAATAATTTAATTTCTTTGAAAGCTTCTGGTCATTTAAATATGAAAAAATGTGAATTACATTCATTATATGAATGCATAGATACAGAAATAATGACAATCCCTGTTGAAAAAGAAGTTAAATATCTTGGAATTAGGATGGTTAAAGATGAAAAACAAAGAGAAGAAATTAATATGACAGAAAAAACTGATCAAATACAAGGATCCTTAAACCACTGGCTTAGTAGAGACCTTTTAGTTTTTGGGTGTCACTTACTGTGCAAGGCAGAGGGTATATCCCAACTGATTTATCCATCTCAATCTCTTTACATTGCTCCAAAAACTGTGAGGAATATTAACTCTATTATATATAAATTAATCTGCAGAAATAGGACACACTATATAAAAAAATCTCAGTTGATTAACGAGTGTAATGGGGGGGGACTTGAAATGTGACTTTGAAATCTCTAAACTTCCTTTCAAATTATCTGAATTCCACAAACAAGTGTTACATTTTTGGAAGATGGCATTTACACATAGTTTTACCCCTCATTGTGCCACCTTGTGGAATAATAGACTAATCGCATCAAAGAAAAAGTCTGTTCAACCAGCTTTGCTATGATAAAAGTATTATCTTTGTACATGAAATTTTGGATACAAACGCTGATCCTACAGTTTCAAGATTTTAAAACTAAATTTAATAATATTAATTGTTCTCTTAAAGAATATAGGAACGTTTGTAAGTCTGTCCCAGTGGCTTTGATACAGATGATAAAAAACTGTTATCTTTTCTAATGTCCAAACCAAGCTCCCAAACATGAAGATAGGAGTATTAAACATCATGGACATGAAATGTAATAACAAATATTTCAATAAAGCATTCAAATGAGAAAAAATTAAACGTAAAAGTTTAGATAATCCAACAATTTCAGAAAAAAACATTTGAGATTTATAAAATGGCCAATAGTTTCCAAAATAAAAGAAATGCAATTTAAAATTCTTAACAACTACTATCCAACTTCAAAGACACTGAGAGGTAGATTTGGTTTTGAATTTGACCCTTGTGATTTCTTCTCATGAAAACACTGAAAGAACAGAGCATGCTTGTAGAAAGTTCTGGCAAGATGACCATAGCTGGTTTAACAGTAAAATTAGGGAACTTGGAAAATTTACAATTGATGATATTCTTATTTATAATTCAAAATTAATGGGTGATCTCTCACTTTTGATTAACGTAACCATCATTATGGGTAAATACCATATCCATAAAAATAAATGGAAATACAGCTGCCAAATATAAACGGTTTTAAAAATGAAATTCTTATGTTAATATCCTCCTATCATCCTAAATTGCTAATATCCTCATCCTTAACCATGTGTTTCTGTTTTAATCAAATGTGTTTTTTGGTCAAGAAAATGTATATAGGCTAGTGGCAAAGCTGTAAAGTATATGGAATTATTTTATGTAATATTAAAGGGCACTGCATCATCCCAGATAAAAAAAAAACTACCGTTTTTATTTTATTTTTTCATTTATTTAAAATATAAAATATACACAGAACATAAGTGAATACCAGGGGTAAGAAAAAAAAAAGACAGGGGCATATATAATTACAGATTTAAAACAAAACAGAGGTGCAGGATTACATATTCAGGTTCAATTTCTCCAAAATATTGTTTGTTTTAATCGCTTTTGTATTGTTAAGGTCCTTTATTATAAAAAAGTATTGTTCATGTTCTTTGCTGAAGTGATTAATGCTTGGTTTGGAGTCTGTCCAGCTTGCTTTATGAATATGAATGTCCTTTTCCTTGTCTTTCTCCTCAAAGCAAAGTAGAACATATTTTTTCTGTTATTCCGAATCACACTACGTTAAAGGACAACCTTCAGTATTTAGAAGCTGTTTCTTTTCTACCTAATCTTTAAAATAAATGGATTTGTTTTGTAAAGAATATTTCCATTATTCCAGATATAGAATAAGGTTGGGGAGAAATTATGTTTATCGGCAAGTTTCCTTGCCAGAAGAGCTTGTTGGTGAAAACCAGACAGTTTAATTGGAAACCTTTCAGTTTTGTAATCACACTTTAACAAAAAGTTGAGACCACTTACCAAATTAATCATATTTTTGGGAAAGGTATTCTAAATTGTATTTTTATCTTTCAATAATTAGTTAGCCATCTCACTTTAAAGGAGATGTTTAACATTTCAAAACGTAATACTTTCAAACCACCATATTTGTTGGCATTACATAAGATAATGAGGGTAATTGCATTTATGTTTCCAAATAAAGTTAAAAACGATTTTGTCCAACGTTTTGGATATCTCCTTTGGCATTTCTAATGACAAAGATGTGTAAATAGACCGAGAAATTCATTCAGCCTTGGACTAAAAAACTACAGGTAAGTGCACCAATGGCTTTCTAGAATATAAACGTCTTGCTGGCCAATAGCAAATCGTTTTATTAAGACGTGTCATCCGGGACCGCTTTGTAATTTCCGTCGGTCGCCATTTTGATTAAAGCATCAGGCAAAGGCGCTGCGGATAACATATCAGAGGTCTACGTTGTTTAAATAAACGTATCCGTGTCTGAACTTGTGTTTTATCGGTTCAGAGCCACTTCACAGGGCATTTGATTGAAAATGGCCACTGGAGCGAATGCAACTCCCCTCGGGAAGTTGCACCCCAGTATCGGTGCTAAACGCGGGTTTGACGCGGGGCCTGGTGGTGGCAACGGCTTGATGCCAGCTCCGGCTCCCCCTGGATCGTTCCCTTCTCTCCAGGGTTACCCGGGCTCCATGCCGAACACGGCTTTCTCTCAAGCTCATCAGTTTAACCCCGGGGCCGGCTTTATGACCCAGGCTCAGCCACAACAAGGGGTGGTTTCTACAATGGCCAAACAAGGTAAGTGGCCGAAACAGTGTCGGCCTCATGTTGTCGGTCCAGGCCCCGTCCCAGCCCAAAATGGAGTCCGTGTCGTCTGCTAATGCTAACGTTACTTGGCACACAGAATTAACAGCCCTGTTTTCAGTATCCTTCCTTTTTCTTTTTACTCTGAAGTTTAGCGTGCAATGACGGCACTTTAAATTTCTTGCAACGAGAATGGGTAAAGTCATATTTAGATGCATAATATATTTTGTATTTCCAGATGCACTTTATGACCCCAGTGTTAGCATCCGATACGACACGTTAGTCAAGGACTAGTTTACATATTTAAAGGCTTGACCGAAAGCATTCAGTACTGTTTTGCTGGATCTTATGGTGCAGGGTTTTAGGTTATTTTTGATTTCTGTAGAAAAGTTTGAGCTGTGATGAGATTTGGGGAGGTTTAGTTTGTTGGCAGACTTTTTAAAAGGAATGTTTGTTACAATAAGCAATTGAAATTAATAAGGTGCAGTATATGGCATGTGAAATGAGACCTAGATACAACAATCCTTTATCGTTTCACCAGGGGAAATTCGGTTGTAACAGCAGCAAGATACAACATAACCAAATTTAAGAGTCAAGAAAAATGTGTACATTATGGACATAATTACTGCAAGAGTTCTGTGTGGTTATTAAAGATAAAATTTACAGATAAGGCAGCACAACCTGGCTGTAATGTGCGAAAGAGCGGGGTACTCGAAGATAAATAATTAATTTATTCTATTAAAAATATGATTTTAGTGGTCCTTTAAACGAGCAGAAGGTCTGTTATCAGAGGTTTTGTCTGAATAAGCAGCAGTGGGGAATAACTGGTTCTTTATTTATGTATCTTTTCAAAGGAAACATAATTCCATTTGAAATACCATTAAAAAAATTTGTTGACATCAAACTTTGTTTGACCTACATAATCATCTTGAATTTTGGCTCAGTTATTGTTTTTTAAATTTATTAAATGCAAACAAACATTAAACAGAAAATCAGATGTTGTTGTATTATCCCATTGTGCTTATAACCAATACCTAGGTTCAACATTGATCATGTGACACAACACTTACAGTTGGACTTATGTAGAGTTTGTATTCTCTCAGACTTTGGCCAAAAGAAAAGGAAAAAGAGCCGATGGAGTAGTGAGACCCCAGATCAGAAGACGGTCATTCCGGGAATGCCCACCGTCATTCCCCCAGGACTCACCAGGGATCAGGAAAGAGCTTATATAGGTAAATGCTAATTATCTTCCATCAAAGATTTCTGTAAATGATATTTATGTTATGCTTCTTTATTGCACTTCAGGTTCTTGTTTTCTGATGTTGTCCATGTTACTGTTACTTTTTGTTTGCGGAGTTCCCAACAGCTGGAGTGTTCCAAAAGTACCGCAAAGATGCTTGGTTTACATCTTAAATAGTCTAAGTGATAAATATATAACCTTTCAATTCATTAAAGTGGTACGTGTGAAATGTTGCTCAAGCTGTTGTGACAAAGCAAAACATCCTGATGAGCAATAATAATAATAATGAATGTTAATGTGACATGTTATGATGGTTATTTCTCTGCAAATGGTTCTGCTATGTTCTGTAGCCTTTTGGTTTGCATACCGTTGGACAGCCATTAACAAACACTACTGCCTGATTACAGTAGTCCCTCCCAATGCATGGGGCCATATCAGCAGTCTAATCTGGTCTAATTACTGGATTTAAAGCAACATGCAACAAGTCGAACAACTTTAAACTGTAAAAAAACGATTTATTAGCTACATGACTAAAGGCAGGAGAAGGTAAATCTTAGAAGAGGGCTGAACACTGCTGTGAGAACATCAGGGTTTATCCAATCATAGAGACTAATAAATCTATCAATGTGGAGATGATTGGAGTTCCACTATAACGTCCCTAATTATTCCATTAACACTCAGATACTGAATACAAATCAGAGACACTCTTGAACTCTTCTAAAAGATGGCTCCCCTTGTCTGTAACTAACGTCAGTGTTGACTCTGTCCCCTCATGGTAATGGTTGTCCTTCGTTGGTATGGAAACATCCATTTGTATCCACCCTTTCTTGTCACTCTTAGTTTGGTTTGCTCATGAAGTAGATCCCCTAAAACAAGAGTTTCAGAGTGAAATTGTCGTGAAGCTCCAGAATGTGTATCCTCCACCTCATTAACTCAGAACAATCATTGAAAGGATTAATGAATCTGTGTTCAAGGGGATACTCCTTTCCGTTTCTCATAATGTGCATGAAATGTCTGATCTCTTCTTTTCCTCATTGCCTCCTGAATATGAATGAGACTTGTCTTTGTGTCACAGCAGCCCCTCAGTGTTAGATCTGTGGAGTGCCAGGCGTGACTGTAATCACCTGTTCCGTTACTGAAACCTGCAAAACCAATTGACCAAGTTTGTCCTTAAAATGCCTCAGCCTTTAAACGGAGTGCAGCCGTGCTCATGGGAGTCAACCTCAGCCTTGTTTCTAGTATTGATGAGACGGCGGGCATTTTTAGGAATCATGGTTTTATCATTGACATGTTCTCATGCTTAATCATTGTGGAAGAAAGAGTTGTTTGTTTATAACCCTAATGGAAGTGACCCTCCAGGCCTATTCATTGTGATTACCATGTGTGCCTAGCACCACAAAGGACTCCAGGTTTCTGCTTTAGTCCCACCACATGTCTATTTGATCTGCCTTTTGTTTAACAGACTCACCAATTGTCTTACTGCAGTAGTGATTGAGACTTTGCTCTCTGATGTGCAGAGCGCTGGCTCTCTGATGTTGCTGTGGTAACCTCAATTCTCTCCATCCTTGTTTTCTTTCCTAACCTGAATTCTTCCAGTCCAACTGCAGATTGAAGACCTGACTCGTAAACTGCGTACAGGAGACCTGGGAATCCCTGTTAACCCTGAGGACAGGTTGGAAAAGATTAAACCCTCAAACAGTAACACTTTCTCTACCTTCTTGCCTATTTGGAAGACTAATGTTGATTTTTCACTATAAATGTTGTTAGTTTGTTGTATTTTCTGTTAGTTTTAGTCATAAAGGTTTCTGTTCTAGTCATCTACCTACTCACTGACAATGTTTATAAAAATAAAGCTATTGACTTGTTTTTGAGCTCAGCTCTAAAAAGTTGATCAATCTTATAAATATTTTATGTACTAAAGAATATAATTGGTCTTGTAACTAGTAGTACCAGCTTGTTAGAAAAAAAAGACCTGAGGGCTGACACTGGCTATAAGATCAAATCTTTAAAACTCATGGTTATGGTTTTAAAAACTTTTTAAATTAATGTAAGAAACATTTTATTAGAAATGAAATATTAAAGACTAAATGCAATCTTAAAGATTAAATCAGTGTTACCTCAGCAGGGCTATGCAGTGGAGCCTCTAACATACCCAAGCATATATTTGTCTTCAATTTTTTATTTTGTATGAAATGTTGATTCGGAAATTAAAATCACTGATTCCAATCAGGCCTGGGTGATATGGAAATAAATTATATCTCATGATTTTTTTTTATATCAGATACATTTCCTTATATAAAATAATCACATTTTTCCTTCCAATATTTAAATCACAGATAACCCTTTGATATCAGAGAACGTTAAAGATTTATTTTCGAACATTTCACGTGCGATCAGACATATCACCGTGTTGGAAGAATTAAAGGTTAGGGCGGAGTGCTATGGATTGGAATAACATATGTGAATTTTATTTAACCCCTTAAGCCCTAGGCCTATTTTGAAGCCTAGCTCTCGAAAATTGCTTACCCAACAAAAAACGGTTGTATTTCAGCAACCAAAAAGAGTATTTGAACCATTTTGGTGTCATTGTAAAGGTATCATCGAGTAGAATTGATAGATGTGTCATTATGCATGTTATCTGTTACTGGTTAGAAGAAATTGAAGATGGAACACAGCAGAAATTTATAATTTTTTTGCTCCGCCTAAAAAAACATAGTTCTATATTGAAAAACTATGGATATTGTGTGAATAGCAGTTATTACTGAATAAAATGTAAATACAACATGTGGAAATTATCTCTGCAAAAGTTGAAACTGATTATGTGAAACAGGAAAAAACTAGAGAGGTTTTAGTACAGGCATATCAGGCACAAACAGTGCCATTTCTATTTCTGTTGTGTAAAAGTTTTTTATTTTAATATCACATAGTGTTCAGTAGACCTAAAATAAACACTTTTGGGCATCTTTCTGGTGACATCAAATATAAACAGTGAAAGCAGCAAAACAAAGTTATATCCATGCGTCTTGCGCCATCTTGTGTCATTAGACGATCTTGCCGACTGACATTCTTATTCTACGCATAAGACTTTCACTCTGAGCTGATTGGTAATTTGTATGAGTGACAACTCGTTGGAATCGTAGAAGCCTATAGAATAACAGCAAAACCTGCAAAACAAGATTGACAATACAGTCAGCCAACCAGGGAGCCGAGAACAGAGCCTCGCCGAAACAGCAGGCTTTTACGAGGATGAAATAAGTCTGCCTAGGAACAAATTACCGTAATAGAAACACCAGGACAGTTTTAAATTATGCACAAGTGATGGACTTATCAGAAAATAGCCTTTATTTTCCAAAGAAATATTTTTTAAACAGCAAAGGTAAGGCTATTTTTTCAATTGTGATTCTGAAAAGCGCTTTTTTTGTTATACTTTGGCTCATATGTCTCCGGTGCTTTGGTGTAGCGTTTTGGGAGATGTATCTTTGGAATCGGTAGTCTCTGCTTTCATTTGAGTGGTTGATTGTGCGTTTAGCACAAAGGCTTGCTGCGGTAGAGGCCGAAATGTGGCGGCTGGGTTGACGAAACTATGTTAACACGATTTGGTTTACAAATATTTATCTATATACCATCTGAGTTGTGTTTGTGGTTGGTAAAAATAGGTTAGATAGCCTTGTAGCGCGAGGTCTTCTGTTTAATTTGATGTGCATTACTATTTTTTCTGTCAGATGTGTTGTCTCAAACCTATTAAAAAAATAATTCCTACTTAAGGGGTTAAACAAATATTATGCCAAATGATATTTTTACTATGAATCAGTATTTCATAGTAAAAATCAAAAGGCACACAGACTGTCAGTAACATGAGTACCACATTTTGAGAGGACTGCACCATCCGTCAGCAACTCCTAAACCTTTTCATTTACAGGTAAACGTATTTGGAGGTTCCACTGTATAACACGAGGCCGTCTTATGAAGTCCTTTTTTTTTTTAATTTAGGAAGCACTATAAGCTAACTGCACATGCTTTTAAAAAAAAGGGGAGGGGGTTAAAGTGTGGAAGTATTTCACTGAAGGGTTAGGTTCAACTCTGGACAGGCAAGTTTCATACAAGCAGTAACATTAGTCAGGATTCTGGCCTTATCCAAGCTTAAACAAGGTAAATGAACAATGGTTGCTTGGTAGATTCCAGCCAGGTCATTTTACTAATGTTGGCTAATGCATTAAGAGTGATAGTACAAAAAATAACTGAAAAATTCACCTGCTGAAGTTAGCATCTGATTTCTGATCCAATCAATACAAGTCTATTTCACTTCTTTAGGGAATTTGCATCACATCTGATCTGCTCTAGTTCAGTACTTAGACTGCTCCAAACTACACTGAATTATTTAGTACTACAAGTTATCTGAAACATTGTGTTGATGAAAACATGAGGAGTCAGTTTGGTGCAGAATAATCACCTCTATCTTAGATCAGTGTTTTTTTTTTGCTTGCTTTCTTAACTCCAAAAACAACGGAATGATCCTTTTTGTGGTTCACCTAAATAAAAAAGGAGGGATTTACAAACAGTTTTTAAAGAATTAATTTATGATAGAATGAACCTGTGTTCAGGTTGGGTCTAAGGTGTTTATGCTATGAATTAGACATGAACTGAAAAAAAATACTGCAGTGATAAAAAAAAATATTTAAGTGCATTCAGTTTGACAAACTTTTAACCAAATTTAATGAAATTTGTTACTATGTGGGGGCATTGGGGTGAAAGTCTTATGTATGTAAACTGGGTCATAAAACAAACTGGGCTGAAATAATCATGAAATATTGACATATTAATCAACAGCCAAAACATCCTAGTTATAGTTCTACAGTTTGGTACCAACACACACACACCCTGCTCCCTGTCCTATAATGATGCTCTTTAACCAATTTTTCAAAACTACATTAGAACTCAGGTTTGAGTTTTTCCATATAGGATAATAAAATATATTTGACTTTTTGAAGAGGGGTTCTTTTGAAGAGTTTCTGAATATTTTGCATCTTGCCTTCAGTTAAGTTATAACTTTGTTTTTCTAAACTCTTGTAATCACCTGGTCAGATTTAACAAACACTACTTTATAAATCTGTACACTGCATGTCAGCACTTTGTTTCTAAGTGGTCTTATTTCCAGTGTTGACCATGGTTAGAAACGTTCCTACAGCATACTAAGCAAACAATATTTGATTGGTTTATTTCGGCTCGCCATACCTAGTTACTCTGGCCAAATCCAACAGTCATTCTTTGTTTTCTTGTTCCGTGTTTCACATGCCGAGGACCTCTTATGGACTGCTAGCCACTGTGGTCCTTAGTGGAAATAACCACATATTCATTTAATAAAAGTGAAATAATAATGTGAAGGTTCCTGAAATGGTTTGCATTAATTGCTTTGAAATCTGTGCTGCTCTTGGCACTGCTCAGATCAGTTGTTTTTCTGGACAATCCCAGATTGTTCCACTATAGGTGAAATATCAGCTCTTCATAACCACTCAATAGAACCCCTTATCAAAAACATCTAAGCTATGACTTTAATGTTGAATATTGTGTAGCACAATGTGAGGAGTTGGTTAACATCATAGCACACAGTGAGTTACTGAGGAGGCCACTGAAAAAAGAACATTTAAAGGGATATTCCTCCTCCCTGTCAACATGTTGCCATATTCCCCAGAGTTAGAGAAATGAGAAAAAAGCATTTATAGCCAACCCAGTAATTCTGATCTGACAGCAGTCTGTTTGCTTTAGCTTAGCATAAACCAATGTGAGTGCAGCCACTTACATTGGTTTATAATGTATGTAAATGGGAACTACTAGCATGCCGAAACAAACAGCCTGCTGCCAGATCAGGGAATTACTGGACTGGTTAGAAGATACTTTATTTTTTTTACGTAGAGTCCCTTTAATGAGAGTGAGCCCCATTTCTAAATTGTTTACCACAGAAAAAGAAAAAGGGGCATAATAAAGGTTTCTGAGATGATGGCTACATAGGAATTTAGACTTGTGGGAAGAAATAAATTTGTTTGAAGCTTTGATTGCCACAAACCATCCGAAAAATGCAGAGGAGAAAAAAAAGAAAATTTAGCAAGTAAAATGTCTGCATTTTTAGTGGAGCTTTGAAATTAGCCCCAGGCCACAGTTATTTACTGAACTTCAAAAGAATCCTGAATTTTTCCAAAAAACACCTAAATGGCTCAAATTAAATATAGAAATACTGTAACTGACCATGGAAAATAGAGAACATGTAACGGGAAGAAATCTCTTTAGATCAGCTAAACTAATAAGGTTCAGTAGTTGGGGTCAATACCCGATCAATCTGCTTTAGAATATCTCCAACTTTCATTATTTCATTCCTTTGACTTGTTGCTGGGGTTTTGGCCACGGTTGAGCCAGCTTAAAGGATTTCTGTTGAAACAAGATTGTGGCAGAAAGCTTAGCTGAGATAATTTGGCCTTTTGGAAACGATAACCTTTTGACTCTTTTTCTGCTGATTATTTTCCATTTGTGCCACTGTGTGACTTCATAGCAAGTATAACAGAGCAGTGAGTAAGATCAAAAACGAATGATTTGTCGCTGGTCATGGGTTTTTTTTCCCTAACATGCGCCTTTAAACAGTTCCATTCAGTGAAGGGGGCTTCATTCCACTTTTCCCTGTGGACTCTTGAGATCTGGAAGAAAAAGGCCAAAAGTGCTCGTTTGAGAAGCGGCCAGCCTGTAACGTAGCGTCATAAAGAATCTGTTTTTGCAGGAAGTGGCTTGCCCTCAACAGTGTGTCCACTTGACCTCTGCTAGCTAAAGCCACTTGAACTTGCACACTGTGTAAGCTTCTCAGACATTTCCACAGCATCCAAAATATAAGAAGAGCTGCAGCAGTCCTATGAATCATCCCCTTGTCTGACGTAAGAGAAACGGCTCGGGAGATGTTGCAGGTTGTCACCGCTGGAAGTTTAACGTTGAAAGGAAAACCTTTTTCCCCCCCAACTCTTCACACTAACACAGAAGTTGCTCTCTGATAAGAGAGCATAGGGACATGTGGATATCTAATCCTAATTCCTTTTCTCTAACCCAAATTACCCCACGTCAGTCTAACCCTTTTTCAAGCGCAGGGCCTTCTTAACACACCAACACAGGTTTTCAGCATCCAGGAGAGGTACGGCCCTCTGCCACCACGTCAGCACCAAGCACCCGTCAAAGCCAGCGAGCCGCTCTGCTTTAGGATTACGCATTTTGCTTTGGTTTTTACCTTCAACTGGACTTTAATGTGGGCCAGAAATCCTGTATGCAGGTGTAGTTCTGCCCTAACTTAACTATTTGGGATGCATGGCCACTCTAAGGTTTGGGCAGACCCAACCGTTTGCTTTTAACGGATGTGTGTCCAGGCTGGAGACTGGTTCTGCTTCCTTTCCATTGTCTGTCTCTTCTTTTGATGCCCGTCCACTTTACTGGGTTAGCTACCTCTAAGCAGCTCTGGTTGCCATCTTCTAACCCTGAATTGTGTGACAGAATGGACTCCTAAGCTTTTACCTGTCAGTTCATACCTCCTACAGTTTAGTCTTGCTTTTGCATATGAGTCCTGCTAAATCTATTAAGATGCAAATTGTCCCAGCACTGTGATTTGTTAGTTGGTAGTCAGCTTTAGGGAGCGTGTTTGGATTTAAATGGAAGTGCCTCTACCCGTAGAAAGGTGTCATTGTTGTGCCTCTTGTATTCTGTCTGCTGCTTGTAGGTCTCCCTCTCCAGAGCCCATCTACAACAGCGAGGGCAAACGGCTGAACACCCGCGAGTATCGCACTAGAAAGAAGATCGAGGAGGAGCGCCACTCCCTCATCACAGAAATGATTGCTCTCAACCCCGACTTCAAGCCTCCAGCAGACTACAAGTATGTCAACCCACTCACACCTCCTCCACTCTTAGGAGCAGGAGTACAGCGAAGTTAGGTTTTACACAGAAAAGGCTGAATTTGCTTGTACCAAAAATAGAAATCTATAAAAGCTGATTGTTCTGTTAACTGCTGCTGGTAAACACATTCTTTCCGTGTAGAAACAGATAAATCCTCCTGTAAACTGTTGAGAAACCCCTCCAAATGTTGTCCATGTGTCCACCAGGCCTCCAGCCACCAGAGTGAGCGACAAAGTTATGATCCCCCAAGATGAATACCCTGAAATCAACTTTGTTGGCCTGCTGATTGGGCCGCGGTAAGTTGGCGCTGATTGCTTCACATACCTTAACCCAGCTGCTTGTTCTGGCCTCCAGTGGCTGAATGGTAGATGCTTTGGTTCAGTGATGCTTTACTCTGTCTGTAGTGGTAACACACTGAAGAACATTGAGAAAGAATGCTGTGCCAAGATTATGATCCGGGGAAAAGGTTCTGTGAAGGAAGGAAAAGTGGGCCGTAAAGATGGGCAGATGTTGCCGGGTGAAGACGAGCCTCTGCACGCCCTGGTTACCGCCAACACCATGGAGAACGTGAAGAAAGCCGTGGAGCAGGTCAGCTCCTCTTACCTCTAATCACCAGGGACCCAAACTGGGACCAGATTAGGCTTCCTCTTTTTTTAGTGCTGTTAAACTCTTTGTAGCAATGAATAGATTCTAACCTTGTTGAACAGATTCGCAACATCCTGAAGCAGGGCATCGAGACCCCAGAAGACCAGAACGACCTCCGGAAGATGCAGCTGAGGGAGCTGGCCAGACTCAATGGCACACTGAGGGAAGATGACAACAGGTGGGTTCATCAGGCGGCCCATTGGCTGGCTGTTTCTGTCCAGAATGCCATCATTCAGTCTAACGTGGCTCCTATTGTTGTAGGATCCTCCGTCCTTGGCAGAACTCTGAGCCGCGCAGCATCACCAACACCACACTCTGTACCAAATGTGGTGGAGCTGGTCACATTTCCTCTGACTGCAAGTACACCAGGTAATGTTCAGAAGGTGGTGCATGCTGTTGCTGCTGCTTGCAGATGTTTGACCAGGGTTTCTGTCTGGTTGTGCAGCAGCTTTGCAGGCCAGAGAGCAGCAGGCGGGGAGCCCCCTCAGTCAGCCCAGGACAAGGCCCGGATGGATAAGGAGTATCTGTCCCTCATGGCCGAGCTGGGGGAGGCTCCTGTGCCATCCTCAGGAGGAGGACACTCCAGTAATCAGTCAGGAGCGATGCGCGGCTCTGGGCCATCCAGCAACCAGCCGCCTCCGGTCAGTTTGGGGCACCAGATGTCTCTCTTGTGGCCATAGAAGTGGCTGATGTTGATCTGTTTTTTGCTCCACAGAATCGGCCTCCCTGGATGACCTCTGCTCATACTGAGAACAGGACGTACCCTGGGATGGGGGGGCCTACTGGGCCTGGAGGCCCTCAGAACTTCCCTCCCCCCATGCCCAACATGGCAGGACCCCCGATGCCCCCTAACCCCAATGGCATGCCTCCACCTTGGATGCAGCCTCCTCCACCTCCGATGGGCCAGGGACCCTCTCCTCACGCACACCCCATGGGTAAGAGCCGTCAGCGCCAGGAAAACCACATCAGCGTCTGATTAAATGAAGG
Organism: Apricaphanius iberus; assembly: GCA_028564705.1. NCBI lineage: Eukaryota > Metazoa > Chordata > Actinopteri > Cyprinodontiformes > Aphaniidae > Apricaphanius > Apricaphanius iberus. The sequence continues at coordinate 1,395,561 of JAPXFQ010002620.1, forward strand.
CTGGCTGACTGTCAGAGTGCCTGAATGTTAATCAGTGTTGGTGCTGACTGAAGTCCTCCAGCAGTCAGGCTGATCATGTTACTCTGTGCTCACTTCTCCTGACAGGGGGGCCATTGTTGTTGTTGGTAAGGATCAGACCTGAGTAGGACCACTGGAGGTGAACCATACGGGAGGAGGGATCAGAATAAAGAACTGAATTATTGTTCCTATTAGGGATGCACCGAAAATTCGGTCACCGAAACTTTTCGGCCGAAAATGACCCAAAAGAACATTTTCGGTTTTCGGCCGAAAGACCTAAATCGCAGAAACAACACATCCGAAACTTTATTAATTTGAATTATATTGTACATTGTTGATATGTCAGTGCTAAATAAATATCTTCATAGTTTTGTAACTGATTTATTGCAATGCCTTGATTTTAGTGAGGTTAGTACACATCATAGCCATAAATGCTATCGTTATAATAATTGACAATCATTTCTTTCGGTGTTTCGGCTTTTGGCCTTAGTTTTCTTCATTTTCGGTTTCGGCCAAGAGTTTTCAGTTTGGTGCACCCCTAGTTCCTATGAATTGTTGTCCACGCTGACACATTGCAGCCGGCCTGGAGGGGGGCTTTCCAGCTGGGATCTACAGGAAAGATACCTTGTTGGCATAACAACGGACATCACGTCAAATGTGATGCTTTAAGTAGCTGAATAAACTTGGTCCTAGTGCTGTCCATTTGTCCCCCCCCCCCCCAGAGGTCCACCTCAGAACTCTCAACATCATTGGTGTTTCAGCTAAACCTTAACTGGAACTTCTTGTTTCCCATTTAGGTCTGATCCCGCCTCCAATGGGGATAATGCCACCCCCACCTCCTCCCCCTGGGAACCAGCCTCCTCCTCCTTCTGCTCCCCTGCCACCATGGCAACAGCAGGCTCCGCCCCCACCTCCTACTAGCAGCATGGCAACAAGTACACCTCTACCATGGCAACAGAGTAAGAGTTACACATCTGTAGTTAGAAATCATGGTATTTTCTGGTTGACTGTTATACTGTTAACACTTATTATTCACACTCATCTAATGGACACAGAATGGAAGAGTTGAATCATGGAACATACAGTAAATAACATTCCTAATGTCAGAGTTGATGTCAGCTTTGCTGTCTGAAATGTAATCTGTCAGTGTTTCCTAACCCTGACTGCCCTGCATGTTTTACATGTTTCCCTACACATTAAACAGCTAGTTAAGATAAATGGTAAAAGCCTGTTAATCAGCCATCAAATGAAATCAGGTGTAAGAAAGCAGGGAAACATCTAAAATAGGGATAGGAGATGAACAATCTATAACGATAGTATTAAATATCAGCCTATATTGATATACATTACAACCAGAGGTTGTATTAGACATGTTTTTGTCCATCATTTTGACCGACAGTGCCCGGTCATTATCATTTCAGTAGTGTTTATTTTGTATTTGTTTTAAATATTTTATCCATACAAGCTGAGCAGAGAACTGCTTGTAATTAAACAATTGGACTAAATTACCAATTCCTGCTGCCGTTTGTTCTCTATGTATATCAATATAGGTTGTGTTAGGCATAATACGTTTTTACTTCAGCCTAATCCCTTACGGTCGTGTTGTACACAAATAACGGAAATGTTTGTTTATTGTTTGAAGTAATGAAATGACCGAATAAACTACTACTACTACTACTACTACATTGAACTGAAATGTGCACCAATTTGTGCATAATTAAATAGTGGGATTACTGCAGAGGTTTATGTAATGAGGTTTTTGATTTTTGCCTGAGACAGATGAGTTCTCATGTGGGTTAAGATGTTCTGCTAAATGAAACATTTCTCCAATTATCCCGATGTGAAGTTGAAAAGACTCCGATCTATCGGTTTCCTGATCCGTAAAGTACCACTCAGCAGGAAAGCCAGCAGCAGGCCTTGTTTGGCACACACTGGGATCTTTAGAGCGCGTCTAACCAGCTGCACCGGCCACAGTTGCTCTCTGAAGCTTCAGTAACTCTTCAATGTGCAGTCAGCTCCAAATCAGTGAGACATATACGGTCTCTGGAAATCTTTTCTTTAATTGATTTATTTACCTAGTCTCCGTGTTTAGAGTTGAACATAAATGCACAATGGTGGCACCTGTTCAGAGATTCGAGTACTAATCAGTAAAAATTCAGATTTTTTTGTCAGCGTTCTTAAAAAAAGGTCAAATAATGAAAATATTTGGTTAATGCGTCCCCAGGTCACAACATAAAACAAATCGGCCTTTTCTCTCAATGCTCAACATTCCCTGATAATAGTTAGATATCAGGAAACTATTTTTGATTAAAAGAATTAAAAGTTCAGTAAGTCAAGTATTATGCAACCCTTTGTGAATAATTAATGATTAGTGCTGGGCAAAATGGATTTAAAAAATCTTCACCTTTTTTGTATGCCAAACTTTGATAATTAAATTATCACAAATGTATTGAATAAAAAGAAATGACTCCCAGAAAACCTTTTTTACAACTTGCTTTTATTTCGGTTATCCACTGTTTGAGTTGGCCTGGTCTTAATCCAGATAAAAAACGCTCTGAGACGGGATGACAGCACAAACCCAGGAGATGCAGTTTTGGATCCATTTGTTTCTTGATTTTCCCAAAAGTCACCATAAAGAGAAAATTTGATAAATTGATATGATCGATGTCTTGCCCAGCCCTAATCTAAATTATCCAGCTCAGTGTTCCTTGGGGAGCAGATCTGGGAAACAGTCTAGTAAATGAAAAGTGACGTGTGAGTGTTGACTGGAGAGAAGAGACAGCTGAGCCAACATGGCGGCGCATGTTTCCAGACTTGATGGCGTGTCCTCTCGTTCTGCAGATACCACCACCACCTCCAGCCCCAGCTCTGGAAGCCTGCCGCCATGGCAGCAGCCCCAGCAGCCTGCCGTCTCTGCAGCCCAGCCGCCTCTACCAATGGGCAGCCAGTCCATGGTACCGCCTCCTCCTGGAGTACAGCCTCCACTGCCCCCCGGTGCCCCCCCTCCACCACCACCTCCTCCACCTCCGGGATCTACCGGCATGATGTACGCCCCGCCGCCGCCCCCGCCACCCATGGACCCCTCTAACTTTGTCACCATGATGGGTATGGGGGTCCCAGGCATGCCGCCGTTTGGCATGCCCCCTGCTCCCCCTCCACCTCCTCCACAGAACTAACCCTGCCACAGAAAAGTTTCCTCCCCCCTGCAGAACGTCACACACCAGCTATCAACTGACTGATGCTTCATCCTAAGCGTCCACTTACTCAAAAGAAAGCTGTATAAGCAGCGCTTGAATTTTATTGTCCCCGTTTTGTTGCTGAAACAACAAAGTGCTGTTCACCCAGACTCTAAAGTTTCTTTTCTGATTTTAAATTGGCACCTGATGTGAGCAGCAGACGTGTCGAAGTTCCTTCTATTAGTTATGTTGGTTCTAGACTGAATTCATCGACGACGACTGTTCAGAGTCATAGTTCAGCCCAAACATGTCATCAGTCCACCATTCCCTCCACTGGTTTTAACCTGTTGAAGCTCAGCCTGCATGCTTCACCTGAGACGCCTCATACTCTCTGAAGTCACAACTTTATATTTCTGTCTTGGCTTTGAGCTGAATAAGATGAATATTTTTGTAATAAGTGAAGTGTATGTTAGTTCTGTAAACCGTTGGTAGTTCTGAGACTGGTTCTGGAAAGGAAAGCCCCTTGTTTTTATGTTTGGTTCCTACCAAGCCTCCGAGGTGGACTCTAAGGTGTTCTGCTAACTTCTGGCTGGCGGAGAATCTTCTTGGTTCTGTATCTCTGTGCTCTGAGGACAATGTTCAGTGTGTTTCTGTTGCTTATGTAAAGAGCTGAATAATCTTTGTCTCTCAGGCTGTTGGAGGAAGATGTTTGTTTTTGGCATAACTCTGTGTTCTGAATGGAAACTTGTTGAAACCCTGCTTGGTTTAGTAATAAACTTATCGAAGTCACCTTTTTGTGCCCCCTGCTTTCTCTCTTCAGGCCTTTATTTGCCTTGTAAGGATTGTTTTTCCCTTCTAGGATCTCTTGGCAGCCTTTCCAACATTATGTAACATGGTGTTCCTGCTGCTTCCTTTCAAAGCTGACTTGGATTTTCAGTTCAGAGCTCTTGGCTCCCCATCAGATTCTCTCCCTAAACTACAACAGACATTTTAGTTTTTCCTTTTTGACAATGGATCAGTTGGCTGCAGTTACCTAAAACTTTCTTCTGACTGTTGGACATGTTGATTCATTACAGGCTTAGCTGCTTGGTTAAAGACTTAATTGTCAGATGACAGTCCCCATTCGATTTAAGTGCCTGCTGATGCCAAGAACTGATTCATCTACCACACCAAAAAACATTTTCTTCTCTTCTTGTCCCAATAAATGATGAATTAGATAAAAAATAAAATATTGATAAAAATGACCACAAAACAAAAAAATTCAACTGAAACATACCAATTTTCTGTGAAATTATTGCAGAGTTTACACATTTTAAGTATCTTTAACTGATACTGATACAGAACATAAGAACAGTATCTGCACTGATGCCCAATACCATTATCCATGCATCCCTAATACAAATATGTCCCAATCAGCCTTTTAGGCCTCTAATCCTAATCCCATTTTTGGACCTCAAATCCAATCTGATTTTGAGTCCAGATCTGATATTTTGCCTCTAGTATTGAAATTCATAAAATTTAAATATATTTTTAGCCTGTACCTCAACTTTTTATTATACTAATTTCATTAATGAGCATAACCTTAATGTAAATCCCATGAAATTAAAGACATAGAGAATTGAAGGTCAGCTTCAGTTTAATAGATTAGAAAAATAAAAAACAAAGCAGTTACACAGTACAGTATTATAAAGAAAAGTAGTTGCGGCAGATTATTCGCCGGCGTGCGTAATGTTGCCTTCCACTGTCATGGGATCACATTTACCTTATAGACACGTTGAATGTTATTGTTTCCATCCGGGTATTTTCGCGCATGCGTACAACAATGGAGGGCAAAAAGCTTCCACACCGCTATGCATAACCATGCGGTCGCAGTCGAACAGTTAGACAAACAAAATAAAACCTAAACTATCTTTGGGCAGATAATCGAAAATGTCACATCAGAAAGCTAACAGCATGTAGCACAAAGGTTCCAGACCGTTAATGACAGTTTACTAGCAAGCTACGGGAAGAAACTCATCAGATATTACCACCGCCAGTTTAGTATGGAGAAATCTACAATTATAAGATCAACATGCCTCAACTTTACACAGCAGAACCAACAAGACATACAGTCATTAGGAAAACCCCCAGTGCTCGACTCTACTAACACATTTTTATACCGATCCATCATCAACACAGCAGTTTGAGTCACAACAACCAAGTTACCATTCAGCCATTTTAAACCCCGACAGGCCGCTATATATAACTTAACCAGATTACTGACATGTCATAGACATATTCACAACCCAGAGACAACAACACGTTACGGAGTTACAAAGCTATTTCACGGCGAACTGACATTTTACACTATACAGGCTGCGTTAGCTCTCTGTGTGAAAATAGTTAGCTAATGACATTACCATCAGGCTAAGCGCAGTACCACGGCTTTAAACAGGCGCGCGTAAAGAAATAAAATAATGAACATGTAATGGAACAACCGTTCGTACAACCAGTAACATGTAAGAAAGCTGAGATAGCTAAAAGCTAGCCCACCGAGTTAGCTTCCAGACCGTTTCAAACAGCTAACAAGCTACGGGCAGAAATGACCACCGCCAGTTCAGTTTACAGATATCTGCATTATTTGATCATCATGCCTCAACTTTACACAACAGAAGTAAAGAAGACATACATATATTAACATCAACTTACCTCCGTTTGTGCGGATGAGCAGATTCATTTATCAGACTGGATCCCTGAATGGATCGTCATCTAGCTCAGCCATGGATGGCAGCGTATTTCATCTGCTGGAAACCTATTAAATATAATAATTATTTTTTCTATTTCTGCAGCCTACAGTGCTGCACATGTTAACCATGCTGATAGATTTTTCCTTAACCGCCATGTAGCAGCGATCTAACTGCAGCTGTCATATAATAACAATAGAAGGCAGTGGGAGCTAAAGGTCTTTCTGCCCTCCAGAGAGAGGCTGGGGGGCGGGCTCTCTGGTGCGTGACGTCACGTTTCAACGTGTCCATATTGTTGAGGAAACACCAGTGTTAGAAAGTCCTCATTGTTCTAAGTTGCAGTATTATTGGTGTTTTCATTATAAGCTGAAATCCTATGATCATGAATACATTTCTGATCATTTTCAGTGCAGTTGTGCGTCTGCCTTTTTATTCCTCTTCTGCTGCAGGAGCTAAGAAAGTCCAAGAATTGGTTATTCTGTTACGCTGCTTTTTGATGAGACTCCTTGTTTACACTGCTGCAGGGATTTAGTTTATATATATATATACAGTGCTCTGCATAAATGAGTACACCCCTTTTAAAAGTATGAATTTAATCAGTAGCTCAATGATTTCCAAACCTTCCACAAGACCGAGTTTTATTGAACACTTATTTAACACCATAACATGGAATTAAGGTTAATAATCTAATTTAGATCTCAAAATCTTCAGTTTTTCTCAAATTGGTTGAAGCAAAAATAAATACATCCTGCAACAAAAACTACAACATCTAGTATTTTGTATGAGCGCCATGATTTTTAAGGACAGCACCAAATCTTCTAGGCAATCTAGGCAACATCTATCTTTTTTCCGTTCTTCAAGAATAACCTATTTTAGAGCCTGGATGGAGAGGGATTCTCAACTTGTCTCTTCAGAATTCCCCACAGGTGTTTGATTGGGTTCAGATCAAGAGACAAACCTGGCCATTCAATCACCTTCACCCTATTCTGCTTCAGAAATGCAACAGTAGCTTTAGATGTGTGTTTTTGGATCATTGTCGTGTTGAAAAAGTGACGGCAGCATCGTCTCCTTCGGTATAGAGCAGTACATTGTTGAGTTCATGATACCATCAATGAAATGCAGCTCCCCAACACCAGCAGCACTTATGCACCCCCACATAATGACACTGTCACCACCATGTTTTCACTTTGAAATCCTCACCTTTTTGACACCATACAGGTTTTAAACCATTAGTTCCAAAAACAGTGATCTTGGTCTCATCACTCCAGAGTATAGAGTCCCAGTAGTCTTCATTTTTTCTGCATGGGCCCTAGGAAATTCTAGGCGAGCTTTTTTATGCATGGGCTTTAGGAGAGGCTTCCTTCATGGATGATACCCAGCATGCCATTCCTCTGCAGTGTGCGCCATATGGTGTCCCGGAGAACGGTCACTCCAGTTTGGCTTTCTACTACTTTAGCTAACTGCAGTGAACTTGCATGCCGATTTTCTTCAACCCTTCTCATCAGAAGACGCTCCTGTCGAGATGTTTACTTCCGTGGACGGCCTGGATGGCCTTGTAAGATGGTTGCACTTCCATCTCTCTCAAAATTTTTTATCACCTTTGCTACAGTATTTTGACTGATATGTCAAGCTTTGCTGATCTTCTTGTAGCTCTCACCTTTTTTGTGTTAAGAAACGATTTCCTCTCTCAGATTTCTCTTCCATGGGGAGCCATTACTGATGGCATGAGATGGGAAGGTAAAGTAATGGCCTTTTTTATTGTCACATGTCTGCTGGACACCTCTTAAATGAATAATTAGACTCACCTGTGGTTGAATGCCTGTTAATTAGAAGTTTTTAGTTTTAAGTTTGGCTTTTCTCATAGGACTATAATTGGGGTGTACTCATTTTTGCAACATGGGCTTGCATGAATTTGTTAGGCAAATCACTTTTTTGTGTGTTCAAATGAACAAATCTTCTTTGCGATCAATGGCCCACATTTGTGGGATTATTTTCTAGTTTAGTATATCATAGAAAATGCTGATTCTGAAAGGAAACTAAAGGTTTTCTGACAAACATAGTTGGGGTGTACTCATTTATGCAGAGCACTGTATATCTGTTGGAATTGAGGTATTCCAGTAAATCACACTTGCTTACACTGAATTAAGACATGCTATTGAAGATTAGAATATTACATCGGGGCAATACAAATATTTAATATAGAAATATGGGATTAAAAGCATTAAGCATTTTCTATCTAAAGAAACCCATCAGATTGCATTGAGTCATTAAGTTGCAGGATTCACTCTTCCTGGACCAATATGTACAGGAAGAAACCTCCAGCAGAACCAGAACCTGGCCATGTATGAGCGGTCATCTTCAACAACCGTCTAGAAATTTGAGAAGACAGAGCAGAGACACAGAAAGAACAGAAGAACTGATGTAAAGAGTTTTTTCTATGTTAAAGAATGTGTGTAGTTCATAACAGGACTGGGAGAACATTCGGTTACTGTGACCTTTATCGCATTTGATGCCTCCCTCAAACAAGGCATCAAAGAACGTCAGACCAAGTGGAGCTTCTACGGAGAGAAAAGTTCAGTCGAAATAATACACTTGGAGAGATTTAGAAGACTGTTGGAGGACAGACTACACCTTTTTTTCAGTCTGAGCCTAGAGCAGCAGAACTACAGATATAACTCAGGATAACCTAAGCCATTCTAACTATAAGCTTTATCAAAAAGGAAGGTTTTAAGCTTAGTCTTAAAAATAGACAGAGTATCTGCCTCATGGACCAAAACACGGAGCTGGTTCCACAGGAGAGGAGCCTGATAACTAAAAGATCTGCCTCCTATTCTACTTTTAGAAATCCTAGGAACTACCAGTAGACCTGCATTCTGAGAACAAAGTGCTCTGTTAAGCAATTAATCTGACAAACAAGCCTCACAAAAATGCAAATAAATATTTAAAAGTGACTGCATATTTGATTAATTCCTAGACTAAGTCTCTCAATAATGCAGAGATTGAAAAAGAATATCCACACCTGTCTTTATTTTCAGCAGCATGTCTGTAAATTTCCATATATTTTGAATATTTTTCATATAAAGTCAATGATCTATCCAGGTGGAAAAATGCATCAGCAGTTCCTGTGGCGGCTGACGAACAAAGGGTGGAAATATGGATGAGCAAATGAAATCAAATCATGATGTATTTATAATTGGTCTCGTAAGATAAATGCCTTATGGAGAATATAAATATAGAGCATCAGTATTGGGGCAGGAAACCCCACAGTAGTAGACGGGTACATCTAAAAACTTATTGTGAAAATTTTCCATTTATTTCTCCATCATCAGATTAAGTATAAATAAAATAACATATCAATGCTTCATTTCATGAAATATTAATTATGGCTTACATTTACAGATAAAAAGACAACATTCAATGTAGTAGAAAATCAGAATCTTGAAAAAAAAATTATATATTTGAAACTCATGGTGTCACTCCCTAATCAACTAAATCATTCAAAACACCTATAAAAGTTTGCTGAGCCTCCAAATCCAGGACTCGAGGGCCAGTGTCCTGCAGGTTTTTGTTCTTTCCCTGGTTCAACACACCAGGATCAAATAATGGCTGGTTAGCAGACCTCTGCAGAACTTTGCCACGCTGAGGAGGAAGCTGGACAATTTGAATCAGCTGTGTTGGAGCAGAGACACATCTAAAACGGGTAGGGCACCGGTCCTTGCGGCCTGGATTTGGAGACCCCTGCTCTAGAATGGTCTCTCTGTCTGGGTCAGTAGGGCACAATCATGGAGAAGACTGCTGACTGGACAGAGGTCCAAAAGACCGTTACCGAAGCCTTCCACAAGGAGGGAAAGACAATAAGGCCACTTATAAAGAAGCTGCTGGTTAAAAGAGTGATACATCCCAAAATGTCCATGGAAAGTTGAAAGGAAGGAAAAAGTGTGGGCAGGAAAGGTGGACCAAAAGGGATAACCACAGTTTAGCACCATCAAGCAAAATCCGTTCAAATAATCTGGGGTAGCTTCACAGGGAGGAGACTGAGGCTGGAGTCAAAGCATCAAGAGCCGCGACATAGACGGATTCTATACATGAGCAACAAATATCACAATAATCTTTTTAGTTGAAAGTAAAGTTTTCATTTCAATATTCCAGAATCTAGGATGTTTGAAGTTCAGTGAGACGTTTCCACAGTGTGTGGTAATCTGGGGGGAGATGCCATCTACTGGTTCTGGTCCATTGGGTTTTCTGAAGTTCACACTCAACCCAGCCATCTATCAGAACATTTTAGGGCTCTTCCTTCTGCTGACCAGCTTCATGGAGATGATGATTTAATTTTCCAGCAGGACTTTGCAGCAGCTCACTCTGCCAAAGGTATCAAAAGCTGGTTTAATGATGATTGTGTCACTGTGCAAACTGGGCTGACTTCTAAGCCTGTAGAGCAGTATTTGACAAACTTTTTACAGTTGGTACCACCTGAGAAAATGTCGAGCTTTCCAAGTACCACGATCATGACCAACCTAAGCATACAGTAGAGAAGGCTTACCCTTAGGCTATTAACAAAGGAGACTTATTTACTCCTAATAAGGATTATTTATTGATAATTGTTGCTAGCCACCAACTGGCTGTGTGAATGGTACATTTTTAAATTTATTTTCAAAAATTATTTAGAACTTTCCTCCAAGTACCACTAGGGAGAGCTAGCGTACCACTCGTAGAACGTGTACCACAGTTTGAGAATCATGGCCATAGAGAATCTATGGAGTATTGTCAAGAGGAAGAAGAGACACGAGAGCAAGCAATACAGATGACCTGAAGGCTGCTATCGAATCAACCTGGGCTTCCTGAACACTGCGCCAGAACCACAGGATGATCTTCTCGAGGCCACGCCACATTAACGCAGTAATTCATGCAAAAGCCTCAACCATGTGTTAAATGGATAGAATTGAACTTATTTTTCAGAAGCCTGACGTTTAAAAAATGAATTTTCATTAGTAGGCAAAAATCGGTCTGGAGTGCTGTTTGGATGTGACCTCAATGTGGATAGGAGTACCTCTGTCCAACCTTTTTTTTTATTCAAGTTTATCTCTTTTTTTTAGTCTTACGTAATGTTCTAATTTTCTGAGACTGAATTTTAAGTCTCTATAATCTATAAGTCATCTTCATCTAAATCATAAGAAATAAAGACTAGAAATATTTCATTCTACTTTTAATGAAACCATAAGTGACGAAACATCAAACATTTGAGTGATAATCTAATTTTTGGAGATGTTCCTCTATATATGGAACTTTCATGCTGACATGTGATCTTAGCAGTAACATACAGAGTGTATTACCTTGTTGCAACAAAGAGCAGTTATGACCAAAGGCATCAGATGTCAGGAAATACTGAAATCAAAAGAATCTGTTTAATACACGTTATAAACCAATGAGAAATAGTTGACAGAGATGTAGAAAAAAAATGGTGGTGTTGCAGCCATCCAGAACCTTACAAAAGGGTTTCTGCCCCTGTTAATCATTTATGTTTTTACACATTAGGTGGTAGATTAACAAAGAATTATAAAGGAAAAGGTTCCAATTTATTATTATTATTTTCACATATAGTCAATAGTGTGCCTGCATATTAATTTTGGCTTCCTGAGTCAACCATTTATGCATGTCCCTAGCAGTGGCCGCATCTCCTATTTTTTTGTTGCGAGTCCATTTGACTGAATGTGTAAAAAAACAAAACTTTTACAGCTCAGTTTTTTTTAAATGACATTTTCAATACAAAAAATGTTTCATTTATTTTAAATCCAAACAAGGAGAACTACATCTAACAATGAGATTAAATGATTGCACTTAGAATGCAAACAGATCACCTGCTGTGGCCTGAACAGTCTTACATCTTCCTCCTGCTCCAAATGGAACTAAAATGCTCACCGACTTGTGTGTAATCAAATAGTGACAGATGTGTTCTTATGGGGGTTTACATTTTGTTCTGGAGGCTGAATCCTCGCTCTGCTGCCACACTGGAGACTGAGAAGCACCACTTCATCCAGTTTGGAAATTAGGGAACATTTCTCCAATTGACGTGATCAGAAGTTGAAAAGACTCTGAATGAGCTGCTTCCTGATCCACAAGTTATAGTTTCAGATGGAGGAAATCCCACAGCCAAGGCAGGTATCCAGTTTCAAGATTACCAAGGCCTATCCAGGGGCAAAACCATCATCCTTAAAGTGAGGGGGGAAATTTTTCTTATATTAAGTGATTAACCATCCTTTCATTTTCAATTGCACCTTTCCTCTGTGGCTAAGGAACAATTATATCACTGTTGCACAAATAGTGTGCTGGCTGAATTATCAGCAGTTTTAGTAGTGGTTTAAATACATTTATTAATTTCAATTATTTCTATCAATTAGAGATGCAACGATACCACTTTTTTCAAACCGATATGATATAGATACTTGGATTTGAGTACTTGCTGGTACCAAGTACCAATACAGATACTCCTACTACACAAAAATGCAATACATTTGAAGTCGGATTTTATTTTGTGAATTAGAGGAAGAAATAAAATATTAACAACAATGAAAACAAAACTAAAATAAACATTTTCTGTGAAATGATTGCAGAGTTTCCACATTTTAAGTTTCGGTTCATGGTATCTGTTAACTTTAAGTAATACGATACAGTACATGAGAATGGTATGGGCCCCGATACCGGAATCGGTGCATTGCTACAATCCACAAAATGAAAAGTTACAAGGTGCTACATGCTCAGCAGAAACAAATAAGTAAGCCGAATTGTCTCAACTGACTGTTGGAGTCAGTCTGGAAAGATTTCACAACAAAACATAAAGAATGAAGGTTCAAGTTCAGACACTGGCTTCAGCAAATTACAATTCAATTCTGTTTATTTATATAGCGCCAATTCACTACAGAGGTACTTTCCAAGAAAAGTAATTTCAATCCAACTATACAAACATTCCAATCAGTTAACAGTTTTCTGTTTAAGTAATTCCAGCAGATTGAGCCAGTGATATGAGGCTGTGCCCTGAACATGCAGATTCCAACCACAGCAATCCCTGCTACTGAACAAGCATGTTGCGACCAAAGGGTCAGGATGGTGGGTGAGTGAGCTACCTATTAAAATACAGATAAAAGATGTTTTATAGTGGGAATGAGAGTAATTCTAAAATATCAGTGAAAACCCTGCGCTGATACCTGCCTGGTTTCTCTCAGCTATCTATCTCTTCTTCTCAGCGATTTCTATTCTCTTACCTGTGAAGTCTCTGTATCATCATCATCATCATCATCCCTGCTGCTGGCCTCTGGTCTGATGTCTCCTCTCTGACTCTGGTCTTTACTATTGTGGCATTAAAAATAAATGAAAATGTAGAAAGTAAAATGTGGAAATAGAATTAGGATGAGTAGCAGATATTACTGTGGAAAGGTAACCTTGAAGTCCCTCTTATGCCATAGATCTTTTATCTCAGCCACTTATATTCTCTTTGTACCTCTGTAGACCATCTCTGATCTGTTTTGTTTATTATGGAAATAAAGATTTCTTTCAAATATGTGGAAAATGGTAGCAGGATAAAGTTCTGTACAGAACTGACAGAGAAGTGTGTTTACTCCTAGGATGACCTAATTAGCAGGGGAAGCTATCTGGAGTTGCAGAAGCCAAAACATAAACTTTCGAGGGATTCACCTCCAGCATCTTCTGATTTGGAAGAGTCCCTGACTAAGGTGGAAACTAAAACATGTGAGGTGTGACAGGAAAGCTGTGGCTCAGAGGAGGATGGGATGTCTTTGTTGGGACAGAGCTTGTTCCTGAACTGAACCTACTGAAGAAAGTCTTCATTTCATTGGCTCTTTCCAGGCTTCCATCTATCTTACCCTCCTTCTGGTTGAAGCTTATGATCTTCATTTTCAATAACGATGCAGTCAACATTCAACTTTACATTACAATGTAACCAGGTGACTTTGAACCAATCCAAACCCTCAGGGAATGCACTGAGCAAATCAATAACAGAATGTTCTCTAGCTGTACTAAATAAATCGAATTAACTGAAACGCTAAACTTTAGTTAATACAACCACAATCTACTGATCAGGCCAGAAATGTAGGTGTAATAATGGACTCAGACCTGAACCTCCAGGGTCACATAAAGGTAATAACAAGGTCAGCTTTCTATCAACTGAGGAACATTTCTAGGATTAAAGGACTGATGACACTAGGAGACCTAGAAAAACTCATCCATGTGTTCATCTGTAGTCAGATTGATTACTGCAAAAGTGTCCTCACAGGTCTACCTAAAAAATCGATCCGATAGCTGCAGCTGATCCAGAAAACTGCTGCTGCCAACTAATCACCCCTAGAATCAGAACCAAACATGGAGAAACAATTTCAGTTTCTATGCTCCTCTTATCTGCAGCAAACTACTAAACAACTGCATAGCTGCTGAAACACTGAGCTGCTTAAAATCATAACGTGAAACTTGTCTGTTTAGAGCTGCCTTTGAATAAACAATTAGGACACTTGATTGCTGTTCTGCTGTTTTTTACTTCCTCTAATATTAATTTTTTTATAATTATTTTCATGGTTTATGACTTTCATGTTTCTTTCGTGCTGTTTTGCTGTTTCTTGTTTATTTCCTTTTTCTTTCTTGTTTATTGAAATAGGATGTTGAAAGTGTGCTATAGAAATATAATTGCCTTGCATTGCTGTGACTGTTAAGTTTATGCAGTCAGGAAGGGGTTAGCTGCAGTGGAACCATGGAACTGGCAGTATAAAAAACGGTCCTTTTACTGGGCAGGGTCTGGGCACGATTGCTTTTGAGTTTGTTGGAACTTTTTGTTAACAAGCTGTAATTCTGTAAAGCTGTCTGAAGGAATCTGCTCTCAGCTTTAAGAAAGTAAAATAGGTAAAATAGGTCAAAGTGCTTTATGACAGAAACAACAAAAGAAAGTCAAAATGTTGCAACAGCTATTTTCTCTGTCAGAAAACCAAAGGCTGCTCTTCAGCTCCTAGATAGTGTGAAAATTACACTTAAGATTAGGGATGCACCGATACTGATTCTGGCATTGGGTATCGGCCCTGATACTGCCTAATGTACTGGTATCGGTATCGGTTGAACTTAACCGATACCATGAACCGATGCTCAAAATGGGGGAAATCTGCAACAAATTCACCAAAAAAGATTAATTTTTCACTTTAAATTTCAATTTTGTGGTAATTTCATATTTTACGTCTGTTATTTTGTCTCAGTTATGTTTAGTTTGTAAAGTCTGGTGCTTTTAGTCTCTTCAAGAAAGGCACCACAAGTTATACAGTTTAATAATTCCACAATATGTTGCAAGGTACACAAGGTGGGCCCAGGTGGGATTCGATCCCATGACTCCCAGGTGAAGGTCATGTGCGCTAATCAGTCAGCCAAAGGGATATCCCTGTGGCCAAGCAGCCAGGGCACATGATCTATCAGTCACAAATAGTATCGGATCGGTATCGGGTATCGACAGATACACAAAATCCAGCCATCGGTATCGGTATCGGGACTGAAAAAGTCGGATCGGTGCATCCCTACTTAGGATATCAACTCATGATCATCTAAACCAGAAGGACAGTATATGTCCAGGACCAGTGTTGTAGACAACTGCTCTAGATCTTCCGCTAAATATACCACAAAAAATATAAACCATCCCTTTTAAACTCTATTATTAATGCCATGTGAGTTCTTCTGTCTTGTAACAAACCTTCACAAAAAAATTAATTTATTCTCAGAATAAATTAGACACAGGTTGACATTTACTGAGTAGGTCCCTTCTGAGGGTAGTGATTGCACCGGAGTTTAGTTAGAGATATCAAAGCAAAGGGGTTGATGCATGCTGAACTTCAGATTTTTATTTGTGAAAATATTGGACAACCATGTCTCCTGTACCATCATCTATCCACCATTTTCTTTCCACTTCATGATTATGTTAGTTTGTGCTGTTTGATGATATCTCAATCCTATGTATGAATCTTTTCTAAAGTATTAATTGGGGTCATTCTCTAAATTCTGTGCACTTTGGGGTCTGATTACTGAAAAATGCACCAAAAACTAATTTTTTCTGAACACTGCATATGACGAAGGGGTATTAGTAGCCTACCACTGAGAAACTGTTTACTTTGCCATAAAATATCAAGCATTATTAAGCAATGCTAATCATGTTTGGTTCTGATTCTAGGGGTGATTGTTTTGTTGTTGTTTTAAAGCAAGTTTTTTGTTTATGGAGTTGCATTTTATGGTTTTGAACATTTTTGCTAAAAGTAGCCATTGGGTCCACATTAGCTACTGTTTAGAGCAGCATACAGCATGACAAAAACAAGAAAATAATATATATTTGTCAAACAATCAGGCGGTTTCAAAAATAATCATAAATATAATATTTGCATTTAACAGAGTTGAACGGTTGAACATGACAATGTCAGTTTGATGATAGAAAAAAACCTAGACATAAAGTATGCTACTGTGTGAGCAGAAGATTTGAGTGATGTCACGTCCTGGGTGCTAACAAAGTTTAACTGAACAATGATTTAAAAAAAGGGAATATTTCTATGCGGTTACAGGGTTGAACAAGCCAGAGGGACTATTAACCTGCGCTATATTATAGCCTAATAATTTTTTTAAATATATTTTTTTATTTAGGCTAAAGAAGACTGGTAAATAATTATTTTACAAAAAACGTATATTACATAAAAACATTCTGGTTAGCCTATTGTCTATTTACATTTATATTTGATTCACTGAAATATCAACTTCGGTAAATGAGGACATGCTTATTTGGCTGACATCTACTCATTAGAAACCCATAAAACTTTTTAAAAACCCATAATTTTTAAAAATACGTTAGTGTGTCATAAAACACAGGAACATCGATCCTTCTATTTCTTGTTTTAAAATGTATTTTGTGATTTAAAAAAAAAATAATTTATTGGTGGTGAACCTGTAGGACTCCTCCAAAGGTTACAGCTCTCAGGGTCAAAATATAAAATGAAAAATACAAATTTCTGAAAATTTCCAAAAATAAGCAGAAAGTCGTTCCATCTGCCTATACGACCATATTTAAAAGTGTCCTGTTTAATCGTCCACTAACGTAAATAAAGCCAAGCCACTTTCTCAATAAAATCCATCATAGTTCAGAATGTCCGTTAACAGAAGAAGCCCCGCCCACGCGCTCTTTTTTGCTCAGAAGTGGCAGACTTTGTAAACTTTGCAAGCTTCAACATAGAAGCATCAAACTAGATGCTTTGTGAGCTTTGCTTGACGTTGACAAAGCTCTTGGTCTGCACGCAGCATAAGAAAAAGGACTACATGTGACGTCTTTCAATTTTGAGCTTTATTGTGAAAGAGTGTACCGGAAGAACGCATGCTTTTCTTGTCAACTTGATTTAAGGTTATAAATACAGCAGAAGCGGAAGCTTTCACTGGCTGGGTATACTCAGCAGGGAGTCAGGGCAGGACAGAGCATTTCTTCAGCTGAGGTTTAGCTTTAAGCAGCAAGCGGTGACAGCCCTGCAGCCATGGCCAAGCCGCTGACGGACCACGAGAGGAGGAAGCAGATTTCAGTCCGGGGATTGGCCGGGGTGGAAAATGTAGCGGACCTGAAAACTAATTTCAACCGGCACCTCCATTTCACCCTTGTGAAGGACCGAAACGTTGCGACCAAACGGGACTATTACTTCGCCCTGGCCAACACAGTCCGGGACCACTTGGTGGGCCGCTGGATCCGAACGCAGCAGCATTACTATGACAAGGACCCGAAAGTAAGCAGCTGATGCCGCAGTCTGCCCCGGCATGTACACACAGCTGATGCTACGGGCGGTGGGAGGGGAAGGAGGGCCGCGCGCTCAGCTCTTGTTGCTGCTGCAGTGTCAACGATTACCCGTGCGCGTGCGAGGTTACGGTGTGTGTGTGTCCGCGCGCGCGCATATCTGCTGCGCTCTGGCTGCGCTTCTCTCATCCATTTATAGCCACGCGCCGCTTCCTGCTGTTGACGCGTATATAGTGGTGTGTGTGAAATCTTTCGGAGGGAAAGCTTTTACACACACACACACACACAAATATACACGTCACCTCTGTAACCTTCACCTGACCTCCTTTCCCCCGACACACACACACACACACACACACACACACACACACACACACACACACACGCCGCTGCTGAGGAAAGTACATGCATTAATGCACTGAGAGTTCCGGTAGAGCCGCAACTGGTGGTCGGAACGTGATTGCGTAACGCCATCCATCCCCTCCATGATGAGCCGCATCACAAAATGGCCTCGCCACAATGCTGTTTGAAGGACTGTTTGAGATCAAATGTATTTTTCTATTAATAGTTTCTGTCATCGATGGAGCGCTGCCTTCCATAGTTGGTGACGCAGCGGGATGAATAACGAGGGCTTCTTCTGAGCTGAGCTAAATAACTCTGTTTGTAAAACAGCATTAGATCTGCACATCATGCAGCTAAGGAAATAATTAAAATCTTGGTGTGTAGCCATACGCTGGAATAATGTCCTCACTGAACATTTTGTTCATGTCTAGAATCTTATCTGGTTTCAACACGTTTATTCTTTGCTTCCAATCCTGCAAACTGAGGTTGTGGTGCATATTTGGACTGCTTCCAAACATTAACCCTGTAGGACTTACAAGGGCAATCCCTCACCAGTGAGCGGGTCTCTTTAAAGGAGGACAAAACCCTTGAGGGTGGGAAGACGCTTCACCAATTTAAAATATGTGCTATTTATAACATGTGCTGCAAAGATATATGCAGCAATCAGGCTGTTCCTGACTCGTACTGATATCCACTTTTATTTGAAGTCTGACATGCTGGTTCTAATAGGTCTGGCTTTTGTTCCACAGAGTTTGATGCTTATAAAGGGGATCAAATCTGTTTCTCTTCAGAGCGGTACTAGTTTTAAATCCAAGGGAAAAAAGGAATGAATTTCACTTTGAACTGCATTCATGCCTTAAGCATATCGCAATTAATAAAAAAAGTACTTTTGTAATACTAATGCACTTTTTATGATACATGTTTTTTGACACAGTTGTAGATGGAAATGGTTGTGAAGAGGAAGGGTTTCCTGTAGTGGTCAGTATTGAAGTGTCTCCCAGTAGTAGTGTCTCTGACAGAGTAGCAACTTCAGAGGCCAACAACCCCAAATGTGGAAGTAAATGGATAAAAAAATAAAAAAAAGGGAAAAAAATCAGTTTTGATCAATATTTATTTGACATTCCTGTTTTTCTTCACTTGTCAAAGAGAAAATGAGCAAATTCTCATTCATAGTGTATCTTTACAAAGTAAGGAGCAATAAATTTTGTTTTCCCCAAGCAAAAAAAACCCCAAAATGCTCCATGATCCTTTACTACTTATGAAATGGAAATAAAGCTAAATTGGTTCCTTCAAGATCAAGAAGAAAGTTCTTTCTTGAAACAAATCAAACAAATGTATCACTCAATCTTTTAGATAGATTCCTTGGACTCATTTTAAAAATGTTTTCAATATTAATCCTAAAATACTCAATGTTTTTTGCCCTTTTCATTTAGTCTGATATCACATAAGTGACCAACAAGCAGCATATTTTCTGAATTATAAATTTTTCAACAGTTTCTTTAAACAGCTCTGTCTGGAAAATGAGACCTTGTGTCTCAGAGAGACGACCTGTGTTAAAAAGATTTATTCTGAATAATAAGCATGAAGGAAAGAAGATAAACTTGTAAGAAATAAACATTTTCATAATGTGTCAGTGGTTGTAGTCTTTGGGGGGGAAACTATCACGTTTCCAGCCAGGCACTGTTGCTGTGTG
Source organism: Apricaphanius iberus (assembly GCA_028564705.1). NCBI lineage: Eukaryota > Metazoa > Chordata > Actinopteri > Cyprinodontiformes > Aphaniidae > Apricaphanius > Apricaphanius iberus. Next base: position 1,415,304 of record JAPXFQ010002620.1, read on the forward strand.
GCACTTTGTCATGTGACCATGGAAACGGCTTTGAATGAGCAGTTCAGAAAGGATTGTGGATTGTAACGTTGGACTATACATCAGTCCTGCTCTCAGTTTCAAAGATGAGTATAAGGAAGAGGTTTGGATCCCGGCCTATAAAAAGCCCTGCTGCTTTCAGCCACACACCCTAAGCTGCTGTCCTCGCTGAACCTGAGAAGGTCAGCCAGTGTATGAGCCAGAGGATCCGCTGCATGAAATGTGGTGCATGGTCTGCATGATGTTGTATAGTGGATAGCCATTCTTTTAGTTTTCATTTTTATTTCCATGTCCATCCATCCATCCATCCATCCATTTTCTTTACCGCTTAATCTTTAATGGGTCACGGGGGTGCTGGTGCCTATCTCCAGCTGTCAACGGGCGAGAGGCGGGGTACACCCTGGACAGGTCGCCAGTCCATCACAGTATTTCCACGTCAAGAAGAGCAAATCGTTATGTGTGCTGTTTATAATGCCAATAAAACGTCACCTAGCTCCACCACCAGGGGGGGAAAAAATACAAAAACATGGGAGGATTTTCCCTTTTATGCAGCTAATGTTGCACTAACAACATAACTAAAATAACTTCGATACTGACCTGTTTTACATTGTATATCCCCCTCTCTTAATTTTGTCCTAAAGATAAGTTTTCAGCTTGAAGGCTGAAGTTGTTCCAAGGTAGAATGATACAATATAAAAACTGAGACTGGTTCATCTTAACACTAACCTCTAAACTTTAACCTGTGATGTACCATGGGAGTATTTTCGATAGACGTCTCTGGTTACTTCCACTTAAGACTGCAGTAGGTTGCTGTACATAACAGTGACTTGTCTATGCATTGCAAAGGAGAACATTTGACACATATGCAGTTGGGAGAAGTGCAATGAATCCTCCTGACTGAGTCGATTTCTAAAGGGTGAGTTTCACTCTGACTCACAGCTGAAAGCAGACTTTAGATGGTCTGGGTTTAGAGCCTCTTCTGGAAAGCATGACAGACAGAAACAACTCTACTGCTGTCGTCTCTTATGCTTCCTCTAGTTCTCTGAATGCAGCATTTGACTTTTCTGTCGTTTCTGCATGTCTGAATTCAAATAGCGTTTCACTATGTCTTACCTTCATGCATCTTTTTACAGCTGTCAAATTTAGGATGAAAAGTGGGATTTGAATAAATCTACTGGTTGTCTGGTTTTCTGCAGCGCGTCTACTACCTCTCCCTGGAGTTTTATATGGGTCGGACTCTGCAGAACACCATGGTGAACCTGGGCTTGGAGAACGCATGTGATGAGGCCACCTACCAGGTAAAGGAGATCAGTGCTTTCCAACCATGTCTGCCTGCATTTTAAGAACCAAACTTCAGTTTTGAGTAACACTATCCTTATTGGATCAATGTCAAGAACCATCTGAGCTATTTCTCATGCCACTAAAAGAACCTGTGTCTAGAAAAGGCTGTTATTAGTCAAATATTTTAAAAACTGTTTTCTGTAAGGGAGAGCATCAGTGGACTCTGTCAGTCTTCTTTGAGCAGCTGATCTGGAGATGAATTTGTCACCTAAAACCCGTCAAACATTTACAGTGCCAGATCCTTTGTCCTTTTCCACATGTCATCATGTTTACAGGGATTAGAAACCAATCTTGCACACACAGATGCAGACATATCCCACTCTGACAAAGACTGCATCATGCCTTCATCATTGTATTGAGCTGGAATAATCTTTAATACTGCAGATGGTGAACCTGCAGTTCTAAAACTTCCAAGAACAATATTTATGAATGTGCAGGTCTTGTTTATTAAAATGATTATCCAAGAACTGAATGGATCTGGTGCAGGTGGGTTACACTCCCTCTTACTCTTCCAGATAACAATAGCTTGGATTTCATGATCCATCTCTTTTAGTCGTCTACTTCTGATGATGATAGGGCCACTTTTGTCTGTCTGTCAGTGCTAAATCTGCTGAAGACCAGAATTATTCAAGACGAAAACCTAATCGCATATTGTACGACTGACCACCTTGTTTAAAATCAATTTTTTCTTTCCATTTTCCAGCCAGTGCTACTTGTTTTTGCCTTCATGTACCTACGAAAAAGACCAGAATCCAGGTGATCCTTTAGAGCAGGGGTGGGGAACCTTGGAACTCATCCTGCAAGGTTTCCATGTTTCCCTGTGCAAACACACCTGAATAAAATTAACTAGTAATTGTGCAGAACTTCATTGGCTGTTGGATCCATTTGATTTGAGTCAGGTGTGTTGAAGCAGGGTTGCCTGGAAAACTTAGAGGAATGCGGCCCTCGAGGACCAGGGTTCCCCACCCCTGCTTTAGAGTCACCATTTGGTTCTGAATCCAGAGAGGAACCACTAAGATGTCCAGAATGTTCTATAGGGGGAAAAAGGTATAATGGTGCAGAAATGAAGTATTTTGTCCATAACAAATGTTGGAGCTGTTTTGTATTTAGTTTATTTTAGGCTTAAAGTATAGCCTCATTTATTTCCTTTATTGCTAAAGTTAATGATTTATTTTGCATTTATGCTCATTATTCGTTGGTTATTTCTGTTAATTTAGGTTATTTATGTTATTGTTTACTGGTCGCGTTTGAATGATCATTTGTATAAATAGGTCAAGGTGAGTGGAGTTTTTTACCAGAGAGAGGGAGGATGTAAAAGGACTGTGCACTTGCTTCCTGTGTAAATAAACCACCTTCAAATGCATTTATATGGCGTGGACATTGCTTGACATAGCCTCAGTGGCAGTTTGAAAGTTTTGATTATTTGTCTGTTTACGTTTTATGGACAAATGGCTGCAACAACAAAAGTTTACCTCAATACTTTGTAACCTTGGTATGTATTGACAGAGGTCAAACGTTAACTGTAGGTCTTCTCCAGGTTTTCACACACTATGGCTGGTATTTTGGCCCATTCTTCCATGCTGATCTTTTCTAGAGCTGGGATGTTTTGGGGCTGTTGCTGGGCAACACAAACGTTCTATTCCCTCCACAGATTCTCTCTGATAGAGTTCTGGTGACTGGCTAGGCCACTCCAGACCATTGAAATGCTTTTTACATAGCCAGTCCTTCATTGCCTGGGTGGTGTGTTTGGAATCGCTGTCATGCTGGAAAATCCAGCCACGTTTCATCTTCAGTGCTCTCACTGATGGAAGTTTAAAAAAAAAAACCAAAATCCCACTTTACACGGCCCCAGTCATCCTTTGTTTAATGCAAATCAGTTGTCCTGTCCCCTTTGCAGGAAAGCAGCCCCACAGCATGATGATTCCACCCAGATAGGCTATGGAAAACTTTAAACAAGCCTGGACATGTTCTGGCTTGAGCATTTAATTCAGCAAGTAACTTAGCTTAATTTTTTGTTCGAAATCCCATGAAATCAAAATCTTAGAGAAAATTAAAGGTCAGCTTCAGTTTAATATTACAGACAAGGAATGCCCCTATCAGGTTTTTTGTCCCATTCTTCACGTTTGGATTTTAGTGCAGCAGTACATAGAAAAAAGTCTCAAATAAAAACAACTGGCACCTCAAATGACATCAACTTAATGAGGATAAATATATTCTAGTCCTCATCTGGAGGTGACATCCATTCCCGATTGAGTCTGAAACCACGTGATTGGATCTGGACATCCCTATTTCAGACAAAAGTGAAAAGCAAAAGACTTGGTACAGTATTATAAAGAAAAGTATTTCCGTCAGGCTATATGCTGGCGTCTGCAAAGCTGCCCTCCACTGTCATGGGATTGGATTCATTCTATATTTTTGAGTAGATACCAGAGTGGTCGAGGAATTTAATAATAGCTCCATCAATTTCTGGAGATGCTGAACCAAATGAAAACCACGACTTAAGACATTTTTGGTTTTCACCGCTATGGAGGTTCCACTAATTGTGCATTACTGTCAGACCTAATTAGGAGGTACTTTAGCAAAAATCAGAATGAATTTCCAGCTAATACAGCTGATCTCTGAAAAATATGAAAATGACGTCTTGATCTGCTCTCGAGATTGGGGCGTCCCTAATCGTAACCTTTGCTACTGTGGTCCCAGCTGTCTTCAGGTTATTAAGCGGTTACCCCATATAGTTCTGGGCTGTTTTCTCACTGTTCTGAAGATCATGTTTACCCCACAATCTCCCTCTCAAGTGGAGAGAGATTGTCAGTGATCTTGTATTTATTCATCTATTCTGTCGATTATTTATATGATCTGCCCAGTGCAGGGTTGTGGGGGAGTGGGGCTGGTGCCTGTCTCCAGCAATCATCGGGTGAGAGGCGTGACTTACCCTGGACATGTCATCAGTTGCATTGCAGGGCAACACAGATACACACAGGATAAACAGCCAGGTACACAGTCTCATACCTAAGGCCAATTTATAGGGACCAGTTAACCCAACATAGTACCTGGAAGGAACCCACGCATGTACAGAGAAAACATGCTAACTCCATGCAGACAGACAGGACCTTCTTTCTTGCTTAAGGCAACAGTGCTACCAACTGTGTCACAATGCAGCCCTTGTATACAAATGTTGATCTATTCTCACCAAGCTGCTTACCTATTGTAGATTGGCTTACCTCAGTCTTGTGCAGGTGTACAATCTTGTCCCTGGTGTCCTTGGACAGCTCTCTGGTCTTGGCCAAGTTGGAGATTGAAATCTGTATTGACAGGTGTTTTTTATACAGATGAGTTCAAAAAGGTGAATTAATACAGGTAAGAAGTGGAGGTTAGTGTAAATTTGTATTTTCAGTTTGAGAAAAAAAAGAAAATCTAAGGGGTCTTAATATTTTTGAAGATGCTGTATATGAAAAAATCTGTTTTGAGATGCTGGTTAGAGGTGATGTTGCTATTTCTAAACAAAGTGTTTGCAGCAGGGGGGAGCCTCGATCCTACATACTTAACCAAAATAGTGAACACCTTGGAGAGGGGAGGAGAACACTGGGAAGACGTAACAGAACACACCTGATAACAATAAGACAAACGAGGACACAGGAGCTGGCTGGGAAGGGAAGAAAATGATGACACAGACAAGACAGACAGACGCATCATGACAATTGAACCTAGATGCAGCTTCTTTATTGTGCTTGATAAAGTTCAGTAAGTTATCTGAAGTAACTTATTTAGTTTGAGATAACAGGAAGAAAGCAACAATTAAGCGATACTTAAGCATAAACCCTAAACGGGAATAAAAAAGGGATGGAGCGTAAGACTAACGCTGGAGCACTGAGCCATGAGAAAATAGAAGCTTTATCAAAAAGGAAATCAAATTACACAGGGTGTGTTGGGAATGGGTCTACAGATGAGGAGCTGATAACTAAAGGCTCTGCTTCCTGTTCTGCCTTTAGGAAGCAAAGAAACCTTAAAATACATTCAAGGCTTCTATACTGACTGACATTTACTAAGCAAGTGGTGTAATCCGTAGATTCTGTGTGCAGTAGTTCTTGAGATAATATGCAATACTACAACCTAATAGACCAGTGATGCTGAAGAATCAGCAGCATTTCCTGTGTACTGTGTAAACTGCAGCTGTACTGACTGGACTGTGTTTCAAGCTTTGCCTAGATAATCCTGGTTCTGCTAAAACTATGTGTTGTTCCTCAGTTGGGTCTGGACATGGAAGAGCTGCAGGACATCGAGGAAGATGCCGGTTTAGGAAACGGAGGGCTCGGTCGCCTGGCTGGTGAGTGCGGGGTTGAATCCTGACGGAGCGCTTCTGTACTGATTCGTCTGTCAGACTCCTGCTTGTCTTTTCCACAGCTTGTTTCCTGGACTCCATGGCCTCTCTGGGCCTTGCAGCCTATGGTTATGGAATCCGTTACGAGTTTGGCATCTTCAATCAGAAAATTGTCAATGGCTGGCAGGTATGTGCCAACGATGAAATATTTCCTTCTCCTGGATTATATTGAAAAAAGCAACACACCACACGTCATCCATCAAAATGTCATTCATTTCTATAATGTCATTCATCTCTAACTTTCTTTCCTTAACATTTCTTAATTGTTTTAATAAGAAGTTTTGTTTTCATATTTTAGTTTCTTGAATACCAACTAATTCCCACTTTTCGAACTCAAGGCCTGCGGTCCAAATTCAGCCCGTTATAGCCATTTATGTGGCCCTCTAAACTCTGGAGAACTCTATGAAAATAATCTTTAACTTCTGTTTATGTGCAGCTAAATACAATTTTATCAGTAAAATCAAATTAATGTTTGTTCGAACAATCCTAAATCACATCACTATATAAAGATGCTCTGTATTTAATTTTAAGATGTACTTGTTGAATGTCGATACTGCTTTTTTAACTCATATTTTTAACAGTTTTTTATAGTTTATCAATAATTTGTTCCATAACCGTCCCTTTAAGGATATTTATGAGCTTGATGTGGCCCAAAATGGAAATGAGCTTGACACCCCTGAACTAACTGGTCTGGTTCTTAAAACCAGGAACTTGATCAGCAGTAATAGTTAGTATTTCTGTTGCCTCAATAGACATGTGTCTGCTCGTCACAGCTGATTTCACATACATGTCCAGGGCTGGGCTAACTATCTAGCACTTGAAATACTCCCAGAGACCTTATAGAGCTCCTCCCGCATGCTAACTCTCTGCACAGACTATTTCTCCCCCGATATAGCTTTTCCACATGACCAGATTTATAGTGGTTTTCTTCACTTTTAATGCTCTTTTCTTCATCGTAGAGGGGCCCTTTGTCTCCTCCTTCTTCTTCATCCAATAAGTGTTTTTACACAAAACCTAAACTAACTGTTGCAGCTGGTCAAAAATTAGCATTTGCTCTGCATCAAAATGTCTTTAAAATTCACAGACATCATATGTTTGATCCATGGCGCATTTCAAACGGGATCAGAAAATAATTTTTATCACTCTTTTGACTTTCATAATTTTTTTTGGCAGTACGGGACCCATGTACCGGAAGTAGAAGGGCGTAACTTAGGCTCCCCATTAGTCCAGACTGTATGCACATCATCTTGATCATCATCAGATTCATAGTTAATTTCTTGATCAATATTGGACTAATGGAATACTCAAATAATTGAAAACCAAAAATCTCTCTGACCACAAACATATTTTTCTTTCTTCCTTCTTCTTTTCTGTGCCCTTACTTGCTCATGTTCTTCTTTCTGTCCATCATTTATCTTTTCTTGTGTCCTGTTTTCTTCCCTTCTTCCTTGTTCTTTTCCTACTCTGTCCATCCATTCTTTCTTCTTTGTATTCTTACTTCCTTTGTGTCTTTCTAAATTGCTATGCCAGTATTTCTGTAAAGTCTACATTTAAATCCGCTCCTTTTAACATATCAATGAAAACTCCATAAAATGGCCATTAGGTACAGAAAACTCCAAAGATTTGAGTTGTGGGAAAGTTTGGAATTTCCATGTGAAAAAAGTGGAATCCTGGATATGTAGGAATGATGGCAGGATTTGTCGTTGATACCCACCACTGAGTTGAAATGGCAGCATGAAAAAGTAGCTGAACCTCAACAAGCCGGGACGAGGTGGAGCTGAGTGTGAAGCAGTAACAACTCTCTGTGTGCTGCGTGCTTCCTGATCCTCTCCATAGGTGGAGGAAGCGGACGACTGGCTGCGTTATGGTAACCCCTGGGAGAAGGCTCGCCCTGAGTACATGCGCCCAGTCCAGTTCTACGGCCGGGTGGAACACACACCTGATGGAGTGAAATGGGTCGACACACAGGTTGGTTGGAAAATACACAAACCTCACACAAAAATGGTTTAATTTGTCCTTGATTGTGCCTCAGCAGAAACAGTGTGTCTGATCTAGATCACGTCTACAGAAAAGGTTAAAAAGATGATAATGTCATTTATAGTTTAGAATCATTCAGTGTGAAACACGATGGCCCGAAATAACCAGCAAGCTTTAACAGCTGAAATAGATTTAAGGAATGGCCCAGAAAACCCCCCCACCAAAGCCTTTTTTCTGTTGGGATTCAAACTGACCAGGTGGAGACAACCGAATAGTTCATTTATAAAGATCCTGCTTTTATTAGCAAAAAAGCTTTTTTTTTTTTTTTTTTAGGTTTCATGTCCTGTTGATAATTCTGGAGCACTGTCATGTCGCCCAAATAGTCTGAGGCAAAAATCCAAAACCTCATTACAGCAATTCCACTTGAGACTTTTGATTTCTCATAAGCACGTGTGTGATTCAGGGGGACCAGGAGGAACATGTGAGACTTTTGGTTCTGGTTATATTTAATGCATGTTATTCAGCTGCTGAATGTGTGATGGGGATTCTCTGTGCAGTTTATTGAGGTGGAATATTAATTCATTTCAATTCATTTTATTTATATAGAGCCATTCTAACTATAAGCTCAGTCAATCAAACTTTATTTATAAAGCGTTTTTCCAACCACAAAGCTTCTCAAACTGTTTTACAGGTTAAAATGACCCCACAAACCCCACCCTTCCCAAACCCAAAATAAAATCATCATTACAACGATATCTCCCCCACCCCCCACCCCAATCCAGCCCATCTACCACACACAAACACACACATGTTGGGTTTCTATGTCTTGTGGGGACTTCTCATTGACATAATGTTTTCCGTAGCGCCTTACCCTAACCTTAACCATCAAAAATTAATGCCTAACCCTGACCCTTACCCCAACTTAACCATAACCTAAGTGTAACCCTGACACTAAAACCAAATTTTAAGCCTCAAAAATTGCTTCAAACTTGTGGGGACCGGGATTTTGGTCCCCAGAAGGGAGGTCGGTCCCCACTTGGATAGTAAACTTCCAATTTTTGGTCCCCACAAAGATAGTAATATCAGGTCCACACACACACACACCGACGCACACAAACACACACACATATATAAAAGCAACAGTAAACAAAAACAACAACAACAGGCTGAGCACAGATGAGCCAGGAAACACCATTATGGAGCCATCTGCATGGGCAGCAGCGTATCAACAGCAGCAGCCAAGGCACTGACCCAGGGCGCTCAGAGGAGGGAGGGATGGTACCCCCCACCTCCACCCAGGCACTACCTGGAGGGCACCCAGGCAGCCACAGCCGACCACCGCCCCTGATGCAAAGGGCTCCCACAGAGGAAACATTGGAAAGAAGATTAAAATAAGAAATTAAAATATTAAAATAAACAGTAGAAAATGAGATTAAGTATTAAAATGCTGATAAAATGTTAAGACTGATAGCATCCCAAATTATAAAATATAAGAGAATGATATGATCAGATAAAAGTGTAAAACAGATAAATAATAAATAATAATCAGTTAAAAACTAAACAAAAAATTCAATCAAATAAAACATGCAGAGTGATAAAACGGATATTAATAAATAATAATCAGTTAAAAGCCTGGCTAAACAGGTAAGTCTTGAGCCTGCTCTTAAAAACATGAACGTTCTCTGCGGCCCTGAGTTCCTCCAGCAGCCTGTTCCAGAGGTGAGGGCCATAATATTGGAAAGACGCCTCACCATGAGTTCTTGTCCTGACTTTGGGGATGATAAGGAGACGGCTGCTAGAGAATCGGATAGACTTGGAAGTTTCATATGGTAAAAGCATTTCTGAGAGATAAGAAGGCCCAAGACCATTAAGACACTTAAAAACCATTAGAAGAACCTTAAAATGGATCCTAAAACATACAGAGAGCCAATGCAGTGATTCTAAGACCAGTGTAATCAGCTCCTTCCTCCTAGTCTTCATCAGGACACGACCTGCTGAATTCTGTAAAAGCTGTAAACTTGAGGTAGTCTTTTTGGGAAGACCAGAAAACAGGGCGTTACAATAATCAATTCTACTGGTGATAAAAGCATGCATTAGCGTCTCCGTATTGGCCCGAGAGAGAATGGGGTGGACTCTGGAGATGTTCTTTAGGTGATAAAAACCTATTTTTGTAATGTTTTTAATGTGAGGGATAAAAGTCAGCTCAGAGTCAAAAATCACACCCAGGTTCTTCACTTGTAAAGGATTAAAAGACAATGATTGTAGTTTTGGTAAAAGTTTCTCTCTCTGAGCCTCAGGACCGATAATTAAAACCTCAGTTTTGTCCTGGTTGAGCTGGAGAAAGTTTTCTGTCATCCAGGATTTAATGCCTAAAATGCAGTTAAAAAGTGCATCCATTGGCCGTGTGTCATCAGGAGACATGGAGATGTACAACTGTGTATCATCAGCATAACTGTGAAAGTTAACTCCATGTCTCCTGATAACACTGCCAAGAGGGAGCATATACAGGTTAAAAAGCACTGGGCCTAAAACTGAACCCTGGGGAACACCACAAGTGATCTTATGGACCTTAGAGGAACAGGTATCCAAACTTACCATAAAAGTCCTGTCTGTGAGGTAGGATGTGAACCATTTGTGAACAGCACCAGAGAGGCCGATCTGTTTTAAACGAGTTAAAAGAATAGTGTGGTCTACTGTATCAAAGGCAGCGCTTAGATCCAGAAGAACCAACACTGTCACCTTTTTAGCATCATAGCTTAGTCTAAAATCATTTAAAATCTTTAAAAGCGCCGTCTCTGTGCTGTGGTTCATCCTAAAACCAGACTGAAATTTCTCTAGGACATTATGAGCGTTAATAAAATCATTAAGTTGAATAAAAAAAAGTTTTTCTAAAACTTTGCTTAAAAATGGTAAGTCAGATACCGGTCGTTAATTGTTTAAATAATTAAAATCTAAATTGTTCTTCTTCAGCGGGGGCCTCACTACCGCCGCTTTAAAGGCAGCAGGAAAAACCTCCGTCTGAAGGGAGCAATTCATAAAGTTTAAAATCTCATCTTTAAAAGAACCATAAAATTGCTTAAAAACCTGGTGGGAATCGGGTCCAAAGCGCTTGTGGTGGGCCTCACTGAGGAGAAAACTTGATCAAGGGTCCCAGCTTCAACCAGGACAAAACTGTCCAATGTTTCCTCTGGTGAAGGCAGACACTCTGATTTGTCTAAAACCATGTTAGTTTGAGAGGATAAAATATTACATCTGATGGTGTCTACATTCCCTCTGAAGTGGTCTGCAAACTGCTCACAGAGACTGTTTGAGGGGTTTTTCTGAAAAGTATTAAAGGAATGATTAAGAATATTGTCAATGGTGGAGAACTAAATTTTTGGATTATTTTAATGTTCTGAGATATTTCTGGAAAAGTATTCATTTCTGGAATTTCTTAAAGCGCTATTGTATAATTTGAGATGGTTTATGTATATCTGATGTTCATTGTAATTTTATTTTTCCTCCATTTCCTTTCTGCCACCCTGCAGCTCCTCTTTAATTTTTTAAGAGCTTCGTTTCTCCATGGTACTGTATGTTTTGAATGTATTTTTACAACTTTAAGTGGAGCCAGCAGGTTGAGAGCAGATTGAATCCTACTGTTAAAATCATTCACGATAAAATCACAGGGGGCATGTAAAGGTACAGGAGGGAACTTTTTAAAAACTTCAAGAAAACCTGCAGCCACTTCAGGGGTTAGATGACGCTTCCTGAAAGTTCTCACAGAGGTCCCTGATTGGATAAAACTGGTGATTTTGAAAAACACACAGTAGTGGTCAGAGACAGCCAAGTCAACAACAGAGGACACACTGGTGGACAGGCCATATGTGATGACCAAGTCCAGGGTGTGTCCTCTGTTGTGAGTCAGCTGTATGATATGCTGGCAAAAATCCATATAATTTAAAATATTTAAAAAATCTGTTGATAAAGGATCTAAAAGGTTATCTATATGTAGATTAAAATCACCAACAAAAATTATCCTTTCATAAGATTTGTGTAAAATTGATAAGAACTCTGAAAATTCTGGAATAAAAAGTGCATTCCTTTTCGGAGGCCTATAAACTGTGACACATAAAACCTGAGGAGTGCTATAAACAGAGGCAGTGTATTCAAAAGTGGTAAAATGATCAAATAAAACAGGTTTGGTGGAAAGAGTTGATGAACTAATAAAAGCAGTTCCGCCTCCCCTCTGGCTACTCCTCGTTGAATTAGAAAAGTTATAATTAGGTGGAGAGGCCTCTGTGAGAACAGCGGGGGCATCTGCACTCAGCCATGTCTCTGTTAAAAATAAACAATGAAGATTATTATATAAAATCAAATCATTAATTATAAAAGTTTTATTCAGCAGACAGCGAACATTTAAAAGAGCCATATTAATAGTGGTTGGTGATGGAGTGATTGTATGATTTACTGAATGTGGGATTTTTATTAACCGTTGAAGATTATTTGGGTTGCATTTTTCAGTTTATGATTATTTCTTCGCTCTCTGCTGATAATAACAAGTATGAATAAAGTGGGGTAAGGTCCAAGTCCGATATGTGAGTTACTGTTAAAATGATTGATTGAGTTTATAGGAACAGGGACCAGCTGCACATCAGGATGTTGTGGATGGGGCAGAGAGGACAGGAGCAGTAGGGGCCGGTGTGGTGGACATGGGTGGGCGAGGGTATGCCAGGCTTAGTGCCAGCATGCGGGTACCTTGTCTAGACAGAGTGTCTGCCTCACGGACTAAAACTAGCAGCTGGTTCCACAGGAGAGTATGGGTGCACCGATCCGACTTTTTCAGTCCTGATACGATACCGATGATTGGGATTTGGGTTTCTCTCGATTACCCGATACCGATCCAATACTATTGTTGCATTAGTAAACTGCATAACTTCCACCTCATACTTTTTCTTGAAGAGACTAAAGGCACCAGACTTTACCAACTAAACATAACCAACACAAAATAGTAGATGTAAAATTACCACAAAACTAAAATGTCAAATGAAAAACGTACCTTTTTTGTGAATTTTTGCAGATTTTTAAAATTTTTAGTATCGGTTAATGGTTTCAGGTTAACTTTAACGATACATGTACACTAGACTGTATCGGGGCCGATACCCGATACCGTCTAAGGTTCTCAACCTTTTTGGGGTCCTGTTCCCCCTGCATATTTTTGATCAACTCTGTGGAGTATTATGTAAGGATTTATGAACCCGTCAAAATGACGGACGCTGAAAAAAAATCTAACGCCACCTCTGGCCCAGATATTTATAAATGCCTGTCTTTGAAATAACTCAACTGAGGCGTTGGACTCACTCACCCTCACCGTCATGCAGTGATGTGGAAATGTTTTTAATATATACAAAAGAATCCGGGTGGCTGAAGGACAAACGTTAAGATTGTCTCAGACTGATTGGACATGCCGGCCGCACGCATCTGTTAACCCGCTGAGCAAAGACAAAATGTGTGAAAGGTCAAACAGCAACGGGGAGTTACTATTCACCACATGTTCAAAGATAATTAGAACCAATCGGAGCTTAACATCTCTGTTCTTAGAATGACTTTTGTGAAACCATGTCTGTGGTTCCTCAGACCTGCTTCATGTTTAGTGTCTAAAAAAAGTCTGTTGACAATGACCAGTTTTTGAACTCTTACAGCTAGAAGTTCTGGGAGGGAAACATAAACTGTTTTCTACCTTGATTATCTGTAGATTTGTTTCTTGATGCTTCAACGATTGTAAAGAACACAATCCTTTTTAATATTTACAGTTGAACCTTTCCTCTTTATAACCTTGACGGTTCCCTCAGAAAGGCTGGATATGAACTTCTTGCTTTCTCATTGTTTGGATGATAACAGTGTGTTTGTTTCTGACACCAGCACGTCTGTGGGGTTAAGACCCGTGTCGTTTTCTGCTCTCAGGTTCAACTGTTTATTGCCGTGATCTTTGAGCCACTTTGATCCTGTTCAGACCTTATAAACCTCAGTATGAGCGATAACACCAGGCATTAAGATCTGTCCTCAGTATTCAGTTCACTGTTACTCTCTTGATCTGTTAATGAACACACTGTAAGTGTCATGATCTGAGACACTTAAAAAAATGTTGAAGATTTATTTCTAAATGAATGAGTTGGAGTTTGTTAGTAGAGATTTTCTGCTGTGTCTTCAGGAATATTTGATCTGGATTATTTTCATGATTGCAGGGTAAACAGACTGAGCTTTTAGCAGCAGTGACTGACAGCTAGGAAGGGGTGGCGTCCAGTATGTGAGCACGTGTCCAGAATGTTGGGGATAGACTAATGGATGGAGAGCGGGCAGGCGATTGAAAAAGGTTGGAATCAAGCGGTGCGGGAAGCCAGGTGAATTGTGCAGAATTGTGAGGCTTGGTGCTGGATGGTTGTCCTACTGATCTGATCAGGCAGATCATCCTCAGATGTGGAAGCTGCTAGTGATGGTAATGTGAAGCCTTTTCAACCAATGAAGCTTTCAATCCAATTGTATTGAAAAAAAGGTTCATTGCTCGATGCTTCATAACTCTACGAGGACATCTGCTGGTGAAGACTTGTATTGTAAATGTTTTCACAACCAACTGCACTTTGTTGAAGATGAATTGTGGATTCAACTTTATGGATAAATAAATAATTCAAAAAGGGCATGGTATGTTACACATGAAATTAAATCCAATAAAATCAGTGTCCCTTGTGTGAATATTTGAGTTCAGTTAATCGTGGCGGATATGAAGGAGTCTCATCATTGGCATTTGGTATTGTAAGCCAGTTACTGGTTACAAATAACGGACTGCACCTACAAAACCTAACAGTTTTTTTTAAAAGGATGGCTTTTAATGGGATTAATCTGTAATTATTTAATTTAGTCCACACATATTCACATCATGTACTTTTTGGAATTATTCTTTTCACATAGCTATCCATTAAATTATGTTTTTAAATTAGAAGGCGTAATATATTTATTTATCCCTACCTCCTTCCTACATGTACATGTAGCTCACTTTATGCATGCTTTTACAAAATTAGTGTAATACAATAACAAAACAACTTTGTTTCACAGTAAAAAGAATCGAACATACCAAAGTCGAAGATTTCTTGCGAATTAAACATGTAAAGCTAAACTGTAAACCTATTCAAAAAAATGTTTACCAAATATTTTTATTCATTACAAAGAAAGTAAAAATATGATTCAAAACCAGAATTTATTGAAATTATAATGAATGAGAAATGAATGAGCTGACTAAAAAGTTCATTTCCATGTATGGCATGATGCTCAATATTGTACTACTTACTATAAAGGTACTTCACTAGACCGTAAAATTTTGAAAAACTTGTTTAGAGAAATTAATTAGTAAAATTCCCCATATCTTAGAATGCCATTTATTTTTTAATTTTTTTAAATTTTTTGCTACTTAACAACTTCTGAGGCAAATTATCTAAGCATCTTAATACCACAAACACCAACAACAGTGCATCCCTTTTCAGGACTCAGGAAGATTTGAACCAGTGTCTGAAGCAGTCACATGGGTGTGTGTGAGAAACAGAGAAACGGTCACGTGACTATAAGCAGAGGAATCAAGCTCCGACACAGTGCTCCACTTTGCAGTGCTTCGCTTTTCTGATACAAGCTTTAAATCTCGGGTGTCATAGGTAACATCACTAGAAGCTGAATCATAACGGTAACCTCCCTCAGCAGAGTGGCAATAATGGCACCTACAGGTCCACTGATGTTTTTGTAATCAGCCTTAAATCAAATCAAAATGAGATTATTCAGATTCAGATTGACTTGAAGGATATTTTGTGGAGCTATTTGGTGAACGTGTGTGAAGGATGCTGAAGGTTTGAAGCCATTACTAGCCTTGCTGTAAAGAAGCTCTCAGCTCTACACCCCTACATTTTGCACAGAGCTTTGTGGAGAAATGTCCTCCCTGAATTGTACAGCTCAGTTTCATAATTAATTATGAGTATATTTTTCACTACTTTACAACAGGTTGCCTAATTTGAAGAAGCACAAACATCCTCATTTCAGAAAAAACTCGACCCCATACGCCACTTGGTAACCTTCTCAATATAATCCAAACTTGGGAAAGGAATGTCTAATTTTTATTGCAATTAAAAGTTTGTCTCTGATTCAAACAAGGCTGTTTATTAGTCAGATAATTGTTTTTAACCTTTAAGTGTCCAGTTAATAACTCTGCTGCTTAAGTGGCGTCATGTCATAGGAGTGGATGTGTGCTGGAGCCCGGACCGATTCTCTTTCAGAACATTTTAAATCTATTCACACAGATTAGATGGGATTATCCAGAACAGGTGTGTCTTCATCATGTTTGCGGTGTGACACATTCTCAGATCATCATCGGCTTGTTGCTGGGTTGTAGAAAGGAGTTACTGTTTGAGGTTTTTCTTATGCTGCTCTGCTCCAACCAGCAGCTCCACACAGCTCAAGATGTGATATTTCACTGGGCTCCTTGTAGTGCTCAGTTTTTCTAGACGTCTCAGCTGAAAATTGTTCATCACAGAAAGAGCAGTAGCATTCTGATGCCCACCTCTGGAGTTCCTGCTAACTTTCACTGTCTGTGATATGTTTCCTGGTCAGTAGTGGCTTTTCCCTCAGCCTCGTTCTGTGTGCCGATGCACTCTACACAATAATCCATGTTTCCATCAATCCAGTTGTATTGGATTGATCAGGACTTTAGAGAGATTTCAACATTTTTATTTTTATTCCAGACAACTGCAAAGCTTGAATTCAACGTGAATTGACTTGTTGCTGAAAGTGTGCTATACTACTAAGTTTACCTTGCCTATGGTTGTGAAATCTGGAGCATAAATGTGAAATGGATGTTATTTAGTACAAAGTTTTGGGGCAATTTGATAAAACAAAAAAAACACACTGGATTTTTTGGTGATGTTTAATATCCTGCAAAAAAATTCCTAAGGCGAGACACAACCTCCTGACTCTGTTAGCTGTGAAAAGCCAAATAATACTGAGAACAAGCTTTTTACAGCTGGATGAATCTGTTCTGTTGTTAATCAGTACAGTGGCAATAAAAGCCGGTCTACCAAAGTCTTATCAGGAAATTTACCCAACCTTGGACCAGAGGTGGGAATTGTGGCTTCAACAAGTCAACTCTATGCCGTGTTTTTTCTTCTGCTCAGCCACTGAAGCAGGTGATTCCAATAGGCGCAGTGAATCCACCTGGTTTAGTTTCTGAGAAGAATAAAAACATGGCATGAAGTTGACTTTTTGAAGCCATAATTCCCAGCTCTGCTTGGAACCGTATGATACAGCAGCGCTGCCTTGTCGGCTCTTATTGACCCGGTCATTTAGGACACTAGAATCTTTTTTGGTTTCAACAGACTAGCTTTACATTTTATTTACAGATGTTCAATAGATTACAAATTACTAATTCAGGGCAAAGTTAGTTGAATGTTTGCACAATTATAAATGACTAACCTTCAAATGCATATAGTTTCTTGTAGATCTTGTTTTGTTAACATGCATAGACTACATATTGATTATTCCTCCCTTCTATCTGAGACAGACTTCAGTTTTCTCTCCCATCTAGGGCGTCCATAAATATTACCAAGTAAGAATTATTTTAGGCTATAAACATGATAAAGAATACACTTGTCAATCATTTTGACCTATGGGTAAAAAAAAATCCAGTCATAATTTATTTTTAGTCTTCATTTTTTTTAAATGTCATTCATTAATATTTAATTTGCATTTATTTTAATTAATATTTAATCTGAACATGCTGAACTAAGAATCCACCTGGTGCCCCAAACATCAAGCATATTAATAAGCTACATGTACTAATTCTGAACATTTCACCTGCTGTGGCCTAAACACTTTCACTAGTGCGTAATGGAGGCTGACTGTGTGCTCTGTGGCCACATTGGAGACAGGAATTACCAACACAGCTACTGCCAAAGTTTTGAAATCGGTGAACATTTCTCCAATTGAAATGATCAGAATTCAGCGAGTCTCTGAACAAACTTTTTCCTGGAGAAAATCCTGCAGCATGCCCTCCTTCTGCCTCAGCGGTTACACTGCAGTGGATCTGTCCCTGCCCGTCTGCGTGTGGCGCTGTAACGGATGTTCGGCATGCTCTCTGATAGCGACATGCATGGAGTACGGTGTTCAGGTCTGAGACGATCCTCAGATGCTCTCATTGGAATCTTTTCTTTATTGGTAGATATTTTTACATTTTTTCCGCCCACATGACATGATTTTATTTTATGCTCCAATAACTGCTTCCTTTTAATAATGGTTATTGCTAAATGTTTTAATTGATTCTTGTGTTTCATCAATTATTAATTTTCATAATTTTACGTAAGATTTCTCTTATAAATGTTCGTACATAATTTTTCGTTTGTTTTTTATGCTTTTCCTAAATTGTTTCAAATGCTAAATGTTCTCTTTTATTGTTTACTGTTCGTAATTTTCATACTTGTATCATATATTTGGATTCCAAATCATGTAAAGCACCTTGAATCGCCTTGTGTTGAATGTGTGCTATACAAATAAAATTGCCTCGCCTTGCCTTGATTTAGTTACCTCTGCTCCGTGAAAAAAATGGAATATAACTGCGGGTCTGCAGCAGGTCGTCAGTGGTGTGAATAGTAATCTGTCAAAATGACTGACGTTCCTCAAAATTTCCTGTCACCGTTTAAGAAATGGTCAAAGACGAAAAACTGTCTGGCTAATGCAACCCCACCTTAAAAATTAAGAAGAGCCAGAGTTAGAACAAGGAACATATCTGTTTAAACTGTAACAGTGGCATAAATAACTACATTTTGGAAATAATTTCATTGGGGCTTAATGTTCAAATACCTAACACCCTTCTCTAGTCATTTCCACACACCATCACAATACTCCTACTGAAAGAAACATGGGAACGTTAAAGATGTAACAACTGTGTTTTGGTGGGGATTTTCCTTGAATTCAGAATAACTGGAAAAATCCTAATTTAGGTCTAGAAATGCAAATACCGTATGAGTGGTTACTATGATTCATACTGTTTGCTAATAATGGAAAGGTCATGTTAAATCCTTTTCTCACTTTGATCCCACAGATCCAACCAATCTTTTCCGTTTTAGCAGACTGCTCCAAGTAACAAACAGAGTTCTGGTTTCTGTTGTTTCAACCCAGGTGGTTCTGGCTCTTCCCTACGACACCCCGGTCCCTGGCTACAGGAACAACATTGTTAACACCATGAGACTGTGGTCTGCTAAGGCCCCCTGTGAATTTAACCTCAAAGACTGTAAGTATTGTTTGTATTAATGTCAAAGTGCCAGCAGTGTCATGCTGAAAGGCAATGTAGTCAGAGAGTAAAACACTGCTGTTGTCCCACAGTTAACGTTGGTGGCTACATCCAAGCCGTCCTGGACAGAAACCTGGCTGAGAACATCTCCAGGGTTCTGTACCCCAATGACAACGTGAGTGCAGATGTCTTCTGGTATTGTTGCTGTCAGGCTACCAACAGCCCATTTTTATCTGAAGTTAAAAATATTCAGTCGCTTCAGACAAGTCATGTTTTCTCAGGAGCTTTTCTTCTGTGGTTCTTCTTGTGGATTGTGGGCTTAGCATCATAACTGCAGATAGAAACAGAAATGTTGTTAGCAGTAGTACTTTTATAGAGGACATCACCCATTCCTGGTTACACCCAAGCTAGCATTATGGAGCGTTCTGTTCCGACTCTCAAGGCGTGATTCATACCTTCTGGTCTTCTCTGCTGAATGCTAGACTTTTAAAGGATTAGGGGTATATAAAAAACGCTTCTGGACAAGAAAAATAAACACAAACGTGCATGATTTAAAAAAAAAAACATTTTCCCTGAATTTCTTCCTTTCAATTTCTGACATAAATTAGATTTTATTAGATTCTATAACAAAAAAAATATTGAAAGTATGGAAGTGGCTGGAGATTTTACATGATAAAAAAAATATAAAAAAATAGAACAAGCAGACGTAGCAAGAGTAGAGAATATAATAATGACTTGAAAACAGTCAGTGTTAATGACTATTTGAGGGCAAAAAAAGCTAAAATAACTTCAGATTTGTTTTGATATGTCGACAGCCTAATCTCCCAGCTGTACCTGAATGCAGCATGGGCAGCTGTTGGGAAAATCCCTTCTCATCAATCGGGACGTTTTATCTTTTGAAGTTTGGTCTGATTGGATGCTGCTGGTAGCCATGGGGATGTCTGCTGGTTTTTATCCATTAACAGTGATGTTTCCATTCAGCTTGACATGGCGCTGTGCCATGGCTGAAATTCCAGCGGCACACCTACAAAATGCAAACATGCCAACCTGTACGTATGTTGTGTAACAAGCATGCAATTTAAACATCGAAGTACACTGGTATGACTCGCCCCTCTAAACTACTCAAAAAGCTGCAGACATGCTAGTTCTGTGGCAAATGTCCACATATGGTACTCATGTCTGACAACACGATGTGGCATCGTGGAGAAGCATTTTTTACTCCAATCATTGTAGAAAAGTGGAGAATACCAAGCCTACCGAATGTATAGCATAAAATTTGCGCCACCCTTCCTCCATAACTACTGCCCTCTGACTCCCTCTCCGTCCTTCATTCCACATTCACTGCAGCTGCGGCGTAAAAAGGTAAACTGCGTTTGTGTGTCAGCAGAACTACCAGCTTTGGAAAAATCTAAACCGTAATGCGTAACGTTACTTTCAGTATGGAAACATTGGAGCCAAAGTCTAAGTGAGAAAAAGAAAAAAAAAGATTTGCAAGTTGCTTTTTCTTTGCAAATCTATCAATAATGTTCAGCAGCAGACCTTTCAAAAAGAAGAGGGTCCACGTCCCTCAGAAGTTTTTGAATAAATATAAGAACAGTGGCCATGCTTGTGACACTCTATAGTTCCTCATCATGTATTTTGAAACAGTTTGTAATTATGAAATGGACATAACCCACCAGGCAGCTGCAGGTAATTTATAAATCAGCCTCGGTGATGTGCTTATTTGTGCTGTAAATCAATGTAATTATTACATTCTTCAGAACAAAAAAACCTATTGCAATATGCTAAATTAATTACCATTTTAATTAAATACAGATTAAAATATTATTTGATTAAATAATTCAATCTAGTTAACTTGTGGCTATCAAAGCAAGTGGAACTGTCTAGTTTTACTGTTCAGTAATTAAAATGTACAGTCCAGGTTGGATGTTTTAGAATCAGGTCAAATTTCAAAAAATGTTTATCATTTTACTAGACAAAATAGGAAATATGAATTAGTGTGTGTGTGTGTTTTGCAGACTATTGACGCCATATGGAGTACAAGAAACATTTAAAAAACATGCCCAGTGCCGTGCAAAATGTCATTATGTTCTTTATTAAAATTATTGTAATAAAAAATAGATTTTATTGTTTGTTTTTTTTAAACCAATTTCCAGCCAGTAAATGTTAACATTACTGCATGCAAAGTATTTGACTTGCAAAAGTCTGTGAAAAAAGCAGCACAACACAAATGGTACTACAATATTTCGACATGGTTGTCAGGTCTGAAAATGCCAAATTATAATTTTTTTATGGGGACATAGTCAATACTTTAGTTGAACCTGCGCTGCTTCCTGAAGAAACAGCAGGAGCTACTCTTTTGTTGCATGTGAACACAGTGTGATGGCAACAAGGGGAGGAGGAGGGGGGCTATAGGGGTTATAATTACTCCTTTTTAGTTGTTTCGCCCAAAGACAAGGTGAAGTTAGAGCAGCACACAGTGAGAGTGTTGAGTTAGAAGAAGAAAGGTAGTAGTGGATAAAATGCTTTTTGATTGACACGTTTCAAAGGCGTTAAAGTATAGATGAGCAGTGCTCATGATTCTATGTATGTTTAAGTAATTGGCCATAGCACTGCCATTATTTATTGGTCTACTTTTATTATTTATTTGTTGTTGTGAACTAAAAGCTGTTTTAGATTAAAAATAATGTATCATTTTTTATTTTTTGTAACTGAAATTCATTTTATTGTAATGCTTTTGCAGAATTCTTGCTCGTTTGTAGGTGCTACATTTTTTTCTGCAACATTTTCCAAAAACAGATTCTGTAAAAATCATCCAATGACTTCCTGGAACTTTTTACATTCTGTCTCTCACAGTTGAAGTGGTAAAAATGACAGACCTGTTTTATCTTTTTAAGTGGGACAACTTGCACAATCTGTGGCTACCAAGCACCTTTTCATCTCACCGTAGATATAGTACCTCACAAGTCATCGAGATCAGGTTGTACTGTATCTGTAAATTCCTTGTATGTGTCATACTTGTATGTGTCATACTTGGCCATTAAAGCTGATTCTGATTCTGATCATATAATATTTTCAGGAATGAATCATACATCTTCCACAGTTGTTACTTCATCATATTTTTAAGATATATGTGGGATCTACATCTAATAAATATCTCCATCAGATTATCTCGCAGTTGAAGATTCTTCGGAGGCATTGCTTCAGAAATGAGCAAAGCCAGATTTTTGTTTGACAGTGGATGTAGCTAAACATGATGTCTGCAGCTGCATTTGGTTTTCTGCCCAGTGGCATCTATCAGGCAGGAAGTTCTTATAACTAATAACTGAGGCGGTGATACATTTGTGCTTTGATGCTAAAAGTTGCCTCGGCAGTCAATGATTTTGTATCTGCTCACCAGAAACACAGTTTAACCTAAAGTTAGGCATTTGGGCTTGTTTAAAATGATAAAATGCTTCAGTTGAATTTCAAGTTTTACTGAGTTTTGTTGAAAAGCTTGATCGAAAAGTAGTTTAAATTTAAAAGAATTTAATATAATACATTTCTTGGAAAAAAGCAGATATCAGGAAGAAATAATGTTATTCTGTTTTTTATATAAAGAATTAACATAGGCCTTCTAAATGCAGCACTTATCGTTCCGTAGAAAACATGTGATCCATCCCGGAAGAGCTTTAGAGCGTTCCAGTGGATTCATAAAAGCTTTGTACATTAAAGCTTCAATTCAACTGAGTTCATTTCAAAAATACCTGTGCCAAAGGTAAATGAAATTAAATGTTGTTGTAACCCATATTATCCTAGCATGTGGATCGTGATGCTGTGGGCAGGAAGGATCTCCTGTAAGCGGTCAGTCTTGCAACAATTCTGAAGAAGCTTCTGACTGAAGACTGAATGACAGTTTCATGATCGTCATGACATGCTAATATTTAGAAACAAAATGTTCCCATTTTCTGAGGTTTATCTTTGTTGTAAGAAGGAAACCTTATTAAATGTCAGTGCCGCCTCCTGTAGCCTTGTTATTGTATTTCCAACACTTGATTGATTGATTTCTTTCTGTAAAGCTGTTCTGGTTCTGTTGGGTCAGCAGAATAATAAGTGTAAATCCATAGCGGTTTTGTTGCTGTTCTTTGTGCTGTTGAGAGAAAATGACGTCATCACAACGACTCTGTTTGTTCCTCAGTTTTTTGAGGGGAAGGAGCTGCGTCTGAAGCAGGAGTACTTTGTTGTAGCTGCGACTCTTCAAGACATCATCCGACGTTTCAAAGCCTCCAAGTTTGGCTGCACAGAGTTTGTGCGATTAGACCTCTCTAAGATGCCAGACAAGGTGACAGCCTGATCACATTCTCATATCTGTCCTTGTTTATTTATGACCTTTGAGATATTAATACTTACTCCTATTGCTGAGTTTCACTGGAATCTATAACTACAAATCTTTGCCTCTTCTCATAAGTCATTTGGTACTCCACATAGCGAGTTAGATGTAAATAAGAAGACCTGGTATATTTAGCTTCCACATTCTGCCAGATTTGTCTGTGATTTACACTTTGATTCAGTCTGTAGTCTGTACTGAGTTCTTTCCTTGTGTTTCTGGTTCCTACCTGTAGGTGGCCATCCAGCTGAATGACACCCACCCTGCTCTCGCCATCCCTGAGCTGATGAGGATCCTTGTGGACATTGAAAAACTAGACTGGGAGCAGGTAGATGCTATTTTTAAAAGGGTTGCTTTGATATTAAAATATTAATTCCCATGGCAGTCTTCATACATGATTACACCTGATTCACACAGAGTGCAGAACGGCTGCAGTCTAGTTTCCGTACAGCATCCCTACGGACTACGCTATTCCCATTGACTGCATCTGTTTAGCACTCTGTGAGGCGTAATGCCTAATTCACACCGGGTGTGGAACAGATGCGATGCAGTATCCATACGGCTTCTGCAAAGACAGAAAAAGCTGTAGTCCAAGCAGAGCATTCACAACGGCTGCGGTGCAGATGCAGAGCTACATTAACTGTCTGCAGTTATCAAGATTAAAAATTATGGATAAAGTGGCATACCCAGGTTGTAAAATGCAACAGAACAGGATACTTAAATACGTTTAAATAATAAAAAATATTAAGAAATATGTGCAGAATAAACCAGGGAGAAATATGCGAGCATCAAAATGGGCAGAGAATGTAGGACTTAAGGTACTTTTTTATATTGGCTATCAGCCGTTGTTACTGTTTTATATCGGTCTCGGACCCCAAAAATCCATATCGGTTGGGCCCTAATTCTGATCTATGTTATGTGAGATGCTGGGGGACGGGACAAAACATGTTTATGTCTTTTGAGGTTTCTTCCTTCAACCTTTCCGTCCAAGCGGCACATTTTCAGCCTTTTCTAACTGTCCTGTCTTGTCCTCAGGCTTGGGACATTGTGACTCGCACTTGTGCCTACACCAACCACACCGTCCTGCCTGAAGCACTGGAGCGCTGGCCTGTCGACTTGTTCCAGAACTTGCTACCTCGACACTTGGACATTATTTATGAGATCAACAGGAGACATTTGGAGGTAGGAGGCGAGGGCCTGATTTAGGAGGATGTAATGAATTAAAGTGATGCCACTTTATTTTACTCAATGGAAGCTCAAGCTTATGATAGAAGTCTATGACCGGAGACCCGACAATGTCCTTTTCCTCGAGAACATAAAATATTTTAAAAAGTAAGAGGTGAAGCTTGGGTTCATATGTAGCTGAAGTTTTAGGCTGATTTTCTTGTTTTTTCTTTCCAGTTTAAGCCACACTGCCTTATTTAAAACAAAAAGTTAAATCCTTTTATTTATAACTATAATCTCAGGGCAATTTCAATCCATTCCAGGTTATCCTAGTAATCAAACAGTCATGATTAATTTATTATTCAAATTAGTTACAAACAGTTTTCTAGGTAAATTTGGCAGATTGCTTTGAGTCTCTGACTGGATTAGGTGGATGTTTTCTCCTGGGCTTGGGTTTAATTATAGTTGTGTAGTTTATAGGTACGCTGAACCATATATGTAAGCAAAAAACAAATAAAGCTGTGTGAACATGCTAGACTGAAGGTATCTTCACCCAGACTTTTGTTCAAACTACTTGGTATATAGAAAAGGGAAACAAATGTTTAAGAGGTTAACCGTTTGTCAGATATAACATGAATATAAACAAATGTTTCCAGAAACGGAAGATCGATTAGGTAACATGAAAGCATAAAAAGTACCGAGCTCCGAGAGAGGACATCACACAGGCAGGAAAAAATGGCAGGAAGCAAACTACAGTAGCTAACCAGCTATTCAAGAGTTTTCCAGCATAACGGAAATGGTTTGGGTGCACAATCCACTGAGTTCAGGTTAAAGACAGAGGGACAGATGGATTGCTGCTATAAAATGAGGACCAGAATGAAGAAAACAGAGCGTTGGAACCCATCTTTCAACGGATTTGGCTTGTAGTGACCATTTCATTTCAGGTAACTTTACCTGAACACATAATTTAAATGTCATTTTTACATTAGTATTTCTAACGATTGTAATCAAAATGTTTCCACAGTTTTATTGATAATGGCTTATGAATGCTGAAAAGTGATCCAGGGCAGTGTAACAGAAAAGGAATAACGGTAAACTAAACCGATTTTGCTTTTATCAATATTCTTAGTGGACTTCCTACAGTTACTTTGGTGTTGATTTTTCTTTGTTCTTGCTCACATAGAAACTGGTAAACATCGCGTAAAACTTTGCAGAAGCTTTATTGGGGGAGTAAAATTCGCAGCCTATGGCGTTCATTTGATTAGATTCATTCCTGCCAGCATGGCGGCTACACTCTAAGAGTCATTCGATGTCTGGTGCTCTATGCCCTATCAAATGACGGCAAAGCGTGACGAGTCAAATAGTTCTCATATAAATATCTCTCATAAGTATTAGTTTGAAAGGAACTTTTTAACCCCTAAATGTTCCGCCGGTGGGCCCATCCGCCATTTTTACTTTTTAATCCATGTTATTCTGATTTATAATTTCCATGAATTTATATGTTTTATATCATTAGAAAGCTAATAGTATTGTTTTTTTTAACCATATATGCCAATAAAGGACACAATCATAACGGAGCTTTGAACACAGCAGTTGTCTTTGTCACCCACCCCCCTCATTACCTCCCGGAAGAAGAATTATGCAAAACTCAGATTTTGCACCCTGCTGTCTCTCACATATCCGATCCAACTTGAACAAACAGTTTTTACATCCACAAGGGTCCATTTGATGTTCTCCAATAACTTTGTTGACCCTAAACAAGTCCTACATCCACAGTCTAACATAATCTCCTCTAAAAATTCACAAATTTTCCCTTCCCTGGAGTACGTTTCTCAATGTTTTTTAATCACAGATTCTTATATCATGTGGATTTCCCGCTACAAATCACACTGCGCATGCCCAAACGGCTTAGCTTAGGACTCATAACTTAATTGATCCAATAACTGACAGGTTACCCTGGTATTTTTTGGCAATATCATCAACTATTGGCTGATAGCTGAGAAGTATCATCCCTATTCTCTCGTATGTGCTTCAAACCAGTCGCATCAAATAGCCAATATAATGCTGAAAACGGCAATAGGTCACTTGAGGGGTCAGACTTTATCTTTGTAATAGGACACGGCCCGCGTAAAGAAGCATATCAAAACAAGGAAAGGAAAGGATTATGCACCGTTATGTACAGTAAGTAACCCTTTTAGTGCTGGGTCAAAACAAAATTTATTGTTATTACACAAAATGTTGGAAGGCATGGAGCTTTGTTTGAGACAAGACAGTGGTGATTGTGGGAGTTTTTATTAATTAGAAGGAAATGGCAGATTTGGCACAGATTTAACCTTTTTTGGGCACATTTGACCTTTAGTTTATGGTATTTATTTATATATGATGTAAAATTCTCATTTTTTGATTTATTGCTGTCATTTTATTTGTGGATAAAGGTAATAAATCAGACTTTAGACCCACAATGTTTTAGGATCATCCCAAAATTCTAAAACTTTTTTTTAGCATTTTATCTTTTCCTTTGTATTAAAACTTATATAACTGGACAACAATTGAACTTTGAAATATTTCACAGAACGGTGAAAATATGTCTGAGTGTTTTCTTTCCAACGAGACCCCAGCCATACCTCTACTCCAAACGGTTCAAGAACAGCTTTAATTTTAATTAAATTTTAAAAAAATGTGGGTATGCGTTTATAAAATATCTTGGGCGGAAATTACAGGAAGGTTAAGGGGTTAAAAAAGATAGCTACTTTTCTGGAGTTTTTTGTTGTGAAAACCTTTACAAGATCACTAGAATTCAACTTTCTCATTAGATTGGTCTCAAGATACATGAGATTCTGCCTTTTCTGTCCCATTGTGGATCTGATTCTTTTATTATTTTATGCTTAGAGAAGGATTTTTCACCGCTTACATTTGTGACAGGGAATGTCAGGTAAAGTTTGAGCATAATTTCAACATCCTGTAGGTTCTTCTCTCCAACTGTAAAAGCCATGTGATGCCTTTACCACAAACAATTCTTTGAACTGAACAATCTCTTCCACAAAGTCCATCTCATGCTCAGCTGAACATTTCATCCGGAAAAGGGAAAAGTTGTTTAAGATGCCAATTGTGTTCTTGAGCATACTGCAGAACCATTTCAGAAATGAGTCTACAGTATCAACAACAACCAAAAAAACACTGGCGGAGACATATTGTTATGCTGATAACTTGTCCTCTGAGGCTTTACTTTCTCCAAAAATGCTTTTAGATTGTTTGGTTGTTTAGTGCTACGTCCATAAACCTGTGAAAATGCTGGACTCAAACCTGTCAAACTGATCTCATAGACCTCCAATGCTGTCATAGACTCTTCCGTCTCTTCACTGAACATTTTTGCAAATAAATTTCTCTGGGGTGTCTGTTTTTAATCATTCTGCTAGCTAGTTTGTGGGCCTGCTTTTAGCGGTGATGACCAAGGCGATAGGTAATGAAGAGAATCTGGTCAGTTTTCAGTTAGAACACAGTTTAGACTCTGATAACAGATAAAACGTTCTTACTTCCCCACAGCGCTGGGGCCCTGGGCTAGAGCCCCTGTAAGCCCCTGCTGGAATCCGGTCTTAGTGAGCAACCACTGCAATGACTTACTAGCGGTTTAAAAGTATAGAAAAGACACAGGAGTACTTTCTATGTTTAAGAAAAAGTGAAGTGGTAATGGTAGTGGTAGTTCCTTTACTCGTTTCATTTAGGACAAAAAGACATGAGAAATGAGAGAAGTTATTCTGGTGGTAGTACAGACACAGACAGAGCATTTATAAGAGTGTGACATGATGTAACATCATGCACGCTAATGTGTTGATACTAGTACTCCTTATAAACTGCAGGCCAAAGGTCACTCACCCACGGCACCAAAACAAAACGCTGTGCAGAAACTGTGAAAAGTCAAATGAATCTACATTCACGCCTTTCTATCGGGTCCTGAGCCATGAAACTCCCTGAAGACCTTTAAGGCCAAAAGATTCATTCCCAAACAGTTTTAGCTCCACCTTTCAGGCTGCACTGCTCAACATTAACAATAAAAAGACAGATTCAGTCTGTTGAAAATGTCTTTACATCACTCGAACCTTTGCACATATTTTGTTACAAAGACAAACTTTTGTGTATTTTTGTAGTCCTTTATGTAATAAACCAAAACAAAGTAGAGCAGCAGATTGTAAGGTTGAAGAAATGTGATCGTGGTTATCATTATTACTGTGGATTCATACTCTGATTATATTACACCTACTGGATTCAGGTCTTGATGGACTTCTGGAACCACTTGGCTGTACTGGATTTTATTTAAGGGTATTAAAACAGAGGGCATACCACAGTTTTCAGGTTTCTGTTGGTAATGAGTTGTCTGTCATTTATATTCTACTTCACACTAAGTTATTACTATGCTGTCTTGTATAAAATGACAATAAGAAGCCTGTGAAAAAAGTTAAAGGGGTAGGAATACTTGGGGAAAAAGGCCGACTGTTTATGCTGTAAAAGATGCTGCTCTTTGAGTTTCCAACTAAACAGCTCCAGTAGACCCAAACAGAAACTAGTTGATGCAGAAAACTGATGTTAGCAGCTGGAATGAAGTCACATACCAGCAGATTTATTTGTATTACTGTCACTTAATATGTAATACTATGCAGAAAACATCAGTCAAACTAGACTTTTTTTATAAAGAACTTTTTATACAAAAAAAGGCAGTTCAGGTTTAAACATGATCACTTTTATACTGCCCTCCCCTCAGTCCGATCCCCATGTACAGATGCACTCAGGACCAACATTAAGAGGATGTTAAAATAGACAATAAAAAGGACAGTGTGCTGAGTACAGATGAGCCAGGTAAGGCTAATAATATGTACTCATTACAATGTTTATGTAGGAATGAACGAAGAAATTAATTTCTTCTCTAATGTCTTGACTTAATGATGCAGCCTAAGCATTCTCATTCCACTTTCTACACTCGCTCCAACTGAGATAAATTATCAATCCTAAATATGACTTTGTCATGAAACCTGCTGTTTACTGATATAGTAAAAAACCCCAGAAGAAAAACTACCTGTGCATGTATTGTACGGGAAACGAGCAGGGAGTGAGCTGCTCCTCTCAACCTGCCCATTATTATCACCGACTGGGAATGAGGATATTTCCATCTGACATGATGGTTTATGTTAGATTTCCGGAAAATTATCTTCCCTGATCCTTAACTTCTTTGATCCAGTTCTGTCAAGTGTGTATTTAAATTCAGTATTTATGGATGTAAAAAAAGAAGATGGTAGAAAAATGTCTTTCAGGACTCCTTTTCTTCCAAGTACAAAAATCAGTGAAATAAAGAAAAATAGTTTAGAAAGCTAAATATAAAAAAGTATTGTCTTTTATCTAAATCAGGCGTGGAAATGGGTTTTATGATTTTTTTATTAAATTTTTTTATTTGATCATGAAATCTGTTGGGAGTGGGGCTGTGATTCGGGGGTTCTGACAATCGTGAGGTTGTGAGTTAGAGTCCAGTTTCTGCTGGAGTGCACCATTCCATACTGCCTACTATGACTCATTTCCCAAAAGATTTTTCAGAGCAGGGATTTTCAGCAGCCATCTGAGCACACCCTCATACATAAAACTGAGCAGCTTTTTCTCAAGATCAGTGATTAATTCAGAAGGTTATAATCTCTTTATATATTGTTTTTTCCCCCCACCTACAGCGCATCTCTAAACTTTACCCAGGAGATCATGACCGTCTGCGCAGGATGTCCCTGATCGAGGAGGGGAATGTGAAGAAGATCAATATGGCTCACCTATGCATTGTGGGGTCTCATGCTGTCAATGGAGTGGCCCGCATCCATTCAGAAATCATCAAAAACACTGTGTAAATAAAAACGCCTAATTCCTTCTACCTTTAACCTATCACCTTAGTCATGCTGGAGACCAATCTCTGGACCAAATCCTGACTGTCTTAGTGTTTGGACTTAGTCCCAGTTTTTTAGTACTGGTTTTCTCCTCTTACTTTTTGAGAACTGATCACAGGTTCTCAGTTGGGTTAAGATCAGATGTTTGTGAAGGGTTGCTGCATCTGCAGAGCTTTTTCAAATTGTTCCTGTTAAAAGGATCTTTTCCAACAGCCTCACTGTGCAAACAGATGCTGCTAATGTTTATTTAAGAAGGCTCTGTGATGGTGGCAATGTCATTCCTGTGACATCATCAGGAAGAGTTCACTTGATCATCCATTCCTCCTCTGTTCCCCATACCAGCTGGTCTCCAGCTGTCCCTGGGCAGAGAGGTGTTGTGTAACCAGTTTATCACTAGGCAGCTTGGAGGGCTCAGACAGACTAACATGCATGTTTTTTTTTGTTGTGTTTTATTTTTCTTTTGGGAGAGAGTCTGAGGACCTGGAGAGAACCTACAGATGCAAATGAGAAACTTGCAAACTCCATGTAGAAACACTGTTTTGCAGGAGGGCAACACCACCTACAGCTCTCAATCCACTGTAACATGTCTTTAGAGAAAGTGACAAGAGCTGCATTGTCTTATTTCTCCTATTTAACTATGGCTAACAAAAGAAGACTGGGATTTCTAGTACATCTCTCTGTTAGAGCAACCACCCTCATTAGACTAAACGAGCTTCACTTGTACATTTGGGAATGACTGTAATATTTTTCTTTTCTTAAAAGTTTGAACATATTAACAAGGCCATATCTGATTGTGCTTTAATAACTCCTCCAGGTTCAAGGACTTCTACGACATGGATCCTAAGAAATTTCAGAACAAGACCAATGGGATCACACCCAGACGATGGCTGGTCATGTGCAACCCGGGCCTAGCTGAGGTCATTGCTGAGGTGGGTTGGTGATTTTTACCAGAGGCTGACAACATGAAATATCCTATCTGTGACGCAGATATTTGAGCAGTAACTAGTTACAGTTACTCAGTTATATTTATTAACATTTTCAAAAAAATGCACTTTTAGAAGTAGCAGTTTTACTACATCATACTATCTACTTTTACTTCAGTAAAAGTAGTAAAAAAAGGTTGCCAGCAAAAAGAGAAAAAACAAAAAACATCACACACACTAATATTTCATTGGACCGCCTTTAGTTGTTATTATGGCATACGCTCTGTATGGCACTGATTTATTAAGCTTCTGCAACGTCACAAGATTAACTAGACCTGCATTGATGATGGTAGAGTCTGACTGCTGCGCAAAGCCTTCTGCAGCATATCCTAAAGATTCTAAATGGTGTTAAAGTCTGGACTCTTTGGTGACCAATCCATGTGTAAAAAGAATGTTTTATGCTTCCTGATCTACTCTTTCACCATTTGAGCCCAATGAATCCTGGCACCTTGGAATATGCACGTTGCCATCAGGGAAGGAAAAAACCCATTGATGGAATAAGGTGGTCATTCAGTATTTTCAGGTAGTCAGCTGATCTCATTCTTGGAGCACATCCTGTTTCTGAACCTAGACATGACCAAATGCAGATACCTCAGATCGTGGTACTACCCCCAAAGGCTTGTACAGTAGCCACTAGGCATGATGGGAGTATCACTTCATCTGCCTCTTTTCTTACCCTGATGTGTCCATCACTCTGGAACAGGGTTAATCTGGACTCATCAGACCACATGGCCAGAGTTGCTCCAGAGTTCAATCTTTGAATTTGAATTCACCAGTCGTTTAAATGATTGCCGATTGGCCACATTTCTTCCTCGAAGACGATGGGTCCTCATTATACTTCCACTTTTTAATAATGCCTTAGACAGTTCTTAACTCAATTAGTAGGTTCTGCAATCTCCTTAGATGATTTCTCTGCTTGATGCCTGTCAGTGGTTTGATCCTTCTCAAACACATCTTTTCCACGACCATGAAATGTGACACAGTTGTTTATAAAGTAACACACACACACACACACATATATATTTCATAAGTTTTAAATTGAAAGAAATTCAAAAACTGTATTTATGTATGATTACATTTTCAGACTGTACAACCAAAACTGCTCCCAACAAATATAAATATTTTACATCTGCACTGTATCTTACATTTTGCACTAAACAACCACACCGC
Organism: Apricaphanius iberus; assembly: GCA_028564705.1. Taxonomy (NCBI): domain Eukaryota; kingdom Metazoa; phylum Chordata; class Actinopteri; order Cyprinodontiformes; family Aphaniidae; genus Apricaphanius; species Apricaphanius iberus. The sequence continues at coordinate 1,447,906 of JAPXFQ010002620.1, forward strand.
TATAACTTGCACATTATTTCCACCTGATGTACATATTCTGTGTATTTTGCATTTTTTTGTATATATTTTTCTCTTCTGTCACATATGTTGTATATTTGTTGTTTCTTTGGCTGCTGTTTACGAATGAATTTCCCCTGGTGGGACTATTAAAGGATTATTCTATTCTCTCTCTCTTCTCTTTTAACTTTAGTCATTAGAACAGAATTTGCACACAACCAATTTTTTTTCTGTCTGATGGCATTGCTTTAAAATATTAAGTCAGATGTTACGATTATTTACTCAGTAGCCTTTTCACTTTACTTTTCGCCTCTACTTGAGTATTTTCTTGATTGGCTACTTTTTACTTGAGTAAAAATTGAAGTAGTGTTACTTTAGAGCACAACTTTTGATCGCTCTACCCACCTCTGATTTTGATCTATCTAATAAACGGGCTTCTGCAAATTCTAAGTATGATAGCTTTAGCAAATTCTTTTTGCTAACCATTGACTGTAGTGTCATTTTTCCCACAAAAACTATATTGAAATATGACTGAGGAGTTGATAGGGTGACAGCACAACTTTTTTAAAGGATTAACTAATAAAAAAAGCTCTATCCTTGTTGTCTTGGGAAGATGGATTAAAGGGAAAATTAACTTTGTCAAGTGCTTGTACATTTACAAATACATCTTAGATTAGAAAAAAAAAGATGATAATAATAAAATAATTTAGGAAACATGTTGGATGTCGATCTCCTGATCTTCTCAGTCCTACATCTCAAAATGTGAGTTACTGCATTTAGACCAATCACATGATCATATTACTGATCTTCTAGGGAGTTAAAATGAATCATATTCTGCTTAAAGTTCTACTCCTAAAGCATTTTACATCCACCCTATATCTATAAGTGTAAAGGATATTCCAGGCTGATACTTTTACAGCTCTGAATTCAGGAAGCCAGTATTTGTATTAGTCTTATAAGAAAATTAACTCAGTCTCTTTCCTGGTCAACTTGCAGAGGATCGGTGATGATTACATCCGTGACCTGGACCAGCTGAAGAAACTTTTGGACTTTGTGGATGACGATGCCTTCATTCGAGATGTTGCAAAAATCAAACAAGTAATTTCTTAAAAGTCTAAATTAAAGTTTATTGGAAATGTCTTTTTTTTATGTGTTTGTCTGCTTGAACTTTAAGGAGAACAAGCTGAAGTTTGCCGCACACCTGGAGGAACAGTACAAGGTGAAGATCAACCCCAACTCCATGTTTGATGTGCAGGTGAAGAGGATCCATGAGTACAAAAGGCAGCTGCTCAACTGCCTGCACATCATCACATTTTACAACCGTAAGCATTGTAAAAATAAAGATAGATTAAGAAATAAAAATGAGGGTTTAAGACAACAATTCCTTTAATGTTTTTCTTTCAGGCATCAGAAACGAGCCCAACAAGTCCTGGACCCCCAGGACTATCATGATTGGAGGAAAGGTGACTAGCTTGTTGCTTTTCTCACTTACTTATTTATGCTGTTCTGATACAGTGGTTAGAGGAGAGCATTGGTAGTATTTGTAAAATGTTGGCAGAAATTAATCTTTCCCTTTTGGTTCTGCAGTAATGACACTAATTGCTATTTTCAAAGTGTGCCAATTTCCATCCATCCACTGAACCAGTGTCTGTACACATTACACCCAGGGGAGGTCTCGTGTCTGAAACAGCCCCCCCATCCCAGAAACCCTACAAATCTGAGCAGAAAAATATATTCTGTGGGGATCCTCATGGCTCCATTCTTGGTCTACTTTAATTAAATAACTACAGTAACTTCAAGGATTCAAGGAACTTTTACTGTCTCACCATCTCACGTTACATGTGATGGTATGAAATTAGGACTCAGGTCCGTAATTAAAAGCCATTTAAATTAAATTAGAGAAAAAAACAAATAAATAAATGTGCTCTACAGGACACAGCTGGAGTTCAGCAGTCTAACAGCTGCAGGGAAGAAGCTGTTATTGAGCCTGGTGGTCTTGCTCTGTATGCTCCTCAGCCGCCTGCCTGAGGGAAGGGGCTGAAACATGCTATGAGCGGGATGGGTGGAGTCCTTCAGGATGCCGAGGGCCCGTCCCCTGCATCGGGACGTGTAGAGGTCCAAAATGGTGGGAAGCGTGCTCCTTACAGTCCTTTGTGCAGCTTTTACCACCTGCTGCAGAGCCTTCCTCTCAGCAGCAGTACTGCCACCGTACCACATGGTGATGCAGGTGCAGATGAAGCTCTCCACTGCACAGCGATAGAAACTCCTCAGGACGAAGCTTCCAAGTCCAACTCTCCGCAGCTTCCTCAGGAAGTAGAGATGCTGGTGGACCTTCTTGACCAGACATGAAGTGTTGGCATTCCAGGTGAGGTCGTTGGATATGTGCACATCCAGGTACCTGAAACTGGAGACCACTTCCACAGCTGCTCCTCCGATGTACAGGGGAAGGAGAGGACACTTGTCCCTTCTGAAATCCACCACCATCTCCTTGGTCTTCTTCACATTGATGCAGAGGTTGTTTTCTCTGCACTACTGCACCAAGTTTTCCACATCCTCTCTGCATTTGGACTCATCATTGTCATCCGCAAACTTAACTATATGACAGCTAGGGTGTCTCGCTGAGCAGTCATACGTCAGCAGAGTGAACAAGAGGGGCTCAACACGCAGCCCTGTGGTGAGCCTGTCCTAAAGGTGATGGAGGAGGAGATGGTGTTGTGGATCTTAACAGTCTGAGGTCTATTTGTCTGGAAGTCCAAGACCCAGTTCCCCAGCGTGGGACTCAGTCCGAGGGAGGAGAGCTTCTGCACCAGCGTCTGTGGAATGATGGTGTTGAAGGCTGAGGAGAAATCCAGAACCAACAGACAGACATAGGAGTTTCTGCTCTCCAGATGGATCAGGGCTGTGGGGACCACCGATGATATGGCGTCATCAGTGCAGCGATTTTTTTCCTGTAGGCATACTGGTGGGTGTCCACAGTGATATCGATGGCGTCTTTGATGTGGGTCATGACCGACCTCTCAAAGCACTTCATGACTACCGGGGTTAAAGCTATTGGCCGATAGTCATTCAGGCTTGTCACTGTGGAGCACTTGGGGACGGGGACAATCGTGGCCGTCTTTAAGCAGGTGGGGACAGATGACAGTGAGAGTGAGGTGTTAAAGATTTCTGCCAGCATCTCAGCCGGCTGGTATGCACAGTCCCTCAGTATCCGCCCTGGGATGTTGTCGGGCCCTGCTGCTTTATGAGGGTTGATACACTGAAGGGTCTTCCTTACATCTGCTGTGGTCACACTGATGGCCGTGTCACCAGGTAGTGGTATAAGTTTGGTGCTGGGGCAGATATCAGGGAACTCAAAGCGGTTATTATTACCAGCACATTTTGCACACATGAAACCAAATGCTTATTTTTTCTAGTATTTTTTCTAGTATTTACTAGAATCACACTTAACACAGACATTGATCAAGCATTTTGGCTAGTTTTCCACAAACTGCTACAGTGGTTTGTTGGCTCTCTGTTTTCTGCCATTTTGGCCGATCCTTCTGTACGGGACTGTTGCAGTTGGGTCGGGTTTGTCAGCTCCCATTTTATCTCTCTCTGACTTGAGGTTGTTTTATGTATTTTCACATGATATTTTTTTTCTAGAGATACCGTTTATCTTGTCAGTTTCCCATTTCATGATGATGAGGTTACATGATGCTGCCACCCCATACTTTGATATTCCGTGGCTTTTTTTCTCTCCAACTGCAATGAAGGGAACTAAGACCAAACATGAAATTCTAGTTTTATCAGACTACAGTACATGTCTGCAGAAATGAAGGTCTGTGTCCCTAAGTGCATTTACAAACTAGAATTAGGCTTTTTATGTTGTTTTTAAAGTAGTGGTTTCTTCCTCTTTGAGTGGGGCTTCAGGCCATGTTGGTGTATAACAGTCTAACCAGCTTCATCCACCATCTTCACAAGTCTTTTACATGCCTGTCAATTAAATTCGGTTCAATCTAAAAAATACTTTATTGATACCAGAGGGAAATTAATTGTTTTTGTAGCTCATACTAATGAATGAATTCTTTAAGGAGTTGTTGTAGACCATGATGGCTGTGGGCAGGAAGGATTTCCTGTAGTGGTCTGTGTTGCAGTAACACTGAAGAAGCCCCCAACAGAAGACAGTCTGCTGTGTAGGATCCTCTTTTAAAGATGAATCTCAGTGTAACACTTGGGAAGTGCTGATAAATTAAGTTTGAATGAAATATGCCTAGTGTCATTTGACTTTATCAGAACGTAGGAATGACTACTGGAGCTGGTTGTCAACTATTAAAGAATACACAACAAGTTGGAATAGTTTGCAGGTACCATGTATCCAAAAATTATACAGTTTCCACTGCTGCAGCACCGATAATTAAATGGGTTAAAGTGCACTTTGAAGGATTAAAGTTCTGATGAAAACACTCTGTGTTCAGTCTGATCCCCTGAATAGTTTTAGATTCCTCAGCAGAACTTGAACACCCAATGGATTCACACTGAAATGATTGTCCAAGATGTAATCTGAGTGTCCATGAAAGTTGTCCAAAAGTACTGAAAAAGGGAGGTGTGTGAATCCATGTATTGAGTGAGGAGTATGGGGAGTGGATAGAACGTAGTCTGAGACAACTTCCTACCAGACCAGTAGGAAGATGAAGGTGAGGGTCTTCTGGCCCCCGGCCAATTGTTAGCTCGCCATCCTTAAACCCTTAAAGGGTCACCTGGCCAATTCCAGTTTCTGTATGGTATATGATGCAACAGCTCTGCTACCTGGTTTATCCCCAAATGTCTGCAGGGAGGATCATGTGATCAATGTCACATGACTTAGGCATGGTGCATTAAAAGACAGAGAAAAGTGTAGATATTTACCAAAACCTAGTAAAAATACTCTGGGCTACACCAGGGTGGTTCATAATTTTTTATTTAGTGATTTATTTCCTTCTTTGCTTCATCATATGTGGTGATTCCACAGTAGTGCCAAGAACAGAACCAGCCATTTTCACCAGTTTTTTTAGCCGTTTTAAGTCCCTGGCACTGATGCTGCTAACCCAACAGATGATAGACGAAGAGATAGCATTCTCTTCAACAGACTTGTATAAGATCTGCAACATCTTGCTGCAAACGTTGAAGGATCAAAGTTTCCTGCAGAAGTCTGGTCTGCTCTGTCCCAATCAGGCTGAATATTGGTAAATGCGTCTGATAAATCAAAGATGATCCTCACAGCGCTGTATGACAATAATGAATCTTCTTTGACATTTAGCAAAAATAAATGTAAGTCCCACCTACCCTTAAACAGTTTAGCCAGGAGACAAAGTTAATTTAATTTTAATGTAAGACATTGAGAATAAAAAGACTGTATTTTTGTTCAATGTTTATACATTTCTGTTTTATACTCTGTCTTGTAAACATGTTGGAAATATAAACACTGGCTACATTTATGCTATCAGATCCTCTTCTTTAGACCAAACAAGGCTAAACTAAATGTCTCCAAAGATCAGTATTAACTACACAATCCAACACTGTTGACTTCATTTTAAAGTTTTCAAGATTTCTGCTTTATTACTTCCCATTCCTTTAATTCTGTGTTTCCAGGCAGCTCCAGGTTACCACACTGCGAAAATGATCATAAAGCTGATCACATCCATCGGGGATATTGTCAATAATGACCCTGTGGTGGGAGACCGCCTTAAGGTCATTTTCCTGGAGAACTACAAAGTCACTCTGGCTGAGAAGGGTAATGAGTCAAATAAATTCATATCTGCTATCTAGTTTGCTGCTGTAGTCAGTGTTGGGAGTAATGCATTACAAAAGTAAGGAGTTAAAGGAATAGATTACTTTTTTCAGTAACTGAGTAATGTAATGCATTACTTACAAAATATACAGCAATATATCACTAGATATAATTTAAGTAACTCAAGTTAAAAATGCATTTTAAATTGTTTTTTCTGGCCAACTAATGCAACCGACCAAATCAAGTTGGATACAGTAGAACAAGACCCCCCATCCACTTCCTGTTGCTCAAAACTAAAACATCAGAGAATCAGGACGGCTGAGGGAACGATGGACCGTACATTTAAACAGCAGCATTATTCACACTGTTTTCCCGAGTCTCATCTTTGTCAACCATCTTTGTGATCTGCACTTTCAGCACCTTCTTTTGATTAGATTTAACAAACATTACCATGAAATAGAAGGCATGCAAAGGAACTACAGACTTAATTTTAATAAAAGTGTGTTAAAAATACAGTATTTGTGGTGTGACAGTTGTGTAAAATGTAAATGGATAAGTAAAGTGGTTAGAAGTCATGTTAGATATTCAAGATATTTAGCCAAAAGTAACTTAAAGTTGTGTAACTCAGTTACATTTTTAAGACAGTAATATGTAATGCATTTTTGACATTGTAACTAGTAATGTGAAATATATTACAATTTCTTTGTAACTTGCCCAAGACTGGCTGTAGTACACAGACAAATATTGTTAGTTAAACTATCCTGTTTGCGTTGTCAGACTCATATGGAAGCAAAAGTAACTCCAGTCTCTTCATTTATTGCAGTCATCCCTGCTGCAGACCTATCAGAGCAGATCTCCACAGCTGGCACTGAGGCTTCTGGCACTGGGAACATGAAATTCATGCTGAATGGTGCCCTCACCATCGGCACCATGGATGGAGCCAATGTAGAGATGGCAGAAGAGGCTGGAGAGGACAATCTCTTTATCTTCGGCATGAGGGTGGAAGACGTGGAAGCAATGGACAAGAAGGGGTGAGTTTCAAGGAGGTGTGAATTAGGGATACCACTTTTCTCAAACCGATACCGATACTTGGATCTGAGTACTTGCCGATACCGAGTACAGATGCCGATACTTCTACCACACACAAAAAGTAATGAAGTAGAAGACGGGTTTTATTTTCTTCTCTGCTTAGATAAAAATAAAATATTAATAAAAATGACCACAAAGCTAAAATTTCAAGTAAAAAACAAAAATTTTCTGTGAAGTTATTACAGTTTGTACATCTTAAGAATTTGTTTATTGTATTGGATAACTAACCAATATTGATACGAGTACATATCGGCTTAATACCAGAATCAGTATTGGTTCATCCCTACTGTGAATTTATAAAAGTCAATCACACTAAGCTAATTATAAACGGGAATAAACATAACATAGGATCATAAAAAACTTAAGAGTACCATTTAAGTAAGTAAAATGTATTTATATTATGCCTTTCAAATACAAGGGCCACAAAGCGCTGCACAAAACCCAAACCAAGCAAATACATTATCAAAAGGCAATTAAAAAGGTAAGAAGTATATTAAAAAAGACATGTATTCCAAATGTCCTCTACTTTCATTTATTGTTTTAGTCTCATGTCCTTGGAGGTAATAAAACTTAAAAATGATAAAAGACCAATCATCTGACTATATATAAATTAGTGCTTTCATGAGATTAAAAACATTGATATTAATTAACTATAATCTGTAATTAAATAATCTAATTAATTTCATTTTAATCTCACTTAATAATTGCTGAAAAGAAGCCTGAATTTAGGGCATTTTCATTACACTAGTATGGTCGAAGAAAAGGTTTGATTGAGATTATATCAAATCTAAAAATTGGTTTCATGAAGTAATTTATTGTATATAACAGACTGGAAGAGATGCAGTCGCTGCATTTACATTCTGTTGTTTTTGTGACTAGTTTTAAGTGGCGACTGCAGTCTTCTGCTTCGAGCATGCTCAGTTCATTAGTGTTCTGGACTCTGTGGTGTAAATATCTGCTCTGGGTCCAGTTTTACTACGGGTTAAAACAACATGTAATATACACCTAATTTATTTATTACAATTTTTTATAATAATTTTTATCTATCTATCTAGATTCACTTTTATTTTTTCAAAGAGACTTGCTAGAGGGATCTAAAACATGCTAAATATAGCTAAGTTGAATAGACTGTCTGGAACACCGCACTCCTTCCCACCTTTTTCTCCACCCCTACTACAGAAGAAGTCAGTCAGTTTATGATCAGTTTACAGCCTTCCATCTCCACTTCAGGGCGTGCTTAACACCTAACAGCTCAAGCCCAAGAAGCCCTAAGCATAAAAACGGATTTCATTTAAAGGCAACTAGCATACAGAAAAAATTAAAGATTAAAAAATAGATTAACATGATTAAAAAACATAGCATGGCAAAAACGGCTGTAATTAATCGCAATGTACACAATAATTTGACACCCCTAATATAGATACTTCTTCACACAATTCTATCTCTTTTGGATGCTTAATGATTGACATATACAGTACAGACCAAAAGTTTGGACACACCTTCTCATTCAATATGTTTTCTTTCTTTTCATGACTATTGACATTGTAGATTCTCACTGAAGGCATCAAAACTATGAATGAACACATATTGAATTATGTAGTACTTTTCCAAAAACTGTGAAATAAGCTGGCCTCCAAAATCAACGGACCTGAACCCAATGGAGATGATTTGGGGTGATCTGAACCGCAGAGTGAAGGCAAAAGGTCCAACAGGTACTAAGCATCTCTGGGAAATCCTTCAAGACTGTTGGGAAACCATTTCTGGTGACTAGAAGCTCAAGAGAATGCAAAGCAGTAATCAGAGCAAAGGGTGGCTACTGTGAGGAATCTAGAATATAACACATGTATTCAGTTATTTCACCCTTTTTATTGAAGTACATACAGTAATTATTTAAATCATGAGTTCATTCATAGTTTTGATGCCTTCAGTCAGAATCTACAATGTAGTCATGAAAATAAAGAAAACGGATAGAATGAGAAAGTGTGTCCAAACTTTTGGTTTTTACTGTATGTTTTTGTTCTGTTTCCATATTTGAATATGAATATCATGCATGTTAGATGAAAACCGTTGTGTTGGCCTTAACTCTTCATGTTGGGTGGATGTGTGTCTTGTCCCCAGCTATGATGCCACCTCTTACTACACCCGTATCCCTGAGCTGAAGCAGGCCATGGACCAGATATCTGCAGGCTTCTTCAGCCCCGGTCAGCCCGATCTTTTCAAAGACCTGGTCAACATGCTGATGCACCATGACAGGTATTGCACCATTCATGCTAATGTGTTATATCTTTGGAGGTTGGTGGCCACATAATCTGAACCTACATCTGTTTAATGTTAATAGCAGGATTTGAAATTGTATAAAAGGACTAATTCACTAAAAATGATCAATAATTTGGTCCACTTCATAATTGTACCCCTGTGTTGCAGGTTTAAAGTGTTTGCAGATTATGAAGACTACATCAAATGTCAAGATAAGGTCAGCGCTCTCTACAAGGTGAGTGGTTCATTAGTTCTACAGAGTGCTGTCCATGAATGTTTTCAATAACCGTTGTCACAAGTTTGAAAAACATATTGACCCTGGAAGGTGGGGATGTGTCTGTTGATCACTCACACCACTGTCAGTATAAAGCTTGGTTTATGCTTGAGGCATATACATCCCGCGCAGAAATGAGACGTGTGGAACCGGCCGAGACGCCTTCTAGTAGAGTTTATACTTTTTGCGCCTTGTCCCTGCTAAGAGCCAATATTCTTGAAGACTGTAGGGGGCGCCATAGGGCTCTACAGCATGCATACAACACTACACCTTAGTAGAAGTAGAAATCAGTAGAAGTTGTTTACAAGATGGCGACAGCCGTGAGCTTAAGCAATGCAGAAGAATTTTTGCTGTTTAAAACTGTTAGGAAAAAAATTGAATATTGGTCCGCTCGTCCATTAAAACCCAGTTGATCACAGTGATCTCTATCGGCCGAATCATAAAGATGTCTGTATTTACAAACCTGTAGGAGCTCTTGTCAGCCCGCCATGTTTTTCCAAGCGGGACCGTCTCCCTAGGGGCCGCGCGGAGAGGCATGGTTGCTGAAATGACGTAATTTGGCCGCATGGAGCCGTGCGGAGCTCGCGGATGTGTCGAGCATAAACCAAGCTTTACTCCTGCTTTGAGATCATTAGAGATCAAACCAGGAAAACCCAGGAAAGAAGGGTTTCTGGTCACATAAGACGAATTGGTCTATTTGGTCTACATGCAAAATACAGAGACAAAAAAGCTGGTCAGTGTCTTTGGGAAGATGGACAGAGCTAAACATGGGGCAGTCCTAGAAGAAAACCTGTTAGTGGACGCAGAACCTGAGACTTTGGGTGGAGGTTCACCTTCTACCAGTACAACCACCCTACAGCCAGAGAATATTATAGGGTGCTTTAGATCAATCTCCCGTCCTTGAGGGCCGTCGTCCTGCACCTTTTGGATGTGTCCCAAGTTGGCACACCTGAATTAAATGACCAATTTACCTTTTAGTGCCCTGCAGTTCTCCAGAGTCCTGCTAGTGACCTGATTACATGACTCAGGTCTGGTGAAGCACAGATGGATCCAAAAGTTCAGGACACTGGCTCTTGGGTACTGGAGTTTGACACCTGTAGTTTCTTGGGTTGGAATGGCCTAGTCAAAGTCCAGATCCAGTTCAGATTCTGTGGCTAGACTTAAAAATTATTGTCAAATATATTCTAATCTAGTTGAGCCTGAGCTGTGGCTTCTGTAAGGTATTGGCTCAGGGGGCAGATTTCCCCCGTAATAATCTGATTGGTTTTCATATATCTGTCAAATAGCACTCAGTCTCCCCTCTCTTTACTAGAACCCCAAGGAGTGGACCAAGAAGGTGATCCATAACATTGCCGGCTGTGGGAAATTCTCCAGTGACCGCACCATCTCCCAGTACGCAAGGGAGATCTGGGGAATGGAGCCCAGTTTGGAGAAGATTGCTGCCCCAGATGATCCTCGCTAAAGCTGCTTCTGCCCCCCACTGTAGCCCACCGTGTGCTTAGACCCAACCTGTAGCCTCTTTTCTTTACACTGTGACATTACAGGATCAGCGTCTGTCTAGCCTCTTCTCTAAAATCCTGTTTTCTCTCTTCACTGGATAAAACAACTTTATAGGGAGGGAGGGACTCTTGCTTTTACCTTTTGAACTGGTTATATTTTCTTTTTTTTCCCAGTAAGATGATAGAAAGGGTTTTTAACTCTAGTTGTTGAAAACATTCTTGATCTGAAGCTTGATTATTAACAGTAAAGATTTTCTTCTCTTAGAGCTTTTGGTTAAACACAGGAACATTTTGACCTGGATTCCATCATTTCTCCTCAAAAAGCCAGCAGATTAACCTCATCACTGTTCTTCCAAACCTGTTATGTCTTCATATAGGGAGGGGTCAGAGGGCAACGCAGCAATGTGACATGTTGTGACTGGATGGTTTTAAAGAAAGCCATTTTCCATATTTTGCAGCACGACCATATTTATGTGAAGAAAGAGATATTGAGTGTTTAATGTTTTATGGTGTTAGCTGAATGTAATCAGTTCTCTGTAAAGATATTAATAAACTATAGAGGAGAGCTATATTTAGTTGTGATGTTGTCAGCATGTTTGTGTGGCTCATTCATCTTCTGTCTCCCTAACCGTGATCTGTGTTAGAAAATAAAACTGCCTTGTTTAGCGGAGTTTTCCGTCAGAAGATGTTTCTAATATCACCTGTTCTTATGTGTGAAACATAGCTGAGTCCACCACACTGTACTGTACCAGCATTGATGTACTGTAACTTCATTCTGTTGTACTTGTACAACTTGCACTTGCCTGTCTGCTGCAAAACAGACATACACAAGAAGAAATCTGCTTTATTTAGTTTAATAAATGATTGAACCTGGATATAACCTTGATGTTACAACTCTGTACTGATAAGGACTGATATTTATAAAACTCATGAAATTGAATCCAACATGTTATAGCAGGGGGACTTCTTTTTTCATGCCAATGGACACAAAAGTATATACATATTTTTTTTATTAATTTTTTGAATGTATTGTAAAACAACTGATCAGCAAGACAAAATGGGGCCTCAGAACAAGATTTGAAAAATTCAAAAGCGGTGACAAAACCGAAGCAGCTTGTTGAGCTTTAAAGGGAACATTTGACTCTTTTTAAATTAATTATAAAAGGTTTATTATCAGTACAAAAATATGTTAAGTTCTGCACTAGCCCCAGCTCAACTCTTGATCATTTCAGTCCCTTCTAGGAAGAGCCCTTTAGAGGGCCCGGTTACTCTTATGCAAATGAATGGTTGCAGACGCCCCCCCAGATAGGCATTCTGTAATATTTGCGGACAATTCAATATAGGCCTAACCATAGTTGTCTTTTCAAATACACGCCTTTTTTACAAGAACATTGCCTTTGGGCTGCTTTCACACAGCAAGAAAGGTACCAGAGTGTCTGAGGGGTTGTATCTGTATAGGAAGTTAACAGTGCAGCAAGCGTGTGTATGTCATTTTCCCAGTCATTCTTGCAAAGAGGGCTGACGAAACAGCACAGCGCTCAGTCCCTGTCTTTTCGGAAAAAAAAAAAGCGAAAGGAGTGTGAAGCAAGTTTGATATATACAACATATATGTCATCAATGTGTGCACCCACAGCTTTCCTTGTCTGGAACTTTACCTGACATTCTGAATGCAAACAACCTACCGTGACAAGTCCACTCTTGCTACTAGGGGGTCAGGCGATAATAAACCGGTAGAGTTCTCCACACAGAGTCTGGAAGTTTGCGTTCAGACTCAAAAGTAAAACGGACAAAGTCTGGAAAATTACAGTTTTTGATGGCCTGTTTGAAAGGGCCTATAGAGGAAAGAGAGTTATGAGTTTTTAATTAGCCAACACGTACTTCATGGAGTTTTCACCAGTTCCAAACATCCCACACCATCATTTAGTTCTGGCAGCACAGGACTAGATAAACGACTATTTTCTGTGCACTGATTACTCCACTATATATTGCATCAGTGTGTTGTTTTTTTAAGGTGGCGCAGGCACATTTATTAGTGTATATTAGGGGGAAACATAAATGTTACATGGCCTTTATTTGTTTAGTGCTTTGCTTAGTCCCTATGGACCCTAAAGCATTTCACACTACATTCACACACTGGTCTTTGTAAAACAAGACTGCAAAGAAATCGTAGAATGCGATTTGACAACATATCATATTTTATATTTAAATTTTTATGCGCAGCACACAATTTAAGCATGCTACAGTGGCTAATAATTTTATTCACTTAAAACCAAACTGTAGCACAAATTTGTGCAATTTAAAGCCCTTTCTGGTATTATCTAGATGCTAGCATGGGGATGCTATATCTTGTCCTATTTATTTAAAGATGACAGATGGTTAACAGCTCTGCTCCTGCTTGTATGGTCCTAGGTGTAAATCCTTCAACAAAACATGCTATATCACTGTTTCCAGGATAAACTCATAGTCCCAAACAACCTATGTGTAGATGTTATTCAGTCTGTCTTCTCTTGGCCTGATCGAAACTTAGCATACAACTATACTTGATGATATGGGGTGACTAATTTGCAGCTTCTTCCTGACCTTTACGAGAGCGGACGCTTTTCTCCCCTTTTCGTGTCTTAACCGGTGCTCTCTGTCCCGTCTGAGCCGTTTTTTAGGATCACCTCTGCATTTTTCTCTGCATTTCTGTAATTACAGAATTAGTAAGCTGCAGTGGTGTACCGAGCTTTTCCAGTGTGGGAGATGTATGTTTTTTTGTTTTTGTTTTTTTTTACAATAAAACCGATAGATACAAAGACTAATGGCCAGTAACAGCTGGGGTTGAACTCTCTGCTCCTCTTAACCATTTCATCTTCATCCTTTTGCCCTCTTACCTCTCCCTCACTCTGTTCCTCTTGTCTGCCTTTTCTTCCCTCTTCATCGTTGTCTTCCTCATTCCTGGCCGCATCCTCACATAAAGTCTAATCAAAACATTTGAAATAAGATATTTTATCTGATATAAAAACACCAGACACACGTGTGCACCTGGGATGGACATAAGTACCATCCAGAATACAAACACACAAAAATGGTCTCTCTTCCTCCATAGAACTGTCAACTTCACTTACAAGAATTCTCTTGAAAAAGGTGTAAGTTTTTTCCTACCTCTTTTTCTGAATCTTAATGATTCTGCGTGACAAAAAGACAAAGGTAAACTTGATAGTGACATGGGTCTGACAGGACTGTGACTAAATATTGATTATTTGCACCTTGAAAAGGGGAGATAAACAACCAAAAAAAACAACAACCCACAAAGCCTCTGGTGGTATGAATAATGTCAAAATTACTGTTTTTAAACATTTAAATAATATCCACTTTTTTGTTGTTTGCATACTTGTTAAAGAACTGTGACATAATTTCTCACCCTTTTCTCCTCAACAGGGAGGTACAATAAAACAACAGATAAGTAACCACAAAGTATTCAGCTAATGAACAATCAATCCTCAAAATATCCAATAAACCAATAAATATGTCGTTTATCAATGACTGTTTGTCCCTCCTTGTCAGTTTCCTTTCTACTGCATGCCACACATACAATCACATTCAGCTCCTGAACAATATTCCAATTAGTCTAAAAAAAGAAATATAATACAGAAGACACTCGAATTATCAACAAAACATAAAAAGAACATCTTCCCAAGCACATATCAAGCTTATTTAAATATCTAAAAGATATAAACACTCATTCTAAGTACCTGAAAAAGTGAGATGTTAAATCTGCCTCCTCTCTCTCCTCCATTTCAAACATGACACCGACTTTGAGTGTGACAGGTTGATGATTGGCTGTTTTGCCTTAGGTATGTTAGATTTATATGTCAGTCGTCCCCAGGGTGCGGGAACTTATGAGCAGCCAGAGAAACAAGAATGATTGCTGTAAGTAGTTTGTGCAAAAACTGCAGAAACTTAATGCAATTGATCAAATATTCTCAAATCGGAGGGCTGGTTTGGGGGCCCCTCCTGTCCGAGAAGAACGTTCCCCAGGGGTTACAACAAAGATTCCTGGGTAAAGAGAGATATCTTGTGCCTTTCTCTACTTCCTGTGGAAGATGTTGAATATATTTATAAAATTGGAATTCTGGTAATTGGATTTCTAAAGTTTGGAATGGTTGGATCCTGGGATATCCAAAATTTGGACAGGGCATATTGCACAAAAGTAGGATTAAGACATCCAGGGGTGTATTCCACGAAGCAAGCTTATTCCAAAAGCCAGGCTTAGTTTGACAATCCAGATTTGGTTTGACAAACTAGGCTAACCTGAAGCCCTGATCATTCACCAAGGCAACATATACTCTAAGACAAGTCATTAGCTCGATCAAAAGCCTGGACGATCCAGGGCTTGTCTCCGTCCCCATACCCACCTGCCAATATAAAGCAGTTGCAGCAGCTGCAGTTTTGTTTTTGGTGGTTAAACTATGCAATGGAATGTAGGGTTTATCTTTTAAAATGCTGTTCTAATTAGATTTTACTTTTACTGTTTTCAAGAACATTATGTTATTTAATATTCACTTGCAACCAGAAGCTTTTTGTTCCATCCATGTCACTTTCGACACCAAGTGTCATTAACAATTAACCTACAAATAAATCACTTTTTGTCACAGACTGAACCATAAAATCATTGTGCAGTCTTGTCTAATAGACTTATAGTACCTTGTGAATTAGAATGCTGTACTGATGTAACTTTATATTTTGAAGACTTGAATCTGTTCTTATTTAATTGTTAAATATTTTTAGCTTCATCCTTTGACAACAGCCTCAACAGTCTCTGGGCTCCTCTAGCAGCCGTCTCCTTGTCATCCCCAAAGTCAGGACACGATCTCATGATGAGGCGTCTTTCCATCATTATGGCCCTCACCTCTGGAACAGGCTGCCAGAGGACCTCAGGGCCGCAGAGAAAGTTCATGTTTTTAAGAGCAGGATTAAGACTCACCTTTTTAACCGAGCTTATAACTGATTAATATTTATTAATATCTGTTTAATCGCTCCGCATGCTTTACCTGATTTAATTTTAAGTTTAGCTTTTAACTGATTATTATTTATTGTTAATCCTCTTTGCATTTTAATTTTATCCTAACTTATTGTTTTACACGCTATCATTTAAAACTTTATCAGTCTTAAGATTTTTATAATTTTTTTACTACTTAATCTAATTTTCTATTGTTTATTTTCTATTTTAAATTATTTTAATCTTCCTCCCAGTGTTTCCTCTTTGGGGGCCCTCTTCCTCGGGGTGGTGGTCGGGGTCATTTTAAAGCTATAAAGCACTTTGAGAAGCTGTGGTTTGAAAAGCCCGTTATAAATCAAATTTGATCTGATGATTTGATTAATCCTTGATTGAATCAGCGTGATTTGAAATCAGCTGAGCTTCATTGATGGAACCGAATAAGCCTGCAGTGAACGGACCGAACAGTTACACTAATTCAAGCAAGGATATTTTAAATGAGTCTCGATTTCTTGAGCTTGCTTCTTGGAATAAACCCCAGGATGATTGACTGAGCCAAGCGCATTGAATCCACCCAAAAGCATCCAAGCTTAAATGGTTGCACAAAGACCAAGCCAGGATGAACGTCAAATATCTTTTATATTATTTTAGTTAATATGCACCTTTAAAACCAAAAGGTGAAAACTCAAAAAGGCCAAATGGAGTAATTATGGCAGTTTTAGGGATGTCCTAACAATAACGGAACCTGGTGATAACCTCACATAAAGTCCACTTTGGAAAAGATGTTGATTCCAGTCGGATAGAGAAAAGTCCTGCATGATCGGATGAGGATCATTCTTTTTATTTATTAATTTTTTATGTGTCCTGTCTGGCAGTGTGGTAGTCAGAATTGGTATCGGAGTACCAAGTATAAGCCAACAGATTTACTTTCTCAAGGAGAGCATTACAGCTTTTGCTATAGTACTCCACCTGATAAATATGTATGAAAATTCTTTACTAGTGATTAATGAAAAATAAGTTATTGAGGTTATGGACACAGACAGAGAAAAAACAAGAGATAAAAAAAAGAAAATGAAGAATAAATAATGAGTTAGATGGAACAACATAAACAAAACAAATCCAATGAAATGAACTAAGATTGCACACAAGATTTACCCACATGACAGCTGGTGTGAGGAGCTGCCAATCTACCAAACAAGAATCGACGCACACATGCAGGACAGGGACACGGACGCCCAGAGGGCCCCAGAGTCAAGGAACCCCAGGCGGACCGTTGTAGGGCCAACCATTCCGCCGAGGGAGGAACAGAGGAAAGCCCCCGGGGAAGATCCAGCAGCTACAATCCAGGGGCCCGGGAGGCTGCAGGGGCGATTCCACGGGCTCCGTCGGCAACCGGCTACGCCAGGGTGGACCCAGTCCTGGATGAGGGAACCCCAGGGACTAGGGGTGTCCCACCCCCAGCAGGGCCCCGACCAGGGATCAACCGACAGGGGTTCCTCACTGCAAGATCGGGGGGACTGCAGCCGGCTGACATACACCATCACGGCCCCAGGCCAACCCCCACCACCGACCCCCAACCCACATCAGGCCCACCAGCGGAACAACAACAGCGGGCAGATGGCCCTCCCAGGCCACACCCTGCCAGCATCTGGAACCCATCCCCTGATGGACGACAGCAAACAGGGGCGTGTAAAGACCCCTAGCCTCTCTCCCCCTGCTCTCAAATGAGGTGTAGTTGCATGTGGTTCTTTTGTGCAGTTAAAAAAGGGGGGTGGGACATGGGAATGCTACCAGACACTCCAATCCCCAACCCAGGGCCCTCAGTGTCTAAATGCAGTTAAGTAGTGGGCACCGGCGCCAGAGGTGAGGGTCATGGAAGGACCCCCCCCTCCTGGAGCCGAAAAGTGTGCCTAACGCAAAATGTTATAAGAGGGAGTTTCTAAATTGCACGATAAAAATTGGGACCAGGGTCGCCACTGGACCGCCAAGATGGAAATCCTTCCGCGCAGCCCAGTGACGTGCCCACGTCCCAAGACCCTACAATGAGTGGTATTGTGATGAAGCACGTGGATGGAGGCATCTGCGTATAAGGAGGAAAATACTGGAGGATAGAATGCCATCCCAGGGAGTCAGCTCAGTCAGTCGGCCCCCCATCCCCATCCCAGAGGGAGATATAAAACCCACCTGAAATTCGGACAACTATGCAAACAAAACAGACTAGACACCCATTTTGAGTTTGGTCAAAGGTGATGGACAAGTCCATTTCCCATTTTGAAATAGGAAGGACTATCAATACATCTTAGTTAATGTTTTGTACAGTTTAGACAGTAGTTTGGGGGATTAAGAGAATCTAAAATTCTTACTGGATGTGAGGGACCGAGCTGGTCAGGAACAAGGGACACAGGTGGCTTCAAAGAGAACGGGTTTTATTTACCCACAGAAATGTCCAAACAATTAGAACTCCTAAAAGAGGTCAAATGAACAAACAAAACCAAAGTCAAATTGGTAACTTAACTAAAGTAACTTCAAACTGCACAAACAAAGTAACTGACACAAAACCAAACTGACCTCCCAAACAGGAAACAAAGGGAACTTAAATACTGGCTGATCAGACCAATTAACACAAGAGGGAATAAACACATATAACAAATAAGCTAACAAAGAAAATTAAACCAATTAGCTTTTTAGTTACTTGAAAATAAACGAAAAAGTAACCTAAATAAGTAAAGAAACTATTCAGGAAACCCATCTAGAAAACAAATACAAATTAATGATCTCCCCCCTGAGGGAGCTGCTGTGAACCAGTCCATGGCATTTCCTGTCCACATCACTGTGCTGGCTCTTGCAGGCTTCTGCTCATGTCTGCCCTCTAGCTCTCATTTGGATTCCCCCAGCACCGGTAACCCAAGAAAAGGAAAGGTTAAAGAAAGCAAAACAAACAAAAGTCGAATACAAATACCTATGTGTGTTAACAAATATTACTAATTTCAACAAAGTTTAAATTATGTAAACAAAATGATAAACTAAACATAACTGAAATGTTGGTGCATGGGGGTTACCGACTTGTAGCTGTGTGGCTGTAGGTTCAGCCATCACACTGGAATTTGTAATTCAACTTTACTAAGCCTAAATTTACCTTTTATAATCAATTTAATTTGTTGATATTCTAAGAATTTATTCTTCTTAAATGCATATTGCGTAACTAATATATTAAAAGGGATAAAGTCTGTTCCATTAAATATGTGTTCCAGGCATTCAATTCCTTAACAACTCCAGTCTGGGAAATTTATCATACTTTTTTTTTTTTTTACAAGATTTCCAGATTATTCCAGTTAGGTGTACGTCTGCATGGGAATAGTGAGGACTTTACATTCATTTTTAAGCATTCCCACCAAGTTGTCAGATAGGGCTGATACTAGTAATTTTAAAGTGTTCATGATGTTTTAATAAATAAATGCTAATAAATGGATGACAATCGTTCTAAGTTATGTTATTGAGGCGCAAAAATACCAACAAACAAAATTTGCATGTAGCAACGGTTCAGCTCCTCGCTTCAGACAAGGCAATGAAGAAAGAGACAATCAACTGTCTGTTAGCAACATCAACAGGGATTCCGTGCACACAAAGAAAATTAGCACCTATGATGGGAACTGAGCTGGCAGCTAAAACAAACTTAGTAGTAGTCAATTCAATTCAACAGATGTCATCTCAAAGCACTCTACAAGGAAAATTATTCCAATCCAATTACACAAACATAACAATCAGTTAAAAGTTTTCTATTAAAGGAATCCCAGCAGATGTGAGATTGTGCCCGGATCATGAAGACTCCAACTACAACATTCCCTCACTAATCACTCATAATGAGCAAGGATGTAGCGACGGTGGAGAGAAAAAAAACTCCCCTTTACCAGGAAGAAACCTCTAGTAGAGCCTGGCTCAGTACAAGCGGTCATCTGCTACGACCGTCTGGGGTCACTGACCTTTCAACAAATGTTCTGATCAGGGAGCCTGTGCCATCACTCAACCCAGGGAGGAAGTAGAACTTCTCGACCTTTTCTGCAACAGAGGGAGTAACACCGAAAAAGCAGGACCTTGAGGGTGATGTATCTTTGTTGGTTCGAGGTGTCCCGCATTTCGTGTCGTCCGAGGAAATTGGGCTTCAATGTGGATTAACCATGAAGGCAGATTGTGCAGCCAAAAGTCTGATGTTTTCATAGCCACGGAAAAATAATCTGGAAACGCAGGCAGATGTGCCAATGCAGCAGGCGTGATTTACAGACCTCGACATGTTCAAACTAGGGGACACCAATGTGGAGGAATAATAAAGATGACACATGAGCTTGGTTCGCTCCCCAATTTACTGAACTCCAACTGCAGAGGGTGTAAAGGTCAGCCAGAACACACACATGTATATGTATATAGCACTCAAAAACATATTTTTCAAATCCAAACATCTTGTTGTTTAGGTGTGAGTAGAGAGAGGTGTGATGACTCGTAAACTGACACTGAATTTGATGCAAACAGTGAATGTTTGAGTCTTTAAGGTGGCAGAGTGGTGAAATTCTATACCTCACCATACACAGAAAGTTGGATCCAAATTACGTGTACATGAACTGATTTGCTCTAAAGTGCATATGAAACATCCTTGTAAACATCCGAATAGCTCAATAGGATTTAATTGACATTTTCCTCGACTGCCCCCTCTAGAAAATCTTCACACCTATATCTCATTAATTGCATTATCGGATTTGCACCAAATTTTGTGTGCTTCCTCATGGATGACTTTTCAACACAACAGTAGTTACCCTAACCTTTTCCCCACTGGGGACACAGTCACATATTTCTATTCAAATTCAAATTCAAAAATACTTTATTGACCCCAGAGGGAGATTAAGTGTTGTTGTAGCTCAATTCATTTTTCAAGGAGTTGTTGTAGACCATGATGGCTGTGGGGAGAGAGGATTTCCTGGAACGTTCTGTGTTGCAGCAAAACTGAAGAAGCGTCTGACTGAAAATACTCTGTTGCTGTAGGACTGTCTCATGAAGACGATGCTCAGGGTTGTCCATAATCTTTTTAATTTTATGAAGAATCCTTCTTTGCATCATTATCTCCAGTTGTTCCCCAGTCGTCCCCAGAAAAGAACCAGCCTTCTTTATCAGGTTGTTGAGCCTTTTTGAGTCCCTGGCTCTGATGCTGCTACCCCAACAGATGATGGATGAAGAGATGAAACTCTCCACAACAGACTTGTAGAAGATTTGCAGCGTCTTGCTGCAAACCTCGAAGGTCCTCAGCTTCCTCATAAAGTACAGTCTGCTCTGTCCATTCTTGTAGACAGCTTCACTATTGATTCTCCAGTCCAGTCTGTTGTTCAGGTAAACTCCAAGGTATCTGTACTCCCCATCCTTCTCCACTTCTTCTCCCATGATGGAGACAGTCTTTGACTTGTCTCTGTTTCTTATGAAATCTACGATCATCTCCTTTGTTTTGTTCACATTCAAAGTAAGATGACTGTCTCCACACCATGCCACAAAGCTTTCCACCAGCTCTCTGTATTCAGCTTCTTTTCCATCTCTGATACACCCGACAATTGCAGAGTCGTCTGAGTATTTCTGCAGATGACAGGTCTCAGTCTTATACTGGAAGTCTGAGGTGTACAGAGTGAAAAGGAATGGTGAGAGCACAGTCCCTTGTGGTGCTCCTGTGCTGCTGACCAGCTGGTTTGACACACAATCCTTCAGTCTCACAAACTGTGGTCTGTTTGTCAGGTAGTCATTGATCCAGCTGATTGATGAGGCCTCCACCTGTGTCCTCAGGAGTTTCTGACAAAGCAAATCAGGCTGAATTATGTTAAATACACAAAGAACATGATCCTCACAGTGCTGCCTGCTTTGCCCAGATGACAGTGAGTTGGTTGAAGCAAGTTGATGATGACATCTTCAACTCCAACTCCATGGTGATAAGCAAACTGCAGGGGGTTCTGATAGGTTCTAGTTTTCTTACTCAGGTGGGGCAACAGGAGTCTCTCCAGGACCTTCATGATGTGGGATGTCAGGGTAACAGGTCTGTAGTCATTGATGACTGATGGGTGAGTTTTCTTTGGTACTGGAACAAGGCAGGATGTCTTCCACAACACTGGAAGCTTCTCCTGGTCAGGCTAAGGTTGAAGAGGTTCTGCAGAATCCCACAGAGCTGCTCTGCACAGGTCATCAGGACTCTGGGGCTGACACCATCTGGACCTGCAGCCTTGTTCCTGTTCAGTTTCTCCAACTGCCGCTTCACCTGACTTTTAGAAAAAGATAGGTGGGAAGGTGAGATAAAGGGGGTAGCAGCATCTCCTGACTTGGTCGAAGACAAAGTTGTGGAAGTAGAAGAGTTCATGACTGAGGTGGAAGATAAAACATCTGAGGTGTTACAGGACAGGTGTGGGTCAGAGGAGAGTGGGATGTCTCTTTGGCTGGAAACAGGAAACTATGATGATCATCCGAGGAATATAGAGCTTAAAACATTTCAAGTACTGTTGATTTGGTGGTGTAATACACCCAAGGTGGCAACATGTTGAAGTGGCGTTGAGCTTTGAGTCATTCAAGAATGCTTGCAGCTTTACTTTCTTTTTGGTAATAAAAATGCCCAAATTTGCACAGCATTTGTCTCATTACATCATTTTTAAATATTAAATAGAAATAACTGAGTAGCTTTTTAATTGTAATTTTTTATTTCACTTGATTAATTACTTGGGTAGCTTTTAACTTGACTTGAATTAGTGCTAGTCTTGAGTACACATTTTCATTACTCTACCCACCTCTGATGGTGACAGATGCTCTCCACCAAATCTGACTGAGTTTGAGATATTCTACAAAAAGATCAGCAATACATTTCTTTACATCTTTATATATGCACAGCTGACATCAGTGTGTCCTAAAGCCTTGCAGCTGGAATTGCACAGAAAGTTCAATATACATAGTAGTGACTTGTTGGGGTGGGTGGACGTTAAAGTCTGAATACAAATACACACCATATTTTTCAGTTCTGTGGTTATATAAAAAAATGTAAAAAGGAAAACAGGAAAATTGTTTCGGCCAACCTTACAGATATGATGTCCCTTGTATCAGTCAATAACAGAAAATCACAACAGAGTAAAGGGAAAAATATATACTTAAACTGTAGATTTATGAAAGGTACAGTATGTAATATTGGCATCTTGTGGTCAAATTGGAGTACTACCGTCCATGAAGAAAAATACTGTGGTTCGCTTTCAGTGACTCAACCCCTCCGTTCCGTGAAATTCATAAAGAGTTGTTAGTTACGGATCAGCCAGAGCCTACACGATAACGAGTGACGACAACTTATACACACTAAGTTGATAAGTAGATAAATACAGAGTATTTATCTACTTATACGTAGATAAATAACTAAGTAGAGTATACATAGAGTTGATGGTAATTGAAAAAGTAGCTTGAGATATTTTTAGAGCTGACCATTTTACTGCTAGCATTGTTAGCTCAACGTTAGCCTTTAGCCCTGTTGGTGTCAGACTATAAATGAGGGTACGCCGTTTATGGTGGAAGAATTGGAAACCTTGCAGGCTCACTTGTGATTTATGGTAGCTGAACAGATATTGTAAACAATTAATACATCATGTAGCAAGGCTTTTAAAATAACAATAACGTACAACTAGCCAGCTGGCTGAGATCAAAATCTTTTACAATGTAACAATGTTTGCAATGTCCTTCCAACCACAGGACGTTAAACTGTTGTGTGTCCAATTTACAGTAAAATTCTTACAAATTGCACCTTTAAGACAAAAACGTGGAAAATTGAGAACATAAATATTTTTGCAAGGCACTGTTTTGGCTAGAAAGCAGGAATTTTCTTTTCTTTTTTTTTCCATTCTTTTTTTTATTTTCATTCTCAAAAAAAGAAAAAAAAATCTTTTCCAAAGACAATGTAACAGAGGATTTAAAAAAGAAAAATGGGTTACATAACAAATGTTGAGGAATTCACAGAGAATCTCACCCCCCTCCCCCACATCAACAGGGTATACTTAACATAACAACCAACTGAATAAATATACATCTATACAATCGCCGTATGCACATACATACACACACACATACCGTGTATATATATGTGTGTACATATTCATACATAAAAAAATAAAATAATAAATAAAAGAAAAAAGAAAAATTTATAAATCAATTGTATAATTGGTTTTTCATAAAAAGTATGAATTTCTCCCATATCTCGTCGAAAGCTATCGAGTTCTTATTTAAATTATACATTGTTCTTTCCGGTGGAAAATAGGACATGAGTTCATTCAACCACCTATTGAAGCATGCGGCTGTAACACTTTTCCATTTCAATGCAATACATTTATTGGCAGCTATCAAAGCCATTTTAACAAATCTCACATTGTATTTAGAATATAGAGATAACGTAGATTAATCTCCAAGTAGGACAAGTCTTGGGTTTAAAGCCAAGTCAGAACCAATAGCTTTTTCAATAGTATCTTCAACAGTTTTCCAGAAGTCACTCAGATGGGAGCATGACCAAAACATATGAATAAGTGACCCAGTCTTTGTTTTACATCGGGGACATAATACTGAAAGGTCAGGGTTCATTTTATTTAGACGCTGCGGTGTATAGTCCAGTCGATGGATCAAATTAAATTGCTGCAGTCTATGGCGGCTGTTAAATGAGAATGTCTGACTCTTTTGACAGATTGCTTCCCAATGTTCATCTTTAAGAACAACCCCCAGGTCTTGCTCCCATTTCAGCTTGGCCCCCACTGGGCCACAAGCAGAAAGCTTTAGCAACATGTTATACATAGTTGAAACAAATTTCTTTATATCTTTATCTAGTTCCAAAGGATGTAGAGATAACAATTTACCTCCTTGCTGGACTCTAATATAGTCTCTAACCATTAGGTACTTAAATAAGTGCTTAGATTCCAGAGAAAATTTTGACTTTAGCTGTTCAAAGGATAATAATGACCCTTTGTCAAATAGGTCACCAAATACCCAAAAACCTTTTCTATACCATAACAAACACAGTTCATCTTTTAATATCTCTGGTAGTGTCGGGTTAGCATAAAAGGGGGTACCTGTATATTTTGTTTGAAGGTTTTTTGTCTTTTTCCTAATATCAGACCAAATTTTAGACTTTAGAACGAAGGGGGTTATTAAGAGTTCTTTTAAAGGTGTGCACATAGGGAATATATGGTAAACTAGAAAGAGTAATATCTGCTAATTGATGTTGCTCTATTTGTATCCAAGAAGGGGGATTATGTATATTAGTTTGCCAAGCCCATATGACCATTGATTGTGCTGCTAAGTAATATAAATAAAAATCAGGGAGACCGAGGCCTCCCTCGCATGGATTCAAACAGAGGACTTTTAATTTTATTCTTGCTGTCTTACCCTGCCATAAAATTTTTGTTATTAAGCTATTTAAATGCTTAAAAAAGGATTGACGGACATGACAAGTAAAATAAATAAAGGAACCTAGGGAGTACTCTCATTTTAATAAAGTTTACTCTACAGTAAAATTCTTACAAATTGCACATTTAAGACAAAAACGTGGAAAATTGACAACATAATTATTTTTCCAAGGCACTGTTTTGGCTAGAAAGCAGGAATTTTCATTAATGAATGCACAGTTTGCAGAGAACAGAACCATATCTTGGAGCTAAATTAAAAATCGCTGCTGTAATATCAAAACTGTATAGTGTTTAGTCAAGAGAGGAAAAACATAATGTATCCAGGTCCCTAAATACAGATTATAATTCCACTCAGGTGGTGACATGGCATCGGACCTCAATGTTCTTTTCTACAGCTGATGGTAATACTCTAAGTACATGGAACCAAGACTCATCTGAAGCTCTTTCACTTCAGGAAGATGAGTATTCCGGCTGACATCTGTTATTAACTATGGTCTAGCTATATGTCTATCATCAAGGTCTACGAATCGCTCTTGGTCTAACCCCTCCCCTGAAGCCCTTTTGCCATGAGAGACCCTACAAGAGGTCAAAACCTCAGACAACTCAGACCTCAAGATCACAGGGGTATTCAAACCCCTTCACCACGTTAAGGTGGCGATTCTGCGAAGGGGAGGAAACCAGCAGATTGCATTGAAGCGAAGAAAAGTTTCAATGCAATCCCCCACCCTGAGCAAGTACTGGTCAACAATGGAGAGGAAACCCTCCCTTTTTAAAGGAAGAAACCTCTAGCAGAACCAGGCTCAGGACGGGCGGCCATCTGCCATGACCGGCTGGGGTTGGAGAGGACAGGAAAGTGGACAAGACATAAAAGACATACACTGCCGCTCTGGGTCTGGAAGACATGGAAACACATAACAAAAAACAGAGAACATGTTAATGGGTTGGTATTGACTTGAGTTACAAAAGCGGCTCATGTAGTTGTCCTCTGGATGACCCTGATGTGGAGAAAAAAATAAACAGCAGAGCATTTAAAAGTGACATAACAATACGATAACATTTCAGCAGTGGTGTGTCCGGTGTCCGTCCAATCTCTGGATCTGATCTAAACAAGGGACAAAAAAAGGATAATTCCCAAATTGCATAATTGACTTCACATAAATAAAGGAACTGCATATAGTTTGGATAATAAAGAGAAGGCACAAGAAGGAACAAGTCTCAAAAGAATTAGGATAACAAAGAAAGGAGGGAATGAACAAGGAAATCACAACAGTACTGACAAACAAAAACACTATACAGAATATATGTATTTATGTGTATTCATAAAAAGGATATGTCAATTGTTTCCCCACCTATAGAAGTAAAATCTGTTATTAACTAATTCTCAGCTGCCTTTTTCATGTGTACTTATAATTATGTTATAGTGCTTCATTGTCCACTGTGAAAACTGCGTTTTATTTTACAAATATACCAACAACATGGATGCAGGCCATCCCCATGCAACCCATGCCCCACAGAAACTCCGGAGGATTCTGCACCCTGGTCCACAACATAAGAAAATTGATATCCATGTGCACCAATGCTCTAGTATCAATCATGATTGACTCCCTGGCCATACCATCCAATCCAAAGCAAACCTACCTACACAGACCGGACCCAGGACCCCAGTCATGCTCCCAAGCCAGGTCACCAGGCAGCACCTGGAGCACCCCCTTAAGTAACACCAAATTTTACAAACCGAAACTAGGCCACATACCTCCATCAAAGTGCCTTGTGCTTCTAAGGGTGCATTTAAACAGACCCTCTTTAGTCAAATTCTGGGAGGTGTAAATGCACTGTCCAACTCTCAATTTGACTAAAAATGCAAACTCTGGTCCACCTCTCCAGATGCTGAGCCCATTCCTACTACAAATTTGTTAGGCACATTTGCCAAATACAACAGAGCAACCCCTAAATCCGCTAAAATCTAACACCACTCTCTGTCTGCCAGCCCATTCAAATAGTGTGCCAATAAATCTAGATGTGATTCTAGAACACTTCCCAACTATAATTAGAGTACACCCACTGTACTGGAGCTGTTCAACCAAAAGTAAGAGATAAATGGAGCCTCCAGTGATACAGAGCCACCACCAGATGACCTGCCACTCCTCACCTCATCCTCAAAGTTTGTTCATTGGCCCCTTCATCAGAACCCCACACTGGGTAAGACCACACACACATTGTACAATCAGCAAATGTTGCAGCAAATTGGCCAGCGCAGAATCTAGAGGGAAAGAGCAATAACCAAAGGCCATTAACAGGACAAGTGATGCAAGTCACCCAACAATGCCCCATACTACCAAAGCAAACTTTTAACCTACCCCATGTAAAACTACTACCGTTTAACAAGCACACACAGATGACAGCTCAAGAAGCCACTTTAAACAATGGTATAGCGCACCTCCTGAACACACAGCTCAAACAACTAGCGCCAACACTGTAACTCACTGCACTAGAAACCCAGACTGTCTAAAGGAACCAATGGACCCCAACTGGCATGACAGTAGCCTGAAAGCTGCTAGAGGCACTGCCACCTCACCTTTCCCACCTTGTCTTCTGTTTTCTGCCTCTGCTAATCCTGTACAGGGTCATCAATGGGGTGCAAAGGGCAAGAATTGGGGTACAACCTAATACACACTAGAGACCGTTTACTGCACACTATATGATTTAAGAATGATGTAGAATTTCCAATTAACCAAACAAAATCCCCAATAATTGTAAGATGGAGGATTCACTGGTTAAAAGGATTAAATGGGAGCACCCTGGAGAGTAACAAAGAATCTCTAAATGTTTCTACTGTAAGATCTCCCATTAACCTAAAGTAGACATTATTTTGACTAGAGGAAACAGGAGCACCTGGACAAAACCCACAATCCCGCATAAACCTAAGGGACGTTTTTTGAATTATGGGAGAAACCTGACGCACCAGGAGAAAACCCAGAAATCTTTCTCTTGACTAAAAATAGATGTTTTAGCCAGAGGGAAAATCAAATCACCCAGAGAAAAGCCCAAAATCTCCCGATAACCTAGATTAAATGTTATTTTTTACCAGAGGAAAAAAATATTTTGACTAGAGGAGGAAAACCAGAGCACCTGGAGAAACCCCCAAATTTCACATTTACTGAAGAGACGTTTTAAGAAGCAGGACAAAACCCAACTTATGAATTTGTGTAAATTAACCCTAAACCCAATTGATTACAGTTTAATATTTTCATGCTGCTCACCCAAAACTAAACCATAAACTAACTACTAAAAAAAACAAACTAAAAGCTAATAAGGCAATGGTTAGTGTGTGTGTGTCTGTGTCTGAATGTGCAGTTTGCGAAAACCATGGGTGACACAGCATCTCCTCCAGTTTGGGACGTTCCTCTGGGACATTTATCAGGCAATTGGTGAGAAAATCCTGGCAGTCTGGAGGGTCAAAGGTCAAGAAGCAACAACTGTTAGAGTTATAGTAATAAAACATGATAACATTCAGAAGATTTATATTTGCTGTGAGATATATAGACAAGTGTCTCACCTCTGGAAAGCCTTTGGCTGATCTTCAGCTTTTTTGTGAGGAAGCTGGTGGTCTCAAACCTTTTATTATGGAGAACTTCAAAGAGGACCACTCCCAGCTGCCACACAGTTGTGGGTCCAGCACTGTAGTTCCTGTGTCTGTTAAATTCCGGTGGGATGTGTTCGCAGGTCCCTACAAGATGTATAAGAATAAAACGTTGAGAAACAGGTAGAAGAGAGAAAAGAATCAATGTTTTCATTGCACTGACAAATGAGAAAGAAGCTGAATGCCGTACCATAGAAAAGGGAAAATGTCCTTCTGTGGTCAAAGCAGCTTAAACCGAAGTCTATGAGAAAAACTCGTGGGACTTCTGAGGAGGTTTCAATCAGGATGTTTTCCATTTTAATATCTCTGTGGAAGATGCTTGCATCCCGGAGGTGAATCCCTGCTTCCACCAGCTGTTTTAGTATGATCTGAAAGAAAAAAAATCATTTGAAGGTCAAAAACTACAGAGATTGATTTAGGATATTTTTGATAAATACAGTGCCTTGTACAGGTCTTCCTATCCGAATGGATTTTTAAAAAAACATTCTGTTAGATTATAACCACCAACTCAGTGTATTTAATGGGGATATGTGATACATTAACATGATGTATCGCAAATGTATTAATTTGCGGGTATGAAAAATAAAACAAAAGAACAGAAGCAGTAGCTGACATTCTAAAAAAAAAAAAAAAAAACACCCCAAACTCCATTCTTCAGCTTACCTTGGCTTCATACTCCGTTAGGGAACCATGTTCATTAATGTATTCTAAGAGATCCTCAGAAGGCATGGGCATCTCCATCACTAAAATCAGCTCCTGGTCCAGATCATACCAGTCTAGTAGAGACACCATGGCGGACTGCCCAAGTGAACTGGTTACATTCCTCAGCCTTAGCATGACTGCCACCTCCAATGGGAGCTCCCTGCCATTCTCATCCTGAAACATCCCAAAACACAGATGAAACCCACAATGTATCTGGAATCTGCTAAGAAATAGAGCTTGTCCCAGTTACTGTTGCTTACTTACCATATGTTTAAGGACCATCTTGTTTTTTGGGATGTGTTTGATGGCTACCTTCAAGATAAAAAAAACAAGACTTTGGTTAGCACTTTGATGTAAGAATATCCTTAAAGCAATAGTACAAATTTCTGAAGTCGGTTTAAGTGAAATTATTAGTGGTATGCTATTTTGAGTCTTAAGGTTGTAAGAAAGCTACAGGAATTTAAATTCAGATGTGCTGGATCATAACCAGGCACCTACTGCACAAAACTAGGTTAAGGGATTAGGTCAGGATATCTCAGTAATCCTGGCTCAAGTTATCCATGATCCAAGTATGGTCACGATGGCTAAGATGTCAGCGTATTCACAAAAGACACATTTTTGCTGTCCACACAAAAACATGAGGGCAAAAGTTTCACAATGGCACCAGTTTAAAAGAAAACAAAGAAAAGGTTTTGGGCACCATCAAACACTGTCTCTTTGTGGGTATGGGGCAAAAGCGGTTAAAAATGTTCCTGTTTCATGAGCCCTAGTGGTTCAAGGAGAAACTGGAATCCTGAGGGCTTTAGAGACACAGATCCACCCATCTTAGCATGAATTTTCTGGCTGTGTGTGTATGTTAGGCTGCTGAAGCGCTACACTACAGGCAGTCATGTCAGTGCCAGCGCTGACCACGCCCCCCCACGGGTCCGCCAAGCTCAAAGCTTGTTAAGGCAGATGGCCGCTGCGCTGAACCTAGTTCTGGTTCTGATGGGGATACTTCCTGTAAGAGGGGAGTTTTTCACTCCATTGTCACCACATGCTTGCTTGGGGTGAGACTGCTGTGAAGTCAATGACACAACACAGGTGAGTTGACTACAAGTCAATGACTTGATGCAAAATGCTTGGTTATCTTAGAAAACCTTAAAACTGACTGGCACAGTGAACTGAGGGATTCATTGGAATGCATGTACAATTAAATTAAGTTGACTTTTCTTATAAAATGTCTTAAGTTGACAGATGTTGTGAACTGGTGCTATATAAATAAACTTATTTCAGCTGAAATGAAATAGCTGTTAGCTTTCAACTGCTCTGAGGATTTTATCCCTTTTCTACTGACTCCTCCTGAATAGTTTGGTTTGAAGTTTTTTTGCTTCAAATAATACCTTCACTGAACTTCTCTTTAAATATTTTTATGACACCTACAGGTAATTTATCCTCGCCTCGATAGCCAGCAAACACAGATCCAAAGCTTCCTTCTCCCAGTCGATGCAGCTCAATGTACTTTTCCTGGAATATGACTAAACACAAGCATCAAAATAACATTTGTTCATTAATGTTCTCTCAGATCTAATTATGAATGCTCTGTCTCATTATAAATGCTTATAATCTATCACTACTTCAGCTCTGACCTCTTTGGAAATCCACTCCTTCTTCCATTTCGGTCTTCTTAGTCTTCTTCCTCTGCCGTGGTTCCTGGAGATCCTCCGCCTTCCTCTTCAGGTTCCTCTTCCGTAAATCTCCTGTTTCTGTATTGTAAAGTACCATACATGAGTTACTGGACTCTAACAGTGAGAGTAATCCATAGAAACAACATGAGCATTTTAATATTCAATAACCGTAGGTGAAAAATGTACCGACAGAAACATAAGACTTAGAGTGACTCGTTAAAGTCCTAATACTCTGAGTTTTGCTTATTTTTCCCATATTACAACCACAAAGTTGAGAGTATTTTACTGGAATTCCATCATTAGGGGGTACAGCATTAATTTGAAGTGGTGAGCATAGATTTATAAACCTAAATCTGAAAAGTTGTAAAATGCCACTACTTTTAGCAACCCTCTCCTTGTAGAACCAACTTTTAAAAACCGTGTGGAGTACATGACTCTACCAGCTTTAAATATCCAGAAAGTAAATATGTTTTTCCATTCTTCGTTAAAGAAAAGCCCAGTCAGGTATAAAGAGCATCTGAATGTAAATTTCCAAGTCTTGCAACAGATTATTGATGTGATTTTGGTTTGGACTTTGAATGGGCCACTGTAGACTGACATTGAGTGATGTCTATCTATGTCTTTATATATGCATCAAAATGACTTGTGGCAAACTTTACTCAAGGTTTCTTTTGGCTTTGCCTAAGAAGCCTCATATGCCTTCAACAGCTAGATATACATAAACTCTGACATCTTTTACCAAATATCTTAAAGGTTAGCTACTGGAAGAACAACACTGTTGCCACAACCGGGCCTAAACTTCTGTATTTGTTATATTTCAGCCAACTTCATCCCCAATTTCTACTGAATACATACATAATCATAACTGTTATATAATCATCACAACTCCCGCCTCCTTTTTAATATTGTTGCTATCAATTATATCTTTATGTACTTTTTAGTTGATATTAAATTTTGATATCGTGTGGTCGCTTCACCTTTGGCCTGTATGTTTCATGATCCAAAATATGTTTTTATTTTTTAATTAATTAATTAATTTGTTGTTTTCTGTCCTCTTGTGTTTTCAAGGACATATTTTTCTCTCTGTGTGTAATTACTCCTCCTGCTCATACTGGCCAAGAAGGCAAACTTTTCTAATTGTTGTTACTGTTGTTTTATTGATTTTATTTAGGGATGCAGCGACACTGATAGCAATATTGGGTATCAGGGCAAATACTGTTCTTATGTACTGTGTCGGTATCGGTTAAAGTAAACTGATACCATGAACTGATACTTAAAATATGTAAACTTTTCAATAATTTTACAGAAAATGTTTATTTTCCACTTTCAATTTGAGTTTTATGGTAATTTGTTTACAATATTCTATTTCTTTATCTAATTCACCATAATTTGTTGTAACAAGCAGAGAAGAAAATAAAGCCTGTCTTCCAATTCATTCCATTTTTTTTGTCTGGTAGGAGTATCAGTACTGGTACTTGGTATCAGAAAGTACTCAAATCCAAGTAATCTTGCATGCTTACATGTACATGTTCACTAATATGTATTGTCTCTGACAGAAGTAAATAAACTCAACCTCATACCGAGGATGAATTAGAAAAAGTGGACTTGTTTACATTTCTGTTGCAATTTTATTTAGTTTACCATAATAAAATGGGATGAATACAAGAGAATGCTGCATCTTTTAGATTTTTCATAAGGGATTCATGTATCTTAATAACTCTTGGCCAACATGCTATTTTCTCTGGCCACCCTATGGCATCCCTGATCTCATCTATTACTATACTGGTAAATGTACAACCTGCACTTTTAACTGTGTAGTGGTAGATGAAATAAAATAGGCTACACAATCATCCACCTAAGCTGGAGAACAATCCTATGTTTAAACCACAAGTTACCAGACTAGGTATACATCTTATGATTCAACCATAGTATCATACCACCAGTGAGAGGAATACAGGTTCCTTCCCCTGCAGATATGGAGATTTATTCTTTGCAACATTGAACAAGGAAACATTAAACATATACACAGAAAGAAAGAAAGTAATAAAATTATTATGATAAAATAGTAACAGAGAGTAAAGACTAAGATAGAAAGGAAATGTTACACTCAGTGCATCTCTTTCTTTCCATTTCAAAATTATACACTATGTAATAAAGTTTGGTCTATCACATAATGCAGAGCAAATTAACGGTAGTTTCATCAAACCAGCCAACCTGTGCTGATGTCCTCTGAGGTAGAAGGAAGCTCTTTGGTTAGGCCCATCTTCCTCATCGATCTACTGACGGTCCTTATATGTTCCTTGCAGGTTTTGGAGGGTCCAGCCAACTCAAACTCCCTCTTCCTTTTTCTGGCGGTCTGATCTTCAGCTATTTTTCTCTTCCGCTTTCTGCCTTCACAAACAGAATTTGGACTTGGCGTCCTGCTGCTGTTCTCTAAAGAGAGAGAATGTGTGAAATATTTTATATTTCTGGGTCATCTTAAAAGCTCATCTGATCGGGGACTATTTTTTTACATAAACTGTTCAGCTTTAAACAAATTTTCGCCGATTTTCCAGGCTTTTGGGAGAAGCAATCACAGATTCACTAACTTAATTTTTGTTTCATACACTACATGAATTTACATGGTGTGCTTCGTCCTTTACAGCAACTCTAGCATATGTTAAGGTTGAGACCAAAACAAGAGGGGACAACATCTGAAAGCAAATTCACAAAAAACTGTGCTGAATCATGATCTCACCTTTCTTTAATATTTTTAGAGGTTTATGTTAAAGACTCTTTTAATAGTTAGAAAGTTAGTAACACAGAAATTCTACATGGTAACATTTCTTAATCTCTTAACTATAATTAAAGCACAACCCTAAGATGAATGTTACTCCACAATTTATTTAACAAATATTCAAATCCACATTATTCTCTTTCGAAAAATTATACATGAAACTTTTTGAGTCGAATTTAAAATAACAAACTCTTTTACCTTCTTTTCTGCTGAGGGCTGGAGTTTTAAACATTTCTTTTGAATATTTGTCCATCTTTGTTTTTTCCAGATTTCTGCGTCAATCGGTACCCCTACTAATAATGGCAGTTCGAACTTTCAGAGAGATCTCTGACAAATTTATGAGCTGAAATAGAATGCTGGGATCTGACGTCACTATGACATCAAAAAAAGGACTTCTGGAATATGGTCACGCTTATTAGAACGTAGGTGATGTGGCCTAACCTAACCAACAGAAGAGAGAAAAATCACAAAAATCAAACAAAAACATTTTATAAGGCCAGAGAAGTGAAAGCATGTTTTCCCAAAACCCTTAAAATTTCTGCGGGCTGTTTTAAGGGTTTCAGAGAAGCTGCAACAGAAATGGATCACAGCGCCCTGAGAAAGCTTCAAAACATGCTCCTTAATAGGGTACTGTAGAGATCTGAAAATTGGAACACTTGTAGGACTTCCCAAGATGAATATAAAAGTCTCAAAATGTCATTCTCTAAAGAGAACAGCAAGTCATTCATCTTGGATTGACTTGCAAATTTAACCTATTTTTACGCTATTTATGCCTCTGCATTTGATCAAACAAGTTTTGATTGATTGGTTACGTAATCAGCGTTGGCCCATGAGGCATTGGGGATCTTAAGTTATCAAAATCTTTAGTTTTCATGAATGAATGTTGCCAAGTTTGAATGTTTTACTCCACACCAAAAAAACAAAAACAAAAAACATTTGAACACCTAAAAAAAAATACAAAGAGCCACAAAACCACATGAGGTGGATTGTCTTCAGGTTTTTAACAAAGGCTAATGGTGAAATGCAATATCACTTAAGTCCTGCCCCTTGAGAACAGGGAGTGTTATGCTTTACTTTGAAGAGTCCATATTTGAACCCCTTGACCAAATCCACCTCAAACTGTGCCCGGTGATAGAGGACAAGTTTGTGTAACTGAACTTGCAGTACAGAAATGTTTGTCATAATAGTGTGGCCATTCTGGTGATTTTAGCGTTATCCCACAACCATATGTATATACATAAAATATTTGATATTATTCCAACCCTTAACAGATCTTTATGCAAATGTGAATGTGGCCTTATTAAGCATGAAAAAATCATCCCTAAGACATAATTTATCCGAGGATTTTGAAAGTGTGTACACAGTCTATCAGGACCTACAAAAAAGTATCTGGGAGTCATGGTCCAAATTACACAGGAAGTCAAAGCTGACATTTTATCCCATTTACACTTGTCATATTCAGTGTTGGGAGTAATGCATTACAAAAGTAATTAGTTACAGGAATATATTACTTTTTTCAGTAACTGAGTAATGTAATGAATTACTTACAAAATATACAGCAATATATTACTAGTTACAATGTCAGTAACTCAAGTTACAATTGCGTTTAAAACATTTTCTGGCCAACTAATGAGACAGATCAAATCAAGTTGGATACGGTAGAACAAGATCCACTTCCTGTTGCTCAAAACTAAAACATCAGAGAATCAGGACGGCTGAGGAAAAGATCGACTGTACATTTAAACATTATTCACACTGTTTTCCTAACCATCTGCTGTAAGACTTCAGACATCTAATCTTTGTCAACCATCTTTGTGATGAGCACTTTCAGCACCTTCTTTTGATTAGATTTAACAAACATTACCATGAAATAGAAGGCATGCAAAGGAGCTAGAGACTTAATTTTAATAAAATCGTGTTTAAAATACAGTATTTGTGGTGTGACAGTTGTGTAAGATGTACATTGAAGTTAGTGGTTAGAAGTCGTGTTAGATATTTAAGATGTTTTGCTAAAAGTAACTTAAAGTAGTGTAACTCAGTTACATTGTTAAGACAGTAATATGTAATGCAAACATATTACATTTTTGACATTGTAACTAGTAATGTGAAATATATTACAATTTCTTTGTAACTTTCCCAACACTGGTCATATTTGAACAAACTCCTCCTGGAATGTTTGAGTTACAGACTTCTAAATGAGTCAGGATCATCTTTAGGCCTTTGTAATCAAAATTTACTCAAAGGTTTTTGTTGTTACAAAGCATGTGGGTGTGGCCAAGTCTCAACATATGGCTTCTCGCTATAAAAGAAAGTGTAGTAATGTCTAAATACAGAGTCAAACCTGTATCATACGTTCTCATCACAGACAAGCACTAGCATATTC
This sequence comes from Apricaphanius iberus, assembly GCA_028564705.1. Lineage (NCBI taxonomy): Eukaryota > Metazoa > Chordata > Actinopteri > Cyprinodontiformes > Aphaniidae > Apricaphanius > Apricaphanius iberus. The sequence goes on from JAPXFQ010002620.1 coordinate 1,484,350, forward strand.
TCTTGTCACCTAAGCTCCGCCCCCAGTAATTGGTGCTATGTGTGATGTGTTATACGTCAGGCTTTGACAAGACCACTTTAACGTGCTGTCCGGCGCATACAAGGGGATTTCATAGACTGATGAAAATCTCCAGGTGTCATTGATTTTCAGGGGACTAATAGGCATACTTAAACTGACGTGTGATGCATGAAATACGATAACCTTTCTCTCATGTGATGTCCTTCCCGAATTGCCACCTAGTACAGACGTGGACAAAAATGTTGGTACCCTTCATTAAATCAAAGAAAAACTCATAATGGTCACAGAAATAACTTTAATCCGACAAAAGTAATAATAAATAAAAATTATATAAATGTTGACCAATGAAAGTCAGACATTGCTTTTCATCCATGCTTCAACGGAATTATTTAAAAAAGAAATGCATGAAACAGGCCTGCACAAAAATGATGGTACCCACAACTTAATATTTGGTTGCACAACCTTTTGAGGCAATCACTGCAATCAAATGATTCCTGTAACTGTCAATGAGACTTCTGCACCTCTCAGCAGGTATTTTGGCCCACTCCTCATGAGCAAACTGTTCTAGTTGTTTCCGGTTTGAAGGGCGCCTTTTCCAGACAGCATGTTTCAGCTCCTTCCAAAGATGCTCAATAGGATTGAGATCAGGGCTCATAGAAGGCCAGTGTTTTCCTCTTAGCCCTTCTTGGGTGTTTTTAGCTGTGTGTTTTGGGTCATTTTCCTGTTGTAAGACCCGTGACCTGCGACTGAGACCATGCTTTCTGACACTGGCCAGCACATTTCTCTCTAGAATCCCCTGATAGTCTTGAGATTTCATTGTACCCTGCACAGATTCAAGACACCCTGTGTCAGATGCAGCAAATCAGCCCCAGAACATAACCGAGCCTCCCCCATGTTTCACAGTAGGGACCGTGTTCTTTTCTAGATATGCTTCATTTTTCCGTCTGTGAACATAGAGCTGATGTGCCTTGGCAAAAAGTTAAATTTTTGTCTCATCTGTCCACAGGACATTCTCCCAGAAGCTTTGTGGCTCGTCAGCATGTAGTTTGGCATACTCCAGTCTGTTTTTTTTAATGATTTGTCCTCTGGCTCAAACAGCGAAGGATGTTCCGATCTGACACTGATGTTCCTTGAGCATAAAGTTCAGCTTGGATCTATTTTGAAGTCTTTCTAGGCTCTTTTGTTACCATTTGGATTATCCGTCTCTTTGATCTGTCATCAATTTTCCTCCTGCAGCCACGTCCAGGGAGGTTGGCTACAGTCCCATGGATCGTACATTACTGAATGACATGTGCAGCTGTAGTCACAGAAACATCTAGCTGCTTGGAGATGGTCTTATAGCCTTTACAGTTAACATGCTTGTCTATGATTTTCTTTCTCATCTCCTGAGACAACTCTTTCCTTTGCTTCCTCTGGTTTATATTGAGTGTGGTACACACCACGTCACCAAACAACACAGTGACTACCTGGAGTCCTATATATAGGCCCACTGAGTGATTACAGGATTGTAGACACCTAGGATGCTGATTAGTGGACATACCTTGGATTAACATGTCCCTTTGGTCACATTATTTTCATTCTTTTCTAGGGGTACCATCATTTTTGTCCAGGCCTGTTTCATGCATTTATTTTTTTAATAATTCTGTTGAAGCATGGATGAAAAGCAATGTCTGACTTTCATTGGTTAACATTTATATAATTTTTATTTATCATTACGTTTGTCAGATTAAAGTTATTTCTGTGACCATTATGAGTTTTTCTTTTATTTAATGAAGGGTACCAACAATTTTGTCCACGTCTGTACATACCTGTCAAGTTTAGGGTTTGAAAATAGGGAACATATTCAGACGTAAGTCATCCCACCACTCGAACCAAGCTCTAGTATTCAATCAAAAAAAACTCCTGCTCTCAGATCTGCCATTTTTGTAGCACATAGAAAATGAACTCACGTCCTCTATTTATCTATTTAATAGTGGGTATTATTGTGACCTCTAACATAGGGATATTTTACTCATTATAATGTTTGCAAAAACCTTTGAGTTACACCTTACACACTGGCAGATATGGGAGTGTCTGAAATAGGACACTGTTAAAACATGTAGGACAACGTACTCTCATGCTGCAGATCTATATCTCTTTATAGTGGCTATATGCTAGAATAAATTGTCTTACATGTATAATGTATTTCTTACTAATTATGTAGGTTTTAACTTCTTAAATGTAGTCCAAATAACTATTTCAATGCAGCTATACACTACACGGGTGCAGCAAACTATTATTTTGTCAGTAAATCAGTTATAATGTAAAATAAGTCGTTCATAAGTTGGTTATTGAAATCATGCTCTGCTTTCTGCAGCAGTTGCTTCTTTTTTGCCTTAAAAACAGCAGTTATCAAACCAATACTAAAGAAGAACCTAGACAGCACGTTGATGCAAAACTATACACCAATCTCTGATCTCCCATTTATCGGTAAAATTATTGAAAAAGCTGTGTTCCAGCAGTTAAATAGCTTCCTAGCAATGAACGGCCGCTTTGATATTTCTCAGTCTGGTTTTCGTAGGAAGCACAGTACAGAGAAAGCCCTTGTCAAAGTTTTCAATGTATCGATACAAATACTGGCCGTGGTAAAACCACAGTACTGGTACTATTAGACCTCAGTGCGGCGTTTGACACCGTTGACCATGATATATTACTAGAACGTCTAGAGAGCTGGGTCGGACTTCTGGTACAGTACTCGACTGGTTCAAATCCTACCTTAAGAACAGGAACCACTTTGTGTCGATTAGCCAGTTCTCATCACAAAATGCAGAAACCACATGCGGGGTCCCCCAGGGCTCCATCATAGGGCTCCTCCTATTTAGCATCTACATGCTCCCACTAAACCAGATTATAACCACCAATAATATTAACTACCACAACAATGCTGATGACACTCAGCTTTATATCTCAATGTCATCAGGTGATGTTGAACCCGTCCAAATCCTCAATAAATGCATTTTAACAAATTAACAGCTGGATGTCCCATAATTTCCTCCAACTAAACAAAACTGAGGTGCTTCTGTTCGGACCCCAAAAAAAATCGATTAAATATCAGTACACAGCTTCAGTTGGTCCAACTAGAAACTACCAACCAGGCCAGAAACCCAGGTGTAATATTTATTCGAAAACATCAGCTTTCTTCCTTTTGAGTGTTTTGCTGCCTTGACGCTCTGTTCTGAACATGGCTTTATGATAATTTTGAGATCTTGCATGGAGCCCCAGTTTGTCAGATATTATTAGTGATCATGTATGTCTTCTATTTTATAATAATTCCTCCCACAGTTGATTTCTTCACACCAAGCTGCTTAAGTATTGATGATTCAATTTTCCCAGCCTGGTGCAGCTCTACAATTTTGTTTCTGGTGTCCTTTGACAGCTCTTTGGTCTTGGTGGAGATTGTAGTGTGAATATTTGAGGTTTTGGACAAGTGTCTTTTATACTGATAATGAGTTCAAACAGGTGCCATTAATACAGGTAATGAGTGTAGGAAAGAGGAGCCTCGTACTGGAGAAGTTACAGGTCTGTGAGCCAAAAACCTTGCTTGAATTATGGTTTACCTTTTGGCCGACTGTGACAGCTACAGTGTTTATACCATCAGTGTGTGAATGTGCATGAATGGGTGAATGACTGAAGGTAGTCCTGTAAGGTAAGGTAAGGTAAGGTAAGCCCGTTTCTATTAGTTTATTATCATTATTCTGTTACAAATGAACCTAGTCATGTCAGACAGAAGAACCAAATAATTATTGCTATCAAATTCTTTAAATATCAGACCATGTGATTTTCTGGATTTCTTTTCTCATTTCGTCTCTCATAGTTGAGGTATCCCTATGATGAAAATTACAGGCATCTCTCATCTTTTTTATTGGGAGAACTTGCATGTGTGAGAAGATATACAGACGTGGACAAAATTGTTGGTACCCTTCATTAAATTAAAGAAAAACTCATAATGGTCACAGAAATAACTTTAATCTGACAAAAGTAATAATAAATAAAAATTATATAAATGTTGACCAGTGAAAGTCAGACATTGCTTTTCATCCATGCTTCAACGGAATTATTTAAAAAATAAATGCATGAAACAGGCCTGGACAAAAATGATGGTACCCCTAGAAAAGAATGAAAATAATGTGACCAAAGGGACATGTTAATCCAAGGTATGTCCACTAATCAGCATCCTAGGTGTCTACAATCCTGTAATCACTCAGTGGGCCTATATATAGGACTCCAGGTAGTCACTGTGTTGTTTGGTGACGTGGTGTGTACCACACTCAATATAAACCAGAGGAAGCAAAGGAAAGAGTTGTCTCAGGAGATGAGAAAGAAAATCATAGACAAGCATGTTAACTGTAAAGGCTATAAGACCATCTCCAAGCAGCTAGATGTTTCTGTGACTACAGCTGCACATGTCATTCAGTAATGTACGATCCATGGGACTGTAGCCAACCTCCCTGGACGTGGCTGCAGGAGGAAAATTGATGACAGATCAAAGAGACGGATAATCCAAATGGTAACAAAAGAGCCTAGAAAGACTTCAAAATAGATCCAAGCTGAACTTTATGCTCAAGGAACATCAGTGTCAGATCGGAACATCCTTCGCTGTTTGAGCCAAAGAGGGCTACATGGGAGACGAACAAGGAGAGGACAAATCATAAAAAAAACAGACTGGAGTATGCCAAACTACATGCTGACGAGCCACAAAGCTTCTGGGAGAATGTCCTGTGGACAGATGAGACAAAAATTTAACTTTTTGCCAAGGCACATCAGCTCTATGTTCACAGACGGAAAAATGAAGCATATCTAGAAAAGAACACGGTCCCTACTGTGAAACATGGGGGAGGCTCGGTTATGTTCTGGGGCTGATTTGCTGCATCTGACACAGGGTGTCTTGAATCTGTGCAGGGTACAATGAAATCTCAAGACTATCAGGGGATTCTAGAGAGAAATGTGCTGGCCAGTGTCAGAAAGCATGGTCTCAGTCGCAGGTCACGGGTCTTACAACAGGAAAATGACCCAAAACACACAGCTAAAAACACCCAAGAAGGGCTAAGAGGAAAACACTGGCCTTCTATGAGCCCTGATCTCAATCCTATTGAGCATCTTTGGAAGGAGCTGAAACGTGCTGTCTGGAAAAGGCGCCCTTCAAACCGGAAACAACTAGAACAGTTTGCTCATGAGGAGTGGGCCAAAATACCTGCTGAGAGGTGCAGAAGTCTCATTGACAGTTACAGGAATCATTTGATTGCAGTGATTGCCTCAAAAGGTTGTGCAACCAAATATTAAGTTGTGGGTACCATCATTTTTGTCCAGGCCTGTTTCATGCATTTATTTTTTAAATAATTCTGTTGAAGCATGGATGAAAAGCAATGTCTGACTTTCATTGGTCAACATTTATATAATTTTTATTTATTATTACTTTTGTCAGATTAAAGTTATTTCTGTGACCATTATGAGTTTTTCTTTGATTTAATGAAGGGTACCAACAATTTTGTCCACGTCTGTAGGTACCATGTTCTGTCAAAATTTAATCGAGTTTGATGGATTAAAGTGGGCGGGGTCAAACAGAGTTAGAACAGAAGTAAGGAGGGGTAGGGGTCACCCTGTGGGGTCAAACAGTGATGGAAGATGAGGAGGGGCCAAAACTTTTTGTCGAGCATGAATCATCATACCTAGAGGAGGGGCTCTTGTAGGAAAGGAGGAGTCCGGGTTCTTTTCCCAAACCTTAAGAATCATCAGACATTTTTTCATCAGAAAAGCATGGAGCAGATCAGTCGTGTGGACAACGGAGCGGCATTGTAACTCTTTTGTGCACAGCAAAAAAAAAGGTGACAACCGCCTCCATTTAAAAAAACTCTATAATAATTAACCCCTATAATTAAACGATAAACTCTATAATTAAACTTTAAACACATATTTTTAGGGTTTTTATACTAAAACAACTACTCTATGCATGTGTGTTTGAGTTAACCAGCTTAACTACAATGAAAAAAAACATTTCAGTGCGATAACTTCCTGTGCTGCTTTTATATTGAAAGGCACACTTCCTGGGCATGTGTGTATGATCCTCTACTTGACTACAATGAGAAGAGATCGCTGTGATGGAAAATTCATAGAACATTTAAATTATAGAAAAACATGAAACTCTCCAACCAGTTAAACTAGAAATGAGGATGGTTTACAAAACCATGAGCTTTTATGCCAAAAGTCCAAACATTAAAAGGGCAAATCCAAAACACTTAAAAAAGATTAATAAAAAAATAGGATTTATATAAAACGGTAAATGAGGAGAACAAACCCTACTGTTTTCAAAATATGGTTTCACCTTCTAGTTAAAAAGAGAATAGAGTGATTTTTGCTTCGGGAAGAAAGGTTTCTCCTATTTTAGAAACAAAAACAAAAAAACATGGGTAGGTCATGAAAAACTCTGTTTAAAAATGTAAACAGTAGTTGAAAGGTAGAATTCCTGTGCATTCTAAAAGCGAGCCAATGGGGGGAAAAAACAACCTCTGCAGGCTTTGGTTCGTTTTTCATAACGTCTGAAAGAGCTGCTGATGCAGGAATGGAGTTTAAAGGCAGGCTGAACAAACTACTTTCTACTGTTACCTCAGCGCTTTTTCAATGTTATAAACCCACCGTCAAGTGCTGTAGACACATAGATTAAAAAAAAGTTGCATGAGGATGGTGAGACGATTTGGTCAAATTTGTGTCTTTGAAAAATCCCACTGAGCAATAGACGTCTATTAGACGTGCCGTCTAAATTCAAACCGAAATTAGACCGTCTACAATCGGTGTAAATTTTAGCCCGAATCTAGATGACACAATTGAATACATTTATTATTAAATATTAAATAAAAAATAACTGAAAGTTGTGTAAATCACGGCCAAGTAGCCTACTGGATTAAAACGTTTTTAACAGTCATTGATCAATGCACAATGTAGATTATATTTAGACGTCTAAATTTATACGTCGTATCAACGTCTCTCTTTAGACCAAATTTAGATTATTTAATTCAATATATTAAAGAATGAATAGTGATAAAAATATAACTAAGTTGCACAGATGGTGTCAAAATATTGGATTTGAATCATTTGAATTGTCATTGATCAATATAGAGTAAAGTTTAGATTTAGCCTTGATTTAGATGTTTATTCAACGTCTACATTAACACCTGGTTTAGAACAGACGTATAAGTTATTTTAGTGGTAACCCCCGACCCTCACCACTAGGAGGCAGCAACACACTTAAAGTTCTGCTCGGTCTAATCGTCTTTATGGTGATATGAGGATATCGGAGTCCTCCGAACCAATTTATTTTACTCATTGGGACCACTATGTGTTAGAAAACATTGTTTCTTCAAATATGAAGGATCACATATAGGTGAGTGCTCAAAGGAAAGTTACTGAAATGTTCTTTTTTCCTACAATGTTGGTTATCCGTTTGCAGCATAGCTAGCAGGCTAGCTGTAGCTTACCTGCTAGCTTGCTATTAAGTAGCCATTAAACCGAATGGTCCTTTGAAACCATGTACTTTGTCTTAATGGATAATATTGCTGCGATCTCTGTGACACTTAAAATATTTATTCATTTATTCTATTGCTGTGTTTGCAGAATCTGTTCAGAAAACGTTAAAAGAGGCTACGGAGTGAATTATCAGCTCAGCAATGGCTGCACATCTCAAACAGGCTCCAGCTCGACGTGTTGGAGCGGGCTATAAGAGGCCGAGGACACCTTTGGTGTATTTTATTTACTTATTTACATTTTGGTTTAGGTTGATGAATTTTCCCAGAGTTTTTGTATATTTAAAAATTAAATGTTTTGGCCTAATTTTTGTTTTGTAAATGTTTTGCATACAAATACCTACATTTTTATTTTAGTAATTTTGTACATTAGACTACTTATTTGTCACCACAATCTTTGTTTAAATAAAATAAGCAAAATAAAATATTTTGATATTATATTTTTGAATTTGTGCTTTTATTTTATGGCAATGTATGTTTACAAATGTGTTGAAATTAACATGTATATTGCACATGCATGTGTTTGTGATGGTTGGATGTTTGAAAAATGTTTTGATTTACATTACATTAGGATAGTTTGGTCAATGTTAAGCTTAAGAGATGTATTTATGTCCAGTGGGAAAATAAGTATAGTGTTACTGAAACCGTTTTAAAACATCATTGTTATTTTAAAAGATAATTTTAGGGAACCTGATTTAACATTCAATTTAACAACTTTAATTTAATTTTATTTTTTTGTTGTGATGAATTTAATAGATTGTAAAAATCTGGATTTATTAGAATATCATTAGGCTATAAAACATTCAATAGACGTCTATACGACGTCTAAATGTCGTCTGGATTATCTGATGGTGTATAAATTTGGTATAAAAATAAACGTCTGTTAAACGTATAACTTTAGACGTCTAGAAATAGATGTTCATTAACGGTAATATAAACGTCTTACGTTAGACGTGGCGTATAGTATGGAAAGCCGTTTTGGACATAATCACGTGAAATTTCGTGTGTCTTTGACACGTAAACAACACGTAAACAACGTGCACACAACACGTAGTCAACACGTACTTTTCGCGTGAAGATATTTGAGGCGAAAACAACACGTATACAACGCGTCCAGGACAACAAAGTATCTTCCTAATCTCACAGGAGATTCTAGCAGATGAGGAAAAACAGTATTATCCACAGCCTGCGGTGATCTGATAACCTGGGTGCCAGCCGAACTTAGTCCCTCCCACAACGTTTGTGGTCTGGAAGTTCTGAGTAGAATTGAGTCTGGCTACGTCAGGCTAGTGATCTGATCCCTCTGTCCCCGGTTTAAACTATGCTTATATCATACTTCCCTGTAGGCACCGTATTACAAAAAAAAAAAAAAGTATAAGTACAGTCCACTACCCGGACGCGAACCACTGCCTTGCGGCATCGCAAGCCGTTGTGTAAACCACTTTGCCATTGTAGCAGCTAGTAAAACATGAGGCATTTATTAACTATTTATCATTAATTAACTGTTTTCATATACCCGAGAGTAGCGATTCGTACTCTGTGCACAAAATTTAGAAACCGAGGTTAGTCTTTAAAACTTATTTCTGCATCTGTGCATGTGTATCTTCTCAATATAACGTTCAAGAGATTCTAGCAGATGACAAAAACTGGGTTATCTGCAGTCTGCTGTGATCTGCTAGTTCCCCCCTTTATTTCTTTTTGTAATGGATCATGCCAAGGTTTTGTCAGCCAATCAGCAGCGACATAACACAACACGTGAAGTACGCGTTGTTTGCACGTCCTGGACGCGTTGTATACGTGTTGTTTTCGCCTCGAAAATCTTCACGCGAAAAGTACGTGTTGACTACGTGTTGTGTGCACGTTGTTTACGTGTTGTTTACGTGTCAAAGACACACGAAATTTCACGTGATTATGTCCAAAACGGCTTTCCATAGTATAGAGGTAGTCGTCTTTTAGACGTCTATTAGACGGCTAGTCTAAACCTAGACGGCTGAAAAACGTTCATTTTTAGACCAGTGGTAGACCGATTTTAGCCTAGACGTCTACGTACCATATAGACGTTCATTAGACGTCTTTTAGACCGAAAAATGCTTGGTGGGAGTTATTATATTCCTATAACGTCTGTGTTTTTCATATCACGCAGAAGTCAGTGGAAGTGACGAGGAGCAACCATTCGCTGCGCAAACCCCGGCTGTACAGTCTGGTGTGTATTAAACACATTTACTTAATTAATGTCATAAATGTCTCTGCATCTGTATTATTATTAAAGTTTATTTAGTTTTATTTTTTTATCCTGCAAAAGCAATTACAACAGCAATTGTAATGAACAGCCCAGAACGTCCACAGCTCCACGGACCAGTGTGTGTTAATTTTTTTTTTTTTTTTTTTATATCATTATCACGTAGTTAATGGTATATGTATACCATATTGTATTTTTTTAAATTTATTATAGGAAAGAAAACCCGGAAGGAGAGAAATATGGCGGCGGCGGCGAAGACGCAAAGAAGCCAGCTCGTTTTAGATTCAGAACACCTTGGAAAGAACCATTATTACCATGAATAAAATGACCGGAATGTGTTTAAAATTGATCTGAAAAATGTGAGTACATTTTTTTTATCTTTCTAAAAGACGCCTTGGTCAGCCACAACCTTAAATAATAGCAATAAAAAAGTAAAACGAGATGTCGAGCCCAGGCCATCCACGGGTTGTAGAATCAGATAATTTCGTATCTAATAACCGTTTAGAAAATGCAAACAATATTTCGTTATATCTTGACAGAATTAATGAATCTATTGCACAATTCAACAGCGGCCCGCACGAAGCCACTGAGTCGAGTCGGACCCAGTCGGCCATAAACTCTGTCTCTCCCGGCTCCTCCATTCACCTCAGCGGTCCGATGCATTTGTGCGCGGCCCACTTTCAAAACCCATCTTTGCAAAATACTGAAATAACGCATTTAAATTCTCCGCCCTGTGTCGAATCGGGTACTTTCGTTTATAACAGCCGTCTAGAAAATGTAAACAATCTTTCGTTATATCTAGACATAATTGATTAAACCATTGCCAATTAAACCATGCATCTACCAGCGCCCCTCCCGAGGCCTCTAACGAAGCCATGGGGTCGAGTCGGACACAGTCGGCCGTAAACTCTGCCTCTGCGGGGCCGCTCGATTACCCCAACGTTCCATCCGCGCAAAATACTGAAATAACACGTTTAAATTCTCCGCCCTACGTAGAATCAGAAACTTTCGTTTCTAATAACACTTTAGATTAAATAAACGCCGCGCTTGCCTTACTAAATCGTGTAGATTCAAACGAAATAAATATTTTACCAGAACAGAATGATGGAGGGACAGACACACATTTAATGTTACCAGAACAACAGCGGGTGAAATTTAGAGTGTTGAATCCCCGTTCAGCCAAACAACAATGCACTAATGAGTCTCATCCATAGGCCTACTGCTGGAAATCTGGAGATAAACAACCAGCAACACACCCCACCCTCATACTCCTTACCCACCCAAAATGGTTGTGTCGTATTATTTGATCATGTGATTACAGAACACCCACCGACCCCACCTCAGACAGGTGGTGGCGCTACTGTAACCCAGCATCATAATGAGCAAATAACACAGCGCCCTGAGTTTAACAACCCCACCAGGCACGGAGCTACACCGGGGCTAGGGGGCGCTAAAGCCCCGTGAAAAATCTGTGTAGCCCCAGTTAAGCCCCCCCCCAGTATTTAAAAATAAAAAAATAAAAATAGTTTTAAAAATATATATAATATATAGTATTAAAAATATAGTTAAAAAAAACAACAGTCAAAAGTAACAATGTTTGCACTCCGCTCCACCCCGCTGCTTGGTTTATCAGCTATAACGTGTGTGCGTGTGCGCGTGTGTGTGTGTGTGAGGGAGAGAGGGGACTGGAGGTCAGAGGAGGGACGGGGCCGCGGGGGTCTTTTTTCACTGAGGCTACTGCTAGCTAGTTTAGGCTAGGCCTACATCTGTTACAAAGAATCGTTTTGTTATAAAGAAAAAAAGAGTGCAGATCGAAAATGAAGACCAAGATCCAGTCTCCCAGATGGACAAAAAAGAAGAGGGAGATTCGAAAGAAGAATTTGAGAGAGAAAGTCATGAGCCAGGACCCGAAGAAGCACCGGAGCAGTCCATCGCCGCCAGTTGCTTTACAGTCAGATGTGCCACTGAGACTGACACCGTTCCCTTTGATTTAAGCCAGTCACCTGTTGATGAACTGAGGCGGCCTCTTCTCCGGCGTTATCCGGGCACCAAAGTTGGACAACAGGATCGCTACTTCAGTCGTAGATGGTATGAGGATTACAAATGGCTGGAATATTCTATTTCAAAGGACCGTGTTTCATGCTTTGCGTGCCGGCACTTTCAGCGTCCTGGTAACCATGGAGACAAGGCGGCATTTACCCACCATGGCTACCAGAACTGGAAGAAGGCGACAAGTTCATTTAAGACACACAATGCTAGTGTGGAGCATAAATATGCCATGGCAGCGTGGAATGAGTGGAATATTCAGAAAGAGTCTAGCTCCACAATATGTAATGCTCTGAGTGATGGACATGCAAAAATTGTCCGAGAGAACAGAGAGTATATGAGAGCAGTTGTGGAGTCATTGCGTTTCACTGCATACCAGGGACTTTCACAGAGAGGAGACACAGAGAATGACAGGGCTGTCAACCAGGGAAACTTCCTAGAACTTTTACAGATCATAGGTAAATTTGACAAAACAGTAGCACAGAAAATATCAGAAAATCCAAGAAATGCGAAGTACACACATCATGATATACAGAACGAAATACTGTACATAATGGCAAATATGATTAGGGATCAGATTAGTGGTGAAATACAAGATTTTGAAATATTTGCTTTGATGGTAGACTGAGTAAAACGGAACAAGTGTCTGTCGGGGTGCGCTACGTGAAAAATGATCATGCTGACGGATTAGATGCAGAGTCACTTTTCACTACGATTAAAAACACTCTCAGCAAATGTAACATTGATCGCACTGCCTGTATTGCTCAGTGTTATTATGGTGCTGCTGTAATGTCTGGTGTTCACAACAGGGTCCAAGAGAAATTCAGAGTCTACATTCACTGCCATGCACACCGCCTCAATTTTGTTCTGGTTGACTGTGTCAGAAACGTGAAACCAGCGAGGGATTTTTTTGTTATTGTGTAAGAAATGTACAAGTTTTTCTCAGGCTCATTTGTCCATGCCCATTTTATTAAGAAGCAAAGGGAACCTGAGCCTTCTCAGCAGCCCATTGAACTTAAGAAACTGTCTGATACGTGCTGGTCCTGCCAATGCTACTCGTGGGCAGTGCAAAAAACCCTCCCCGCCATCATTGCAACCTTAAATGACATCAAGGCGCAAACAAATCCAGATCCCTTGATGCACGGTCATTGCTTTCATTCATTGATGCTGAAACAAACCTGAAAAGGCGTGAAAATAAACCTGCGATGCCTTTTCCATAGAGGGTCGGGGCACCGTAAAAACCCGGTAGGTTTCCACCAGCTTGATTGACATAACAATGGACGAAACGAAGAGGGTTTTGTCGATGTGTGACTGATGCCATGGTGAAATTCCTCAGGAATGATGATTGATCGACGCTGTCTGGTTAAGAGTGAGGTTTGAAGAGGCTTACTCACGGCTTATATGACGCTGTACAGGGCGAAAATGTAGTCTTAGAATAGTTTTTCTGTAGCTTAAATTCACAGGAATGTTTTGATCCGTCTTGATCTGTATTTGAATGTTTTCTATATGGTTTTTTGAAACCGGCACGTAGTTGAGGAGGTTAAGTCTGTGCGATGCTGTCACCAAAAGTCCCCTGTATGGACAGTGTGCGTAAAAGCGGCGTGTATGCATCCCCCACTATCTGATGGGTAACTATATCGCTTTAACAATACAGATGGTAGAAGCCTGCTTTAATATCTGCTGGGAATGGTGCTGCTCTCTTGTTAAATATAATCCATTCCCCCGGTAAAACCCCGATCATGTGTGCCAACGGTGCATAAAATCGGAGCTGCCACTGACAGCAGGCTTGAAATCCAATTTTTTTTTTTAACGGGTTAATGTCTAATTGTATATCTGTACCTATTTTTCTCAAGGCCGTATTGATCTCAGTATTCAAAGCAACGATTCCGTTGTAATATCCGCCTCCAATCTTATGGCAATTTTCTTTTCATCATCTTTTTTTTTTTTTTCAATCCAAAAATGCAGAATCTTCAGGCACATTATCCCAGGTATGGGGTAAGAGGTTTCCGTCAAAGCCACCTCCCAGTCACTGGATAGATTTATATGCTGTGCTAAATTCACTCGTAAATAAGAGGATTGGTTATTTTTAAAAACATCCAGACTGGCGTTTGATGGTATAGTTATGTAAAATCCATCTTTTCACTTTGTATGTTGCAGCGGTTGTGAGGTCCCTTATCACAACAAACGTGTCTTTTATACATTTATAAGATTGCTTACTTTTACCCAGCCTGCTTTACACCCTTAACAACACGACGTTTTAATATCTCGGCCACCTGATAAAGACGTTTCACTTTCTGTAATTCGGGTTCATAAAAGGAGCCTTCTATTGGTTCATCATCGAAGTCCGTCAACTTGTACACTGGAGGGGTACGTGGTATGCATTCTGCTATTGTAAATACCTCATTTGTGTATGTTTGTTCGTATCTTTTATCCAAAACTACCCTTAGTTTCGATATCCTAACCATTTCGCCCTTCTTGAATTTCATTTTAAATGCTCGAGGCGTAGATCCGTGGAGATTGTCAAAAACTTGATCCATGTTTTCAGGCGTCACTTCCATAGGCGTCATTTTTATGCTTGAATGGTATCTGTGGTTGTAGCTGTCAAGCAGGTCTTGCAGAATATCAACGTATCTACTAGTGTTATTCGCTGTAAAGTAACGCCACATTCTAGTTTTCAGAGTTCAGTTGAACCTTTCTACAACAGAGGCTTTTAGATCACTCGCTGTGCTGAAATGAACAATACCGTATTCTTTCATCAGTGCTTTGAACTATTTATTTAAAAATTCTTTCCCAGCATCGGTCTGAAGCTTCTGCAGTATTTGGCCTTCTTTGAAAATGGATTCAAAGGAATCTACCATCTCTCGAGCAGTTTTTCTTTTTATTACGCGAGCGTCTTTGAAAACACATCAATGACTTTTAATAAATAGTTATAACCATCATTGTGCTCCATTAAGGCTTGCATATCACATAAATCTGCCTGAAACTGTTTCAAAGGTCTAGTGACAAACACCCTATTGTGTGGAAAATGTAGTCTTGCTGGTTTGTGTAATGTGTACGCGTCTTGGCCGGAGAAAAAGTCTTTAATTTTTTCAACTCCAAATCTCTGACCATCTTTAATTTGTATAGATCGATGTAGCCTATCCAAACCACCATAACTCCCTGGATGTGATGGTGTATAATAAGCTTTCTCAATCAACCTGCGCTCCATCCATCCACCCATTTTCTGAACCGCTTATTCCTCAAGGGGTCGCGGGGGGGGGGGGGGGGCTGGTGCCTATCTCCAGTTGTTTTTTTTTACTTTTTCCACAGGGGTCAATCTCCAGTTGTTTTTTTTGTATTTTTTCCACAGGGGTAAACTCCGCCTGTGCGTTGTCATCAACCACTATCAATAGACCGCCGTCATCAGGAATGGTAGGTGAAGCAACACCGGTGGTGCCTTTTAGCCAGGTATCAAACTGTTCATATGGAGGTAGACTAGTGGTGGGCGATGCTTCTGGAGAAACCGAAGAATCCAAGGGAGTGGGTGGATGGTATGGTCCGGGAAAACCTATCTCATCTAACGATTGCTTCCCATATAGATCTTGAGAAGGGTCAAAAGAGCTCCAGTATGTTGGTAGTGTCATCTGAAAGCCGGATTTCTTCATTCTGTTTCTGCAATTGGGTGTGAGCTGGGGCTTTGTCGTGAACCAGTTATATGTATGTTGGAGTAGGGTGGAGCTCAACGGAGGCGTGGCCAAGCGTATGAAGAGGTGTTGTTTAAAAAGAAAGCGTTTTCTTCACTTGCCGGAGCCTCTTCAAACGACGATGGCATGCAAACAGGTAGGTCACTATTCCAATCCCTGTGCGCAACTGGTGGGACGGTGGAAAAGTCAGGGTTTTCATCACCATTCCTTTGATAAAGATAGAGTAGGCTGGCATCATAATTAAAAATGTAGCATAGTTTTCCATCAATGCCGTACTGCTTTAAATCCCATTCATTCTGCATAATTGCAACAGGAGGGTTTAAAAACAAACGAGTCTCTTCGTCCACCTGTTTTTTCTTGTTTGAAACCATTGGCTCGCTTTTAGAACAAACTGGATTTGTTAAAAGAGGGGCATCCATCTCTGTTTTCTGATGTTTCGACATTGCTTTCCTCTTGATAACCTATGCTTTTTCTCTATTTAAAAAGGGAAAAGAACCCAGACTCCTCCTTTCCTACAAGAGCCCCTCCTCTAGGTATGATGATTCATGCTTGACACAAAGTTTTGGCCCCTCCTCATCATCCATCACTTTTTGACACAAAGTTTTGACTGCTGGTAACCCCAACCCAGTCCCCTCTCCCACTAGGGGTCATAAAGTTTGAACCCACCCATTGAACCCTACCCCTCCCTACATCTGTTTGACCCCCCAGGGTGACCCCTCCCTACTTCCGTTTGAACTCTGTTTGACCCTGCCCACTTTAACTGACCCCCCCCCCCACTTTAATCCATCAAACTCGATAAAATTTTGACAGACCATGGTACCTATATCTTCTTGTTTGTATTCACACAATTAAAGGAGCAAAAAGGGCAATTGCTGTATAATCTAAAGTCCTATATTTGAACATGCTGTGATATCAATATTAAATGGTTTCATTTTAATTCCTATTTCAGACACAGGGGTGAGGGTTGGTAGCTGGTTGTGAGTGTGTTCAAGTCTGAAAATGTGGCTCAAATTCACAATTTTGCCATCTTATCGGCTGCACCGTCAGTGTCCTCAATGTCCAAAGAGTGCATAGGTGGGGTCCTTAGTGTGCTTAAAATTGTGCACGTTTTTTCACAACATTTTTTTTCTATAAATCCCAAACTTGGCATAGAAAGTGGCTTATGGGTTTTTAAAGTAAACAAGCAAAGGAGACCCCTGGACTGTTGCTAATTGGTCCAAAGTTATATTTTCTGATGAAAGTAAAGTTTGCATTTCACTTGGAAATCAAGGTCTGAGAGTCTGGAAAAAGAGTGGACTAGAATCCACATTATTGGAAATTCAGTGATGATTTGGAGTTATCTGTTGCTTCTGGTTCATTGGTTTCTGTGAAGTCTATAGTCAAGGCAACCATCGACCAGAAAATTATACCTTCAGAACCTCGTGCTACTAAGTGAAGTCTGGGATTTCCCTGACTAAACATCTCATTGGATTCTGATTCAAATCAGGTGATTGAGTGGACCACTGCTTTATCTTTTTCATTCTTCTAATCTTTATCTGCTCAAATTTTTGTAAACCAAGAAGAGAGACAATTGGAGTCTAAGATATGATCTTGTTGCCACATCTCAGTGAAACACAAAGTGTTGAATTCCTGATTCTCTAGCAATCTGATTCTAGAGAGATAAAATAGAGAGATATCAAATTCCCTATTATGATTGATAAAAGAGATGGTTAAAACTTCCTTCTTCTCCCTATGCTTTGCTCCTGGTCTGCGTCTATGAGATCCTCTCTTTAGTTCATTTGGGATTTAAGGTTACTAACTGGTTATAATTTAAAATTTTTGTGACTTAGCTGCCCCCTCTTGTAAAAATCTTTGTAACGCCATCATAAAAATGGCCAAAGATAAAAAAGCAAGAGCAAACAATCTTCCATGTGCACAGTATCCAGAGACATAATAGAAAAAAGTAACCTTCAAATAAGTTTTCAACATAAAGAAAAAAAAGACAACTTATTTAGAGATCTTAAAGGAACAAAAATACCACAATATGGTTTACCTTTTGGGCGACTGTGACAGCCACAGTGTTTATACCAGTAGTGTGTGAATGTGCATGAATGGGTGAATGACTGAAGGTAGTCATAATCCCTTTTCTATTAGTTTCTCATCATAATTCTGTTACACATAAACCTAGTCATGTCAGGCAGGAGATGGTGCTACTCTTTAAACTGAGTTACAAGGAGAGCATAGATATTAATTGGGTGCTGGTGTTGTTTAAATTAGGCAGTTTGGAGTGTCAAATGTAAAATCTCCTGTCACTGGGGTAGTACCCTTAAAGGTAGCATCTTGTACCCTTAACTGTAGGTACCTATCTGTACCCCTGTAGTCTGTACCTTTTATCAGTGCTACCTTGACAGCCAATCATTACTGACTAGACATGATTGACACATCATCTCACCACAATGTAACCAATGGTTGGCCATTTGTTTATTTGTTTGATTTAAAAGAGGTAAAAATAACATTTTAAAATGTTTTAACAATAAATAAATAAATAAATAAAAATGTCAATTTTTTTTATTTTTTATTTTTTAAATAAAAAAATAAAAATGTCAATTTACATAAATCTAGTTTTGCTAATGGAGTATTTTTCATGAAAACATATCACCAGAAATTGTATCCTATCCATACGGTGGCCGGGAAGTGCAAATCAAAATTACATTAACCTGAAACACTTTTACATTTTTACCGAAACAAAATTACATTTTTACCGACACACTTTTAAATTTTTACCGAAACAAAATTACATTAACCTGAAACACTTAATTTTTACCGAAACAAAATTACATTAACCTGAAACACTTAATTTTTACTGAAACATTACATTTTTACCAAACCACTTTTAATTTTTACCGAACAGAATTACATTTTTACCAAACCCTTTACATTTTTACCGAAACAAATTAATTTTACCAAAACACTTTTACATTTTACCGAAACATTACATTTTTACCGACACACTTTTAAATTTTTACCGAAACAAAATTACATTAACCTGAAACACTTTTACATTTTTACCGAAACAAAATTACATTTTTACCAAAACCCTTTTTACATTTTTACCAAAACAAAATTACATTAACCTGAAACACTTTTACATTTTTACCGAAACAGAATTACATTTTTACCAAACCACTTTTACATTTTTACCGAAACAGAATTACATTTTTACCAAACCACTTTTACATTTTTACCGAAACAAAATTAAATTTTTACCAAAACACTTTTACATTTTTACCAAAACAAAATTACATTTTTACCAAAACACTTTTACAGTTTTACCAAAACAAAATTACATTTTTACCGAAACAAAATTACATTAACCTGAAACACTTTTACATTTTTACCGAAACAAAATTACATTTTTACCAAAACACTTTTACAGTTTTACCAAAACAAAATTAAATTTTTACCGAAACAAAATTACATTAACCTGAAACAGTTTACATTTTTACCGAAACACATTTACAAGTTTACCGAAACACTTTTACAAAGACATGACCCGGAAGTGATAATGCGGGGAACGGAATCAGTTGCCAAAGTTATCAGCTCAACCTGTGGAGATGTTTTGCCCGTTTTGCGGAATCTATTTTCAAGTTTTAAGGACATTTTGTGGTGATTGTGAACATAATTTGGACTTTCTCGCTGACGCAGAGGGAGAAGATGTCGATTTTATGGACTGGCTCGTTAAGTATTTCAACGAAGGCCACTCATGCAATGTGATTGTTGACATGATGGAACGGCTTCACAGTGTCCTCCTGTCTTTGCGGACCGTGAAAACGAAATTAAATAATGCCGGATTCTACCGCAGAAAAAACAATTCATCTGAAGTAGACATCAGACTGGAACTTCGTGGACCAGGACAGCTGCTTGGTTACAGGGCAATGACTCAGGTGCTTAGGCAGAAGTACAAACTTCGAGAGAGGAGACACAATGTAATGAATCTTCTGCGTGAGCTTAACCCTCGAAGTTGTGAGAGGTCTAGGAGAAGATTTGTTAGACGGACATGTCACTCTTTGGGGCCGAACTATATGCGGCATGCCGACGGTGTTGTGCCATAAAGTGATATTCTGCCAAAAAGTGATTAGCCGCCGTGGGAGCGCGTACGGTTTTGGTAACTGCATTTCTAGATGAAATTCACAGCCATTGTGGCTTAAAACTCAGCATATCAAGGAATATGGACATTGAGAAAGCAGAAATATCCTCGTCAGGTACAGATGTTTATCGCAGAGATTTGCTGTTTTCTAGTTTGGAAGTTGTTTGAAGTGTTTACTGTTTGTGTCGAACAGTCACAATGTAAACCCGAGGATATATTAATCCCTTTCGCATTATTTGCGATCGAAAGATGGTTTTTAGTAAGAACTGGCTTTCTTTATGTTATAGCCTTGATAATAAAAAAAAAAATTAATATGGGGCACAGTATTGAATGTAAAGTGAAACGTTGTATACATGGAAATGAACAATTCTACAGCGATTTGATTTTTTCCCTTTCTTTCTTTAGCCCACTTGGACATGGAGCTGAAGTTAACTATGATAGTTTGGGGCATATTTTTACTTGAAAAATGTGATTAAACTGATCAAGCTTTGGCTTTACAATGACACTTTGGTAGGCTAGCCTACTATCTATAAATCACTTTGTGCTGTTTAAAAGTAACAAGATAAAAGCATAAATGGTTCACTTCAGCACATACATACTTTAAAATTGAGATTGTCACTTGCCAAATAGTGACTATACCCTCCTGTTTACCTATAAAAATGCCTCAAAATGTCTTTAAATTCTTTATTGATTATTTAATTGTAGACATCAAAAATTGTATTTTACTTGCCAAAAAGTGATTTAATCATGCAGTTTTTGTAATGGTGACTAAAATTGAACAAATAAGGGTTTTATTTATTATCTGTTGATGTTATTGTACTCATACTCTCTGCTGTATCATCATAAATCCCTCCAGAAAATGCCAAAAATTGACTAATTTACTTGCCAAATATTGATTTCAGCGTCCTGATTACCTGTAAAGGGATAAATAGAACTAAAGATTACTTTATCTATTAACTCTAGATGTTATTAATCTCATCATAGCATACTGGGTCTCTTCCACCATCATAAATGGCACCAACGGGGAAAAAACTGAGAATTTCACTTTCACTTGCCAAAATGTGATTACAGTGTTCTGGTTACATATGAAGGGTTAGATATTTCTCAAAAGGGCTTTATTTATTCTCTCTTGATGTTGTTAGCCTCGTCACAAGATACTGGGTGTCTTCCACCCCCTTAAACACCCCAAAAATGGCAAAAAGATGAAAATTTTAGTTGCCAGAAATTGATTACAGTGTGACAGTTAGCAAAGAATGGGTAAATATTTCTCAAAAGTACTTTACCTATGATCACGTGATGTTATTAGTGTCATCACAGGATACAAGGTATTTTCCATCTTCTTAAACACCCCCAAAATGGCCAAAAAACTCAATTTTACCTACCAAAAAGTGATTACACCTCCTGTGAAAGGGTTAAATTGAACTAAAAATGACTATTTATTTTCACTTTATGTAATTAGCCACATGACAGGATACTGGGTGTCTTCCACGATTATTAACGCCCCAAAAAGGGGGGGGAAAATGACAATTTTGCTTGCCAAAAAATGATTAAAGCTCCCTGGTTACATTTAAAGGGTTAAATTTACCAAAAAATAGGTTTATCTGTTCTGTCTTGATGTTATTAGCCCCATCATAGGGTACTGGGTCTCTTCCACGATTATAAACATCCCAAAAAGGAAAGAAAAAAAAGGCAATTTCGCTTGCCAAAAAATTATTAAAGCTCCCTGGTTACCTTTGAAGGGTTAAATTTACCAAAAAATAAGTTTATTTGTTCTGTCTTGATGTTATTAGTCTCATCACAGGATACTGGGTCTCTTCCACGATTATAAACATCCCAAAAAGGAAAGAAAAAAAAGACAATGTCTATTGTCAAAAATTGATTACAGCCTCCTGGTTACATATGAAGGGTAAAATATTTCTCCGAATTGCTTTATTAATTATCTGTTTGTTATATTGTAAAAAATCACAGCATCCTGGTTCTTTTGCATCATCATTAATAATCCCAAAATGTAAAAAAAAAAATACATATATATTTTACTTGCCAAAAATTTATTAGATAGATAGATAGATAGATAGATACTTTATTCATCTCCAAGAGAAATTCACAGTTCTAGCAGCTTACGGGAACACAGGGGCATGCAGGGAGAATACAATATAAAAATTTAAAAGAAGAACTAAGGTAAAATATAATGGTATAAAAAAGTATAATGTCTGCCAGTCCAGTTCGAGTGCAGTTGTGCAGATGTCAGTATGCAAAAACAGTTGAGTAATGGTCAGTTTGTACATACTTAGACTCCAACTTGTAGATGTGTGTGTATGATAAAGTGCATGTGTGACCGAAGGTGCATGGTGTGATTAGCATTAAGTCCAGTTTTCTATGGTTGATTTTATGGCCCTCCCCCTAGAGTTGTTGAAGAGCCGCATGGCGTGGGGGAGGAACGATTTCTTCAGTCTGTCAGTGGAGCAGGACAATGACAGCAGTCTGTCACTGAAGCTGCTCCTCTGCCTGGAGATGGCGTTGTGCAGTGGATGGTGTGGACTGTCTATGATGGACAGTAGCCTGTTCAGAGTCCGTTTATCTGCCATAGATGTAAGGCTGTCCAGCTCTGTGCCAACAACAGTACCTGCCTTCCTCACCAGTTTGTTCAGGCGTCCAGCGTCTTTCTTCTTGAGGCTGCCCCCCCAACACACCACTGCGTACATGAGGGCGCTCGCAACTACAGACTGGTAGAAGATCTGTAGCAACTTCTTGCAGATGTTGAAGGACGCCAGCCTTCTGAGGAAGTACAGACGGCTCTGTCCTTTCCTGTACAGGGCGTCTGTGTTGGCAGTCCAGTCCAGTTTGTCATCCAGCTGCACTCCCAGGTATTTGTAGGTGTGAACCACCTCCACACAGTCACCTTTGATGTTGACAGGCTCAACCTCCCGGTTACATGTGAAGGGTAAAATATATTTTCAAAATTGCTTTATTAATTATCTGTTTGTTATAGTGTAACCATCACAGTAATCTGGGCCTTTTCCATCTTCACAGATCCCCCAAAAAAGGGCAAAGGACACCAGAGATAGATATTTGGAGAAGTTATGTAGATCCAGAGCTTGTGCTGAGCCTGGTTCTGCCGGAGGTTTCTTCCTGTTAAAAGGGAGTTTTTCCTTTCCACTGTCGCTTCGTGCTTGCTCAGTGTTAGGGATTGCTGAGAATTACACGACGCAATCTTCTGTGGTTCTCTAATTTCTAAATTAAACATTGTATTGTAATAACTCTTCTTGTAAAGTGCCTTGAGATGGCATCTGTTGTGAAACGGCGCTATATAAATAAACTGAATTGAATTGAATTTAATCCATACAACTTCCATATAAACGAATGGAGCTCAGGTGTGTCTGTACTTTTGACGGCTGTTATTAGTAATAAAGAGTGATTTACATCACCAGAACTCTAGGTCTTTGTGCTCTATAAAAGCAAAAAGTCCAGAAGACATTAAATTGGCATACTTGGTTATTATTATTAGTATTGAGATTTGTTACAAAAAAACTCTGCATGTAAAAATTTATAATATCGAATGCACTTTGAGAGAACTCTGCCAGCAGACAGAGTTCTCTACATCTCTACAGCGGGTGCTGTAGCGCAGTGCACGATGGGATCATTGAGTGTAATAACAATGGTAGCTTCATGTTTGGAGTTAAACCTGCACAGAATGGGACACTGGTGTCGTGTGAAGGGCTGCGATGCCAAGTCAAACGAATACTTCAGGCAAAAACTTGACAACAGCATAAGCTTTTTCGGTTTCCCTTTTGGAAAAGAGGTTTTGGACAGGAAATGGTAGAACTAACAACTAAATGTTGAATGTTTAATTTTCATAAAGTTAAATATGACAGTTTTATGTAGGTCAAGTTATGAATGTCCGTTTGGGCTAAATAAAGTTACCATCGTAGACATTATATACGAAGACGCCTCATTCTGTGCTGCAGAATGATACCGCATGGCGGCCATATTGGATGGGAAACCCAACTAGAGTCTATGCAGAATGGGCAGCTATCTTGTGATTTTTATTGAATTATTTAAAGAACACATACTGTATAGAGAACATAGATATTCAACATGTGCAGGATAAATAAATCTTAAGTTATAATAATGACCCAAAAATGATTATCTTCAAGGAACAAACAACAGATGATGAATTAATTAGTTTGCAGGGCACTGGTGGAAAAATCACATGAGAGATTTAACGTACAAATGAAATTAATTTTTATGACTAAAATTAGGGGGTAACTTATTATGCCTGTGTTTTTATGTAGCCTATGGTTGCAACAACCGGTGTAATACTGAAACCAGATCATATGCGGTTAAGTAATAATGAACAGTATTATATGACTATAAAACTGTGATTGTAATTGTAAACTGTAAATGTAATTGTAACTCATGTTATTTGGCTATCAAAGAAATGCTAACGGAAGGAACTATAACCGTCATTGTTTATTATTATCACTAACATTTTTGCTGTGAAGCCGATCCTAGCTGCTGTGCCTTCATCATCTGACCGATCTACTACCTGCTTCATGTTAAAACCAGCTGATGGCTCCTTCAGAGGGAATGGTGAAGGTGATCAGAGCAGCAGAGCGTTTGATTCGTCTAAACTCTACAGAAAATCCTTCACCAACTGTTTGGTTGGAGCTGAGATTGGTTCAGAAGACATGTTTTTATCTTTTACTCTAGTTTTGATTCCGTAAGTCCAGTGAGGAAGAGTGAAAAAAATTAAAATTAACAATCAAACTTCTTTTTTTATCAAAACATAAAATGTAATCATTTATATTGGTATTAATATGCAATTAAATATGTCTGATTTCGTTAAAAAGCATAATAAAAGATGTTTTTATTGTTGGCTTTACACCTTCCTTATTAGAAATAAACTGACTCGGGGCGAATGGGAACCTATCCAAGATGGCGGCCGCGCTGATACGTCAGCTCCAATGGGCAGCGTCAGTCTATGAGGCGTCTACGTATATAATGTCTATGGTTACCATATCCCAAACCTCAGACAGACAAAGAGGCAGTTGAATGAAATCAGAGCGTCATGAAATGTCAACATCGTATGTCACCAGTTTAAACATAAAACTACCTTGTAACATCCATAACAAAATAATGCTAGCTACCGTTAGCTTGGCTAAACAACTTTTGTTTAACCATTATGTAGAGTGGTCCTGCATACTGTACATAACTTTAGCCACATGCAAACACATTGTTATCGAAAATGCATCACTCACGTGGTTTGGCACATGCCCCCTGATTACTCGGTCCCGCCAGCTCCTCGTCAATGTCTTTTAGGACATGAAGGGACCGTCCACAAAACTCACAAAAAGTGTTTTTTTAATGAGCGAACTACCACAAAATGGGCAAAAAATCTCCACAGGTTGAGCTGATAAGATTGCGTTAACTTTGGCAACTGATTCCGTTCCCCGCATTATCACTTCCGGGTCATGCCTTTGTAAAAGTTTTTTGGTAAACTTGTGAATGTGTTTCGGTAAAAATGTAAAAGTGTTTCAGGTTAATGTAATGTTTTTTCGGTAAAAATGTAAATGTGTTTCTGTAAAAATGTAAAAGTGTTTCGGTAAAAATGTAAAAGTTTTTAGTTTAATGTAATTTTGTTTCGGTAAAATTGTAATTTTGTTTCGGTAAAAGTGTAAAAGTGTTTCAGGTTAATGTAATTTTGTTTCGGTAAAAATGTAAAAGTGTTTCAGGATAATGTAATTTTGATTTGCACTTCCAGGCCACCGTATATCCAAGACATGTTACAAAAATGTACTTTTTTGTATGTACTGTTCTGACAGTGAAAAAAGTACAGATAGTTACATTGAGGTCCAATATTTGTCCTTAGACCGTTAATTTCTTTTTTGTATTTTGGGGTACAGTAACGTACCCATTCTGTGCCCCTATTTCTGACAGTGTGCCTTCTCCAACTTGCTTTCATGTGGAAATTCATAATTTTGTCATTTCTGCTG
The DNA here is from genome assembly GCA_028564705.1 of Apricaphanius iberus. Lineage (NCBI taxonomy): Eukaryota > Metazoa > Chordata > Actinopteri > Cyprinodontiformes > Aphaniidae > Apricaphanius > Apricaphanius iberus. Next base: position 1,510,008 of record JAPXFQ010002620.1, read on the forward strand.
CGGAGAACTGTATTTATTTTTTAGTCATTTTAATTTATATTGAAGCTGAACAGAAGTACAAATAAAAAGTAAAACAAAACAATTCCCAATATGAAAAGTTTCCTGCTGTGGCCTGAACCATAGACTGTGCACAGATGTACTGAGCCTCTGTGATATCACACATAGGTTCTTGAAGAGCTGATCTGAAGCCTCCTGGTGCTTCCTTCCACCACCATCTTGGCCACGTCACGCGCCTTGCCGCGCCTTGCCGCGCCTGAAAAACGCAAAAATGAGCAAAGCGGTGGAGCTGGGAGTGGCGCTGTGAGGGCGGGATGATTGATAGTCTCATTGATAGCTGATGCAGCTATGAGCTAACTGAGCCAAATTAGCTAGAAATCTGCTAACTGAGCCAAATTAGCTAGAAATCTGCTAACCCTCTGCCTTCTAGGCAGATATTGTGATTTTGTCAAATAAAAGTATGAACCATTATTTGTCCAAAACTTCACTAAAACTGTGAATTAAAATAAAGCTGGTTTTAATTAGCAACATATTAGGATGATTTCAACCCATTTTCGACCAAACAGTGTTATTCAATACAATTCAGTTTATTTATACAGGTGAAAATGTAACAGACTTTATCATGGCCTGTATTTAATTCAGTTCGGTTCACTTTTATTTCTATAGCGGCAATTCACAACAGATATAATCTCAAGGCAGTTTACAAGAAAAGTAATTTCAATACAATTATACAAACATCCCAACCGGTTAAAAGTTTTATATGTAAGAAATCCCAGCAGATTGCATTGAGTCACTGACGTGAGATTGTGCGCAGATCATGCAGACTTCAACCACAGCAAATCCTTAGCAATCCCTCATACTGAGCAAATTGTAGCAACAGTGGAGAAGAAAAACTCCCATTTAATACGAAGAAACCTCCAACAAAACCTGGCTCAGTACAAGCGGTCATCTGCCACGACCGTCTGGGGGTTTGAGAATACAGAGAAGAGACACAAAAAGAAAAAAAGAACTATGTTAGAAAGTTTTATATATTAAAGAAAGTAAAAAATTGGGGTGCTCGCTGCAGAACCACAAAGGTGGAGCTGAACCAGAAGGTGGAGCTGTGCCAGATCCAGCCCCGCCCATGGCACCAGAGTCAGTCCTGCCCCAAGTCGGTGCAGGCAGACCCACTTCCCTTGTTGGTAAATGCTGGATTGGAGATCACGTGCATTGTGAGCAAGTGATTGAACTCCGACATAATGGCTGTAAGTAACCCAACGTAAGATAATTTTAAAATGGTTTCCAAGACATATGTCTTTATGTCGACATAAGCATTAAGTTATGTATTTAAATGTTTATTTTGCAATGCCTGTTAAATGTAGGTAATTGCAACTTGGTGTTTCTGCTTACGTAGTTAGTATGGTAGAATTTCCCAGTGCATTTGTTCAGCAATAGATAAAAGAAAAATATGCTCAGCGTGTGCTTAGTTTTTTGTTCTTTTTGGAACATAAGTCGCTCCTGAGTGAAATCGTTAATCTAGCTCTGGGCATGTACTTTTAGACCGCGATTAGGTTTCTTTGTTTTCTTCATTGCAGGAAGAGTAACCTCCTCATATCACCAGTCCCGAATACGTTTCTCGCTCACTCCAAACTTTCTTTCTGGTGCTGAATGATCATTTTCGGAAGCACATTTCCCTATTTCAAGCTTGTAATTTGTAGAATTTTGGGGCATTTGTGTTCATTTCGCAAGACCAGCCAAACTGAAAAAAAACAACAAATTACTTATATATATATATTAAATATATTTTGACCAAGTATTGTGTGTTATACGACTGTACATCCATTAAGTATGTATGTATGTTTGTAAGATGTGGGTATAGGTGTATGTAGTGTCGGGGTTAAAAACTTTCATTCTTTATTACTTATTTTACCGGATGAACTCCCATTTCCAATGTGAAACTGCTGATTACTGGTATGTGGAGCACCAACTCTCCTCAGCGAGATCTTTACAGAAGTAAGACCCAGAAACAGAGAGAAAAAACACAAAGACACCAGAATTCTGTTTTAAGTCACGCACCTGATCAGATGGAGCCAGACCAAAAGTCTGACTAAATTCTCGGCAGGGGAGCACTCTTTTTATTGAACACAAAGAAAAAAATCACATAACATGGTCACTCCCAGTACATAGACCTTCCTTGTGTGCCAAAATATCGTACACTCCCCGAGTCTGGTTTTCCTCCAAAATGATTTACAAACACCCGCTTTTATGGGGGTCATAATCTAAACTATCTTTTTTTTCCTGTTTAAACACAGTCTGCTGCAATTTATCAGTTCTTGGTCTAAACAACACCTGGTATTTATAACCGTTGTGAAAACCTGGTACAAATGTAAGATTGTTTTTACTTCAAACCCTGTACTGGTACAATACTTCTCTGTAAAAACAAGTTGTCCTTCACTGTAAAACCAGCTTTGTTCCTTTTTGAAATAATAAGGCAGGTTATAAGAAACTACATATAAAAATGTTTACCCAAATATATGTAAAGCAGGTTATACAAAAATGCATATAAAAGTGTTCACAAAGATATGGTATTCCTCAGTAGGCATGTGTGTATATGTATTTACCATTGTTTGATATTAATAATGCTTATTTGTGTATGTGTGTACACATCCTGTAAGTTGCACACAGATGTTGTTCAGCTAGAGCCCACCAGATCCTCAGAGACCCCACTCACCCTCACCATGGGCTATTCGACCCGCTGGCGTCTGGCAGCAGGTTCTGCAGCATCCACTGCAGAACAACCAGATTTATAAACAGTTACTTTTCTCTGGGTATCAGATTACTGAATACAAAATGACTAACTACACTGCAATATTTCATATATATATATATATATATATATATATATATATATATATATATATATATATATATATATTATGGCATGCCATTCAGGAAAATATTATGTATATGTTTGAATATATGGAATGAAAGTATGAATATATGGAATGAACCTTGAATATATGGAATGCAACTTAAATATATTGAATGAAAGTCTGAATATATTGAATGAAGTTTGAATATATAGAATTAACTTGACAATATTAAAAGAAACCTTAGGCCTCAAGGATTATGGGTATTGTAGTGGATTATCATACCTTTCATTCTGTGTTTAATTAATAGTTTTGCTGAGGTGAACTTTATGATTTAGGCGTCAAGTTGCCTATTTCAACAACTGAATCTCAGTTATTTAATTTCTAACTTCTCCTTTTGTAATTGTCCTGTTGTTGAAGCCTTGAAAACAAATTGGACTTTGTCAAGAGAGAGAAATAATGTATCGTCCAATACATGAAAAGCAAATACATTTCGTTATTTGACCAGGTTTTTATTGTATTTTATTTTTTTATTACGGCGGTGGATAAATCTGGAGGGTTTCTGTTACTGTGACAGATTAATATTCATACCCCTGGCCATTTGTTGTGCAGAAATTTGGAATACAGTTAACTAAATCAATAAAAAAAGATTCCCATTTGAAGCATTTGTGCATAATTTCATGGCATCTCATTATCAATGAGCTGGCAGTGTGCTTGAAGATTTACGGAGGCTTTGGAACAGTCACAGTCCTGCTCCAAAAACCCTGATGTATTCCAATCACCTGTACAGAAGTTGTGCTTGCTACTGAACTTTCTCCCGCTGAAGCGGTTGAAACTAAAATTATGCTTGTGTTTCAGTCTCCAGTGTGGTAGTGGAGCACAGATTCTGCTTTCAGAACATCTAATGCCTTGTCCACATGTAGCCCGGTATCTCAGAAAACTGAGATATTTTTCTACTGTTTGGCCTGTCATCCACACGTAAACTGAGATGTTTGGCACCAAAAACAATTTTTTTTTAAAACTCTGGCCAAAGTGGAGATCTACTATTTCTCCATTTTCAGTATCTGCGTGTGGATGGATGAAAACTGAGTTTTAAGTGCTGTAACGTCACTACACGCGACTTGTGTTTACACTCAGAAACAGCATTTATGTCCTCAGAGCTGTGTTGGAATCATCAATTGGCAAAGCGCGTTTTGTTTGTTTGCTTTTACAGCTCTGTTACTGCTGCATGCTGAAGATAGAGGATAGAAAGTTACTCTGAGTGGATAGGATTGAGGAGAACTACTGCTCCCTATAGGTTTACCACATCTATGAATGTGCTTAAAAACGCATTTATCTGGCTATGTGTGGATGGAGATTTTTTTCTAAAGCAGCGGAGGAAAATGTTTTTTTTTTTTAAACGGCTACGTGTGGACATGGCCTAAATCCTTAGAAGTCATCAGTCAAAGTCCAAAACACAAGACAATTGCCTACTGTGCAATTCCGATCCATGCGCATAGAAGGAGTTGTGACTAGTTTAGGCCACAGTAGGTGAACTGTTCATATTTTATGCTTAAAAAAGGAGGTTTTTATTGTTAATATGAAGTTATTGGGGCCACAATCAGTGGTTGTAACTGTGGAGAAAAAAAAATATTAATCTGCTCGAGATTGAACTTTTTGGCCTTAATTATAAGTGGTATGTGTGGAGAAAACCAGGCACTCATTAGCTGCCCAATACAATCCCTACAGTGAAACATGGTGGTGGGAGCATGATGTTGTGGGGGTGTTTTTCAGCTGTAGGAAAGGACTGGCTGTAATTGAAGGAAACATGAATGTGGCCAAGTACATCCTGAGTGCTTAGGACCCCAGACTGGGCCGAAACTTCACCTTTCAACACAACAATGAGCTAAGCACACACCTAAAATAAAAAAGGAGTGGCTTTCGAACAACTCTGTGAGCGTTCTTGATTGTCCCTGTCAGATCCTTGACCCAAACCCAATTGAGCATTTCTGGAGAGACATGAAAATGGCTGTCCACCAACATTCAACAGTATATATAGTAGGCTATATTTAGATTGAGAAAAAGAATGTGTGAGTTATAGCAGTAGTGGTGTTGTTCTGTTAATTAGAAACAATATACAGCGATGATGTAAACATCCATGTTTGTTGGGAGCAGTTTTGATTGAACAGCCTAACAGCTGCAGAGAGGAAGGACCTGCAGAAAAGCTCCTTCATGCATCTATGATGCAGCAGTCTGTCACTGAAGGAGCTCTGCAGTTCAGCAACATTTCCATGCATTGGGGGGGGTTGGGGGACTCTGTCCATCAGAGATGTTATTCTGTCTCCCACCACCTGCACTGGATCCAGGGGGCATCCTAGGACAGAGCTGGCCTTCCTGATGAGTTTGTCCAACCTCTTCCGCTCAGCTGTCGATAAGCTGCTGCAACATACAACACTGTAAAAAATAACAAAATGCCACCACAGGGTCATAGAAGGGATTTAGCAGCGCTCCCTGGACTCCAAATGACCTCAGCCTCCTCAGCAGATAGTCTGCTCTGACCTTCCTGTAAAGCGCATGTTGCTGTAGGATAGTCACATGAAGAGGATAATCAGGGTTGTCCATAATTTGTTTTACTTTTTTTCTTTTACTGTATATACATAGAAAAAAGAAGGGTAAAATATATTGGAGGGATTTTTTTCACCCCCATCGGTAATCTCTGACATAAAGCATCCCTTCGTTTCTTACTGATGAGCCATGATACTTATCTGCAATATGGATGATCACAAAATTATCTTATAATTTTTCAGCAAATTTAATAGTGTTCCTCTCGGGATTTACAAACTATATTGCTTCACTTAAGTGAGACTAGTCTAATAGTCTAACAAATGGCTTAAACATACTGCATCCTCTCCTTTTGTGATTAAATATGCTGATTATAAGACAAATATTATTTCATTGATAAATAAATGGTAAATTTTGAAATCCATCCACTATAAAATGATTACATAAACCCATATTCATATACACAGCTCAAAAAAATTATCACTAAAATAACATCGTAGACTATAAGGATTTGTTGCTGAACTGCAGAGCTCCTTCAGTGACAGACTGCTGCATCCTAGATGTATGAAGGAGCGTTTCTGCAGCTCCTTACTTTATGCAGCTGTCAGATTGTTCAATCAAAATGGCTCCCAACAAACATGGAGGTTTAAATTACCGCTGTAAATTGCACTAATCACTGAACACAACTACTGTTATAACTTGCACATTCTTTTTCACTGACTTTATATACTAACTTATTGGAAGTTACACACTTACTTTTTAAGGCACAGTAAATGCACAATCTGTACTTTTCTAAAATTCTGATTGTTTTAACATCTTTAAGTATCCTGCTGTTTGCACTCAACCTGGCCTTAACACTTCATCTGTACTTAACCTGTTTTTGTAAATATTGGACATGATGTAAATATTTTTTCTTTTGTAAAAATTGTCTTTCTGTTCCCTTTTCCTGTTTACTTTATATATGTGGGGGTTTTTTTGTGCTACTGTTACGACCAAATTTCCCCTTGTGGGACAATTAAAGCATTGTTCTATTCTATTCTTATTAAACACATTGTTCTTTACATAGTTGACAACAAAATTATACAAATAGAATGATCAATTATCAATGGCAATCAAATTGATCAACCCACAGAGGTCTGGATTTGGAGTCACACTCCAAATATAAGTGGAAAAACACATTACATGCTGATCCAACTTTGACTTGATGTTCTTATAACATTTCAGAATCAGGCTCAGTATTGTGTCCTCCACCTGCCTGTATGATCTCCCTACAACACCGGCTTGCTCCTGCTCCTGATGAGGTGGCTGATGGTCTCCTGAGGGATCTTCGCCCAGGCCTGGACTGAAACATCCACCTACTCCTTGACAGTCTGTGGTGTAACGTAGGGTTGGTGGATGGAACACGACATGATGTCCCAGATGAGCTTAACTCATAAAGAAGTATTTGTCTGGGAAACGGACTGGACAGTCCCCCTGTGATTTTATCGTTAATGATTTTAACAGTAGGCTTAAATCTGCTCTCAACCTGCTGGCTCCTATTAAAGTTGTAAACCCTCATTCAAAACGTACAGTACCGTGGAGAAATGCAGCTATTAGAAAATTAAAGAGGAGCTGCAGGGTGGCAGAAAGGAAATGGAGGAAAAATAAAATCACAATAAATCATCAGATATACATAGAACATCTCAGATTATATAATAACGCTTTAAGAAATTCCAGAAATACATACTTTTCCAGAATCATCTCAGAACATAAACATAATCCCAAAATTCTGTTTTCCACCATTGACAACATTCTACATCATATTTCTAATACTTTTCAGAAAACCCCCTCAAACGCTCTCTATGAGCAGTTTGCAGACCACTTCAGAGGGAAGGTAGACATCATCAGATTTAATATTTTATCCTCTCAAACTAACATGGTTTTAGACAAATCAGAGTGTCTGCCTTCACCAGAGGAAACATTGGACAGTTTTGTCCTGGTAGAATCTGGGACCCTTGATAAAGTTTTCTCCTCAGTGAGGCCCACCACAAGCGCTTTGGACCCGATTCCCACCAGGTTTTTTAAGCAATTTTATGGTTCTTTTAAAGATGAGATTTTAAACTTTATGAATTGCTCCCTTCAGACGGGGGTTTTTCCTGCTGCCTTTAAAGCGGCGGTAGTGAGGCCCCTGCTGAAGACGAGCAATTATATTGTAATGATTTAAACAACTACCGACCGGTATCTAACTTACCATTTTTAAGCAAAGTTTTAGAAAAACTTGTTTTTATTCAACTTAATGATTTTATTAACGCTCATAATGTCCTAGAGAAATTTCAGTCTGGTTTTAGGATGAACCACAGCACAGAGACGGCGATTTTAAAGATTTTAAATGATTTTAGATTAAACTATGATGCTAAAAAGGTGACAGTGTTGGTTCTTCTGGATCTAAGCGCTGCCTTTGATACAGTAGACCACACTATTCTTTTAACTCGTTTAAAACAGATCGGCCTCTCTGGTGCTGTTCACAAATGGTTCACATCCAACCTCACAGACAGGACTTTTATGGTAAGTCTGGATACCTGTTCCTCTAAGGTCCATAAGATCACATGTGGTGTTCCCCAGGGTTCAGTTTTAGGCCCAGTGCTTTTTAACCTGTATATGCTCCCTCTTGGCAGTGTTATCAGGAGACATGGAGTTAACTTTCACAGTTATGCTGATGATACACAGTTGTACATCTCCATGTCTCCTGATGACACACGGCCAATGGATGCACTTTTTAACTGCATTTTAGACATTAAATCCTGGATGGCAGAAAACTTTCTCCAGCTCAACCAGGACAAAACTGAGGTTTTAGTTATCGGTCATGAGGCTCAGAGAGAAAAACTTTTACCAAAACTACAATCATTGTCTTTTAATTCTTCTTTACAAGTGAAGAACCTGGGTGTGATTTTTGACTCTGAGCTGACTTTTATCCCTCACATTAAAAACATCACCAAAATAGGTTTTTATCACCTAAAGAACATTGCCAGAGTCCACCCCATTCTCTCTCGGGCCAATACGGAGACGCTAATGCATGCTTTTATCACCAGTAGAATTGAATATTGTAATGCCCTGCTTTCTGGTCTTCCCAAAAAGACTACCTCAGGTTTACAGCTTTTACAGAATTCAGCAGCTCGTGTCCTGATGAAGACTAGGAGGCGGGAGCACATTACACCGGTCTTAGAATCACTGCATTGGCTCCCCGTATGTTTTAGGATCGATTTTAAGGTTCTTTTAATGGTTTTTAAGTGTCTTAATGGTCTTGGGCCTTCGTATCTGTCAGAAATGCTTTTACCGTATGAACCCTCGCGGTTTCTGCACTCCTCTAGCAGCCGTCTCCTTGTCATCCCCAAAGTCAGGACACAGACTCATGGTGAGGCGTCTTTCCATTATTATGCCCCTCACCTCCGGAACAGGCTACCAGAGGATCTCAGGGCCGCAGAGAACGTTAATGTTTTTAAGAGACTCAAGACTCACCTTTTTAGCTTAGCCTTTAACTAATTATTATTTATTAATATATTTTTAATCGCTCAGCATGTTTTACCTGATTTAATTTTTAGTTCAGCTTTTAACTGTTTATTTATTAATCTGCTTTGCATTTTTATTATTTGTTTTACACTTATTGTTTTATACTTTATATACTTTATATTTTATTAACTTTATATTTTAATGTATTTTAATCTTTCTTGCCAGTGTTTCCTCTCTGGGGGGCCCCCTGCATCGGGGGCGGTGGTCGGCTGTGGCTGCCTGGGTGCCCCCCAGGTAGCGCTTGGGTGGAGGTGGGGGTACCAGCCCTCCCTCCTCTGGGCGCCCTGGGTCGGAGCCTTGGCTGCTGCTGTTGATCTGCTGCTGCTGATGCAGATGGCTCCCATGATGGCATTTCCTGGCTCATCTGTACTCAGCCCGCTTTTTGTAGCTTCTAAGTGTGTGTGTGAGTGAGTATGGCTGATGGGTTGGGTTGGGAGGGGGTTGTATTTGCACTGATGATTTTATTTTTGAAGGGGGGGTTGTGGGGTTATTTTAAATCTGTAAAGCACTTTGAGTAACTTTCTTTGTTTGAAAAGCGCTTTATAAATAAAGTTTGATTTGATTTGATTTTGATAGCCCCTCCAACACTTCGAGCTGGAGCCTGTTTGAGATGTGCAGCCATTGCTGACCTGATGATTTACTCCGTAGCCTCTTTTAAAGTTTCTGAACAGATTCTGCAAACACAGCAATACAATAAATGAATAAATATTTTAAGTGTCACAGAGATCACAGATATATTATCCATTAAGACAAAGTACATGGTTTCAAAGGACCATTCGGTTTAATGGCTACTTAATAGCAAGCTAGCAGGTAAGCTATAGCTAGCCTGCCAGCTATGCTGCAAACGGATAACAAACATTGTAGGACAAAACAATATTTCAGTAACTTTCCTTTGAGCACTCACCTATATGTGACCCTTCATATTTGAAGAAACAACGTTTTCTAACAAATAGTGGTCCCAATGAGTAAAATAAATTGGTTCGAAGGACTCCGATATCCGTGGCTGCACGGTGGCGCAGTGGTTAGCGCTGTTGCCTTGCAGCAAGAAGGTCGTGGGTTCGTATCCCGGCCTTTCTGCATGGAGTTTGCATGTTCTCCCCGTGCATGCGTGGGTTCTCTCCAGGTACTCCGGCTTCCTCCCACAGTCCAAAAACATGCATGATAGGTGAATTGATCATTCTAAATTGTCCGTAGGAATGAATGTGAGTGTGAATGGTTGTCTGTCTCTCTGTGTTGGCCCTGCAACAGACTGGCGTCCTGTTCAGGGTGTACCCTGCCTAACGCCTGATAATTGCTGGGATAGGCTCCAGCTGCCCCGTGACCCTGAATTGGATAAGCGGTTAAGAAGATGGATGGATGGATGGACTCCGATATCCTCATATCACCATAAAGACGATTAGACCGAGCAGAACTTTAAGTGTGTTGCTGCCTCCTAGTGGTGAGGGTCAGGGGTTACCACTAAAATAACTTATACGTCTGGTCTAAACCAGGTGTTAATGTAGACGTTGAATAAACATCTAAATCAAGGCTAAATCTAAACTTTACTCTATATTGATCAATGACAATTCAAATGATTCAAATCCAACATTTGGACATCAGCTTTGCAACTTAGTTATTTTTTTATCACTATTCATTCTTTAATGTATTTAATTAAATAATCTAAATTTGGTCTAAAGAGAGACGTTGATACGACGTATAAATTTAGACGTCTAAATCGAGTCTAAATATAATCTACATTGTTCATTCATCAATGACTGTTAAAAACGTTTTAATCCAGTACTTGGCCGTCATTTACACAACTTTCAGTTATTTTTTTATTTAATATTTAATAATAAATGTGTTAAATTGTGTCGTCTAGATTCGGGCTAAAATTTAGACCGATTATAGACGGTCTAATTTCGGTTTGAATTTAGACGGCACGTCTAATAGACGTCTATTGCTCAGTGGGAACTTAAATACTTGCGTTCATGTTGACAATTATTAAGTTCATGCTACTTAGAAATGTGTGTTATTATGACCAAAAAGCTACTTCACCATACTCAAAACATTGCTTTGAATTAACGTAATTCTACCAGTAGTTGGCTTAACTTAAAAATTCTTGTGGAAATGTTAACATAGTTTTTTTTTGCTGCCCCAATAGTTTATTTTTTAGAGTGCATTCATCCATCCAAGATACAAGAGTCAACTGAAGGAAATAATGTTTCTCATTCACAAACTAATGTTACCAGAACAAGACTAATACCCTGAGATATTTAATCAGTTTTGTAGGTTGTTTCCTCAAACAGAAGGGGAAATAGGCCATGGGGCAGGGGATTTAGGCATTTTATGATGTTAGCGGCCCTGCAAGAAAAGAGGTACTTTAGAATATAAAGAATAAACCGGTGATTAAACTATTCAATGATTTGCTTGTAAATTCATTCGTTTACAATCAAGTTTTTTTTTAAAGAAAAAAAGGATTTGCTTGTAAATTAATTTGATTGCAACAAAGTAAAAAAAAGAAAAGAAGGGGTCAGCTGGGCTGAGCTGGGTCTGACTGTGGTGAAATGGGCAGGGCTGGATCTGATGCAGCTCTACCTTCTGGTTCAGCTCAACCTTCGTGGTTCTACAGCGAGCACCACTTGATTAAACCTGCAGTCTCAGAGCTAAAGGGGTCTTTCCACTTGTACCTTTTTGCCGTGCAGATTGAAGGCATCTTGTCATATCCACCCTCCATAAGCCGGTTTCCTGCTTCTGCTCCATCAGAAGAAGGTGTTCATCCCGATGAAATGGATCACAGATATTTTGTACTATGCTTTGTCGGGGTTGAAAACTTTTACTCTTTACTACTTTTGCTGGATAAACTCCTTCGTCAATCAGAAACTGTTATCTGTATGTTTTAGAGGACCCGACGCTCCTCAGCGGAACCTTTTCAGAATAAAACTCAGAGACAGAGAGAAACAACACAATCACACAACAGAATTCTGTTTCATTGCGCACCTGAGTTCAGATGGAGCCAGACCAAAGTCTGACTGAATTCTTGACAGTGGAGTCTTCTTTTAATGAAGCACAACACAAAAGGATTCATAGTTGGACACACCCAGTATTTTCACAGTTTAGACTCAGTAACCGACCGTCAATAATTCTTGTATCCGCCCTAAGGAGTGTTTTTGTCACATTGGTGCCAACATGTGGTGGACTGTTTTTGTATTTTATTTTCATTGTAAGCGTTTCAGTGGGCTTTCATGGACTTAGTGAGCCTGACTAATTGACTCCAGTGCCTGCTGATTGACTGACTGGCTGCACCTGGGAGCAATCAGGTAGACACACACACTCAGGACACAAAAGGAGCATTAGACAGGTGAAGAGGGAGAGGGATTTTGGCGAATGGTTAAAGGTTATTCATCGGGAAATAAGCAGAAAACGAATGGAAAAGATAAAAGTCTTGGGAATTTTCTGATGGTCAGAAGAAAAAGATTATCTTTGGAAGAAATGGCAAGAAGGAAAGAGGGACAAACAACGGCGGGTAGGCCCAGCTGTGTGGTGAATGAGAAGGAGTGGGGAGAAGTGGGGGATTATGAGAGTGAGGATAGCAGTATGGAAATGAGTTTTGGACAGGAGTCGATGAAAGGAAAGAGGGGAAACAATTCAGATGAAGATATAACTAGGAAACAGAGAAGGGTTGCATTAAGTGAAAGCACAGATGAAGAGGAAAGAGAGTTTAAAATCATTTTGAGATTCAGTGAGGGAAATGGAGTGAATACAGTGAATCCGGTGAAGCTAACTTCTATCTTAAAAAATCAGGTTGGTGACATAAAGTTAGCTAAAGTCCTAAGAGATGGAAATCTGTTAATAGTGTGTAAGACTGAGGAACAGAGAGAGAAGGCTTGTAAATTAAGAGATGTGGGAAAACATAAAGTAATCAGTATGAGTAAGGTGGGAATGAGTGGACAGGGACCGAAAGGAGTGATTTGGGGAATACCTGTTGAAGTAACAATTGAGGAATTAAAAAGTAATTTAAAAGGTGCAAAAGTAAAAGACGCAAAAAGATTTACAGAATTCCGAAATGGAATAAAAAAAGAAACTGAATCAGTGTTGATAGAATTTGAAGGAAACATTCTACCATATAGAATATTTTTGGGATGCATGTCATACATTGTAAGGGAGTACATTCCAAAACCAGTCCGATGCTTTAAATGTCAGAGATTTGGTCATACAGCAAATTTTTGTAAAGGAAAAATTAGATGCCCAAGGTGTGGAGAACAACATAGTTTTGAAGAATGCAAAAATAGGACAAAACCAAAGTGTTGTAATTGTGGGGGGGATCACAGTGCAGCTTATGCAGGCTGTCAAGTGATGAGGAGAGAAATGGAAATACAACAAACTAAAGTCCAAAATAAAGTCTCATATGCTGATGCAGCTAAAATGGTGGGGAAGATTCCAGAGAAACGAACTGAAACTAGAACGCAAGTGTCTCCTCAAGGGATGGGGAGAGAAGGAAAAATGTGGATAGATATGAAAAAACTAGTTACATTCATAGCAGGAGTAATAAATGCGACAATGGAAACAAAGTCAAAAACGGAAAGGATTCAAATCATAGTAAAAGCAGCTGTAAATCATTTGGACATTAATGAGTTGTCTTGGGAGGAGATCAGGAATAATCTAAATGCTCATACAAGCCAAGAGGGGGGTGTGGGTTAGTGAATGGTACTAATTTTACAATGGAATGCTAGGAGTTTGATAGCTAATGGTCAAGAGTTTAAAAGATATATAGATGAATTAGTAGATAAACCAGATATTATATGTATTCAAGAAACATGGTTAAATAAGAAATTAGAATTTAAATTATTTCCATATACAATAATTAGATGTGATAGAGAAAATGGTATTGGAGGAGGATGTGCTACTTTTATTAATAATAATCTGAATTATAGAATAATTAAAATAGGAAAAGAAGAAGAATATATAGGAATAGAAGTTTATATAAATAAGATGAAGTTATATATAGTTAATTATTATAATCCATGCAAGAAATTAGATATTAATAATCTTAAATTAATTTTAGAAGGTAATTATAAGCATGTGGTATTATGTGGAGATTTCAATTCCCATAACACATTGTGGGGAGGAAATAAAATAGATAAGAATGGTGAGATCATTGAGGAATTCATAGATACTATGAATTTAGTATGTTTAAATGATGGTAGAGGGACAAGGATTAATGTACATACAGGTAAAAGTTCTGCTTTAGATCTCACTCTGGTATCAAATCAAATATCAGGAAAATGTAATTGGGACATTCAGGAAAATAATTTAGGGAGTGATCATTATATAATTTTCACAAAAATTTATGAGGATAAAGTATTACTTGTGGAAAAAAGAGAAGGAAGATGGGTATTTAAAAAAGCTAATTGGTATAAATTTAGAAATATATGTGAAAAAGAACAGGGTAAGATAAATTTGGAGGAAGATATAGAAACAGTGGAACAAACATTTAGGAAAGTAATAATAGAAGCAGCAGAATTAACTATTCCCAAAAGTAAAGGAACCATGAAAAAGAAGAACGTTCCTTGGTGGAATGAGCATTGTGAAAAAGCAATTAAAGAAAGAAATAAAAGCATGAAAGAATTAAAAAAGAGACATAATTTTGATAGTTTATTAAAATATAAAAGGTTACAAGCTGAAGCAAGGAGAGTTATTAAATGGGCTAAACGGGAAAATTGGAGGGGTTTTTGTGGTAAAATAGGAAGATCAACATCAATAAGTGAGGTTTGGGGAATGATTAGAAAAATGAAAGGAGTGTATAGAGAGTTTAAATATCCAGTAATTAAAATAGGAGAAGATGTAGCTATTAAAAATGAAGAGAAAGCAGAAATGTTAGCTCAAACATTTATTAAAATAAATAGTAATGCTAATTTATCAGAAGATAGATGGAGAAGGAGAGAAGAGTCTAAAAAGAAAAATTATGAGGAATTAGATGGAGGAAAAAGACTAACAACAATAGAAATTCCATTTACTTTATTTGAATTAGAGCGTGCAATGGGGAGAACTAAAATAACATCACCAGGCAAAGATAATATTAATTATGAGATGCTTAAGCATTTAGGGGATAAAATGAAGGCAAAATTATTAGGAATATATAATAACGTTTGGGAAAGAGGTCACTTACCAAAAAATTGGAAAGAGGCAATAATAATTCCAATAATTAAACCCGGGAAAGATCCAAGTAATCCAGAGTACTATAGGCCAATAGCACTGACATCTCATTTAGGGAAATTAATGGAAAGAATGATTACAGATAGATTAAATTATTATTTAGAAAGTAAAAAAATGATAATAAAGTACCAAAATGGATTTAGGAAAGGCAGAGGAACTATGGATTCAATAGTAAGTTTGGAAAATGAAATCAGGAAAGCACAAAACAATAAAGAAAGTTTAGTTATAGTTTATTTTGATATAGAGAAAGCATATGACATGGTGTGGAAGGAGGGTTTATTGATTAAATTAAAAAGATTAGGGTTTGAAGGAAAAATATATAATTGGATAAAGGATTTTTTGCTTAATAGATATATTCAAGTAAAAATAGGAGATAAAACATCAAAGAGATATAAGGTTGATAACGGGGCTCCACAAGGAAGTGTGATCAGTCCAGTTCTTTTCTCTATCATGATCAATGATGTTTTTAATGATATAGGACATGATATTGGGAAAGCATTGTTTGCAGATGATGGAATAATATGGAAAAGGGGAAGAAACATAAAATATTTGCAGAAAAAAATTCAAGAAACAATAATAAAAGTAGAACATTGGTCATATGAATGGGGGTTTAAATTTTCAGTGGAAAAAACAAAAAGTATGGTGTTTACTAGGAAAAAGAATGTAAAAATTGAACTTAATTTATATAGGGAGAAACTGGAGCAAGTGCATAGTTTTAGATATCTGGGGGTTATATTTGATGAAAAATTAATTTGGAAGGAAAATATTAACAAAATAGAAGAAAGATGTAAAAAGGTAATAAATATAATGAGATGTTTAAGGGGAAATGAATGGGGAGCTAGTACTAAAGCTTTAAAACAAATTTATATAGCAATGATCAGGTCTGTTATTGATTATGGGAGTATAGTATATAGTTCAGCATGTAATACATTATTAAAAAAGATAGAAGTAATACAAAGTCAGGCTTTAAGAATATGTTGTGGAGCAATGAAATCCACTCCAATAGTTTCTTTGCAAGTAGAAATGGGAGAGATGCCTTTGAATCTAAGATACAAATTAAATACACTAAATTATTGGGCTAATGTACAGGGAAGTGAAGAGGATGAACATGTGGTTAAGGAAGGGATGAAAATGGGAGGGGAATATAATAATAGGAAATATGAGAGTATGATCTGGAAATCATGTAAACTAGCAGAAGAACTTAATTTAAAAGATAAAATATTTGTTAAAAAATTTATATATTCACCTACCCCAATTTGGTTATTGCCAAAAATATATATAGATTTTTATATTCAAAATGAAATGGGGAGGAGGAAAGGAAATGGAAACTGGGATAATATTGTTGAAAAAAGGTTAAGTGAAACTCATAAAACATTTATGCCTATTTATACGGATGGATCAAAAGAATTGGGTAAAGAGACAACAGGATTTGCTTTTTGGATTCCAAAATTAGGTAAATATAATAAAAGTAGAGCATCTAATAATCTATCAATATACACAGTGGAAATGTTGGCTATTTCATTTAGCTTACAGTGGATAGAACAAAATGGAATTAAAAAAAGTATCATATGTTCAGATTCAATGTCAGCATTATTATCAATAAAAACAATATCATCAGATAAAAGACCAGATATACTATTTGAAATATATGAATGCTTATTTAGAATAATTATGAGAGAGTTAGAAATTAGATTTATGTGGGTTCCAGCACATAGAGGAGTAGAGGGTAATGAAGTAGCTGATTATTATGCTAAGCAGGCAACAAAATTAAGAACTACTATAGAGGTACCTTATAGTGTAGCAGAAATTAAAGCAGTTATTAAGAAACAGATAATGGAAGAATGGCAAGAACAATGGGTAAGGGAAGAGAAAGGAAGGCATTTATATAACATAAAGGGAAAGGTGGGTAGAATGGAAAATATTCAAATGAATAACAGAAATCAAGTTATAATTTCAAGGATGAGATTGGGACATACAGCTTTAAATAACACACTTTATATAATAGGTAAGCATAGTACAGGATTGTGTGATTGTGGGAATAATAGAGAAACAATAGAACATGTATTAATTTATTGTAGAAAATATATATGTAATAGGAAAACATTAGAAGAAAAATTAAAAGCCAAGAAATATGGAGAAATTAGTCTAAAGAATTTGTTAAAGGGAGAGACAGATATATATAGATTAGTAATTGAATTCTTAAAGAATAGTGGATTATTAAATAGAATTTAGTGAAAATATTGATACTCCCCTCTACGACTCACACTCCCATACAGTAGGTGGCGGTAATGCTCCTAAAAGTCGGTTGCCACCCGCCAATAAAACAAAAAAGAAGAAGAAGAAGAGGGAGAGAAGGCAGGGTTGCCGAGCGGTGAGGCTGAGCAGGACCTGGGGCAGTGAGCAGCCAGACACAGGTGGGACCACAGTAGCAGCGCTTCGGCAGTGGAAACGCTGAGGACGCCTTGCAGACGGTTCGGAGAGGGAGCTGGCTGGGGTGCGGAGATCATCAGAGACTCCACAACGCTCGCTAAGTATTCCCTAAAGGGACGTGTGTTGGCCTGAAGACTGAGGGCTGCATTGGCTGTTCTAATCTGCTCAAGCTGACTATTCCCACTCTTCTCCAGTGGCTACCGCAACAGACCGAGGGACATCGGAGACCGTGGGACGGCAATACCGGACGGCGATACCAGACGACGGTGGCATCGAGGGCCGAGACCCTGAAATGCTGGTGGGGCGCGGCTTGGAGGAGTGAAGCCTGGTCGTGACGTTACCAAGGGGATTCCACGTTAAGGGATACCCATAGGATTGGGTATAGACTCTTTTATTTTATTTTTTACTGATCGGGGGGGCGAACCCGACCAGTACTGTGTTCTTTTTTTTTTTTTTCTCTATTTCCTTTTTATTTATTTTTTTTTTAACCTGCTGCCCGGAGTTCAGCCACCGCAGGCGGCTCCAAAGACTTCCTCCAGCCGTAACCTCCTCTCCCTGTAGCATGGGGTTGTTTTAACAGGATTTGGTATTGCATGCCGCAAGTGTACTTTGTGTGGTCTGCTGTGGAGTGCATTCAGTTTTATTGTATGTTAAACTTTTCAGTGTGTTGTGATTTTAAGGGGAGGGGTTGAGTGCAGGGCAGGAGGTGTCGGAGAGAAGCCAGTGCCCCCCCCCGGTGGAGCTTATTAAGACCTGTTGAACCTCCTTGTGGCCTTAATTGTTTAATAAAGTGTTGAACCCTTTAAAAGCATCTCTGCGTTGTCTGTTGCCCGGGAGGATCTCGAACTGTGTCGGGTTGGGTCCCAGCCCGGCGTGACATTTTCTCCAAAAATAATTTACAGACACCCGCTTTTATGGGGGTCTTAACCTAAACTATGTTTCTTCCTGTTTCTACACAACTGGGTAATTTCCTAAACACAACTTGGTATTTATGACTGTTGTAAAAGCCTGGTACAAATGTAAGATTGTTTTTACTTCAAACCCTGTTCTGGTACAATACGTCTCTGTGAAAACAAGTTGTCCTTCACTTTGAAACCAGCTTTGTTCCTTTCTGTAATAAGGCAGGTTATATGAAACTACATATAAAAATGTTTACCAACATATACGTAAAGCAGATTATACAAGAATGTAAATAAAAGTGTTCACAAATATATGGTATTCCTCAGCTTACAGTGCATTTAAAACATACCCTAAGAATTCAAATTAAGGAATAGAAACAAATATGTCTCACTGTACTGCAAAAAACTTAAGTAGGTCATTCATATTTACAAAAACAAACAGTAGCATCAGAAATAATTTAGATAACTGCTAATAAAAACAAACAGTTATACTGAATATGATGTGCAACTGAATAGGTTAATATTGTGAATAAAATATACAGACGGCATGAAATTGGCTTCTCACCGAGAGTATGAGACAGCAAGTTCAGGACTTCGACGTTCTCCGTTTCTCTGCTTCAGCCTGCAGGTGAGAGCCATCGGCTCTGAACATCGGTTAGCTCCGAGTCACTGAATCTTCTCTTCAGCCAACAAGCTCAGAAATGCTGAAACTCTGTTTGAATCACAGCACTGGTTTTTAACAATGTCTTTGGTCTTCAGAAAACACTAAACACATCCACTCGTTGTAGCGAGGTTTCAAAATGGCGGTCGGTTTGTTTTTAAAAGACGCTGTCAAGTTACTTTCCAGTGACTCCACCCACTAGCCAACCAGTGACCGACAGCCGTCTGACGTCGCTTTTAAGTACCAGTTCAGCACGGATGGAACCACAGCTGAGGTGGTACGAAAAATAGTATTGTCTCGGCACAGCTTGGAGCGACTTCTGCCAATGGAGAGTAAAAGGTACTGAGGTTGAGTCGATTGGAGTAGAGTCGAATCGTACCGGTGGAGAGACTCCTTAAGTGCTCTGTTAGGAACATATGGAACAATCCGATCTCTGATGTACCATGGAGCTGATTATTAAGGGCTTTATACGTAAGGAGGAAGATCTTAAACTATATCTGGATTTAACAGGGAGCCAATGGAGAGAAGCCAAAACAGGATAAATGTGATCTCTCTTTTTATTATTCAACAAAACTCTTTCTGCAGCATTTTGGATCAACTGAAGGCTTTCAATTGCATGTTGTGAACGTCCTGGTAATAACGAATAACAGTAGTCCAGCCTTGAACTAACAACTGCATGGACTACTTTCTCTGCATCACTCCTGGACAGGATGTTTCTGATTTTAGCAAAATCAAATCTTAGAAACCTGTCTAATATGGGATTTAAATGGCACGCCTAGATTAAAAATTACACTATTACCAGAGGCCAATTTAATGCCATCCAGATGAAGTGATTGATTTAGCAGTTTCCTTTTTAAAGCTTCTGGACAAAAAAACCAAAAACAGCCTAGCGCTGTTCCCTTGATCCTTGCAACATGTTCGAGCTGACTGTGTCAAAAGCAGCACAGAGATCCAACAAGACCAGAACAATCACATTATCTGAGGCCATTAAAATATCATTAGTAACTTTTACCAGTGCCATTTCAGTGCTTCAATGAGCTCTAAAATCTGACAGAAATTCTTCAAACACGTTACTATTTAGCATCTACATGCTCCCACTAAGCCAGATTATAACCACCAATAATGTTAACTACCACAACTATGCTGACGACACTCAGCTTTATATCTCAATGTCACCAGGTGATGTTGAACCCATCCCTTGATAAATGCATTGAGCAAATGAACAGCTGGATGTCCCATTATTTCCTCAAAACTGACGAAACAAAACCGAAGTACTTATCTTTGGATCCAAAAAAGATCAACTACATATCAGGAATCATCTGAAACAGGCTCATATAGAAACTACAAACCAGGCCAGAAATCGAGGTGTAATAATGGACTCAGACCTCCAAGGTCACATAAAAGCAATAACAAGGTCAGCTTTCTATAACCTGAGGAAAGTTTCTAGGATTAAAGACTGATGACACAAAGAGACCTAGAAATGCTTTATGCTTACAGTTTGCTGTTGACATAGTCAATGTGTAGCGTAGCTTCTTGAGACAAAAATGTATGAATTTTCCCACCTTGATCATCAATAACCTCTGCAAAAATATTTTCGGTGGTAATAACAATATGCTGCTTCATTCACTGATACCAAATTACAGCTGCTCCAGCAATCACTGGAGTTCGCCTGCATACTTTGCAGGTTGACACCAGAAGCATAAGAGGCGTGACTCTTTGACTAGTGTTGCCAGATTTGATCTTTTCCCTCGTTTTAACCACCATGGCTTTAGTTTGCCGTTTGTCAGGAATGCTCAAGTGAAATCTAGCATCACTTGAAAAAAATGAACTGGGAGAGAGTGCCACTGAATACATAATTTCCTTCACTGCTAGTAGGTTTATTTTGCTGGGTTTGTGCTCCAACCCCCCCCCCCCCCCCCAGCTCCGGGTCTGAATCCATACTTGTCTACTCTCGTTTATGCTGGTGTTTCCTACTCTGGAGTGACCCGGCTATTGGATATTGCATGTTGTTTAGGGACATTATGGGATAGTCTACACAACGTGGAGACACACATTTCCCAAAATTCATATATTCATCTTACAGGTGGAAATGTGAAAATGGTATGACGAAAGAAACTGTATTCTGAATACCATGTTTAAAAATAGTAACTTTAACGGAATAGTTATTCATAATTAGTATTGTAAAAACGCTGGTACATGTATTCCGTTACTCCCCAACACTGGTTGTCCAGGTTCTTCTTTTTATGTCTTGGTTTGATAACTGCTGTTTTTAGAACTTGTGGGAAAACACATGACAGTAGGGATGAGTTAACTATTTGGATCAGATCTTCCCTTATGACTGGGATGACTTTTTAAAGAAAACCTGTTGGTAAAATATCCAAGCAGCAGGTGGCAGAGCTTAGTTTCTCAATAATTTAATCACAGCTCAATTTATTTATTTTTTGAAAATCAGTAATTTTCTCTGCACAGGTGTTAACTGGGCTCAGTGTTTGTGGTGGGGTTGAAACTGATGTACTAATTGACCTTCTGATGTTTAAGATCTTTTCAGTAAAGAAGCTGGCAAATTCATTGCAGGCCCTGGTGGAGCTTAGTTCGGGGGCTACTGTCACAGGAGGAGGAGTTAATCTCTCCACTGTAGCGAAAAATGTCCTTGCATTATTGTTGTTTTTGTGGATAATCTCAGAGAAGAATGATTCCCTTGCATGCTTCAAGGTTAATTGATATTTGTTCAGTCTCTCTTTATACATCTCATAATGAACCTGGAGTTGAGTTTTCTGCCATTTTCTCTCAGCACTCCCTTTTTTCACTACATACCAGTGGATCGCTTCTCCATGGAGACTTCTTTTTACTAATGACAACCTTAAGTGTCGCAATCTTAACCGTCATGTCCAAGATTCTGGATAGAAATTCATCGGTCAGTTTGTTTACTGACTATGTGTTGGTGGATTCTGGGATTTGGATCGGGTAAATCAGTTAAAGAATTTCAGCCAAGTTTTCTTTGAGGAAGCATCTTTTTAATAATAATGGGATTACTGTGATTAGAAATTTTAGCTAAGATGGTGCTTTCAAATGAGATGCAGTAATGGTTAGATAAAAGCAATGTCAGCCTCAGCGATGTAAGATATATTTAAGTCTTTGCTAATAAGTAGGTCTAGAGTGTGTCCTCAGTTGTGCGTTGGTTCGTTAATATGTTGGGTTAGGTCGAAGTTATGGAGGGTATCGTTTAATGCTTTTGTCCTTGTATTTTGGGGATTTTTTGGGGATGCTGAAATCTCCCACAATTATTAACTGCTCATAGTTTATAGAAATTGCAGCGCAAAGGTTGTTGAAGTCATTAAAAAGGTTTGTGTTAGGTTTTGGTGGTCTATATATATATATATACACTCAACAAAAATATAAACGCAACACCTTTGTTTCTGCTCCCATTTTTTCATGAGATGGACTTAAAGATCTAAAATTAATTCCAGATGCACAATATTACAATTTCTCTCATTGTTCACAAATCAGTCTAATTGTGTGATAGTGAGCACTTCTGCTTTGCTGAGATAATCCATCCCACCTCACAGGTATGCCACATCAAGATGCAATGCAAAAATGTTTAAACCCAGTTAAGACCATGTTTGTTTGGACCCGGTTTTGGCGGGTCTTGCTCACACTCACTGACAATCACTGACGCTCACTGACGCTGACACATGTGCATTTTGGGTTTGACTCAAAGTTTACACAAAACATGTAGTCTGAACACAACTCATTAGGCGTCACTCCACCGGTACGATTCGACTCGACTCGGATCGACTCCACCTCAGTAGCTTTTACTCTCCACTGGCAGAAGTCTGCCTAAGTCGCTCCAAGCCGATACTATTTTTCGTACCACCTCAGCTGTGGTTCCATCCGTGCTGAACTGGTACTAAAAAGCGACATCAGAGGGCTGTCGGTCACTGATTGGCTGGAGGGCGGAGTCACTGGAGAGTAACTTGACAGTATCTTTTAATAACAAACCGACCGCCATTTTAAACCTCGCTACGAGTGGATGTGTTTAGTGTTTGCTGAAGAACAATGACAACGTTAAAAACCAGTGCTGTGATCCAAACGGAGTTTCAGCATTTCTGAGTTTGTTGGCTGAAGAGAAGATTTGGTGAGCTGGATGGAGCTGCTCGCTGTGAGAGGATTATCAAGGAGGAATCGGAGCTGATCGTGGTTCATAGCCGATAGCTCTAACCTGCAGGCCGAAGCAGAGAAAGGAGAATGCCGAAGTCCTGAACCCGCTGTCTCGTACTCTCGTTAAGAAGCAAATTTCATGCCGCTTGTATATTTTATTCAAAATATTAACCTATTCAGCTGCACATTATCTTCAGTATGACAGTTCATTTGATTATCAGTTATCCAAATTAGTTCTGATGCTGTTTTTTGTTTCGTTTTCTGCAGCATAGTGACACATATTTGTTTCTATTCCTTCAATGTATTTCTTAGTTTCTGTTTTAAATGCACTGTAAGCATAGTACAAAATATTTGCGATCCGTTGCAGCGGGATCAACACCTTCTTCTGATGGAGCAGAAGCAGGAAACCGGCTCACGGAGGGTGGAGATGACACGATGCCTTCAATCTGCATTCAATCAAACCTTCCTGGGATGCTGTAGACTTGACCCACAGACATGTGCAACTGGACTTTTGTTTCTGAACTTTTTCTATACTTGTCCAATAAAAATGTCCAAGCTATACGCTTGTATTATCATTTGCAGTTTCATTACATGCTGGTTGGTGGAATCATTTTACAATATTATGTCTGGTATCAGGGTTCAGTAACATTTTTTAAAATCTGATACCAACATTTGCTCTGGCTGTTAAAAGTAAAAAAAGTCTAAACTGTGTCTCTCTAAACTGCATACATTTGAAAGCTGATGAAAAGCCTAAGCTTACTCAAAGATGGGATATCTGTGGAGCACATTGTAGTGGCGATGATAAAAGAAAAAAAGAAAAAAAACATTTTCAAAGCACACAGCTTTATTATAAAACATACAGTTGTGGTTTGTAATTCATAGAATTCATAGCATGTATATGACAACTCCTTTCTTTAAGGGGACACATAGGCGAAATGCTGCTCGCTGATTGTAATTGGGATAATGAGGGAATAACACACACCTGGCCATGGAACAGCTGAGAAGCCAATTGTCCCATTACTTTTGGTCCCTTTACAAGTGGGAGGCACACATGCAAACTGTTGTAATTCCTACACCGTTCACCTGATTTGGATGTAAATCCCCTCAAATAAAAGCTGACAGTCTGCAGTTAAAGCACATCTTGTTTGTTTAATTTGATATCCATTGTGGTGGTGTATAGAGCCAAAAATGTTAGCATTGTGTCGATGTCCCAATATTTATGGACCTGACTGTATAAATACTGTAAAACTGTTTATGGTAATTCATATGACATGCTGTTAAACTGATTACAGTCTCAAACAGTTGGATCCAGTAAAACCTTAAAAAAAACTTATTACACTAAATAACAGGCAGCTGTGGTTTCCAGATTTTCACTGCGAAAATCTGGAATCCAGGGTAGATGGATCCTACACTGGTGGTGACACCTGGTGAAGAAACACAGGAAAGCACAACAGACAATCTGGACTTCCTGACAAGCTGTGTTGTTAAGAATGAAATTCATAATGGACTGTCAAAATAGAATTTTCCCCATAAACATTCTTAACTGTCTCTTTGTGATAAAACACGTGCAGCTGTATAATATACATGTTTTAATTTACCAATGCCGATACTTCTACCACACAAAAAAATGCAATTAATTGGAAGACAGGTTTTATTTTCTTCTCTGCTTGTTTGAACATATGATAGTGAATTAGATAAAAAAATCAAATAATAATTATCAATTAATATAATCAATTATTAATAATAACCATCCATCCATTTTCTTAACCGCTTAATAGCTGGTGCCTAACCTAACCTAACCTAATAGCTGGTGCCTAACCTAAACCCTATATCCAGCTGTCAAGGGGCGAGAGTTGGGGTACACCCAGGACAGGTCGCCAGTCCATCACAGGGCAGGACAAACAACCATTCACAAATAAGGACAATTTACACTGTTCAATTAAACTGACAGTCATGTTTTTGGAATGTGGGAGGAAGCCAGAGTAACCGGAGAGAACCCACGCATACACGGGGAGAACATGCAAACTCCATGCAGAAAGACCCTGGGCCGTGATATGAACCCACGACCTTCTTGCTGCAAGGCAACAGCGCTAACCACTGCGCCACCGTGCAGCCTTAATAATAACCACAAAACTAAAATTTCAAGTGAAAAATAAAACATTTTTGTGCTGACTTTCCACACTTTAAGTATGTTTAACTAACCAATACCGACACAAGTACATAATAAAGAAATCAGACCCAATATCTGTATCGGTAGCATCCCTAGACATGATACCGGTGGGCATTCAACATGGAAAACAGTCTCTGATGTTGCAAAAAAGTGAAGGGGAAAGACAAATATTCTTGCTTAAAATCTTCTTATTCTTCTAGTTGGTGAACAAATGGAAGTGCATTACTGCCTCCTTTTGGACTATTCAATTCAGTTTATTTATATAGCGCTGTTTCACAACAGATGTCATCTCAAGGCACTTTACAAGAAGAGTTATTACAATACAATGTTTAATGTAGAAATTAGAGAACCACAGAAGATTGTGTCGTGTAATTCTCAGCAATCCCTCACACTGAGCAAGCATGAAGCGACAGTGGAAAGGAAAAACTCCCTTTTAACAGGAAGAAACCTCCGGCAGAACCAGGCTCAGCACAAGCGGTCATCTGCCGAGACCGTCTGTGGTTTGGAGAATACAGAACAGAGATACAGAACAGAGATACAGAAAAAACAATAGCATTGATGCAGAAGTTTGTTGCAGGACGTGGAGAACTTTCTGTCACTGCAATGCCATCTTAGTCAGGGTCGTCAAGCAGGGTGAGTCAGGAGCACCTACTGTAGGAAGAGACTAAGAGAAAACAGGTTAGCGCTTGAACTGACAGCACATCATGCAGTTGGGGAGAAGTAGGAGAGAAAGTAGAAACAGACTCTAATAATGTCCTCCAACAGCCTAAAGCAGCATAGCTACTAACATTAACCTGTCTCCTAGCTACTAGGAGACCTAGCTACTAACACTCTCTACCTGCTTTACATTAATCTATCTCTATGTAGCTACTCTACCTCTTCATATCCCTTCCTAGCTTTTGACACTCTACCTGGCTACTAACATTAACCTATCTCTTCCTAGCTACCTGTCTAACTTGTCTCTAACTACATATTAACTTGTCTCTAACTGTAAGCTTTGTCAAAGAGGAAAGTTTTAAGCCTAGTTTTAAAGATATACAAATTGTCTGCTTCACGAACCAACCCTGGGAGCCTGTTCCATAGGAGGGGAGCCTGATAGCTGGGAGATCTGCCACCCATTCTACTTTTAGAAATCCTAGGAACTACCAGTAAACCTGCAGTCTGAGAGCGAAGTGCCCTGTTAGGAACATATGGAACAATCAGGTCTCTTATGTATGATGGAGCTAGATTATTAAGAGCTTCATATGTCAGAAGGAGGATCTTGAATTCTATTCTAGATCTCACTGGGAGCCAGTGGAGAGAAGCTAAAACAGGGGAAATGTGATCTCTTCTTTCAATATACATCAGAATCCTAGCAGCAGCATTTTGAACTAACTGAAGACTTTTAATTGTTTTCTGTGGACTACCTGATAATAAAGAGTTACAGTAATCCAGCCTTGAACTAACAAAGGCATGGACTAGTTTTCAGCATCACTCCTGGACAGGATGGTTCTAATTTTTGCAATATTCCTAAGTTGAAAAAAGGAAATCCTAGAGACTTCTCCAATGTGAGATCTAAATGGCTTGATTACTGGAGGCTAATTTAATGTCGTCTAGGTGAAGGGGTTGACTAAGTAACTTCTTTTTCAGAGCTTCTGGTCCAAAGACGACAATTTCTGTTTAATCAGAATTCAGAAGCAAGAAGTTTAGAGTCATCCAAGTTTTCATGTCTTCCAGACATGCCTGTAGTCTACCTAACTGATTGGATTCATCAGGATCTATGGATAGATATAGCTGTGTATCATCTGCATAACAATGGAAATGTATCCCATGCTGCCTAGTTATTTTACCAATAGGAAGCATATATATAGTAAAAAGAATCGGCCCACGCACTGAACCCTGTGGTACTCCGCAAGTAACTATTGAGGTTGAGGAAGATTTATCATTTACCTGAACAAACTGAAATCTGTTAGACAAATAAGATTTAAACCAACCTAGTGCTGTTCCTATTATACCGACACGTTGAAGCCTTTCTATGAGAATATTGTGATCAACAGTGTCAAAGGCAGCACTGAGATCTAACAGGACCGGAATGGTCACCAGTCCATTGTCTGAGGCTATGAGAATATCATTAGTAACCTTCACCAGAGCTGTTTCAGTGCTATGATGAGCTCCAAAGCCTGACTGAAACTTCTCAAACAGCTCATTATTGTTTAAATGCTCACATATCTGGTGTGCCAATATTTTCTCAAGAATGTTAGATAAGAAGGGAAGATTAGATATCGGTCTATAGTTAATTAAGTCGTTTTGATCAAGAGATGGTTTCTTAAGTAGAGGTTTAATTACAGCAATATTAAACTCCTGTGGTACATATCCGTTGACTAAGGATAGATTCATTATATCTAAAATTGGAGCAGCGATCAAAGGGAAAACTTCTTTTAAAAGTGTATTTGGGACTGGGTCTTACATGCATGTTGAAGGTTTTGATGAAGCTAATAATTTTAGTACATCAGAAAGTTCGGCTGCATTAAAGCAGTTTAAGCATATATTAGGTTCAACCATTTTTGATGCTGCCTCATTAACTAGGGAGGAAGCAAGCATATTGGGAAGGTTCCCAATTATCCTATTTTTTATAGAGTCTATTTTATTTATAAAGAATTGCATGAAGTCATCACTACTAAGAGCTTGGGGAATGGTTGGCTCGATAGAGCTATGATCCTGTGTGAGTTTAGCCACTGTATTAAAAAGAAACCTAGGATTATTTTTATTCTCCTTGATTAAAGATGAATAATATGCTGTTCTAGCTGTTCGAAGGCTCTTTTTATATAGCAATAGACTATTTTTCCACACTAAATAGGAATCCTGTAAATGCGTGGAGCGCCATTTTCTCTCTAGTTTTCTAACGTTCTTCTTCAGGGTACGTAGCTCTGAATTAAACCAGGGAGCTAATCTTCTAAGGCTGGTCACCTTCTTTTTCAGTGGGGCAACTTTGTCTATTGCCAGACGCAGGGAGGAATTAACGCTATGAACTAGAACGTCAAGTTGTGAGGGGTCACGAGTTAAATCACTGTTTACTATTGTACTTTTATGTACTGAGGAAATTAAAGTTGGAAGAGCTTCTTTAAAACTTGCTACAGCGTTGTCTGATAACGTTCTGGTATAATGAGGTTTTCTTTCAGGTTTGATATGATCTGTAAGAGTAAGTTTAAAAGTGATGAGGAAATGATCAGACAGGATAGGGTTATGTGGAAAGACTATTATTTCTTCACAGTCAATGCCATAAGTCAGCACAAGATCTAAGGTGTGGTGACCGCGATGGGTTGGTCCCTGCACATTTTGAGTAAAGCCTATTGAGTCTAAGATAATGTTAAAAGCTGTTTTTAGACTATCACATTCACTATCAACATGAATATTGAAGTCTCTAAGTCTCTCTAAGACTATAATGACTTTATCAGTGTTTAAAACTAAGTCAGATAGAAAATCTGCTATCTGATCTAAAAATTGAGAATAAGGGCCTGGTGGACGATATAAGACCACGAATAAAAGTGGCTTTACTGCTTTGTTATGTGTATGAGGAAGGCTAAAGATTAAATGCTCAAAGGAACTGTAACTATTATTTTTTTGGAGATTAATTAGTAAATCTGAATGAAAGATGGTGGCTACTCCACCTCCTCGACCAGTACTTCGAGAGACACTGAAGTTTAAGTAGCTAGGGGGAGTTGACTCATTTATTGTGACATGGTCCTCTTCCTGCAACCATGTCTCTGCAAGACAAAACAAATCAATATTATTTTCACAAATTAAGTCATTTACTAAGAGTGTTTTTGAGGGGAGAGATCTTATGTTTAGTAAACCACATTTAATTGATTTATTTTTCTGTTCAGTCGGAGTTGTATTTATCTTTATGATATTTCTATACTTTGCTCTAGTAGCATTAACTTTTAATTCATTCGTTTTGGGCGATGGACGGGAAACTGTCTCTATAGGGTAGTGGGTGGGTGGCAGTCCCTGATCCCTGAGCTGGACTCTGGGTCGTCACGGCTTTGGGGAACTAGAGATAACCGTATCAATGTTCCTGGAAAGAAGCGAAGCTCTGTCCGCGGTGGGATGGATGCCATCTCTACGTAACAGTCCAGGTTTTCCCCAGAAAGCCCCCCAGTTATCAATGTAGCCCACATCGTTTTCTGGACACCACCTTGACAACCAAAGGTAAAACGACAGCACACAGCTGTACATGTCACCGCTAGTTCGATCAGGCAGGGGACCAGAAAATATTACAGAGTCTGACAATATTTGGCAGCCGTACACACCGAAGCTACGCTAATTTTAGTGACCTCCGATTGCCGTTGCCGGGTGTCATTGCCACCAGCATGGATAACGATCCTGCTGTACCGCTGTTTGTCCTTGGCCAAAAGCTTCAGATGGGACCTAATGTCCGCACCTCTGGCCCCTGGAAGGCTTTTGATGGTGGTCGTTCGTGTCTCTGGAGCCACGGTCCTAACTATGGAGCTGCCAATTACAAGAATCGGCCTCTCCTGCTCGGCGGGTGCGTAGCTGAGCGGGGCGAACCTGTTTTTCAGAGAAAGGCGCTGGAGGTTGGCCTCGGGCTGAGGTCTGGCGCTAAGCTTCCAGCTCGCCTCAGATCCCAGCTGCACGGGACTGTTGGAGGACGGCTAAGGGGTCCTGTCCTAATTGACTCTAGCTACTGCTGGGCATGGCTGTTCTACAGCGCGGAGCCGGGCCTCTAGCTCAGAAACCCTCGCCTCCAAGGCTACAAAAATGCTGTCCTTAATACACCTACCAACGTCACTAAATGAGGCGGAGGAGTAACTAAACATCTGACAGAGAGAGCAGGAGAGAGGAGGAGGTTCAGAGAGAGACGGAGGAACAGGAGAGAAAGCTGCCGAAGCCATGCTAGCCGTGAAGCTAAGCTAACCTAGCGGTACCTTAGCGAGCCCAGAAAACCAGTGTAACGCTTAACGAGTCCCAGAATGTAAGAAACACCAACAGAAAATAAATGTTTTAATGTGTTTGTGTGTTAAAGCAACTCAGAAAAACTTCTGGACAGAGAAAATTAGATCAGTTCAAGAGAGAGAGAAACCCCGACTTGCTACAACCGAGTGAGTCAACAAACAGGAAATGACGCGATATGTCTTACCAACGCAGTCTCCTCCTTCACTTGCTCAAAACGTTCAAGCGGCAACGTAGCAAACACAAGCAACCAAATTGAATTTTGGACTAGAGTGTGAAATTCCTAAGATTCTTAATCTGAAGTAATTTATTGCGATGATAAAGATAAAAACACGATTCACTTTTGCTTAAAGCCCCCGCGTGTAACAATTACCTCCAGCTAGTGGTGCGCTCAGTGAATGAAGCAACTGAGCAGTGTTCTCTGGCTTCTTGCCGTTATACGAGTAATTCCTACTACGGAAGACGTGGAATAAATTGTCACAGTTAAACAGAAGATAAAGTATCTGCTGGACTAACCAGTCCTGTGTCAAACATAATGCTAACATAAACTTCATTGTTTCATGTAATTAACTTACCTGTCCAGCAGAAAGCCTGCAACCTCCGCGTCCGTCTTCAAGTTTGTGTCCCTCATGAATAGTCTCCATCTTGTAAACGTTCCACCGATGTAGATTCTTGTTTTCTCCCAGTTATTTCTTTTTCTTTTCTGTGGTATGGTTTCCTCCCTCCCATGGGGCAAAGAGCACGGATGGTCCTCTATTGAAATTGAAAACTATGATCCACGGTCCTCTATGCTCGTTGCTCGTTTCTTCTCTTCACCTCCTCACTTCCCCCCGACGTCACTGGCTAAAACGCGTAAAGCTAATGGTGCAATCAGACCAAAGGCTTTGTCAGCGTCAGCAACGTCAATATTACATGTTAAGTCTATGGTGGAGGCTGTTGGAGTAGCATCATGGTCTCTGCGGCGCTTTGCGAACATTTCAACAATGGAAGACAAGCTAATCATAGCCGTCTGTAATCGTCGGGAAGTGTACGACCCATCTTCATACATGTACAGAAACAGGAATGTAAAGGAAGTTGCTTGGATGAAGATTGCTGAAGAGATAAGGGTGTCGGGTAAGTTGGTTGTCATGGAAATCTGGGTATCTGAGAAGCCTTGGATGAGTTAGAAGTGTCAGCCGTATTCGTACATAGTTTATTTTACGTGCACGGAGGGTCTCGTACTGAGAACCCCCGAAGCTTCTTCATTCTACAGATGTATGAGTTTATATACCGCTAGCCACACCCTAAGAATCAGCTTCTGTCCGATCATTACATCATACAGTTATGATAGGATAACCACAAGACCAATCACAGAACAACATGGAATAGGTAAACACAGGATTTGGATGTTTCACTTCAGCTGTCAGCAGTAAACAATCAGGAGATAGATAACAATAAATGACACTTAGTATAATGCTGAGAAAGACATTCAAAGGAGCTGTCATAAGTGTAACACCAGATAATAACAAGATTTGTCATAAGTCAAGATGAGATGTTTACATACAATTGGTTCTTGTTTGTACCTTAGGATAAGAACAGCTGTCTAAGAGCTGAGTAAGAGGACTGAACCTTTCTAAATGTCCCAGCATAATAAACTTTTCTGTCACATTAGTAATCAAATATTTTCTCAACGTAATAACCATTTCGTTAGCTAGCAAAACATGGCCATGTAAAGATTCCAAAATGTCCAGCCCCATTAGTTTGACATTTTTTATCCAGGAGAAGTGTGCAAAAAACGGTGGAAGTCTCAGGGACAGATACACAAGGGAGAGGGGAAAGGAAAAAGAGAGGAGGAGGAAGAGTGGTTCAGAAGCAGGGACAGAGAAGATGTGGAAGTACCTGTCCGTCCTGTCCTTCCTCGAGCCATTCATCACGCCCAAACCATCATCCAGCAACATGAGCTTTGAGGAAGAGCAGGCGGTTGGGTACGACCACACAGAGGCAGAAGAAGCAGCAGCAGGGCTTTCAGAGCCAGAAGGTTTGTGGGTTTGAGCAGAAAACGCAGACACATAGACAGAATTAACAACAGGAGGTCCACTATGTTTGTCTGCCCATTTCTATGCCATAGATTTCTGTCATTTCTGCATATACATACTACAACTTAACTTGCATTTTGTTGCTGGTACTATTGTTACTATATTTTTTTCAATTAGCATGTCATGTCATTTTTATAATTATCATTACCTTTATGAGAAATTACTTGATTAAAATGGGGGAGGGGGGGGGATACATCAGAGAAGAATGAACATAAGCAAAACAGTTGTAGTTTTTTTTAAATGAATTTTCACATTCATGTTGACAAGCCTGGGTTGCTGAATGATTAACCTGACAGTCTGGCAGACAGTACCTGCAATCAGTAGAAAAACAGGTGAACAGCTCAAAAGTAGACACGATATAGGTACAGTCACAGGAGACACACTATTGTTCATTGTAGACAGGTTATACAGGAAGTTTTGCTATTAGGTTATTTTTGGGTGGCTCTTAAAAGAGCCGTTGTGGGTCAGTCCTGTACGGATCGACTACTCCGCTGGCCACCATGGCACTGCTCCCTCTTCACTGAAGTGGGCCATAAACGCTTCTCTGACCTCCACTGCCTCCTTGGTCGCGTTGTTTGCTCCCATCCGCCCCACAGCTGGAGGTTGTGGTTCTCCACGAGCAGCAGCTGCTCCCCTCACTGCAGGTACCTGGCCATCTGCAGAAGCTCTCACAAAATTATGGAGAACACATGTTGCATTGACACACTTCTCAAGAACTTCTGGACTTATTTCCAGCGTGCGCCGAAACATCCTCCACTGAGAAGACCAAATCCCAAAGGCATCTTCCACCACCAGCCGAGCCCGGGACAGCCGATCTGTAAGAATCACCAGTAGAAAGAAATCTGCAAGCACAGAAAAAAGAAAAAGGAAAAAAAAAATCAGCAAATTCTGGTCAACAGATTTTTTTCATTTTAATAAGACAATAAGTATTGGGAATTATTGTTCTACTCGTGTCTATGCTACTGGTTCTTTTCTGTGTGTGGTATTAAAATAGAGTAGTTTAATCCCGATGTCTGAGGGAAAAAAATACAACATCATAGCTGCAGTAGGTAACGATAATAAAAGTCACTTTTTGTGATTGTTTCTAAAACTGTCCATTTGTTCCTAAATGTAGGAAATGAGATTAGTAATTTGTGAAAAAAAACAGCTCCATTGCAAGCTTCAACATAGAAGCGTTAAACTAGATGCTTTGTGAGCTTTGCCTGACAATGACAAAGCCCTTGGTCTCAACGTACCATAACATGTTTAATCCCTTTCGGCTAACGTATTCAAAAATGGCGAGGCAACATGGCAGCCTCAGATGAGGGGCAGTGCACCCTCTGTATCTATAAACAATGTATTATATGACACGGGAACGCTTTCATGATAATGCGATTGTGATTAGACCTCGATAAAATACGTATTTATGAAAGCAGTACTTGATTTTTATTAATAAAAAGCCGAATTTGTTACACACTGGGCCTTTAATGCTGCACATCAAATAGTTAAAAAACGCTCCATTAACACATAAACTATTTTAAAAACAGATGCCTCACCACACAATGTGAATGTCAACATGATCAATATATGAAAATACAAAGAACATTGAAAAAATGTTTTTTTAAATAATTGGTTTTCATATTTTTTTAATACTTTTCTATGTCCTTAACGTTTAAGATACAGAACGATTAATGCAGGATTGGGATGATCCACATTTTGGATCTGTGAAAATAGTAATATATTTTGGATGAAGATACATAGTTTTAAGCTAAACACAAGAGTATATCACAGTAAATGTACACAAACTTTTAGGGTACTGCAACAGAAAATGGCCTTTTACCATAATGATACGACAAAATATCTTTTTACAATAAATATTTGCATTTTATACTTGGGGGAGATTGTAAAAATTGACAACATATACATATTTTTCATTTATATTAACTGATCCTATTTACTACAAAGATTTTATTAAACTGTCCAAGGTTGTTAATTTTATTTTTAATTAACCGTATTTTTCACAGTAATTCAATGTCTTGATGTGTTGTCACTGTTAAAAGTAAGGTGTGTTTTGGGTGATTGATTTATAGTTATAAATTGTAACTGTATTGAAACAGATCCTTGACATACAAACAGTTACAAACAGAGTTTTTTTATTTCTGGTATGAGTTCACTGTCGGCCATCTCTTGATATAAGAGCCCTTTTGTAGATGAAGGATTGCCGTGATGTTCTCCAGGCAATTGACAATCTTTATTCTTTTGATCAACTGCCCCGGGGTTGGTGTGTGCGGTTTCAGACAGTTAGTTGTGATCACTTTATGAGCAATTAATAACAAGGCTCTTATCATGTATGATTTCTCCATTTTGTTACCATCCTCAATTACACCACTTAAATAATTTGGTATATATCTTCTATTTGGTATATTCTTAACTTTCCTAATTTCCCTTTTGACCTCCTCCTAAAACGATTTACTAGTGGACACTTCCAAAAATTATTTGATAAGTCACCTATATACCCACAATTCCTCCAGCAGAGGGCGCTTCTTTTACTGTCAAACACAGCAATATCTAGTGGAGTTATAAAGAATCTCACTCTTAATTTCCAACTAAATTCCTTCCAGTTAGGGCTATTGAGACATTTATGCCATTCCCCCCAAGTCTCCCAATCATTATCTTCAATTATATAATTAAATTCTAATTCCCATTTGTCTGCGATAGACTGGTGACCTGTCCAGGGTGTACCCCGCCTCTCGCCCGTTGACAGCTGGAGATAGGCACCAGCACCCCCGCGACCTATTAAGCGGTTAAGAAAATGGATGGATGGATGGATTCCCATTTGTTATTAACATCCAGTGTATTTCCCTCCTCTTCTGAACCCAGTTTCTTATATAAAACAGATATTATGTTTTTAAGATTATTTTTATTTTCTACTACTTCAATCCAGAATTGTTCAAAATCTGTTGGTTTAACTTTTAGTTGCTCTAACTCCTCATGTGTCTGGAGGTAGTGCATAATTGAAAAAAGTTAAATAAATCGTCTTTAGAAATTCCAAATTCCTTTTGTATTTGAGAGAACGATTTTATTGTGTTACCTATAAATAATTTGTTCACTAAGATCAATCCCTTTTCCTCCCATCTAGCCAACCCTCCTCCTTGCCTGGTTTAAAATCCATCATTCCTCTTATTATGGCTGTTCGAGATATATTAAGCGGTAATTTAAATCTCTTTCTGTTTTTTTCCCACACTCCCAGGGTGAACTTCATCCACTCAATTGTGCAGCCTAGAAGTAATTCTTAAAATGTGGTAAAGCTAAACCGCCCCCTTCTTTAGGCAAGCAAAGGAGTTTAATTCTAATCCTTGGTCTTTTCTTTTGCCATATAAACCTACTGATAAGTTTGTTTAGTACTCTGAAAGTAGTATTCGGATCATTTATTGGAAGCGAGTTGAACAGAAAAAGTAGTTTGGGTGATAGGTTCATCTTGATCGTTTCCACTCTTCCTATCAGTGTTAGAGGGAGCATCTGCCATCTTTCTAAGTCTTTTGTTATTTGTGTTAAAAGTGTTTTGTAATCAGCCTTATACAACTGGGAAGAGCTTTTAGTTAGCCATATCCCAAGGTATTTAAATCCTTCTTTCGGCCATTTAAATTTTGTCAGCTCATCTAAAACTTTGGGCCATCTACCAGTAATCATCATTGCCTCTGACTTTGCTTCATTCTTCTTGCCAAATTTGTGGAGACATTCTATTAAGTTTGGTATTGAGGACAAGTGATTTTTAAAATACAAAAGTATATCGTCCGCGAATAATGAGATTTTGTGTACCCTACCGCGCCCTCTAGCTTATCATTCGTTCTGATCCACTCCGCCAAGGGTTCAAAACATATTGCAAATTGTATGGGTGAGACCCCCCTTTTTATTTAAAATTTTTTTGATCAGTATCCATTTATCCTGATCCTTGAGATCGGATCTTAGTTAATCGTGTTGGGCCAGCTTATAAAGACCTCACCAAACCCCATCTCTTCCATTGTATAGTTCAAATATTCCCAGTCTACCATGTCAAATGCTTTCTCAGCATCTAATGAGAGAAACATTGAAGGGTGTATGTCTTTTTTGGTAGCCGATTGAATATTTAATGCTCTTCTTATATTATTGGAGCCCTGTCTCCCTGATAGAAAGCCTGTTCGGTCTGGGTCTATCAATTTATTGGTGTATTTTCTCATCCTATTCATTAGAATGGCCCCTAAAATTTTAGCGTCATTTTTTAGTAGGCTTATTGGCCGATATGATGCACAGTTTTTGGGGTCTTTTCCTTCTTTGTAAATCACTGATATTATAGCCTCTGACCAGCTTTTGGGAGGATCTTTATCTTTCAATGTATAATTTAAAACAGTGTTTGGGGGTGAACTCTTTCAGAATTTTTTTTATAAACTCCCCACTCAACTCATCCGTCCCTGGGCTTTTATTACTTTTCAACTGTTTGATAGTGTCCTCAATTTCTTTCTCCGTTACAGGGGTTGTCAATTTCTCTGAGAATTCCTGATTTAGTCTTGGTAATTTAATATTTTCAAATATATCTTTCATCTCCAATATCTTCCCTGGTATTTCTGTTTTATTGTATAGCTGTTCATAAAATGTCTTAAATGCTTCCGCTATTTTATCTATTTGTGAGGCTTCTATCCCTGTTTTTGGATGCCGAACACTGGTTGTTACTCTACTAGCTTGCATTTTTCTTAGCCTGGTTTTCCGTCTCATAGCATTTCTGGTTTGTGAATCTAAATGCTCCTTCTGCCTTATATGTCAGCAATCTATCTAGCTCTTCTCTACTTTCTTTAAGTTGGTCGATCACATTTTTGTTTCCATTAGTTTTGTGTTTTTTTTCCAGTCTTTTTATCTTATTTTCTAGCTCTAACTGTTTCTTTACCCATTGTTTCTTTAATATTCACGCTAATTCAATGCATTTGCCTCTTAAAACAGTTTTCGCCCCATCCCACAACAGAGCTGGAATCACCGTCCCGTTGGTATTCAAGTGAAAAAAATCATTAATTGTTTTAAGTTGGGTTTGGATTTCCTGATCTGTTGACGTTTAATCTCCAATATCTAAAATATTTTTCCGTCTTCAAATTTATCTTCAATCTCACTGGTCCATGATCAAATAATGTTATTGGTTCTATATTGATGTTGCAAACTCTAAGCATATCTTTCTTGGAGATACATATCATATCTATTCTTGAATATGTTCCAAGTACACTTGAATAAAAGGTGTAGTCTTGTACTTTTGGATTTAGTGTCCTCCATGAGTCCACTAGGCCCAATTCCTCCAGTATGAATTTCAGAGTTTCAGTTTTCTTAATTAAGGTACCCCTCTCACTTGGTAGTTTATCTATATCTGGTTCTAGCACACATTGAAATCACCGGCTAGTATCACTGTTCCATTTGATTCCTTAGCGTGTTTCTCTGCTACTTCCATAAAGAAAGCACGGGTTGTCCTGATTGGGTGCATATATATTCATTATTGTTAAATCTATCCACTCTATAGATCCCATCCATCCATCCATTTTCTGAACTGCTAAGTCCTCCAGGGGTCGGTGCCTATCTCCAGCTGTCAACGGGCGAGAGGCGGGGTACACCCTGGACAGGTCACCAGTCCATCACAGGGCCACATAGAGACAGAAAGGACAAACAACCACCCACACCTAAGGACAATTTAGAGTGATCAAATAACCTAACAGTCATGTTTTTGGACTGTGGGAGGAAGCCGGAGTACCCGGAGGTAACCCACGCATGCACGGGGGGAACATGCAAACTCCATGCAGAAAGGCCCTGGAACCCACAACCTTCTTGCTGTAAGGCAACAGTGCTAACCACTGCGCCACCGTGCAGCAATCATTTTAACATTTTCTATCAAATCCTCTCTTACCATTAGATCAACCGTAAAGATGCAGAACCCCTGCAACCAACATGGGGCCATAAACATGTCAAGGACTTTAAATTTACAAACTTGGACAATGTCTGAACACACCGAACACATAACTTCCATTACCCCAGCTGAAAAAATATAACAGCCCTGTTTCCAGCCCGTGTTCTATCCTAGGCAGAGCAGTGTGGCCTATATCTTGCCCTGGGGTACCAGAACAAAACGAACAATGATGGAGCATGGTTGGTTAGAATCTGATGCTTCATTCCCCGTGGCTCTGTGAGCCCTTTCGATCCGTATCTCTTCGTGATTTACCAGTGAGGTGGTCTTAAACAGGTCTTTCACAAAGCTTATGTCTTGCTTCTCGCTTCGTTCTGGGATAGGTATATTCTCAAGTTGTTTCTGTGCAGGTTGTTCTGAAAATCCTCGCATTGAGTTGATAGCGCAGATTCTCATCTTAGCAAGTACCGTAGCATTCTTTCATTTCGGTGGCTAGTTCTACTGCTGTGCCGATTCTACATTCAACTTCTTCCGTCTGCTTTTAAATTCAGTTTTCAGTTTATTTATATAGCGCCGTTTCACAACAGATGTCATCTCAAGGCACTTCACAAGAAGAGTTATTACAGTACAATGTTTAATGTAGAAATTAGAGAACCACAGAAGATTGCGTCGTGTAATTCTCAGCAATCCCTCACACTGAGCAAGCATGAAGCGACAGTGGAAAGGAAAAACTCCCTTTTAACAGGAAGAAACCTCCGCCAGAACCAGGCTCAGCACAAGCAGTCATCTGCCGAGACCCTCTGTGGTTTAGAGAATACAGAACAGAGATACAGAACAGAGACACAGAAAGAGCAACAGAACTGATGCAGAAGTTTGTTGCAGGACGTGGAGAACTTTCCGTCACTGCAATGCCATCTTAGTCAGGGTCGTCAAGCAGGACGAGTCAGGAGCACCTACTGTAGGAAGAGACTAAGAGAAAACAGGTTAGCACTTGAACTGACAGCACATCATGCAGTTGGGGAGAAGTAGGAGAGAAAGTAGGAACAGACTCTAATAATGTCCTCCAACAGCCTAAAGCAGCGTAGCTACTAACATTAACCTGTCTCCTAGCTACTAGGAGACGTAGCTACTAACACTCTCTACCTGCCTTACATTAATCTATCTCTATCTAGCTACTCTACCTTTCCTATCTATTCCTAGCTTTTGACACTCTACTTGACTACTAACATTAACCTGTCTCTTCCTAGCTAGATGTCTAACCTGTCTCTAACTGCATATTAAAATATCTCAACTGTAAGCTTTGTCAAAGAGGAAAGTTTTAAGCCCAGTTTTAAAGATAGACAAGTTTTTGCTTCACGAACCAACCCTGGTAACTGGTTCCATAGGAGGGGAGCCTGATAACTGAAAGATCTGCCACCCATTCTACTTTTAGAAATCCTAGGAACTACCAGTAAACCTGCAGTCTGAGAGTGAAGGGCCCTGTTAGGAACATATGGAACAATCAGGTCTCTTATGTATGATGGAGCTAGATTATTAAGGGCTTTATATGTCAGAAGGAGGATCTTGAATTCTATTCTTTTTCCAATCCGTCTATTCGTTCTCTCAGTCTTTCTACCGATGACTCCAATCTCAACAAAGAATCTTTTGTTTCTGTGAAACCTGCTTGACTTTCCTTTCTCAACTCTTTCCATTCTTGCAGAATCTCTGTTATGTCTTGATCTTCTTATATCTTAGCTTTCCCACCTTCGTTAGCATCCGTCTTCAGTAGCTGGAAGTATTATTTATCATGTAGTTAACTTGGATGTATTTATTTAGGATAAACACGGGCAAGGTTTAATACATTTTTTCTTCACACTACATTTCGAGCATCAATGATTAATATTTTTTTCTTTTCTGTTGTATTCTGTTGTATTTTATTTGAGCAAAATAAATATAATACCAAAATATGAGATAGTTAATGGTTTTTTAAATCATATTTCCTACATCTTACCTCCAAAACATATGTGTAATTAAATCATTACATCACCTCATTTTCTATCTTAGGTCTTTTGACCTTCACTTTGGTTTAAATTTTTTTATTTAGTCCTACCCACATGTGCATGATTGATCATGGTCTATCACAGCCTGTCCCCACCTTCAGACCCAGCTCTCATATTAAAGGCTCCTTCCGCACTGCTTGATCTCATATGTTCACTCCACCTGATACACATGGAGATGGACTGCCATGCTTATGGTAAGACTTTTTACTTTCATATTTTTATACTTCGGACCATTAATTTGAGATGAATTTCACTTGTATATAGTCTATAATGCATTGAGCATAACACACTGATTATGGATCATAAACACCTGATTTAACTTCATGGCAAATTATTCAGACTATAATAATTAATAATACTTAAATATTTAGTATTAAATATTTAGGTCTAAAAAATATACCTGTTTTTTTTTATTGTATGAGCATAATTTAACTAAGTACACCTTCTCCGATGGTGCATTAGAAGGATGTTTGTCAACAAATATTAAATAACCAATAATGTAACATAAACAATGTTTTGCTTCTTTCTTTTTTTTTACAGAAAAGCATTAAATGAAAGATAAAATGTGTAGGACTGCTTTGCCCACTGTTGCACACTAATGAAAAATGTATCAATGAGACCATAGCGCATTCACCTTGCTGATGATGTGAGAATGAATCTGCTCTTTCAGCTCGTATTAAGCAAATCAAAAAATGGTGGTAAATCCTGACTTTCCTTAACTACTAAACCTAATTGATATAATGGAACATATTTGATATTTCATTTTCTTTCTAAGAGTTTTTTATTGAAAATAAAAAGACAGTTGTTTATCACAGTTGGGCTCACTGGACAAAATATCAATCTGGGAACTAAAACAGTCATCTTATTGAATTGCAAGCTTTGTAGTTAATGTATTACAAGTCATGATCATTTTGACCAAATAACTCAAATTCACTTCATGACTAAATTAATTAACAGGATTATGTTCAGAAATTTCCATATTGACTTAGTGGGAACTAGAATTGTGTGGTTTTACGTTCACACAGTAAAAGTAAAACCTCAGTAAAATATCTGGATACTCTACTCAGTGTGGGTAAATTTACCGAATGAAGACCAAACATATTTTAACTAAAAATACACCAGACACTGACAAACCTACAGGTTATTAAAGGAGACCATGTGGTTTTACACAGGGTTTGGTTTTCTAATGTAATCTTCTGTCTGTTGACCTTGCTGTTGCATTTTGAATGTGAATATATATTATACACCATAAATTGTCACTAAAAGTACTTTTTTACGTTGTTCTAATATATATTCATCAATTTCCTACAGTAAGCGTTGGTATGATATTGAAAGCAGTGACTTAGAAAAGTAGCTTTACTACTAAATTTTTTAAAATGTAATTATGGTATATGTATTTCTATCTTTTATTTTCATTTTAGTCTTTCAAATACAAAAATTTGTCCATAACTTTTTGACACAATTTTTTAAGTTTTTAGATCAGTTGTTACTCATTACTCAAGTAGCCTTTTTTACTCTAGTTTTTTACTCTTACTCGAGTAATTTTTGGATGGCTACTTTCTGCTTTTACTTAAAAAAATATGTTGAAGTAGTGCCACTCTTACTTCGGTCCAACTTTACCAGCCTCTGGAAAAATCTAATTTTGTAAAAATGGCACTGACATTAGAAACACTACATTTTATTAGAAATGTGACCTTACAAACTTACGTCCTCAACATCCTCAATATGCTTTTCTTTACATGCCCCTCTACCAAGCCTGAAAGCTGCTTAATTTACCAAAAGGCAAAAAAAAAAAAGTGAAAACAACAAAATCAAAAACCATTCTCGATTGAAATCATGATGGCATGGCAATACTAACCTGGTCTGGATCATTTTAAGCTATTTGTTTTCTCATCTTGTCAGGAATTCTCATGTCACCACAAATATTAGGTTCTAAGTGATGTGGGTTTGTGGTATTATGTATCTATAAACGGGGCAGAGCTAGTCAATTGGGTTCCCTTAACACAAATGCTGTGTTACAATATTTAATTAAAACGTAGAGTACGTTACAAACATATTCAGGGCGAATCAAGCCTTGTGCATGAATGCAAATGGGAATACAGTCAAAAGGTTTATGTGAACATGTAAATCGAGCTTTTTTTAGTAATGGACTATGGGCTTATCCCCTGTTGAGAGCTGAGTAACAGTTTACATGTCACTCAGACAATAGATGGCAATAGATGTCCGTGAGTATAAGTGGGGATTGGTTGAAGAGAAGTGTGATTCCTAATCGCATTATCTGGGTAGTAGAGTCTGATCTGAGAAACTCCAGTTTGATTCAAGTTGAGCTAACATAATGCTAATATTATTACTATATAATCCTTTATAATCCTTTATTGTCCCACAAGGGGAAATTCAGTTTTACAGTACAACCTGTCCAAGATCATTACAAACAAACAGACAGTCAACAAACAGATCCAGGTCACTGTTGGGCAGTGCAGCCGCTTGTACGCGGCGCTCCCATGTATTCAGGAAAGAGTTACACATCAGGGTGGGGTGGGAGGTGGTGGTGGTGGTGGTGGTAGGGGGGGGGGGTCACGGTAACAGGAAAAATAAAAACGCTCAACTGTGTAACAACACAGGTAATAGAAAAAAACACACCAAAAACATAGAGAAGTACATGTTTCAACATGAAGGACGGTTAGGCGGGCTCAGGAGCCCCTGGTCGACAATCTGCATGCAGCGCTCAACTCTAAGCGCGCAGCCAGACCTGCCACCCGTGGGGGCAGGAGAGCTTGGGAGACAGCGAGACATTGTGTGTGTGTGTGTGTGTGTGTGTGTGTCTTATTAATATGACTGTGTGTGTCAGTTTTTGCACGTGTGCGGGGTGGAGGATACTTTGTTTACATTTTTCTTCACAGGCATTGATAACGGACCAAGTTGAAGGTCTACATGAAGCCAAAACAATAATTATTTGGATAGCAGGGAGAAACAACATTTTTTTTCCATTCTACCCTTTCAGTCTGTCAGTGGTTTCTTTTATAGTCTATTTCAGCTAAATGAAAGTTCAGATTACTCCATTAATTTCCAGTGGCACCAATCCGCACTGACAATTTCTTCAAGTCCGATGACAATTCGCGAGTGAGTCCCAAAGCGCCGGCTAGATGGCTCGAGCTCACCAAGCGTGAGGTTCTGAGTTCCATCAGCACAAATCGTCAGACTGCTCCTTCAGCCTTCCAATCGCTTCCAGAACTGTCTCCAATTTCGATATTTTTTGCTCCATTTTGCAGCAGATCCAGTACATGCACGTTCCAATCATAAGGAACCCGATCCACACAAATCCAAATTGCCAGATATCTTCCATACAACCCGGATACCCTTTTCCGGTGCTTCGTAGAGTTAAGATATTTCTCACTTAAAGGCACAGTGTGTAATTTTCGGCCAGTAGGGGGCAGTGCATACCTAAATTATCACAAGCCTGCGGTATCTGTGTCTTCCAGTAAGAAACTCAACAACGGAGGTCCAACTAGTGCTGTTTTCAAACGCTCAATTCCCTGAGAATTATTTATTTGCAGCAACATGACGAGGACAACAGTCTCTCTTTCATCACTTGGAACTATTTATGGCATTAGTAAAGACATCATCTAATATGGCTTTCCCCTGAAAAGAGGACTATGTATTTTAAAACAGATTTTTAAAGTCATATTTTACAATATCGCCAATATTTTGCAATTAATGTGCTTTACGTAATTATTATTACATAATATTTTAATGCCTATTTTCAAATATGTACTGGAAAAACTACGCACTGTCACTTTAAATGTAGACACGTAAAAGCCTGCAAAAATCCAGAGCCTAATCTATTAAGATTAAGGATCTGGCAAACAGTAATGATAAGGGTCTAACTCGAGGGCCGTAACCAAGCATGCATTTGAAACTGTCACTGCACACAATTGGATAATTCAAAGACCAATGACATGATACACGGTGTAACATATCCAAAGCCTACCACTCTGGATATATTACATCGTGTATTGTAGCTACCAGTGGCGCTAACGTAGATTAAACTCTTATCCAGTATCCAGTTGGCAAAACAGCAAAAACGTCCTTCTTGCAAAGGAACGATTTGAGCGCGGTTTTTTTATTCGTCCTTTAGATGAAAAGCCAAGTCTAACTCGTTCATTGTAGCGGCCAAAGCCATTTAAAAAAACTGGTGTTTATCTGTAGCCATCTTTCAATAGTTATTAAAGTATTCTGGATGTCACAGCGCTTTATTCATCAGTTTATCTTGTCTCTAGCCTGCCTACATCAGATAAACCAATTTGATTGGTTCCCCAAACTGCTTACGTAATGCAGTAACAGTATCATTGCTCAATACCAGAGTGTCTTGCAGAAACAATTCAAACTGTGCTCTCCCGAGACCTCTGGATTTCCAGGGTAAAACAGACAGAAATTTAAATAGACCTGTTTGACATTATGTGCTTAGGACGCCTTTAAAGCCACAAAAAA
Source organism: Apricaphanius iberus (assembly GCA_028564705.1). NCBI lineage: Eukaryota > Metazoa > Chordata > Actinopteri > Cyprinodontiformes > Aphaniidae > Apricaphanius > Apricaphanius iberus. Next base: position 1,554,893 of record JAPXFQ010002620.1, read on the forward strand.
TAAACATTATTTCCCTAAAAATTATCCTTGCATATTTAAACTTCATTCATCTCTCGCATATTTTTTGTAAATACAAAATAACTGCAGTAAAGTAAATATTTCATTCACTGTAGTGAAGCAGGAGTTCTACTGATATAATAGTTTTCTGTCCTCTAAACATGTCCATACCATCTCAACCTCGCATCACTGACTTTATCTCCAAAAAATCTAACATGAGCGGCCCTTCTGATGTACTCATTCCCAATCCTATCCACTCTCATTCTCACTCCCAGAGATAATCTCAAAATCTTGAGTTCTGCAACCTCTAGTTCTGCTTCCTGTGTTTTTCTCATTGGTACTGTCTCTAGACCGTACAACATCACTGGTCTTACTACGGTCTTGTATACCTTTCCTTTCATTCTTGCTGGAACCCTTTTATCAGACATTACACCTGACACCCTTGTCCACCCATTCCAACTAGGTTGCACACGTTTATTGAACTCTTTTCCACAATCTTCCTTGCTTTGGACCATTGTCACTAAGTACTTAAAGTCCTCTACTGTTCCACTTGGGTTGTTCTAATTTACACACATGTATTCTCTCTTGCTATGACTAATCTTAATTTCTCTCTTTTCCAGTTCATAGATGTACCTCCATCTCTCTAGCTTTTTCCTATTCATCCACTCTGCTCTCACTACAGATCACAATGTCATCTGAAAACATCACAGTTCATGGAGACTCCTGTCTAATCTCATCGGTCAGTCTGTCCATCACCAAAGCAAACAAGAAGGGGCTCAAAGCTGATGCTTGATGGAAACCCACCTTTACCTTGAACTCCTCTGTCACTCCTACAGCACACCTCACTGCTATCTCACAGCTCTCATACATGTCCTGAATCACTCTAACATACTTCTCTGTCACTCCCGACTGCCTCAAAGAAAACCACAGCTCTTCTCTTGGCACCCTGTCACATGCCTTCTCTAAATCTACAAAGACACAATGCAGCTCCCTCTTAACCTCTCTGTACTTCTCCATCAGCTTCCTTAAAGCAAAAATTGCATCTGTAGTACTCTTTCTTGGCATGAAACCATACTGCTGGTCACAAATGCTCACTTCTAAAGCTAGCTTCCACGCCTATTTCCCACAGCTTAATTATATGACTTAATAGCTTTATTCTGCTGTAGTTGCAACAGTTCTGTACATTTCTCTTGTACATAAAAAATGGCTCTAGAACACTTTTCCTCCATTCTTCGGGCATCTTCTCACTCTTCAAGATCTTGTTATAGAACCTAGTCAAAAACTCTACTGCCATCTCTCCTAGATACTTCACTACCGCCATAGGTATGTCATCAGGAGCAACTGCCTTTCCCATTTTCAACCTCTTCAAACCTTTCCTCACTCCATCCTTTCTAATTTCAGATGCTTCATGGTCCACAACATTCACCTGTCCTACTCTACATCCTCTCTGATTTTTCTCATTCTTCATCTCATCAAAGTACTCTTTCGATATTCCCGTCACACACTTAGCACATATAAATTTCCATCCCTAACCTTTATCACTGTAACCTGTTGCACACCCTTTCAATTTCTATACATTTGCCTTGTCAACCTATACAAATTATTCTCTCACTCCTCATTTTCCAACCTAGCATACAGGTCTTCACCCTCTGTTTGGCATTGTTTGCCACCTCTACTGTCTACATATTCATGTACGCCTGTCTGCTCTCTTCAGTCGTTTCAGTGTCCCACTTCTTCTTAGCTAACGTATTTCTCTGTATATGTTCCTGTACTTTGTCTTTGCACCACCAAGTCTCCTTATCTACTTTCCTCCTTCCAGATGACACACCAAATACCTGCCTACCTGTGTCTCTAATCAAATTAACTGTAGCTGTTCATTCATCAGGGAGCACCTGCTGGCAAGAGCCTTTCTCAACTCCTCCGTAAAAACCTAACAAAACTCTTGTTTTTTTCACTTTCCACCACTTGGTCCTCTGCTCTGCTCTGTTTTTTCTCTTCACCTTCCTCACCATCAGGTTCATCATCATCAGTTTCAGACCACCATCCTATACTATCTAGCTACACTCTCACTGACCACTACTTTGCAGCGACAGTCAAAAAAGACCTGCTTCTACGTATCTCCCAGGTCAGAAGGTGTGGCTGTCATGTGATATCCCTCCTCCCTCTATCCATGTGTAAGAAACGACCCCCTAGATTCATTGTCCCCTGGCCCCCAGTCCATGTTGCACTTCCTTCATCTATCTGGATTCATTCCACTCCCCTCCATCCAGTCCTTTTTGCCCTCCTTCCAACTCCTCACTACCCGCCCTTGACGTTGACAGGCACCCAGCCTACACAGTCAGATGGATCTTGAGCTCCCGTCGATGTGGCAGAGGATAGAAATATCTGGTTCATAGGGAGGGATATAGTCCAGAGGACTTCTTCTAGGTGTCCCGATCAGTTGTCTTGAGCAATAGCCTTACATTGGACTATATCTTATCAATCCGGTCTACACCTTCGCTACTGCCAGGTGTTGGTGGTTAAAGGGTAAGTCAAGTCAGGAGTCTGGGGTGTTTGTCTATTTGTCTTTCTTTGTCTTCCTGCTTTCCTTCACCTTTCTGCAGTGATCCACTAGTACACCTGTGTAAGCTGAGGTCCTGTCCATCTAGGAGAGCTGTGGCTGCAGCCTTCACAGCTGCAGCTCATTGAAGCTCATAACTGCCTCGATAAAAGGCTGTCTGACTTTTGTTGTCTGAACCTTCTTGGTAACCTCTTGCCCTCTGTATCTACAAGTATTTTCTAGTAAATATTGTTCTCCTGTGACTCACCTGCTTAACATTTCCCTTTGTTCTTTCCAAAGGTTGCCTTGCAGTAATCTCCTTGTGATCAGTTCTCCAGCTTTGTCGCAATCCTTTGGTCTCTAAATCACATCTGGCAGCCTTCAAGCTCCTGCACATCCCATGTTCCTGTTCCAAACTGCTTGTCTGCCCTCCGTGCTCAGTCCTTGCTCAGTGGATTCACCTCTCCCGTGTTTCCTGGAACCCATCAGGAAAGTCCAGCAGACATCCCGAGCTCCTAGCTCTGTCTCTTTTCCTCATTTAATTCACCGCCTGTTAAGTAAGCTTTATCTGAGTACATTTAACAGTCGGGTCATGTCAAGATACTCTTTCACCTCTAGACTTCTCTTCCTGCAGTCCTCTTCTCTTCATTTTGCTGTTCAGTGGTCCCAGTTCCAGGGATCATCATCATCATCTTCTTCATTAGCTTAATTTTTCAATAAATATTTCATTACTTTTAAAACCTGTCTCTCTAGAGGTGACTTCAGTTGGATAAGAAAGCTTGTAATTCCTACATAGCAACTTCAGGGTTTTTCTTAGTAGTTCCAAATTCAAATCTTAAACATTTGACGAACGCACATATGGAGTGAGCACTCTAATCGCATCTGAGTACTGGATGTAAAAAAATACTGTTAGTCAATAGTATTAATAATAGATGATACTATTTATATAGTCAGCATTGTTCTTTGTGCTACCACGTACATTTTAGTTTTAGACCGAGGCATCATTTAACAGATCACTGGGAGGTGGGGGAGGGAGGCACCATGAGGCATCTCTTTTTCTTTAGGAAATGTTACTTTTGCATTGCTTACATCTATTAATATCCTTTACAAATTTTAAATATGCCATTAATATATTACTATAACTGTGATGGTTTTTCATTAGCCTGATTTGTTGGTGCCCACATGGTGCCCTACACGATGTGTGCTATGTGCATGTGATGTGCGAGCGCCTGCACAGTCTATTAAGTTCCCCCCAAACATGCAGTTCCTTTTGCAATCATGTTATCCTGCACTGTTTAATGTGACAACGTGCTGGATTCGCTTAAAAAGAAATACAATGGCTGTATTTTTCTGAATTTATCAGATAATTTAAGAGCTTCTGTTTGGATCTGTGGTTATGAGCTGGGGTTTGGTGTGCATTTCTCCAAACTTCTCTCTAGGGCGTGGCAGGCAGCACAAGGAGAGCAAGTCCGGCAATCTGACGCCAGATGGTTCTCGCAACTAGCGTGGTACATGGCCGAAGTTACTTCTAGTGTTCAAGTAAGAACTATTTTCTAAGTAAGCTCAAAGCTCCTTCTTACCTACGATTCTCCTTTATAGTTCATTCCTGGATTCCTGGTGGATTTCCTCCGAGTTCTCCCAAGACAAAGGCTCTCAGCCTTGGTTCCCATTTAGTCAGCCTCTGCCCTGCTCCCTACCTGGTTCTCTCGTCAGACTCACCTTTCTACCAGTCGTTGGAGTTTCGCTCAACTGCCCACCCGCCGTCTCTGCTCCAATCAGCAGTCGTACTCTCTGGTTGGTTCACCTTCCTGGAACATATCCAACAGAATTGATCAGTTACCACTCACCACCCTCAGCCAAACTCAATCACGGATCTTAACCCATGTCCCTCCAAGCCTCTCATTCATCAACAAGTAAGGTCTTTTTCCCAATTCATATCCCATCATCAATACCCAAAAACGTACCCTCTCTCTCTCTTTCATGGTCAGCCATGTTTTCCCCAACTGGTGCCTTGTTCCTGGTTCGTCCAGAGATGTCCACTTTCTAAAATAAAATCATAATTAATTTTATACTTGCCTATCTCTGTGTTTTGGTGTTGTGCTGTTTCTTGATTTCACTAAGAACCATACATGTCAGCTTCATCTTTTTTCTTGTTAATTCATAGAAACCAAGGCTTTTTATTTTTTTTTCAAGAGACTGCAATACGCTTCCATAGTTTAATCATCTATATCCTCATTACTAACGGTGGTGCTCTTGAGACTTCATAGTGTCCGGCACCACCGGTCAGGCACTTGTTGGAGGGGGAGCAGCCCTATGTAGCTCATAAATCATTATCCACTGCATTCACATGGACACCTTATATTTACGCATCCACCCGTCCATTATCTAAATCCTGTGCAGGGTTGCTGGTGCCTATCTCCAGCAACACAGAGGCACACAACCATCCAGGTACACTCATACCTAAGGGAAATTTAGAAGGACCAATTAAACTACGTTTTTTGGGTGTGGGAGGAAGCCAGGGAACCCATGCATGTACAAGGAGAACATGCTAACTTTATGCACAAAAAAACAGCATTCAAGGATTTAAACCCAGGACCTGCTTGCTGCATGGAAACAGTGCTAACAACTGCAACACTCTGCAGCCCGTCCATCCATCCATCCATTTTCTGAACCGCTTGTTCCTCAAGGGGTCACGGGGGGGCTGGTGCCTATACAGCTGTCAACGGGCGAGAGGCGGGGTACACCCTGGACAGGTCGCCAGTCCATCACAGACTCTGCAGCCCAATATTTACTTTTTCAAAACACTTATTTAGTTCTATGTGTTTTTTTAACCTGTTACTTTTTCAGGAATAATTAATTGAAAATAATGTGGTACTGTTCAATGCTAAAAGTTAATGATATACTATCTAGTCAGTGGATAGTCTAAACAGTTGGTTTTTTTTTCTACTTGTGTTCTAGAGATAGACTCCCTGGAGGTCCCTCCTCTCACACCAACCAGTAAGGAGGTCCTGAGCCAGGCTGTTAATGCCAGTTTTTCTGGCTTTGCTCAGGAGATAATAAACCACCAATTTCCACAGGGTAAACTTCCTACAACATCCACTTTCTTCATATCTGGGTTATTCTATTTGTAATTTGATCTACATTATGAATGATGTATTTGATTCACCAACATGTCTAGATCCAAGCTTGTGGTCAGTATGGGAGGTGAACCACTGGCTGAACTGGTGCCAGACTGAGTTTGGTCTCCACTACCTGGGCTCAGGTTTGAGGGGTCTGCAGGGCAGCGAGCTGTGTGGGCTGGACAGAGAAACTTTCCTGGACATGATGTCTGACTGCACTGCGGGAGAGATCCTGTGGGAGCACCTGGAGACCATGAGGAGAGGTAAACACAGTTTTCATTTAAATGTTTGGACTCACCCATCTTTTTACGACCAGGGCTGAATGATCTTATAAATATAATTGGCTCTGATATATTGTTTCAGACTGCAATGATGAGATTTGTCATAATAAACACATATTTCTTTAATGGCCTTTTATTTTCCTTCTGCCATCATGATAAACCTCCCACTATCCATTATATATATACACCTTTATTAAAAAAAACATCTGAAAATGTTTACAAAATGTTGTCCCTCATTCCAAGAAGTGAAACTTTTATATTATAGTTTTAGTACACACAGATTGAAATATTTTAGGCACCTATTTCATTTTGATGAATATGGCTTACAGTTAATGAAAACCCAAAATTGACTGTCTCGGAAAATGTTAATATTGTGAAAAAATGAAATACTGAAAACTTGTGCCGTCATTCCCAAATCAGATGAATAGCTCAAAACACCTTAAAAGGTTTCCTGAGCTTCTAAATTGTCTCTTTTTCTGGGTCAGTAGGACACAATAATGGGGAAAACTCCTGACTGGAAAGAGGTCCAGAAGACGGCCACTGTCACAAGAAGGAGAAGCCACAGATAACTGATTAAGAAGCTGGTTGTTGTTGAGCGATGCATCCAAGCATAAACCCCTTGGAGAATCGAAGGAGTATTGTCAAGGGGAAGATGAGAAGAACCAGACCCCAGATGCAAATGCCCAGATGTCCGCTATCGAAGCAACCTGGGCTTCCCCTACACCTAGGCGATTAAGATGAGATAGGAGATTATGGATGGATTTCAATATTTTGAAGAAATTTCTGCAGTGGGACCAGAACAACTGATTAGATTTTAGGGTTGATCTGACATGAATGGGACCAGTGATGCTAACCTCCACTCCTCTCCTGTGTCAGAGAGCTCACAGACCTCGAGCACAGCAATTAATCGTGGACACATAAATATCTCATACCTCTCTGCTGAAGGAGCACAGCAACAGCAGTAACACAGCCATGTGTTGCATTAACAGACATTTTATTAGAAAAGTACAGAAAGTTAGAATTACAAGACAACATGGGGATGAGTGCCCCTAGTGGAGGTCTGTGCTCTCTGAGTACTTTTCTAGTTTTTTAGCTATTTTATTTGAATTGTCAAAGACAGCAAATTTTTCATGTTATGTAAGCCATAATCATTTAAATTAGAAGGAAACCAGTGCCTATAAAAATGATTCACCTATTTGGATGTCTTTTTAATATTTTAAAAATTAAATCACGATCAACAAAATAAAGAAAATGCACAAGAAAACCTATTATGTCACTATGAAAACTGATCTCTACAAAATAATGGCAATTAAATTAAAATATGTAATATGAAATAAGTAGTTGCATGGATATTCACCCCTTTTAAAATTAAAATAACTGACAAAGAATATAAAACTTTTTCAATAATATTGTGTTTTTAGCTGTTCTTGTGAACAGAGCAAATGATTGAAATTAGGACTGTTACTTTTATTTGGCATAATCTTCATTTTTTCTCACACCCCAATATTTCAGACATGTCCAAAAGAACATCCTAAACATCCTAAACATTATTTCTAAATTCATAAATTAATTGGGTTTTTGTTATTTTTGAACTCAAAGCTACTAAAGCCTGACTGAACTAGTTCAACTCTTCAGTGAATATAGTTCAGCTACTCTTTAAGAGACAGTTGAAAATTGGTTTTAATTGATACAACACATATTTTCATGGATTATTTCCAATTTAAAAAGGTTTGCATTGAACACCAAGTAAGATTTTAAAACATCTGTTTAAAGGTGCTGACATTGCTGTAAAAGTTTTGAGGACTGGAGTGCATTAATTAAACATTGTATTTTTTATACATAAATTCACCAGATAATGAACACAACTGCAGTTCTTCATTAACCAGCTGCAAAGTGCCGTTCTACTACCAGCTTCAGACTCACAGAGGTAACTTCACAAATATTCTGCCTTTTTCTTTTTTTGGCTGTGTGCAGCTCAGGAAATGGATCTGTAACATATGAATGTCAGTGAACCAGCATTACAGTTAATTGTTTCCCTTCCCCTCAGAAAACTTCTCAGACAACACCCGGGATCATTCTGATAAACAGAAATACCAGCTTCACTATCATCAAACTGAAAACACAAACCTTTACACGCTGGAGCCTGTGTCTGCACAGCATGAAGGTTACAGTCTGGTGAAAGCAGAAGAGCCCAGCAGGACCATCAGTGCTGCTCTTCTGAAACCAGAAATGACCATGAACAGAGGTAAAAAATTTAAATAAAAAAAGCCTGCCATTTATCATAATACATAGAACATTACTATTTTGTTTTTGTCATTAGAGCAAGGGTAGCTGAAAGATGCTTTGGTAACAGATGATAATCATTTGAAATTAGGGGGAACTTCTTTTGCCGTCACGTCTGAAAAAACTATATCTATAGCCTGATAAAATCTTTTTAAGAATAAAATGAGAATTTCATGGAATTGTAGATATTTATTTCTTCAACATGCAAAAAATTTTTTTTTTCCACACTGAAAAAGAAATGATTTATCTTGAACTTGTCTCCTTCCAACTTCTGGTACAAAAGTCTTTCCTATTCCCTTGTTTTTCTGTGACATTCAAAGTGATAAGATTTTATTGCACGCTGTGCAGTGGATTAAAAAAAAGTTAGAAAAATCAATTAGTGTTATTCTGATATTCCTTTATGCACACAATGTCCCTGTTATTCAGGAATGGCTGTCAAGAAAGAACTACATTTCTCAGACACCTCAGATTTCAAGAGGACAAAGTTAGAAACTTTAGAAAAACAGAAAAAAAAGAAGAAACTAGAATTAAATAAGGAGCAGTTGTGCTTTAGTGGTTTAGATAAACTCACCAATCACCACCATTACATGCTTCCACATTTGTAATGAATTTAGAATGTAATTTAATTTATTTCAAACTATATTTCCTTTGCATTTATCCATACAGATAACGGTCAACAAGTCCACCAAAAGCTTAATGAAAATAGTGGTTTAAACATCCATGTTGGTCACTGGTTAAATAAACATTTGGAAAGTCTTGACCTTTTCAACTACACTTAAAATTAGGTCCTTATGATTGTCTGTAGGAGTAAAATTTGAAATACACAACTAACAAATATAACACACAAATGTATCTATAAAAGAGCTTAAACTATGTAAATGTCCATATTTGTATAAACACATTTGATTTAATTTATACGACCTTGTAACCATTTTGCATTTTCAGACCACTCCGATTAAATATTCAAAAACATGACCTTTTCCCTCAAGTAATTATCTGTTTACATTATAACTACTGTAATCATGATTATCCCCAATAACAAACCCTGGATATCCAGTGACCTGATGGAACCATTAAACAAGAAAAAATATCCCTCAGGGAATTATTGTGGACTATACAAACGTAACATAAAGTCAAGATCAGAGACAGCAAGAAGGGAAACAAACAGGAACTTTGGGCAGCTCTGGACAATCAGCAGTAAAGGACTAAGAAAGGCAGCAAACTGTGAGAGGACTGTACTCTTACCATTCCTTTTCACTCTATACACCTCAGACTTCCGATAAGTCAGAGATCATTCATCTGCAGAAATACTCCGATGACTCTGCAATTGTCGGGTGTATCAGAGATGGAGAAGAAGCTGAATACAGAGAGCTGGTGAGATGCTTTGTGGCATGGTGTGGAAACAATCATCTTACCTTGAATTTGAACTAAACAAAGGAGATGGTTGTAGATTTCAGAAGAAACAGGGAGAAGCAAAGACTGTGTCCATCATGAAATAAGAAGTGGAATTGGTTGAGGAGCACAGATACCTTGGAGTTTACCTGGACAACAGACTGGACTGGAGAATCAACAGTGAAGCCGTCTACAAAAAGGGAAACAGCAGACTGTACTTTTTGAGGTCCTTCAACATTTCCAGCAAGATCCTGCAAATCTTCTACAAGTCTGTTGTGGAGAGTGTCATCTCTTCATCCATCATCTGTTGGGGTAACAGCATCAGAGCCAGGGACTTAAAACGGCTCAAATACCTCATGCAGAAGGCTGGTTCTGTTCTGGGGACGACTGTGGAACAACTGGAGATAATGGTGCAAAGGAGGAGTCTTCGTTGAAATCAAGAAAATTATGGACAACCCTGAGCATCCTCTTCATGAGACTATCCTACAACAACAGAGTATCTTCAGTCGGAGGCTTCTTCAGTTTCACTGCAACATAGACCGCTACATGAAGTCAGTCCTGCCCATAGCGATCCTAGTCTACAAAATTTAATTAGCATGAGCTACAACAGGACCTAATTTCGTTTTGGAATAAATAAAGTATTTTTCAATTAAACTGAATTAATAGTAGATATTTGCTTAAAAAAGACCACTCTATTACATTAATATAAAAAAATGCAAACCTTGCACTTTTTGTGCACTGCACTGGAAGAAAACACTTTTCTCGGTGAAAAGTGGTAATGTCAACATCATGAACAAATCATTCATTAACTTAGATTTGAACAAATAAAGAGCAATTCTGGTAGTAAACCTGTCAGGTCGTGGAAATGACCCTGAACATGCAGCCAGAATTATAGTGAAATGCTTTCCAGCAAATGTATGTGTTAGAATGGTCCAGTTAAGGTTCAGACATTAGTCCAATGGATTTGTTGCAAGACTTGCAAACTGAGAAAAAGGAGCAAAGCCTTGTCGTCCTGCCTCAGTAGAAATGCTAAGGGCTCTGATTGAATTTTCTCAGACAGGTAACTGAAAAGTCAAATATTAACAATACTATAAATCATACATAAAATAAACTAACTTGTATTTGTAAATATATATTTCTCTGATGAACCAAAAAACTTGATAAAACATTAAACTCCAACCGTTTCCTCTTGCAGAAGCCAATGCAGAGGTGAGCAGCAGACACTCTCCGCCTGTCCACTTTCTAGCATGGACTAACCCATCAACTGATTCAGAGCCTCTATTGGAGGAGAGTGTATGTGATGATGCATTCATGTTACAACAGAAACACAAGAGCTTCAAAGACTATGTAGGCAGCAAAACAAATGTGGGCAAAGCCGTGATACCAGCAGCCATTTTACCTGGTTACACAGGTTGGTACACTATCTGTAACAGAGTAACTTTCTGCACTCCGATAAATCCTAGATTCATGAGCAAAGCATCCTTTTGCTGGACCTTTTTCTGACAGGTAGTGGACCCATCCAGCTGTGGCAGTTTCTTCTGGAGCTTCTGACAGACCGCAGCTGTCAGTCATGCATCAGCTGGACTGGAGATGGGTGGGAATTCAAGCTAACAGATCCTGATGAGGTAATTAGCAGCTTATCTTCATCTTCCTATTGGTTCAACTAAACTATCTATATTGATATATTAATGGCAAAGTGACTAATGCAAGCTCAACTAAAACAATGACCCCCATCAGAGGGACTGAACACATAAACAGATGAAATAAAAATTTTTTTATGGGGATTTAATATGTTTTTTATGAGCACTTTATAATCTCTTTCACAAAACATTTTTGTTATAAACTTATGATGAGCTGCTCTCCAAGGTGGGCTCTGGTCATTCAGGAATGACAATTGATGCTGGCAGTTTGGCAAAAGAGGAGGTGTGGTTTGTTTCTTTTTAAAGCCACCTTGGAGGATGAGATTAGTGATCCTGTTGCTGGCTGAGCAAGTGTTCTAACCTCTTAACTCCTTACTCATCTTGTTGTAAATTATTTTTGAGTTTTGGTTATACTATCTCTAAGCTAGCTGAAATTATTGCGACTTTTCATTGTCAGTTAAGGACGTTAGGTTGATGTCAGTGCATCACTGTTCACAACCTTGACTTCGCTTGGTAATTCAGGGCATAACAGAGGCTGGCAAAAAATGCATTTAAGAAAACCATCAGATTAATCAAACATTAACATAAATAATAGTGGTTTGCAGGTAGACAGCAACATTTTCCGATCTAGAGCTCACGATCTGTTTCGTACTCACTACCTTCTGTCATTTTCAGCCTTTTACAGTAAAAATGAGTTTGTCTTTTTCAGCTTCGAAAATGATTTAAAGACTTACTCAGGAACTTGGAAGATATTTGCTCTCTTTCACCTTCTCGAGGCTTGTGGTGTAAAACCAAATCTCTGTCATAAAACCAAATCTCTGTAAAGCACATCTGAAGAGGCCAGTTTACAAGCTCACTAGCCAAAACAACAAAACACAAACTAACGGCATGTAATTTGGTAAACCATCAGTACCAAGCGGCAATGTTGAGCAATAACGTACAGAATAAAGTCTCAGGTTTGTTTATATCCGTTTGATAATGTGTGACCTAATGCCATAAAATGAAACTCAGTCTGTACTTCCAGGAGAGAAAAGTTGTATAGTGCGCTTTTCAGCAGCGGGATGCTCCCAAGCAGTGTCAGCTCAGAACATGAACCTAATAAATGTCTTTAGATCTAACATCAAGGACAAACTATTACTTATTAAAAAAACATGTAGCTGAAATAGAAGTGATTATGAAAAGATACAGTTTGTACAACCAGAAGAGAATCCCTAGAGAAACAAAATATGAAATTAACAGGGAGCACATATTTTTAGCAATGACTTTGTGCATCATATACAAAAAATAAGAATCAGTTCTTAAAATTTTATGTGCAGGGCAACCAAAAGTTTAGCCTTTTCAAGCAAAGTTTCTATTTTCAGGCAGAATTCCATTTGATTTTCCAGACTTGTTGGGAATTCTAACTTTTCATGTGGTCCATATGGAATAAACTTGTAGCCATTTACTAAAGTGAAAACTAGAAGCCGCAGATCAGCTGGAGCTAACAGTGACTTGTTTTCCTCCTAAATGATAACTTTGTTTAGACCAGTAGTACCCAAATGTGGGGGCATGTCCCCTAAGGGGGCACAGAATTGTTGCAGGTAGGAGACATTATGAATGGATAGAAATGAAATGCTAATACAACAGATGCAAAGCATAAGAGAAAACATTGCAAAGTAATTTTCTAAACTAACTTCCTTTCAAGCCAAAGACTAGAAAATATGACGAAACATATCTGGCTTTTGGGCTTATTAGCAAACTCCAAACACCTGGAAATGCTGAACTGAACTCATAAAAACTTTTGTCCATAGTGGCAGTGTGAAAAACCGCACACAACTGTGGAGGATTATAGATACTATATGATTCATAACAGAGGCCAAAAAGTATGGGCCTAATTTATTAATATTCTAAACAAAGAGTACAATATAGCATGCAATGCAAAAAACAAATTGTGCCAGTGGATTTTCCTTCATTAATGGGTGACCTACTAAGAGGAGCAAAGAGCAGTACGAGGAATGTTTATTCTCTGTTGTGTGTGCCAGTGTTGTGTATTCAGTTACTACTCCACAGCGCTAGGTGATGCTGTAGACCACTGGTGCTGTTCGTCCTGTACTGTGCTGCCGTGCTGTGTGATATTCTGAGCTCATCCCGAGTTCACCATAGCCAGCATGCCTGCCCATTGCAGAATATTTTTTTATTGTTTTGTTATACTTTTCTATTTTTCTTGGGTGTATCTAAAAGCTTCTGTTACTTGACACTTTGCTGCTCATCTGTACTCAGCCCGCTTTTTGTAGCTTCTAAGTGTGTGTGTGAGTGAGTATGGCTGATGGGTTGGGTTGGGAGGGGGTTGTATTTGCATTGATGATTTTATTTTTGAAGGGGGGGGGGGTTGTGGGGTTATTTGAAATCTGTAAAGCACTTTGAGTAACTTTCTTTGTTTGAAAAGCGCTTTATAAATAAAGTTTGATTTGATTTGATTTGCTGTTACAACCGGGCCTGGATATAGGCAGTGCCCCCCTAAATAGCATAGTAGCTGCTGGTTGGTAGATGCACACAGAGGGTGTGGCCAGTCGCTGCACTTGCTTGTTCCTTCTCTGCTTCTCACTTTTACTCTGTCACAGCAGAGTAGGCAGACACACTGCCGTTAGTTGAGATCAGCCACTGTTTTGACTTTATTTCACTTTCTGTAACCAGAATTATTTGGTTACTCTTTCATTCTCTCCCTGTCTCCCTGTCACCGACTTTTGTAATTGGAAACGAACCAAGTCGGCTATGCACAGATTTCTGGTTGCTAAAGCTAAACCTAGCACTGGCAGTGCTATGGCATTAGCAGCAACAGAGACCGAATCATTAACCGGCTCGTCGCGTAATGGGGGGAACAATGATAGGGATTTTGTTTTCACAAAACAAGTATTTAATAATTGGAAAATGGCATTAGAAAAGGACAAGGGACTAACAGAGCATGCATAAAGTCAATGCCACATTAAAAAAGGCAAAAATCTGGTCTGAAATGTCCCAAAGAGAGGCCAGAGGGGAAACCATTGGTATTTTAATTAGTACCACACAAATTGAAAAAAACCCCAGATATTATATAAAAGCAATTGGAGAAGTTGTTCAGTTCCTAGCAGTAAATGAACTTCTACTTTGTGGCACTGTGGAAAGCTTTAATGACGATTTCTCTGCAGGACTATTCTTAAAAATGGTTGAGTACACACTGGCAAAGGACCCCAAATTTAATAAAAATAAACAAACACATTCAACAAAATGCAAAATACACCTCTCACAAAGTACAAAATGAAATTGTTGAAACACTGGCCAAAATGGTATTAAATAAGATCGAAGATAATTATGACAAAGCACATTATGCTTGGTTTTGCATTACAAGTGATGGAACGAGGGACAGATACAATGTGGAGAATGTGTTAGTAATGATTAGATTTGTCTGTAAAGGCATTCCAGAGGAACATCTGATTGGTCTGTCTGACCTTAGTCAGTTAAATGCTGAATTTATTACCACCCAAATTCTTGAGCATCTTTCTGACTCAGGCTATAGTACATCTGAAATGATCAGTCAGGGCTATGATGGAGCTTCTGTCAAGAGTGGGCTCAGGGGTGGGGTTCAGGCCTTCTTACAGAAGGCCTGAAGGTTATACCTGGATATAAGGTTATACCTTATATCCACTGCTATAACCACCAGCTGCACTTGGAGGTGGTCCATGCAATGCAAGCAGAGCCATATGCAAAAACCTTTTTTGATCTGTCAATTGAATTCAATTCAGTTTATTTATATAACGCCATTTCACAACAGATGTCATCTCAAGGCAATTTACAAGAAGAGGATCAGGATCATCGCACTCATTTATGTGTCACAGAACTATGATGTCCCCTAAATTAAACGACTGTTGGAGATCAGGTGGACAAGCCAACATGAGGTGACCAAATGTGGAGAATCAGAATGCTATTATAAGTATCCTGTCAGAGGTTACAGAGGACAGAGCTGCTGCTGTTGATATCTGTACAGAGACATCAGGGCTACTGATGATTTTAAGGAGGAATCATTTCTTTGAAATTGGAAAATTCCTCCTAAATGTTATGGGTTCCTTGAAGTCTGCAAATGCTAATCTGCAGGCTCATTCTGTTGACCTGTGCTGCACTTCAGAAGTAGTCAGTGCATCTCTGCAGGCTTTGAAGCAGGTGAGAGATGAGGAAAGTGAGACATTAACCAGCATGCCTGCTCCAGCTGCTAAAAGAAAAGAGAACAATGAGCTCACTGCTCACAGGTAGTGTTCTTATGTCCACTGTTGGCCATGCAGAAGACTCCATGACTCCTAGCCAGGCTTTGAAGAGAGCGCTTCTCAACATTTCTTAACAAAGCCACTGTAGAGATGGAGACAAGGTTCTCCAAAAGCAATCTTGATCTCATGAAAGCAGTTAATTTGCCTTCAACCTCAATCTCCTTCTTTTCTGGATGTTGCAATGTTAAGTCCTCTGCAGAAAATTGCAGGAAGTGACAATAAAAAACTTTCCAATGAGATTCTTGTTGCAAAAATAATGTTGTAAAAAGAATTCAAAAGAGTAATGATGATGGCATTGTAGAGTTTGTAAACCTCTCCACCGTTTGCAAATATCTGCACGGGTATAAGAATGCCTTTCTTCAGCTCCATCCCATGTATCTGACCTCCCTTATGATTGGAATATCATCTGCATCATGCGAGAGCTCTTTCTCCACTTTGTCTTACCCCCTTCCGCCGCACTATGCTACATGAGAGAAAATATTTTTTTGTTATTCATGCAAAAGTGATTCATATAAACTATAAAGAAATAAAAACGACAAATACACAATAAAGAAAAACGACAAATACACAATAAAGAAAAACGACAAATACACAAAAAAATAAAAACGACAAATACACAACAAAATAAAAACGACAAATACACAATAGATAGACAGACAGAGAAAACAGACCCGCCCTCCTGATATTCTACCTGCACCCCTTAGTGGGACTAGCTAAATCTGGCCCTGGTTACGACTGAATATCCTATTTGTGGAACAACAAAGGATTGTTCTGTTCTATTCTAAGATTGAGAGTCAGATGTACTTGAGAGGAGCATGCAGTGGAGGTATAATACATCTATCAATAAACTAAATTAATGACCAACCGTTAGATTAGATTTTTTGGGAATGTTCTTTTTCATTTATCATTAATAAACGTACAGTATATCAAATTTTGGTTGCATAAAGTTTAAACATGCTTTTCAAAGGTGGTAAATATAGGTACAAAAAGCCACAAGTGACAGTTACATCTAAAACAAATCAGTGCACATGCAACACCTATTTATTTGTATGTTCAACTCCTAATATTTTGCGGCTTCTGACAAAAATGCCCGTATTGAATATTTTTCAAGGAAAAAAGTGTTAAATAGATTGCACACACGTCTTTTAAAAGGCGCAGTACTCCCTGCCCTACTAAGTAAACCACCTGCTACATCGTTCTCTGTCCACTGTGAAGTCTGTGCATGTTTTAACAAGCGGAAACTTTTGATAGCTCAGCCACTATACAATGGTGTCTCTAGCATGATAAGTTAGGTGGGAGACAGATATTCAACACCTAATTGCAGCAATAAATTCATCTGTGATGCATACAATATTACTTTGATCAGTAATACTCATTGCCATTTTTATGTGATTACTGTAATTTCCAGGCTATAAGGCCTGGTTTTAAGCCGCACCAGCCTATTTTTGGGAAAAAACACAAATGTGTACAAATGCAAACCGCAGCCTATTATAAGCAGCAGGTCTTTAAACGTTTAATTACCATATGTAAGGGTTCATGCAGAGGGGAGTGTCGGGAAAGTGATTGGTGTTTGGGGAAGCTTCCATTTTATTACCGTTTCAATGCTTTATACTTTCATTACCTCTGAAAGTGTTTTTCCTCTTATTGCATTGAGAAGTCTCACCGTTGATTCAGTGCTTCTAACGGTACATGAAGCCTCTCTATTTCCTTCTTTAAAAGCCAGAACCACAGCTTTTAACTTAGAGGCGGTATCATATTTATGTCTTTGTTTGTTTTCCATAATGAGGGTTTGTTCATAAAACTAGTTTTTTTGCAAACTGTCCTGCTCTTATAATGTCTGCCTGTTCCATGTTTGCTTCGTGCAAACTTCATCTTCTCTCTCTGTATCTTCCGGTCTCTTAAAGGCACAGTATCTCTTAAGGTGAAGGACGTAGCTTGTTCTGTCCATTTAGCGAGGAGTTCCTCTAGTGGCCGTTAGCTGCAAAAATCCCTAAATAAACTGCACATTTTTAATCCGCAGGTTTCAAAGCATGGGGAAAAAGAAGCAGCAAATAGTCCAGAAAATATGGTAATTTATATTGATTCTATGTTAAAAGAACTACGCAGATTTTCTCAAACTTTTCAATAACTGTAATTTTTTTTAGATATATCCCGTTTAAACCTATAATAATTTTTTTAGTCCTTGAATTATGTAAAAATCCAATGGCTGGTGACATCCCAAATGTTTAATCTGTAATTTTCATTCAAGAGGGTAATATGGTAAATTCAGACTTCATCATTACTTTTTTTAAGTGTCTTTGTAGTAAGCAAGGATATAAGATGTATACGTTAGCGTAGTTTGATAGCATAGCCGTTTTCAATGTAAAGCATGTAGTGCCCAAAAGTTGCATTTACTACTGATTACATCGACTATAGAGCACTGTTCTGGTGAAATAATCTCTGACTGTTGTTAAGCTGACCAATCACAGACATATGCTCTTCGTTGACGGAGACGGATAATTATAAAATTGGTCTCTACTCAGTCCATCGTTGCGTAGGCGACGGAGAAACCTCTCCTATTAACTCCCGTTATATGGATATACGCTGGTCGTGGATGGATATAAACTTCTTCCAAAGGACTTTAGGTGGCTCCAAAAATTTCTAGGTGGATAATTGAACATAATTCAAAAAATAAGGTCCAAGTTGAAAAACACAGTACTTTCCCTTTCAGGTGATCAAAACAGGGTCAAAAACAGTTACAGCGGTTTAAAAATGGTAAAACAACAGTGATCTAATTGCATCTACTTTGTAGACACATGAAGAACACCAAATTTGTATTTATTTTGTTCAATTGTGGCTGTTCCCCAGTATTCAGATGAGTATTTGTTTTCCAGGTAGCTCTGCTTTGGGGAAAGAGGAAAAACAAACCCAAGATGAACTATGAGAAACTCAGCCGGGGCCTACGCTACTACTACGACAAGAACATCATCCGCAAGACAGCCGGCAAACGTTACGTCTACCGATTTGTGTGCAACCTGCAGGGCCTGCTGGGATATGAGCCTGGGGAGCTTCATTCTATGTTGGACATCAGCTCAGAAAGAGAATAAACAGAAATGGCTTGTCTTTGATTAAGTTGAAATGTAATCAGAAATATAGGCTGCCAAAACTAAGGTGTTGAAAAAGTTAAACCAGTGGTGCTTTCCTCCACTCCTCTCCTTTTGGATGTGCTTTTCCAATTTTAGTGTTGTAGACGCAAGAAAACATGGCAAAGCATGAATTTACAAGCAGTTATTCACTCCTGAAGTGTAATGGCAAGTTCTTTTTTCTGGAATCAGGAGTCAGGACACAATTAATAAAGTGGAAAGATTTATTTATAAGGCACGTTTCCACTATCAGAACTTCTGGGTAATTTTACGAGACCTTCCTGATACGCGTATGTCTCCATTTTCTTCATCAGGTTGAGCCGACTGGGCCATTTTCGGGGCCATTTCAGGAATCAGAGTACCTGAATGGGGTACTCATAATGCCCTTAATGAGTCACTCAGCGGGAGCAGTGGTCAAGTCACAATAGGAACTGAGCAGATGTCACAAAGAAAATCGATTTGTAAATATAAGAAGAACTTCTGGCGAATCGTTTACAACAACAAGCCCTCTTTTTACCATGTCGATCTCTTGTTATATCTGCTGCCCTGGGCGCCTTTTTGCTCTCATCAGTAACGCTCACTGCTAAAACAGTCCTGATATATGGATGTCTTTAGCTGATTCCTTAAAGCAGTGATTCCCAACCAGGGGTAATTTTACTCCTAGTGGTACATGAGCACATTACAGGAGATATATGGAAACATCTGATATTTCATTTTAGACAAAGTAAAACCAATGGTTATTTTTACATTTCTGTTTAAAGGGGACTTATTCAAAAGAGCTTCTGTTTTTGTTTTAAGAAAGGGAGGTTTATTTAAATTTTTAAAATATTTAGTATTTATTTCCTATGGAGCCCAGCTGGGGTCAGGTGCAGAAATCATTTTTATGGGGTAAGAATTTGTACCCTCGGTTTACTAAACCGTGCGCACAGATTACTCATCCGTTCTCTCGGTTTACTAAACCAAGTGACCGTGTGGGAGGTCTTGTCTGCTTGATGATGCACCCTGGTTATTTCTGAAAAGCAAAATTCTGCTTTGGCAGACTTGTTACAATGCAGGATTGGTTTACAGTGATTCGACTCCCGCTCAGGCCATCACTTTGCCACACATCCATTTTTGGGGGTCCTGCAGGAAAGTAGGCTATAAACATAAGTGTTGTTTTTGAGGACATTTCCCCGGCATTATGTATAAATCATAATTTTGTCCCCACCACTTAAAAATCTGATCTGGGATTTTTTAACAGTGCAGGTCTAACATCAACTTATGCTCCCAGTGCTATTTTCATAAAATCAGTATCCAAACTGATATTTCACTATCTGAAACAGTTTCTTTATGTGTGAATGTTCTAGCATTCTTTGCTGAGATTCAGGTTACGTCCAATAAAGACTTTCATTCAAAGTGGGGACTATATCAACAAGTAACTGGTTAACTCCTATCACTTTAATGCAAGGTGTTTATGCTGCACCACCTGCTCCATGCAGCTATGCATGCCTGTATTCCAGGGGGCAAGGTGGGCATACACTTTATGATTTATGGCACATTTCTAGGCCATTTTTCAGCCACGCAACACAATTTGCGACTAGTTTGTCTTCAAATATTGCATTTGTTGTGCCAGACTCAGTAGATGGCTACAAAACTGTTGTTTATAAATATGATACCTAGAACTTTGTGAAGACAAAGAACATTATGTGGTGTCAGAACAGCGGATACTTTCTTCTGTCGACCTATCTGAAAAATGGAGTCATACGGCGTTCCTATCCCGAGGATGGACTGGGATTGCGTGAACCTTCCTGAAGCATGGAGAAAATTCCGGCAACACGCGGAGCTGATGTTTAATGGACCCTTACGCGAGAAGGCCGAAGCAGATAAGTGCAGCTTTCTATTGTTGTGGGTTGGAGAAAAGGGACGTGATGTTTAGGGAAACATGCCCAACTAAAGGAAAACGATGCATGAAATGTAATAAGTTTAATCACTTTGCGAAGGCCTGCAGATCGACAACTTACACCCAAATAAGATGCTTCACTCTGTGGGAGAAAGTGAAATTTTTCATGAAAATAAGACAAATGATGAAGAGACAGGACTGTTTATTGACAGCATAACAATTGAAAGTGAGGGGAAAAGCAATGAACAAGCGTACGCGGATTTGGAGCTTGGTCAAGTCAAGCGGATTTGTGAATTGATCTTTCGGCGGCATGGCCTTTTCATTTTCGTGAATGTTACGTGAAAGTCTAGTAAGTGGCTCAACACAAGTTTTGGTTGTATGTTCGGCATAAATGTTATTTGGAAATAAGAAATTATCCCTTAAGAGTTTTGCTGATCAATGTTTACCTGATATATAACATTTATCTCATTTTTCAGAAAAAAGAGGATGTAATATTTAATATAGTATTCCGGCCAGAAGGTGTCACTGTTCACATATTCGCTCATCTGTCTCCAAGGTCTCGCAGGATAATGTGGGATTGGGTGTATGTATCAAGATGGCTATAATAAAGATACAAGACAGTTCATCGGCTTCCTGGTGTTTTATTTTTGAATAGAACTTTGTGAAGACAAAGAACATTATGTGGTGTCAGAACAGCGGATACTTTCTTCTGTCGACCTATCTGAAAAATTGAGTCATACGGCGTTCCTATCCCGAGGATGTACTGGGATTGCGTGAACCTTCCTGAAGCATGGAGGAAATTCCGGCAACACGCGGAGCTGATGTTTTCATGAAAATCAGACAAATGATGAAGAGACAGGACTGTTTATTGACAGCATAACAATTGAAAATGAGGGGAAAGGCAATGAACAAGCGTACGCGGATTTGGAGCTTGGTCAAGTCAAGCGGATTTGTGAATTGATCTTTCGGCGGCATGGCATTTTCATTTTCGTGAATGTTACGTGAAAGTCTAGGAAGTAGCTCAACACAAGTTTTGGTTGTATGTTCGGCATAAATGTTATTTGGAAATAAGAAATTATCACTTAAGAGTTTTGCTGATCAATGTTTACCTGTTATATAACATTTATCTCATTTTTCAGAAAAAAGAGGATGTAATATTTAATATAGTATTCTGGCCAGAAGGTGTCACTGTTCACATATTCGCTCATCTGTCTCCAAGGTCTCGCAGGATAATGTGGGATTGGGTGTATGTATCAAGATGGCTGTAATAAAGATACAAGACAGTTCATCGGCCTCCTGGTGATTTATTTTTGAATAGAACTTTGTGAAGACAAAGAACATTACCCCCCCTCTCTGCTTATAATGTCCCCCCTCTGGTCATTCATTTCTTATCTATGGGGGGATGTTTTTTTGTTGTTATTGTTGCTCCTCCTGCTCAACCAGCAGACTAATATTTCCCTTCACATGAATTCTGCAACCCCTGTAATTCTATAGATGGTACCAAGGGGCAAACTCCGCCCACAGAACTTGAAGCCAACCAGGAAGTGGTAAAAATTGCAGTTTCTCGCTTATCCACTGGGGGCTGGCTCCAAAAAAGAGCAAATTCCGATTGACTCCCATGTTTAAAAGGCCAACTTTATGGCTAAAATAAACATATTTAAAGCCCCGTTCAAAAACAATTTTTCGGTTAGATAGTTCATAGTAGTTAGATGACAACTCTGATGGGGGTGATTTTTTTCTAACTTCTCCATTTAGATGTAATTTAATCTTGAAATTATGAATAATTATGCGCCTGTCCTTTTGACTGACAGGTCCGTTAGACTAACTCTGGTGGCTAATGGTGGCTAACGGTAGCTGACAGCTTGCACCATACTCTGCCTTTCGCTCCATCTTGCTCCGGGAAGTTTCGTGTTTCTGAACTCCACTACCAGTTGATTCTGCAGTTTTTATGCGGTTTTGGATGTTAATCGTTCACTTATTGGACAAAGATGGCTTGCTGTGCTATTGATTACAGTAACGGACTGTCCAAGAAGTCTCTGCTTCAGCTGAGACTTTATACGGGCTGAAGCTTCGCCAACAGTGGGGGAGAGAATTTCTGTCAGGTCACCAGGAATAATGGGGTTCCGATCAGCGCAGTTATCTCCTTCAACATGCGGGTTGGAGCAGGAAACAGGTTGGGTATTGGCAGAGCAGTCAGCAGGACAGAGAAGCTGCGGCGAGCCGTGATGTCAGAGAGCGGGAATCGGCTAGATCAGGCTGAAAGACTATAGAGTCGGATTCTCGACAGACTGCTGGTTAGATCAGTAGTGGCGTGAGGAGTACAGCTGGAGCCATGAACTAATGGATGTCTGCGAGATGTGAGGGGAGTTAAAAGTCTTTTAACTTTGAGAAGATCGGTGTTGTCATGATGAATTTGTGACTGCTTTTTGCTGGATGTGTTGTTAAGCTAAGCCCGCTTATGTCCTGGCCCTCTACCGTGCTTCTTAGATGGTAACAGAGACACAACCGTTTTAGGCCGTACTGACCCGACTCATTCGGGTCTTGTTATGTCGAAATGGGTTGTTGTGGAAAATTTAATATTAAGAATGATTTGCCGTGTTTATTCTTGAATACTGATAGTTTCTGTGTGCCTTTTTATGTTATGGTTACCAATCTGATTATATGACCCCGTGGATTCTTGGCCAGGTCAATTGTTTCTGTTGCTACATCCTGGGTTGGCATACTAACCGTCTTATATCTAAGGGGCATTTTGACATTACAAAGATTATGCTTTCCCTATACAGCCAACGACGCCCGCAAGTCTAATGTTCTCATTGTGAAGAAATGTTTCTGATATGCTGTTGATAGTTTTCAGGATTACTGAATCTATATAAGACTGTTTAGGATGTTGGAAGGTATACATCTATTTCTGTGTAACACTTTCCTTGTCTGATCAGCAAGTCTGTTTTTAAAACCTCCTAAAACTTTCTGAAGGAATCTTCTCTCATCCCTTTATTTAAGAAGTTCTGTGACAGTTTGCCCCCTTGAGATGTTTCTGGGTCTAAAGCGACCCTAGTGGAAAAAAGAGAGAGAGTCTCTCAACCACAGTCTTCTGGCTGAAACCGGAAGCAGCCTATGTTAGCTTCAGTTAGCTCGTTAGCTCCATACTAGCTTCTGGCTAGCTTGTAGCTATGACGGCTCGGTGGGTCAACCCTCCTCCCCCAGCCTCACAGCACCACTCTCAGCTGCACCTCTTTGCCCATTTTCGGATTTTCTGAGAATGACGAGGCGAGTGATACAGACAAGACGATGGAGGTTGGAATCACCCAGTTGACTTCATTTTCTGCTCTTTAGAAGCCTATGGGTGATGTTACTCAAGGGTTAATCCGTTGTATTCACAGTCTATGGATGGTACAAGCACCAAGACACCACAGGTTAACACCTTGAAACATTGATAGCTGCAGTTTACACTTTCCCAGTCTCCACAGCAGAGCGCAAGCAGGGATTCAGTGCAATCAACGCAATTTTGACAGATGAGAGGAATGCAGTGATAAAAACACTCAACAAGAAATCATTTTGAGGTAATTTTTATCCTCGAGTTTTATTAAACTGTGCGAGCAGATTTCCGTAGCAGGCTGGACATTTTCAGAGCATTAAACGAAAAAAAGACGTCATTACTTTAACTTGTAAATAAGACAACTAAACTTTACCTAAACAGATTGTTTCAATTCAATGCACAACAAATGCAATATTTATTTTTATGCAGCTTTGAAGACAAACCGATCGCAAATAGAGATGAGTTACTCAGTTGACTGTTTATACTGTACCCACTTTTGAATGTGAGTCTTTATTGAATGTAACATCGATCTCTGCAAACCATGCTGCAGGATTTGTACATACATAGATAAACTGTTTAAGATACTAGAATACCAGTTAGTTTGGATAGTGATCATATAAAATTGCGCTGGTGGATGCACTGGTAAAAAAAAAAAAAGTCCACATAAGTTTTTTTAAGCGGTGGGGTCAAAACAGTAATTTATAATTAATGCCTGAGACAAGTCCTCAATGACTCATATGTCTATACTTTGCTGCAAGAACCCAAATCCGTGAGCACGGTTTAATAAACCGAGGGCAGTGATAATTACACCTGAAAATAATTTCTGCACATGACCCCGGCTGGACACCTCTGGTCCAAAGGTGGACTTTTTTCACCACAGAAAAATATACAGAGTTGTGGGTCTGAGAGGGCGGACAAGGTGCTGCTGATGCTGCCATGGGGAAAAATAATCTCACCCGCTTTGAGTGGATAAATCAAGCGAATTCTTATCTTTAACTTTACTCATAATATATTTGATCTTAATATTTTGTATTTCAACAATAATTTTGTTTTTCACTTCTTTAGTCAGTTTTGAAAAGGGGTACACATATTTGCAAGATGCCTTACAGCCAGCAAACACAAACCTGTCTTTATTTTTATAAATAAAAAGTAAATAAATATGTCCCACTTCTGGAGAATCAACACATTTGATTTAGGGGGTACTTGTGGGTACACAAGTTGAGAAAGGTTGGGAAACATTGTCTTAAAGGACCAATTGTGTATGGAACATGGAGACCAACAGATTACCCTGTCAGAAAAAGACCTACTTAAATTACCCTGAAGTTCTAAACGTGGAAACGTGCCTATAAAAGCACAGATTCACAAAGTATTACATGCTTGGCCTCAGCCTGGACCTTCCTTATACTTAATTCATAGCAGTATAATCATGCATACGGAGGTGGGTGGAATATTCAAAATTGTACTCAAGAGTAGCATTACTTAAAAATATGTTTACTCAAGTAAAGGTACATAATAGCTTTCCAAAAAATTACTTGAGTGAGAGCAAATAAGTATTTGGTAAATAAACTACTTGAGTTCTGAGTAACCTCTGATCTAAAACTATGTAATCAGGCACAAAAATTTACGTATTTTACAATTTACAACAATGTACAATAATTTGATCAGTAATGACTGTTCATGATCCTCCTCGTCCTCATCCAGCACCTCTTACACAGACTCTTCCTCCTCTTCCTCTATTATAGATGCATATGTGCCACCTGTGAACTCTAAGCTGGCTTTCATCCTTGGTCTGATCACATCACCAGATACATGAACTGAGAGTTGCTGTATGTAAAACATGGGTCTCAGGCACGCGGCCCGCGGGCCAACTGCGGCCCCCGGTACGATAATTTGCGGCCCCCATCTTAATATGAAAGATTAATATAAGTGCGGCCCGCAAGATTGATATGAATTACACTTGTTGTGTGCGGCGCTGAATGAACCAATCCCGGTGAGGTATAAGGCTGGAGGGCGGGACATCGGCCGGGCTGTCCAATACCTCGCTCACTCATTCATTCCACCAGTCAACAGGGTAGAGGAGAAGCCGGTGTCCGTCAGTTTAAGCAATGCGCGTGCGTTCGAGTGGCGCCCATCAGCTCTTTATCTCTCGAGTCGCCAACGCGCATGCGTCTGTAGAGTGAAGCCGATAACAGCTAAACCACGTCTGCCTCCACGAGGTAAGTTTCTGAGATTATTTCAAGTTTAAGTTTAATTTTAATTCTGGCGCGATTTGATGCGAGAAATATACCCTTCTGATGAAATCCCGACGGTTAGTTTTCTGTTTTGGACTCATAAAACACCCCGGTCTCTTACGTGAGGACGGCATCTCCCTGCTTCCGCTCAGCCAGTTTCGCGGGGCTGAGCGGAGCCGCGTGAAACGTGCGCGAGCGCCAGCTCTGAGTGTCTGGAGGGGAAGCTATTGAAGACTACTTTCTGTGGTCTGTGTGGTGACCGTGTGCATTCCTTTAAGTCTGACTCCAAGTGAAATCACATAGAGCCCCAAAGATGTCTCTTTCAAAGCCTGCAGTGAAAAGAAAGGTCGGTGATGAGCACAGATTATTTCAGGAAAAATGGGGAGTGCAATATTTCTTTGTTGAGCACAGGGGCAACCCGACATGTCTTATTTGCACTGAAAAAGTTGCGGTGTACAAGGAATACAATTTGAAACGTCATTATACAACTAAACATGCTGAGGAGTATGAAAAATACCAGGGAGATGAGAGAGCCAACCAGTTTGCCAGTCTTAAAACACGTCTACTGAGGCAACAGGATTTCTTTAAGAAAGCAAAGAAAGAGAGTTTTGCAGCAGTTGAAGCTAGCTACATCGTTAGTGAGATGATTGCAAAAGCAGGAAAGCCATTTACAGAAGGGGAATTTGTCAAAAAGTGCATGTTACAGGCTGCACATATTGTCTGCCCTGAAAAGAAAGGTCAGTTCAACAACATCAGCCTTTCTGCCAGCACTGTGGCAGAGCGCATTTCTGACCTGTCAAGTGACATTTATGATCAACTGTGTGAGAAAGCAAAATGTTTCAGTGCATATTCGGTGGCTCTTGATGAGACCACAGACATCACAGACACTGCCCAGCTAGCAATATATGTCCGCGGTGTTGATGATAACTTTGAACTGATGGAGGAGTTGCTCACAGTAATTCCAATGCATGGCCAGACAACTGCAAAAGAAATATTTCACCAGCTGTGTGATGCCATTGAGATTGCCGGTTTGCAATGGAAGAGCTTTGCTGGAATAACAACCGATGGAGCCCCATCAATGACAGGGAGGAAGAATGGACTGGTAGCACTTGTTAAAAAAAAACTGGAAGGAGGGTGTGGAGGAGGCCATAGCTCTGCACTGCATTATCCATCAGCAGGCCCTTTGCAGCAAATGCCTGAAGTTTGAAAATGTGATGTCTGTCGTTGTGAAATGCATCAACCAAATCAGATCCAGAGGCTTAAAGCACAGAATGTTCCGTGCTTTTTTAGAGGAATTGGAGTCGGACTATGAGGATGTGCTCTACTTCACTGAGGTACGTTGGCTCAGCAGGGGAAATGTTTTGAAGAGATTTTTTGAATTGAGAGCAGAAGTAAAAGACTTCATGGAGAAGGACGGGGTGGCTGTTCCTGTGCTAAGTGATCCCAAATGGCTCATGGACTTAGCTTTCTTTGTTGACATCACACAGGAGCTCAATGTACTAAACAAGAAGCTACAAGGCCAGGGGCAACTTGTCAGTGCTGCCTATGACAATGTCAGAGCATTCTGCACAAAACTCATGTTATGGAAAGCCCAGCTCTCTCAAACAAACCTTTGCCATTTCCCAGCATGCAAGGCACTTGTGGATGCAGGCACACCATTCAGTGGTGAGAAGTATGTTGAGGCCATTTTTAACCTACAGGAGGAATTTGATCACAGATTTGCAGACTTCAAGACGCACAGAGCCACATTTCAAATTTTTGCGGACCCTTTCTCTTTTGATGTGCAAGATGCCCCCCCTGTACTTCAAATGGAGCTCATTGACCTGCTGTGCAACTCTGCACTCAAAGCTAATTTCAGGGAGATGAGTGGAGCAGACAAGCTTGGGCAATTTTTGAGAGAGTTGCCCCCCAGCTTTCCTGAACTTTCCCGACTGTTCAAGCGGACCATGTGCCTTTTTGGGAGCACATACTTGTGTGAGAAGCTCTTCTCCACCTTGAACTTCAATAAGTCCAAATACAGGTCCAGACTTACTGATGAGCATCTTCAAGCTGTACTAAGGGTCTCCACTGCTTCCTCCCTCAAGGCAAATGTAGCTCGTCTATGTGAGAACAAGCGCTGCCAGATCTCTACCAGCAAGGTGTAGGCAAGAGAACGCATGTTCAAAACAGTTAATGTTCATGTTCAATGTTTCATTCCTGTCCAGAAAGTTAAAGTTAAAAAAAATGGTAAAACAGACATTTGAAACTGAATCAAAAATTATTAGTTTTTTTTTTGTCAGCTAGTCAGTCAGTGGATATGTGGTTTCTTCAGTCATCTGTATTTTTTATGTATTTTTTATTTATTTATTATTTTATTCATTTCTTTAATTCATTATTTTGTGTTAAAAATAAAGATATTTGATAAGAGTAATGTTTTATCAGCGCTTTTTTTGTGGAAATCCTGATGCGGCCCAGCCTCACCCAGAGTCTGCCCCCAGCGGCCCCCAAGTAAAATGAGTCTGAGACTCCTGATGTAAAAGATGAAAGCTGTGTTTTAGTTGTGTTCACAGTTTTCTGACAGTGTTTAGAGTTTTTCAATACAACTGTGAAATGTGTTTAATGACTGAGAATGCATTTAAGGTTTTAAAGAAAATCATTGATATGTTTTGTAAATTGTATCTAACTACCTGAACAGTGTTTAAGGTTTAGTCAAATAAGTGTTTAATTTGAAAAATTTGTAGTTTAGACCACCAGGAATTTGGTTTAGAGAATGGAGTTTAGTGTTTTAGCAATTCAGAAAAACTTTAATTTTCAGCATCTTCCATTGTTGGTTTTGCTATAGCTTAGCTTATGTTTTGATTAAAAACTCTGGAATGCCTCTGAACCCCATACCAAACCCACAGACCACTCAGGTCTTCCGATTCTATTTTAATAATCATCCATAGAATCCAAACATGTAAAAGCAGCTTTCAGTTTATATGCTTCACTTATCTGGAACAAATTAGTGACTCTAAACTTCTTGCTTCTAAATTCTGATAAAACAGAAGTTGTTGTCTTTGGACCAGAAGCTCTGAAAAAGAAACTACTTAGTCAACCCCTTCACCTAGACGGCATTAAATTAGCCTCCAGTAATAAAGCAAAAAACCTCGGTGTTATTTTTGACCAAGTTATGTCATTTAGATCTCACATTAAAGAAGTCTCTAGGATTTCCTTTTTTCACCTTAGGAATATTGCAAAAATTAGAACCATCCTGTCCAGGAGTGATGCTGAAAAACTAGTCCATGCCTTTGTTACTTCAAGGCTGGATTACTGTAACTGTCTATTATCAGGTAGTCCACAGAATACAATTAAAAGTCTTCAGTTAGTCCAAAATGCTGCTGCTAGGATTCTAATGAATAAAAGAAGAAGAGATCACATTTCCCCTGTTTTAGCTTCTCTTCACCGGCTCTCAGTAAAATCTAGAATAGAATTCAAGATCCTCCTTCTGACATATAAAGCTCTTAATAATCTAGCTCCATCATACATAAGAGACCTGATTGTTCCATATGTTCCTAACAGGGCCCTTCACTGTCAGACTGCAGGTTTACTGGTAGTTACTGGTAGAAAACTGGGTAACTTCATATCCAGCACCCGGTCCCTCAGCATCGGCGCCCCCCAGGGATGTGTTCTCTCCCCACTGCTTTTCTCCCTTTACACCACTGATTGCACGTCAAGAGACCCTTCTGTGAAACTCCTGAAGTTTGCAGATGACACCACCGTCATTGGACTCATCCGTGACGGCGACGAGTCTGCATACAGAAGGGAGGTGGAACAGCTGGTCCTCTGGTGCAGTCAGAACCACCTGGAGCTAAACCCGCTCAAAACTGTGGAGATGACAGTGGACTTCAGGAAGAGACCCCCATCAACATCTCCTCTTATAATCACCAACAGGCCAGTCCCCACAGTAGAGTCTTTCAGGTTCCTAGGATCCACCATCACACGGGACCTGAAGTGGACCTCCCACATTGACTCTATAAGGAAGAAGGCCCAGCAAAGGCTGTACTTTCTGCGTCAGCTCAGAAAGTTCAACCTGCCTCAGGAACTGCTGACCATATTCTACACAGCAATAGTCCAGTCTGTCCTGACCTCATCCATCTCTTTCTGGTTCGGATCCGCCACCAGGCAAGACAAGGACAGACTGCAGAGAACAGTCATGTCCTCAGAGAGGATCATAGGTACTGATCTTCCCTCCATTGAGGACCTTTTCCGGGCCAGGGTCAGGAAGCGGGCCAGAAAAACCACCACTGAACCCTCACACCCTGGCCACAACCTGTTTAGGCTCCTCCCCTCAGGCCGGCGTTACAGAGCGCTGTACGCCAAAACCACCCGACATAAGAACAGTTTCTTCCCCCAGGCTGTCGCTCTGATGAACTCTGAATAGTCACAGTGTGAGTCCACTCACATGAACAATAAACTAAAACTCTGCACTGCTGTATATACTTACTGTACAATAACCCTGGTTTGGTGTATATATTATCCTTTATTATTTATTTGTATTTATTTTTATTTCCGTTTTAATTTCACTTATTTAAGTTCTGTACGGGAGAGAAAAGTTGCCGGAGTCAAATTCCTTGTATGTGTCATACTGTACTTGGCCATTAAAGCTGATTCTGATTCTGATTCTGAGTTCCTAGGATTTCTAAAAGTAGAATGGGTGGAAGATCTTTCAGCTATCAGGCTCCCCTCCTATGGAACCGGCTCCCAGGGTTGGTTTGTGAAGCAGACAATTTGTATATCTTTAAAACTAGGCTTAAAACTTTCCTCTTTGACAAAGCTTACAGTTAGAGATATGTTAATAGGTAGTTAGAGACAGGTTAGACATCTAGCTAGGAAGAGACAGGTTAATGTTAGTAGTCAGGTAGAGTATCTAGGTAGAGATAGGTTAATGTAAGCCAGGTAGAGAGTGTTAGTAGCTAGGTCTTCTAGTAGCTAGGAGACAGGTTAATGTTAGTAGCTATGCTGCTTTAGGCTGTTGGAGGACATTATTAGAGTCTGTTCCTACTTTCTCTCCTATTTCTCCCAAACTGCATGATGTGCTGTCAGTTCAAGCGCTAACCTGTTTTCTCTTAGTCTCTTCCTACAGTAGGTGCTCCTGACCTGCCCTGCTTGATGATCCTGACTAAGATGACATTCCAATGGCGGAAACGTTCTCCACGTCCTGCTACCAACTTCTGCTTCTGCATCAGTTCTGTTGCTCTTTCTGTGTCTCTGTTCTGTATTCTCCAAACCCAGACGGTCTTGGTAGATGACCGCTTATGCTGAGCCTGGTTCTGCTGGAGGTTTCTTCCTGTTAAAAGTGAGTTTTTCCTCTCCACTGTCGCTTCATGCTTGCTCAGTGTGAGGGATTGCTGAGAAGTCACGACGCAATCTTCTGTGGTTCTCTAATTCCTTGATTAAACATTGTATTGTAATAACTTTTCTTGTAAAGTGCCTTGAGATGTTGGGAAACGGCGCTATATAAATAAACTGAATTGAAATTGAATTTTCCTGATGACTGTAAAGTTGCTGAAATACTGAGTTCCTTTAAGTCAAAATTAAAAATGGACCTATACTGCTTTTGAGTAAGTGATTATAATAGCTGGATTGTCATATGTTTTATTGTGTCATATGTTTTTGTTTCCAATGTTGCATTTTATAACCTAAAAAACTATAAGCTATAAATCAGTCATCATGTGCTCAAAACTTTCAATGTGCTCACTTGAGACACACTGCAAATGAAATACCCATTAAAGATCAGGGCTTTGTGATTGTCACTCCGAAACATTGGTTTTGTTGTCCTTAAGCCACTCTGTAACTAATTTTGTGCAATGCTTGAGGTCATTTCCCTTTAAGAGGATCATATGTACCTGAGCTTTAATTTTGAAGCTGATTGCTATGATGTAGCTTTACTGTTTCCAGTTAATGCTCTTTCCAAATTATGTCACTGATTTTGTGTAGTGCACCAGACCTTTTGTAGCAAAATATGCACAGAACTTGATTCTGCCACCTTTGTACCTCACAGCTGGGATGGTGGATTTCAAAGATCCCTCTTTAAACAGTAATGACATCAGACACTAACTTTTATCAAATCAAAGGACATGTACAGGTCTTTGTTATTTACTGATTTTCCTAATCTGACTTTACTTGATGTAAAAGTCTTTCAGCCCATATCAGTTCAGAACTCACTTCACTGTGGATAATGACACTCTTAATATCTTTAGCCAGCATCTTAACAAGGTTTGAAATTTTGTTCTGGAGTTGATTCACACATTTCAGACAAAAAAAAGTTTGTCATTGGTAGCAATCTCCGTTCTGAACATTATGATGGCTGGCAATGTCCATGCAGTTTATATTTATATGTCATTATTTGAATAGATAAACACTGAACCTTCAGACTTCTGGAAGCTGGACCCCAGGATGAACCAGACCTGTCTATGTCCACCGTTATCTTCATGATGACTTCCCTAATTTATTCAGATTTTTCCATGATGTCACACAAGCAAACAGTTTATTTAAGATGCTCTCTTAAAATACATCCACAGGTATCCTCCATTGTTAAAGTTTAGAAGCTTAAAAAGTCATTATAAAATAATCTGGATTTTTTCAAATTGTTTAACGGGACATTAATCCTAGTTTAGGTAAACCTCTATATTATAGGAAAAAATAAACAATAGTCGAAAACATCACTTTCATCAATCTGGCATTAAACAAACAGAAGCTACTGACCTTAGACATTACAAGTTTAGTCTGATTTGATGCCAGTGTGAGGGAAAAAAAGTAATGTGAATGTAAGATATCTCTGAGTTTGAACTGTTTCATACATGTGCTGTTTCACTACAAGGTTGCAACTAAATATGGCTTATTTGGTAAAACAGTTCTAACTTAATGTTATGCTTCTTCTCTTAGAATAAATATACTGAGTAGATCTCTTTTTTCCCCCTGATAATGTTCTGCATAATATTATGGTCTTACAGAAAAAGATTATTTTTACAAATCTAATCTACCTAGGGTGCCGATAGGTAGGAGGGATGCTCTATAAATGTGGAAAATACAGGAAACAAATGAAAAGAAGGTAAAATGCTTTGAACAAAGTCTATCTCTTTATGAATCCCTTATTGTGTTTATTCAATGTCTACGCAGCATAGACAACATGAACAAAAGGTTGTCTTATTTAAAAGAAACAGCTGACTTGTGATTTGATTTTATCCATCACAGAGCAGGAGAACTGAAAAAGGGTGAGGAGGGCATCCAGTGTGAGAGGATTACTTCCACCACTTACCCTGCCAAGAGCATCTAATAGAGGAGCCGAAGCAGAGGGGACATGTGTCTGAGTCCATGGATGTGTTGGCAATGTCTACCACTCAGAACAGAGCTCATATCTTTTTAGGGCTGAACAATCACATTACCGTGTCATTTACACCAGAGTTGTCTCCCCATCAGGGGGTTCTGAGTCACAGCAGCATCAGGAGGGAACCACCTAATTTTATCCAAACCATCTTTGGGTTTACCTTGTACTGGTCGACACCACTTTACTAAACATATTGACAGAAGCCATAGTTTTCCTGAGAGCTGTAGTATGAAGACTGTTACACATGTAACACTAGAGCACATGGTGAGTCCCAACATTTTTAGGTGTAAATTAATCTTTTTCATTTTGTCCATAATGTATCTCCTGACTGGAAGTAGTAATAATTATTTGGTATGTATGAGCCCAGACTAGAATCTGATTCAGAATCTGTGGAGAGACTTAGAGCGTTTTCACATGGGACTCGAGTCCCTACTCGGGTACCATATTTACTCAGAATCCACTTATTTCATACCATGTGAAGGCAGCCTGGACCGTGCCAGGATATGACCCGAGAGACCTGCCTTGGAGGTGGTATCGGAGCCCGGGTACGAGGGGATATTGATCATGTGAACACAAGCCATACTCTGGAAAATAGACATGATCCACATGGAAGTGACGACGCCGCCAACCAAAGTTATAGAATCGCCACGCAACCATAAAAAGATCAAAACAACGCTGTTTAAGCATCCCACAGCAACACACCAGGTTACAAAATGGCAGGTTTACTACAACACACCACCTGTAGATGGCTTTAGGTAGCAGTTGACCAGTAGACCAATTTGTTGACATTGTAGGCTGTCGCTTGTTTTATGACGTCAGTACTTCTCACTCCCTTGTTTGCTGGATAGCTACACAATTATTTGTATACCGCCACCTGCTGTTTTGGTGTAGTCCGTCATGTAAAACACTGGACTCCAGCACGGGCCAAGATCTGCACCATGTGAACAGAAAAAAATAGCATTATTCCCTGGCCGTTTTCTGGCACGGCCACACATGTAAAAACACCCTTAAACAGTAGGGTAATGCCAAAGAGGCATTCCTGTCTCAAGATAATCCAAGACAAATCTTTAAGATGCCAGTGGAAACATGCAAAAGCAGATTGTTTTAAAGCCAATACAGATGTACAGTGATTGAGAAAGGTAGTAATCATTTTTTATGTGCCATAACTGAATGAAATGTAACTGTAAAGAGATACATTTGGTTTTTCAAGAGTTAACTTTCTTTTACTTTATTTAATCATCTTTGAGTGAATGAAAATCATTTTAGGATGGAGGTTCACCTTCCAGCAGGATAAAAACCCTTAATATATTGCCAGAGCTACAAGGGACTGGTTCAGATCAAATCAGAATTAAATTTAGTTAAGTTTATTTATAATAGTGCCGATTCACAACAGATGTCATCGCAAGGCACTTTACAAGAAAAGTCATGTCAATACAATTATACAAACATTCCAATCAGTTAAAAGTGTTCTATGCAAGTGTGGCAAGGTGAACAACAATGGCCCAGGTGGGCTTCAATCCCACAACTACCCAGTGAGAGTCAAGTGCTCTAACCAGTCAGCCAAAGGGATATCCCTGTATCCAAGCAGCCAGGGCGCATCAACAATTGGAGCCACAATAACACGACCCTCACACTGTCACATGAGGAATCCCAACAGATTCCATTGACTCACCACAGTAACCGCACATAATAAGCAAGCATGTAGCAACAACTAGACCAACTAGACCCCAGGGGTCTCATTTATAAAGCTGCTTTCTACGGCAAGTTTGAGATGTATAGAAAACATGCCACAGAAAAATGTGTGTAACTTAAAGCACACTAAGGATCTTGCTTAAGCACTTTTTGGACATAGAGGACACTGACAGTGCAGCAGGAGAGATACTAAAATAGTGAATTTAAGCTACATTTTCAGACTTGTAGAGCATTGTGTATACAGATGAACACACAATCAACTATTGACGATCAGCTACTGAAAGCATCTGGATGGGGGAGCCGATTTAAATTCCTCAAAGTTGTCATATTAGATCTATGTGCTGAACTTCGCCGTTAGATCTCCCGACCCGCTGTGCATCCAGTCCCCTGCTCTTCTTGTTTATGCCAGACATGCTGCTGCATCAACGCTGTGTCACTTGCAGTTTGTACGTTTATCTTTATGACCTCCAATCAATATTTTTCACAGATGCTACTTTTAGTAGCTGTAGTAGTTTTAGCATACCTTTTCGTCAGGCTTTTTATCCCGGAGGGCTTAAATGTGTCATGTTCTTTTGTAATTTAGTTTTATTTTTTTTAATTTGCTTTTATTTCAGTTGTATTGTCGCTATAGGAAGTAATCATATTATTGAAACTACATACTTAATGTTCCCCAGACAGAACCTGAAAGAGATATTTCAGGACCCAGAGAGAAGGCGGGTCGGCAGGACCCAGAGGGATGGGTGAAAACAAACGAGACAGACGAGGAATGAGAGGCAAGCAGAGTTTATATGTGTGTCATAGTGTGATCAGAGACATGAAAGAGGCCAAAGGTGCCGGGTGAGTCAAGTTAGGACTGATTAGGAAGTACAAAGCGGGTTTGAGGTGTGGTCCTGCTCCTGAATGTAAGTTAACCTGAAAACTCCATTTCACTAGCAAGGACCACATAACAGATTCAGAATTTAACGGTTTATTGAAGGCACGGTCTGGGGAGAAGTGGCGTTGGAGACCTGGATTACCACTCAGTGTGGGGGTTGAAGTCCTCAGGAGATCGTCTTTCCGAGCCTGCTCAGGACCCCCAAAATGGTCTTGGCAAAGTGTTTAGCGGAAAAGCAATGAGCGTGGTGCCAATCATGTAGATTATTACGAATGTAAGTCGAATATGCTAAAGACAACCAATGGCCTAAGATCTGGATCATGTTGTCCGAGATCCCTGACTGGGCAGCTAGGGAGGCTGCTCCTATGCGGATCGAATGGACCGGCGAAGAATTTGGCGGAAGTGACTGGTGAACCTGAATCTCGTAGCGGGGCTACCCGATTCAATGATGAAAAGCGGGTTGAATGGTGAGGCGTTAGAAGATAACCGGGACTGAACATTGTTGGTGATTTGTTCGAAGGGGCTGAGGTTACCAATGAGACAGAATAGGTGGATTCAGACAGAACTGCAGAGCTGGTCTGTTTTACTTCTACGTAGGGTGTAAATGAGGGTGTCCTGACTGAGAATCGAGATGTCGGAGTGACAGGGATGAATGTAAGGGTCGTGTCTGGATGAAGAGGAGAAAAACTCAAAACAATCCAGCCAACCAAAGTAGGCGAGCAGGAGCATGGACCGAAGATAGATATCCAGAGCAAAGCGTGAGAATGCAGTGGGTGAGGAGGTTGAGCTGCATTCAGACCGCATCCGTTGGATACGTCGAGCAACGCATCCAACGGATGAAGTTTGACGTATGTACTTTTTGGCTTCCATAGCCTGCTTCTGAAAAACAACGTATGGGCGGGGCTTCCTCTGTTGCCGCACGTTTTGCACTATGGTGGATTGTAACGAGAGAGTGGCTTGGCTTTATTAGCTATATAAAGTTAGACAACGTTGACATCGGGTGCATCAGCGCCCATTATTCAGATGTGTTCTGAGTTTGGGGAGTTTAACCATTTGCTCCAGGAGCTGCGTATGGATGAGGTTCGCTTTCAGTGCTACTTCCGTCTGTCCCGCACCTAATTTTATGACCTCCTGGGCTGCATCGGAGCTTAAATCTCCTACCGGGACATCAACTACAGGTTCTCTGTTCCTCTTTAGGAGCGCCTGTCCATCTGACTTCAGTAAGTGTTATTTATGATTTTTTAAATCTGCGTTTGTTGAAAATGTTTTCACTGGGCCCGCGCTTCATTGAAGATACGGCGTATAGTGACATAACTACAGTGAGACACTCTGATTGGTTACCGCACTGCATTAACTGCGTTGGATCCGTCAAAAGTTCAGCTTTCTGAACTCCTGTAACGCATGCGTTGGTACGTTGCCGTATGAAACGCAAGCGTAGTTGACGGAGCCAACGTACTCAACGCAACGCAGAGCCCTTGACGGACCTCTGACGTACTACACCATAGACTTTACATGTAATCTTGCCGCAGCTAACGCAGACCAAATGTGCGGTGTGAATGCAGCTTTGGAGGTGAGTGGTGTTGTGGATATTTTCTTAAACAAAGGGATGAGAGAGAATTCCTTCAGTAGTTTTATGAGGTTTTAATTACAGACGTGTTGATCAAACAAGGAGGACAGCATTACACAAAACATATGCATACTGACCTGCCTTACAACATCTGACACAGACTTACATAGATTCAGTAATCCTAAAAGCTATCAACATTACATTAGGTGCATTTCTTAAAGATAAGAAACTAAGACTTGTGGGCGTCAGCTGGCTCGAAAGAGAAGGCATCATCTTGCTTATGTCAAAGTGCCCTTAGATATCTGAGGGTTTCTATGCCAATCCGAGATGTAGCAACAGAAATCAACACAATTGACCAGACCTATAATCATACAGTTTCATATTATCAAATTGGTAACCATATAATTAAGAAGAGCACACAGAAACTATCAGTATTTAAGTATACACAGAGCAGATTACTCTTAACCATAGATCACCAACATGGTGCCCGCGGACACCAAGGTGCTCTCAGGGATACTCAGTATCCAAAAGGTTGGTGACCCCTGCTCTTAACAGTAAATATTTCCATTGCAGTGGTAAACGATGTGCAGCAGTGGGTCATTCTGTACCTTTCAATAACATAGATATGTGGCTACGGTTTATTGTTTGATATGGTCTACCTGTTGCCAGCTTGATGAAGAAGCTGATCCCTGACAGATAAGATTTGGTGGTAGCTACGCAGATTTTTTGGATTGAATGGGAGTGAGAGATTAACTGGCAGATAGACAGGGGATATAGTGAGGGGAAAGACCATACGTTACATGAAAGGCCTTGAATGCATCCCAGCCAGACAGGTAAACAGAGGGGATACTGGGTGAGAGACTGTCAAGGACAGAGTTCTGAGATACAGTGGTGAGGTCGTGGAGCTAAGGAGTTAATTGAAGATTTTGGCTGAAAAACGATTAAGTGGAATTGGGTTGAGGTCTGCAGCGGTAGCCAAGGATCTGAATTTCTGAAAAGAGAAATGAGAGAGAGAATAAGCAATGCAGTTTAGGTGACCAGGGACATAAGCTCCAAGGATTATGAACTGATGTTGGGGTGATAAGAGAGTGAGTATGCGGATGAACTGTATGAAAGTGGGGGAATGAGAGTGACCTTTATCAATAATGTCTACGACAGCTGAATTATCTGAGTGGATGAGGTTTGAGTTCCGCAACCATTCGTGTCCCCTAAAATGGGCCACAATTACAATAGGGTAAAGCTCATGGACAGCAGAGGAAGGGAGGGCAGACTGGGACTGAAGGGAGTTGAACTCCAAGGGCCAGCCTGAAGCGAACCACCTTCCTTGGTAGTATCCCCCAAAAACAAAGGAGGGAGCAGCATCAGTTTAGAGCTCAATATCGTCAGGGAGGGAGACGAAATTGCTATAAAAGAAAGAAATACCATTCCAGAAGGAGAGGAAATCACGCCAGAGCTGCATCTCCATATAACAGGGTTTGGTGAGGACGAGCCGATTGTGGAGGCATGGAACGCTGGCGACAGTGGACAGAAGGTAGGACACGAAGGACCGACTCTGGGGAATGATGCGGATGTCAAAGTTAAGATGACCCAAGAGTGATAGCAGCTGCTGCTTAGAGCACGTATCTGTCAAGAGGAAGTTAGAGAGGTTCAGGGAGATCCAATAGACCTTCTCGAGCGGTAGAGAACCCCGGACAGAGGAGGTGTCCAAGCTAATGCCCAGGCATACCAGACAATTAAGAGCCCCCCCTGTTTTCTAGATGGAAACTCCTATGTCTAAGAAGGCCTTGGTGAGGGCAGGAAGCCCCGAACGGGGCTGAGAAGAAGCGGGGCTAATGACCAAGAAGTCATCTAAGAGGTGAAGGATGTATGGCATACGGTAGGTATCAAGCAGTACCCAGCACAGGGCCTCGGAGAGAGAATCAAAGATCCTGTGACTGCTCTTGCAGGCAACAGTAAGCCGGACCCAAACGTAGTAGGCCCCCTTCCAAAAGACACAGAAAAAACACCAAAAGTCTGGGCGAAGGGGGAGGACCTTGAAGGCACTGGTAATGTCTGCTTTGGCTAGTCAGGTGCCCTGATCCACCAGGTGGATAAGGCTGATGGCGTGGTCGATAGTGGCGTATTGCATGGGGAAATCGGGGAAGGGGATAAGGCTATTGATACTGGCCACAGGAGAACCATTAGGTGCCGACAGATTCTTACCAGAATACTTGCGAGTGGTGACGCCCAAGGGGAAGACCGGTAAAGGATGTCGTCTGAAAGGGCCCCTCCTCAACCTTCTTGTGGAGGAGAGAATCGACCACTTCGGGCTCCAAGAGGGCGGACCGCAGGATGGTGCAACAGGCAGAACTTTTTGGGAGGACCTCTGCCAGGGTGGAACCAGTAGGTGAACCCCAGGACCAAAAAGTCTATGAACTCCCTATCGAGGTGGCCGGCTAGAGCGGCGACGAAGACCCTCAACTTGATGGGTGTGTCGAGGTGCCCGCCTAGTCAGTCAGGCAGCGGGGTGGAGTTGTGGGGTCAGGAGGCCCTAGAGCAGGGATCCTCAAGTCCAGGCCTCAAGGGCCGATGTCCTACCGGTTTTAGAGGTGTCTCTGCTCCAACACAGCTGATTCAAATTCTCTTACTTCCTCCTCAGCATTGCAAAGTTCTGCAGAGGCCTGCTAACAAGCCATTATTTGATTCTGGTGTGTTGAACCAGGGAAAGAACTAAAACCTGCAGGATACAGGCCCTCAAGGCCTGGAGGTGGGGATCCCTGACCTAGAGTGAGCCCTCCAACAGAAAGAACCGGAATATAGAAACCTGCAGCTGGAAGAGAAGCAGCCCTGCCCATTAAAGTTATTGCAGATCATCCAGCCCCCTTGATAAAGCAGAGGCTGGCTGTGCCTATCGACGCCGGGGTGCTGGAAACTGTGCCTGAGGGCTGAAGGTAAAGAGCTCGGTCAATGTAATTACCATGGAGGATATGATGACATAGCGCCGGAGAGACCGGGAAAGGACGGTGGATGGAGGAAGGAGGCCAAAGGGGGTGGATGGCTATGGAAAGAGAATAGGGATTCGACCTGGAAGCGAAAGGAGGAGGGCTGGGAGAGGTAGGGGAAGATTAACTTAAAAAATAACTAATTACAATAAAAAGCAAGAGTGCAGATAAAATACTTTCAATTGTTATATGCACGGGTAAAAAGAACGTTTTTCGGCATGAATTTAAACATTGTTAGAGTTGAGGCTTGTCTCACATCCTCATGAGGACTGTTCCAGATTTTAGCTGCCTGAAACTGAAACGCAGCTTCACCATGTTTATTGTTGACTCTGGGAACCACCAGGAGACCCCTCCCTGAAGTTCTCAGGGCCCGAGATGGTTCATATGTCTCTAACATATCATAGATGTACTTTGGTGCCAAACCATGAAAAGACTTGTACACAAGCAGAGCTGTGACAGGAAGCTAGTGCAGAGACTGGAGCACTGGACTAATATGGTCATATTTCCTGGTTCTTGTCAGGACTCGAGCAGCAGCGTTCTGGATGTACTGCAACTGTCTAACAGCTCGTTTAGAGAGGCCAGTGAGCAGGCCGTTACATTAGTCTAACCTGCTGGAGACAAATGCATGGATAAGTCTCTCTAGGTCTGGTTTCGACACTATTCCTCTGATCTTAGCAATGTTTTTCAGATGGTAAAAAGCTGTTGATGTTATTGCTTTGATGTGGCTGTTTAAGTTCAGGTCCGGATCCATGATTTCCCCTACATTTCTAACCTGATTTTTTGGTTGAAGACAAAGAGACTCAAGATGACTGATAACACTTTCTCTTCGTGTCTGTG
Organism: Apricaphanius iberus; assembly: GCA_028564705.1. Lineage (NCBI taxonomy): Eukaryota > Metazoa > Chordata > Actinopteri > Cyprinodontiformes > Aphaniidae > Apricaphanius > Apricaphanius iberus. Next base: position 1,596,262 of record JAPXFQ010002620.1, read on the forward strand.
GGCTAAAAACAATCATCTCAGTTTTGTCTGAGTTTAACTGGTGAAAGTTGTTTTGCATCCACACACTGATCTGTTCAATACAGTGACAGAGTGTATCTATAGGCCCATGTTCACTTGCTGTCAGTGACACGTAGATCTGAGTGTCATCTGCGTAGTTATGGTAAGACACATTATTGCTGTTAATTAGCTGACCCAAAGAAGCATGTACAAGTTGAATAAAAGTGGTCCCAAGATTGACCCCTGGGGGACTCCACAGGTCACGGGAATTTTGTCTGAGACACAGTTGCCAATTTCGACAAAGAATGTGCTGTCCTCGAGATAGGACTTGAACCAGTTTAGATCAGTACCAGAGAATCCCACCCAGTTTTCTAACCTGTGAAGTAAGATCCCATGGTCCACTGTGTCAAAGCCAGCGCTCAGGTCTAGCAGAACTAAAACTGAGACTTTGCTTGCGTTGGTATTCATGCGGATATCATTTGTCACCTTGTTCAGAGATGTCTCAGTGCTGTGGTGGGGCCTAAAGCCTGACTGTAAAGTATCAAACACATTGTTAGACAGGAGAAAGTAAGTGAGCTGTTGATATACTACTTTCTCTAGGACTTTTCCTAAGAATGGTAGGTTTGATATGGGCCGGTAGTTGCTCAGTTTTGTGGCAGCCGGACACAGTGGGAAATTTGGTGGACCACGGGCTGGAGGCATGCCCCAACAGATGCATGGTCACAGAGGAGGAACTCCTCGTCCGACTTGGACAGATCGATGCCAAGCATCAATATATCCATGCAAGGAACGACGAATGCTGAAACATCAGTACAGAAGAACAGAAGTCCCAATTGATTGCGTGAAGACGAATGAGACAGACGAGGGATGAGAGGCAGGCAAAGTTTATATGTGTCTTGAGGCATGATTAGAGACATGAAGGAGGCCCAAGGTGCTGGATGAGTCAAGTTAGGACTGATTGGGAAGTACAAAGTGGGTTTGAGGCATGGTCCTGCTCCTGAACCTAAGTTGACATGATAACTCAATTTCACTTGCAAGGACCACGCAAGAGATGCTCTGATTGTGGTCTTCAGATCATCTGAATTTTTGGGTCTGGTGTATTCAATTTTCCTCTTCACAATACCCTATAGTTTAGCTTTGGCCATAGCTTTGGCAGTGTATGCAGATGGCAAGTCCTGTTGGAAAATCAAATCTGCATCTCCACAAAGTTAGTGCTCTAACACTTCCTGGAAGATGACTGCTTTGACCTTTGACCTCAGAAAGCACTATGGACCAAACCCAGCAGATGATATGGCACCCCAAACCACAGTGGACTGCAGAAATCTTACACTGGACCTTAAGTAACGTGGATTATGTGCCTTCTTCCTCCAGACTCTGGAATCTTGATTTCTAAAGGAAATGCTAAATTTACTTTAATCAGAGAACATAACTTTGGACCACTCAGCAGCAGTCCAGTTCATTTGATCTTTATCCAGGCCAGACCCTTCTGACGCTGTCTCTTGTTCAAGAGTGGCTTGACACAAGGAATGCGATAGCTGAAACGCATGTCTTGCTGATGTCTGTGCGTGGTGGTTCTTGAAGCATTGACTCCAGCAGCAGTCCACTCTTTGAGAATCTCTCCAACATTTTTGAATGGGTGCTGTTTCACAATTCTCTCCAGGGTGCAGTTATCTTTGGTGCTTGTACACTTGTTTCTACCATATATTTTCCTTTCCTTCACCTCTCCATTAATGTGCTTATTGGATACAGAGCTCTGTGAACAGCCAGATTATTTAGCAATGACCTTTTTGTCTTGCTCTTCTTCTGCAAGGTGTCATTGTCGTCTTTTGGACAACTGTTAAGTCTGCGGTCTTCCCCATGATTGTGTAGCCTACAGAAAGAGACTGAGAGACCATTTAAAGGCTTTTGCAGGTGTTTTTAGTAAACTAACTGATTAGAGTATAGCACCAGATGTCGTCAATGTTGAACATTTTCACAATATTCAAATTTTCTGGGATACTGAATTTAGGACTTTCATTAGTTCTCGCTTATAATCATCTAAATTAAGAGAATCAAAAATTTGAAATATCAGTTTTTGTGTAATCAATGTATCTAACAAGGAAGTTTCACTTTTTGAATGGAATTACTGAAAATGTTTACCTTTTTCATGCTATTCTAATTTTATGACCAGCACCTGTATTTTTAACTTTAGATTTCTTACTCTTGTTATGCATTTTCTCTTTGCAGCAGAATTTTTGTCTTTTGATGTGAAGCAGTTTGGTTACCTTGGCTGAGAAAAGCGCTATAGGTAAACATTGGTTAATTGATTGAAATAAAACTGTTTTCCGTACCTGCTGTGGAATTGCTTTCTCCGCCCCTCGGTTTCCATAGTTACACGTTAAAACGCCCCATATTAGCCGTCTTAAGTCATGCAGAATATTCTCTAGGCACTTTGCATTGACCGTTTATGGCAGAAAGTATGTGATGTGAAAATACCTAAGTAAAAAAAAAGTCTGATTTATAAAGCGGAAATGGCGTGCAGCTGTGCGTACTCCAAGTTTGATGGATCAGAAACCTACTAGGCGTGAATAAATAAAAAATGCTGAGCTTAGGTACGGTTTTAGTAAGGCTTCTACATAAAGTTTTGTAAATGAGGCCCCAGATCTATAAACTCCATTTGGACGAGCACAGGAGCTCTGCCCATGTCCAAAGCGCATGGTTACAAAATAATGAACTCCTGTGAACTTATAACAGAGCATACATACATGCCTGCCTCATGGCTCGTTGGTAGAACCTGATGGTCCACCAAATACAACAGTCTTCCACGCAGCTGTCCCCAGTTCAGTTCTAAGCTTTGGCCCATTTACTGTATGTCTTCTCCTTCTCTCTCAGCCTTATGCCTTATTTCTGTTCAGCTACTGCTGGATAAAGGGCATTCTCTGCTGTATTATGAATTAGAGGGTAATAAATCCATAAGGCAGCCTTGCTGTTGTATTAGAGCTGATAAATGCTAATTTGGTCTCACTGCAGGAGCTGCCTGTTGCATTGATCCAAACACACACAGCCTACTCCATAGAAGCACTGAAGTGAAAAGTGGTGAGTTGACTGCATCAATTAGGTTCCATTAGATCGACTCCCACCAGCTGACCACATGGAGTGTTTTTGAGGCTTTCTGATCCTTCTGTTTCTCAGCAGGTGATTCATCTTATGTGGTTATTTTGTTTCTGGCAGTGCTCACTGGTGTTCATCACATTCACAGTGGTAGATTTACTAGCATCTGGGACATGGATTTAACAATTCCTGCTTTGTAAAATAGCTTTAAACAGTAGTCCTTCCTACTCCCTGATAGGTCTATGTTCATCTCGCCATCATGACATGAGTCCTCCAACTTGTGCCCCTACAGCTGTATTTATTGTATCAGGTCAACTTATTGTCTGCTGGTAGTTATAAAAGCAAACAGGAAGTGTGTCACAGTGGTATTAATGGATAGTTTAGCATTCAGAATGTCTCTAGTTTTGTTTGTTAAGTCATTTTGGCCTGTGAAATGCATGGTGGACCAGTTTTTAGCACTGTTACCTGGGTTCAAATCTTGGCCATTCACTGTATTTAGTTAGCATCTTCTCCCCGAGTTTACTCTTACTACCTTCAATTAAAACACAATGGTTTCATTAATTTTCCTCTGTAAATCACCCTTATCTTGGAGAGTGTTAAAATGGTTGCCTGTCCTTGCTGGTCTCGTAATTAACTTGTGACCTCCCTGCCTCTCGCTCAATGACTGCTGGAGAGACACAACAGACTCACTGCATGGATCATGAGAATATAGAAATTCTTGGATGGATGAATCTTGGCCCACCCTGACCTTCACACCTGTATTCTCAAGGACAACAAAATTATAGTTTTTTTGGTTTTTTTACTCCTTTTAGCTTTTTCTACAAGACAGTGAGTAGTCAAAGGAAGAGGGTCTCTCTCCAACTTATTAATAATTCTCTACCTCTATGATTATGTGCACTGAAGAAATAAACATCCTCTCTATCTATTATTCAGAATGTAAGCCTAACTGACTCATTCATATTCATGACCATTTTTGCATCCTCTGCAGTAGGTATCAAAGTTTTTTTTAGGGTTTACTATGATAAAATCTGGTCGCACATCCATGATGAGAATCTCCTGTCACATCATATCTCAAAGGTAAACTTTTTTGGATGATTAAATGTTAGAAAGAGCTGAACTTCTCTTGTAAAGTGCCTAGAGGTGACATCTGTTGTGAATTGGAACTATATAAATAAACCGAATTGAACAAGTTCAATAACAATACTCCGGTCATCATGTAAGATGTTCAAATATTTCTACAATATCTCCACAGTAGCAGCAGCCTTGCCAAATTGGGATAGTAAGACCTGAATGATCAAACCAACACCAAGCATTTTACCCTTCTGTTATTGTCCAGTTTTGGTGAGTCTATGCAAACTGCAACCCCAAGTTTTCTATTCTTACCTAAAAAGATTGGTACCTGCTGAGGTCTTCTGCTGCTGTAGCCCATCTGCCTCAAGCTTCAAGATGTTGTGATTTCAGAGATTATACTTCTGTATTTTTTTGTATTTTTGGTTCAGATGCAACACTGCCACTTATTTCCAAACTGATACAATACCATCTTGCATCTGAGTAAATGTTGATACCCTGTACAAACGCCGATACTTCTACCATACACAAAAATGCAATGATCTGGAAGACATCTTTATGTTTTTCTCTGCTTGTTACAAGAAATGATGGTGAATTAGATTATATATATTCATAAGAATGAACACAAAAACAAAAATCAAGTGTAAAATAAAATTTTTATTTGAAATTATTGCACAATTTCCACATTTTACGAGTACATTGGAATTATATTGGCCCCGAATGCCCATATCAGTGCATCCCTAATATATTTGTTGTGAATCGACACTACATAAATGAACCCATCTTCTCTGACCTAAACAAGGCCGATTCAGCTTCATAGTTGCTGCTTGCAGATTATTATGTCCCTCTTTTTTAGACCATTCTCTGTAGAACTGGGTTAGTGTTGAAAATCCCAGACAACATTATCAGTTTCTGAAATACCCAAACCTGGAACCAACCTTGTTAGACGTTACAACATTTGAAACTAGACAGTCCACGTTGTTGTCAAAGCCAATTAAATACAAGTTCTTCTTTAGCTGGCTTTAAACTTCAATAAGTTGTCTTCACCTTGACTAGATGAGAGTAGTTTTGTGGTTGGTATGACCAAAGCACCACATTAGTTCAGTCCACTTACTATTTAACAAGCAATTTATCAGGTGTAGCTAAAAAAGTGGTCAAAGAGAGTAATGTACATTTCCCATGTTTATTGTTGCTTGCTTGCATTAATGGATGGATGGATGGATATTATCTACGCTTTTTTTAAGTCAAAGGACATTGCTGCTAAATAATCTTACATGAAACAATAATTAACTCAGTTTGATGCTATTTGTATTTAATATTCAAGGAGACATTTCAGTTTAAAACCAATGGTATTTGCTGTTCAGTTTGCACCCCTGCTGTTACAGTAAACTTCCCGAAGGTGGCACCAATGAGTACAGACTGCTATGTTATCCATCCATCCAGGTAGGCTGGTACTCCAGCGATTATTGGGCAGAAGGTGGGGTACACCCTGAACAGGCCTGCAGTCCATCACAGAGGAACCCTGCACACATACACACACATCCATAAGGATATCTGAGAGTAACCAATAAACCCAAAAGTCCTGTTTTGGGACAGTGGGAGGAGCTGCAGCAGCCACGAGGAGAACATGCAGACTCCATGTAGAAAGACTCCAGGGCAGGATTCAGACTGGAACAACTAGACACACTGCACTGCCAGATATTTAATCTTAAAAATTAATCACAAATAAAAAATGAAATAATGCAAACCAAATACTGAATATTGGAACTTTTGTTTACTGGAAAAATTATTTCTTCCACTCAGACTCAGCTGGGCTGCTAGGAAACATGTGGACTCTTCCATTTGGTTATTTTGAAACGGTGCCGTTGCAATCATTTTACAACTCTAAAACAACATTATACATATAGCTGACAGCTTAGATAAACAATATGCCTACCTTCTGTTCTATAATTATATCTTCATCCGTTAAAGCAAAAAGCACACTTCATATTTTGAAAATAATAAATATTTAAAAGAAAGTAGTAGAAAATAGTGGAATTATGCTGCCACCATAAAAAACGATATTTGTAAACAATATCTGAATGGTCCTTGACAACTCGAAGTCTGTAGAACCTGCTTTGTGCTGTTTCAGGGGTCTTGGTTATATTTAGTTATGTTTTTATTCCGCTTTCCTTTACCTTGGAAAACATGGACTATGAAAACATATAGTTAACCTTGAACTGCCAGAGCTGAGAAATCAATTCAGGAGCATTATGTTATGATTCGCCAAACTCCTGCATGCTCCTGCATTGATTTCTCCGCTCTGACAGTAGACATGTTATCTGCATATTATGTTTGTATATTTATGTATTATGGCAATCAGGGACTTGTACATTCAAGCTTCCTCCTGTCACATCATTGTGCCCCTGGGCAAGGCACTCAATCCCAAATTGCCTACTAAATTCTGTATTGGTTTGGGAGTGTGAATGGGTGAAAGTGGTCTTAGTGTAGAACACCTTGATTGGTCAGTATGACAGGAAAAAAGCTAACTAAATTATTTCCATGTTTAATATACATATTGTTTAAATATGCAAAGTATTGTTCTTTTAATTAAATTTGGTTAAATACATTAAAAAACTTTTTGGTATGATAAACTAAGAAAAAGTGAAGAATCTATCATTTTACATTGGATTAATCAGGATATGAATCAGATCCATTTATTTGGTAACATGCATTGGATTATAAAATGGTAAACAGTTCTGAATTGACATCCCCAAAGAGTCAGAAAATGTGCTCCAATGATATAGCTGACAATTCTAATTTTATGAAATATGAAATAAGTCTGTGCATAATTAATAACAAAATGAAACTAAGGATTTACTCAAAGGCAGGAAAAGGCAGCTGACTGTTTTATTGTATTTTCAGTGCATTTGTAAGAATACGACAAAAAAAAAAAAAAAAGTCTTCAGATTAGCCACTATTGCTTCTGTTTGTCCCACTGTTCTGGTGTGAGGGTCTTCTGTTCAAATGCGTGGATTTCCTTCAGCTCCTCTGCCAGACACGTATTCACCATCCTGCAAACACACAGACAGCACACTGACTATCTGATACGCTCAGAGTGAAATAAGAGGCCAATATGTGTGTTTACAGCAAAGTTCGGCCTTATAAACCTGCAGCTCTGAGTCAAACTTTGAGTTTTCCCTCTGCTTGACAAATGGTTCTCTGTAGAGTTATAATCTGCAACATAACAAAAGCTGCAGAGCATCTGCCAACTGAAATCATAGATCTACAACTCAGCTTATTTATATAGCGCCATTTCACATGTCATCCCGAGGCACTTCACAAGAAAGTCAACACAACAGATTGCATGGAGTCATTGACTAAACACTGTATGTACACACCAAAAGCAAATTAAGTAAGCGGCGAGTCAGGAGTCCACATTATGTTAATGGAGGAGCGCGTTGAAGCGTGGCAGGGAGTCCCGCTTCAAATCAGAAGCAGATCAGGGTTGCGAAAAAGCTTTTCTGCCTGATTCGCGCGGAGCATTTGTACGAATGAGGCGTTTGCAGCGCGTCAAAAAGTCTGCTCAAGTTGAAAATCTCTGAACTGCAGCTTCAATTCGCGCCGCGTCAACCAATCAGGGGACAGAGTTTCAGTGAGTCTGTGACTGTCATGGAGTCACAGCCTCAACAGGACATAGAGGAAATACTGATAAACATCGTGGCTAATCACCCCGAGCTACATGACACAAGCAGTTTTCATTACAGAAACAGGAAAAAAATTGATATTATAAATAGGTTAAACTATTTAGACAGGAATGCTCTTAAGAGGTTTGTCGGTGGCTCTTAAAAGAGCCGTTGTTGCTGTAAAAGCATCTCTAGGCTTAGAAGTCAGCCTTGAACCCTAACCCTCATCTGGTTTCCTGGTAGCAGCTCCCGCACCACGTCCCACGCTGCTCAAATATTATAAACTTTTATGAACCGCAGACAGATGGACAGCTGCTCAGAAATATATTTGGTGTGTCGGCAGGCGAAGCTTGGACCTTAACGGCACAAACTGGGCGAGCAGGTCATGTTCTCCAGGCGGCGAGGAGCCGGTGTTTATGAGAGGCTCGCTGCTGTTTATGGATCCCTCCGCCGTAGCTAGACTTTATCTGTAGCTCACCAAACCCCCAGTGCAGTGGTCCCAGCTCTACTGGAGGTTAGGCCGAACACGTAATCCACTCTGTCCTCCGTCCGATCGGAGACCATAATCCATTATCCACCGCCAGCTGCACTGTAGCCCCAGCTCCACTGAAGGCCAGTTCGCGCGAGAAAATCCCATATTTGAAGCGCGACCAGTTCGCTTTGTACACGCTTCAAGGTGCGAATGTTCAAGCATCCAGCTGGGGGAATGTGGCGCGTTTTGACGCCATTGGTGTGGACACAGTCCTCTTGCCCTCTGATAAACTCACTTCTACTCCAGTCCAGCCTTTTTCCATCATGTAAACCAGTGGTTCCCCACCTGGGGTCGCTAGAGATCCCAGTTGGTCTGCACTGTTTTATCTATACTGAGGTTATCAAAATTATATTTGTACGTATTACAAATATTTAGTGAAAAACAAAATATACATATCTATCTTTGCAAATAAAAGTTTGTAATTCATCACTTAAATTATGCAGGTAGGGGTTGGGAAGTTGCTCTTCAAGAAAAAATGTTAGAAACAACTGATGTAAACCTCACCTCCATGCACCGCGTCTGTTGCTCTGGATGAATGAGCTCAGGTATTAAAACCCATCAACCTGTTCCAGTGTTTTGGTCCTCCTTCTACTTTTTTTTATAACTAAAGATTACAGTTGTCAAAATATTTGATACCTAGATAGTAATCCATATTAAAATTGGTATCTAAATGAAGTATGGTGACAACACTACTAAACATGTTATTTGCCTTTGGAATGACTAAAAGAGGATTCTAAAACAATCAGTTTAAGTCCAACAGAGACTGAAACTAAAAACCTTGCTGAGAAAAGAAATGACCAAAGCTAACAATGTTCCACTCAGAGATGTCTGGGATGTTGCTATGGAGAGAGACACTTAAAATGTGAGCTTTTATACCTCTAATATGCCAAAACTATGTTTATTAGTTATCAGTTGGTTCATACACAAACCTTATTATCTGACCATCATGATGCAAATGCAGAAGTAAAGCGATACGTTAGAGTAACACGACAGCAGCTCTAATACATCATACCTGTGTCTCTGTAACAATGGTTTCCCCTCAAACTGCGGCGACACCACCAGGACTTTAAAGCTGGCTGCACATCTGTTGGGGGAGGTATCCTCTACGTCCTGAAAGGCACAACATCAACACTGACCTCACTAAGCATAAAAAAACAGACGTTATGTCAGAATGTGATAAGGAATCTGTTTACTTGGGACCTCCGCTGGTTACTGTTTATAGAAGCTGCTTATAGAAATGGTCCCTTATAAGCTTAGCTGTACAATACTAACAAATTATCGAAAAATGTTTGATGGAAAAGTAAGTGAACCTTTTTTGTTGTTCATATGAATTATTCTGCTCAACAAATCTGAAGTGTTCATATCAAAAAATGAAGAAAGAAACTGTACAAAGGGCCCCATACAAGGGGACATTGAGGATATCAGCTGTTATCACCTGAGTTGCAGCCCTAAGTGAACAATCCATTTGCAGAAAGTAGTTCTGTTGCTCTCCTTACTACTTTATACAGCATATTCATTTTAACATCACTGCTCCACATTAGAGATTTTAGAATCAGACAGAATAGGTTTGTAATGGCTACCATAAAGGAACTCATTGATTATGTTGGACTGGTTTGTTTTACTGGTAATTTGAGCTTCAATTCACCAAAACAAGAGCTCTGTTCAGATGACACACTGACACAGAGAAGAGTTAAGTTGCACTCTGCCAGGCTGCATATCAACAATTCTAATACAATTTACCAGTCTTCCTGTATCCTGTAAAACTGGAAACTGTTTATCCAACCAATAAGCTACACTTTCACTAAAAAGGACCACAAAATGTGAATCTGAGGGTTTAATGAACGAGGGGAATCAAAGGCATGGATGGAGGGATGAATCATCTGGGGAGATATGTGAATGAAAGCTTGAGTGAACTCTGAGCGTGGGGTGCCGTCTTCAGGGGGAAGGAAAAACAGCCAGATGGGAAAAAGAATACTACTTAAAATAAACCGCAAGTTAAAGAGGAAGGCCATGGCTAAATGTTTATTCTAGGTAGTGTGATTTAGCCAAAATCCCCATTAACGTCAAAAGAGAAAGAACCAAAAGGTTGTAGTGGCCCAGTTAAAGCCAGATCGCAATCTGACTGGGTAACATAATATTCTGAATGATCAGTGATTGTACTAGCAGGCTAGCCAGACGGTTAGCAACCAGAGAACCAGCCCGTAGACACCTACCACATGTACTGCCCCAAGCTCCTTAGTTAGCTTCTCCCGGATGTGTTCTGCTGATACTGCCATGTCTATTTGAAAGAACACATGCAGAAATATTCACTGTCGGTTCAAGTACAGTTTAAATGTCTATAAACCCGCTTTAGTCTTCAAACAGGGAAAAATACAGAAAGTAACGCCCGGATAATTCTAGTTCTCAGCAGTTTACAAGACTTTACTGTAGAAGCTTTCTAACTTGCACTTGGCCAGTCGCTTACGTCAATAGGGTCCGAAAAACAAAATATCCAATTGAATTTCAACTGTGAGAATTATAGCCAATTAGAGGCCGTCTATGCTGTAGGAATAGTTTCAAAACAACGAATCATGATCAAATTAGATGTCTTCACAGAAAAAGAGAAACGAATATGTTTTAGTTTTTAGTAGAATTATAATTATACTTATATGAATTGATAGCCACACGACTGTATTACTTTTTATTTATCAAACATGATACGATATTTTTTTCTGTACATAAACAGGGTTTATTTGTACCGTATTTTGATCAGGCACCTTAACGGTCCACTACGTTATAAGCTAGTCCTATCGAAACAACGGATACAGAAACTAAACTTAACATTGTAAAAAAAAAAAAACGGCATTAGCTTTGTGATTTCCCCCTAACTTTGTGTAAAGTATTTAATAGATTTAACAACGATGGCTATGCCTATTTCCAGTTTACGGTAGTTTCTATCTCATACGGAGGTTAAACGATTTCTTTATTTTCATGATGGTAGTGGAGGTGGAGAGCTTCTTCGGTGTTTACATGCTTTACTGCACCAACCCCAAATTTAAAGGCCGCATCTACATCGGCTTCACGGTGAACCCCGAGCGGCGGATTGGGCAGCACAACGCCGGGAGGCACAGAGGGGGGGCCAAGAGAACCAGCGGCAGAGGGCCGTGGTAAACATGCTGCTCCCATACGGTGGGTAAAAAAGGCTGAGGACCGTGGATCTAATCGCAACCTGTTCCTCTGTGTTGTTTAGGGAGATGGTGCTCATTATCCACGGCTTCCCCTCAGATATAGCTGCACTGAGGGTGAGTATCAGAGACTGAAACACAACATCTCTCCACAGGTCATAGTGAGACATATTGTTGCTCTGACAACTTCTCTTACAACACAACAATATAGCTTTCTCTCAGATACCCAGCATGTTCATCTTATATTATCCTATCCCAGTCACTCTACTGTGTTTATGTAAAGTTTGCAGCTTGCAGGGTTGACACGTTCTAGACAAGCATTTATTCCCTCAGTGGTGTTGGTATTACTCATTGTACAAACGCTTTTTGTGTGCTTGTTTTTTTCAAATTTTAAGAATTGGTTCGATTCTGATTCTCAAGACATAGAATCGATTATCACGATCCGATCCAATTTCATCCAGTTCGAGATCGATGGATAGATATGGGTCAGTGCTATTAATTTTTTTTTTTTTTAAACTGTTATCTTAATTACGTCTGTGATTTAATGACTTAACACTGGATGAGGAAGGAGAAAGTTGCTTGAGAGGATAGGATTTGGGAGAACTACTGCCCCCTCAGGTTAGGCGCATCTATGAATGTGCTTAAAAACACACCTGTCCGTCCGTTTATGTGTGGATGGAGAATTAAAAAAAATTGAAAAACGAGGAAAATATTTGTTTAAAAGAAACATGGCTACATGTGTACATGGCATCAGGTGTAGTGGACCCAAGGGCGTCAGTTTGTTTTTAAAATAGCTGGGGACATAATTATAAACTTGGATACGGTTTGAGGATTGCTGGGGACACCTATTAAATATTTATTTAACCTCTAAATGTCTGTTTCATTACAATATATACTGCAGTGTATAGACGTGTTGAAAATCACATCTTTATTAAATCAATACAAGTTAAAAGCCATAGGTTTACCTGTTTTCCTTTTTAAATGTCACCAACATTAAGCTGTTGGTCAGAAAGAATGGTTAAAATCCACAACTTAGCACAAAGAACAATGTTGGATATAATATGTACTCGCACCAGAAGAATACTCAACAATAAAATGTGATCCTTTTGCAACCCAGCACTGTTCTGTGAGGAGAAACTTCAAATTTAACTTACAGCTGACAGTCCTGCAATAGGGCAGGTACCTGTGGGTGATTCGCATAAAGTTGTTTAAGGAGGGAAAAAAAAATAAGTAATTTCACGGCTCTGGGAAGAAGTTTATTTAATGCGAACGGACTGGGATTGAGACAATATTGTTCTTGTAATGTTTTGTTTAAGAGTCCCAAAAAGGAAAATGTTCATATGTTGTTTTGGTGCAGGGAGCAGGAGGGAATTTATTCCGAAGCTGTCGCTATCCATCCATCCGGCGTTTCCAGCAATTCAGGAATGAAAAATCTAGGTAAAGCCTGGGACTGTGGACAGTGTTTTGTTTCTGCACAGTGATTTCTGCACAATATAAATTTCAGCTGCAGTATCCAAATAATGAAAGACTAATAATTCACTGCACTATAATTTCCTTTCAGTACTTTATTTCAAGTTATTTTTATTTATGATTTTTTTTCTCCAACTTTGATGGAAACGTTGTCCACTCCCTGGTTCTCCGTTCCTGCGTCACAGAAGGGTCTCTTGCAGCTGGAGATGGCGAGAATTTTTCGCCTTCAGCGCATAGTTTTCTGGCACCGTATGTCAGCATATCTTTGGGAGTCTTAAACAAGCAAAATAATAACACGAATATTTGGTTTCTGGCAGCCCACCCGCGGTAAAGCAACCAGACCTAATAAATTTCATTTACAATTGTCCCTCATTTACTGCGGGGATTACGTTCTAAAAATAAACCACAATTTTTACAATTATTATGTTTTAAAGCTTTAAACCCCCTTGCCACCCACTTTTTACATTTCTCCTAGATATACATTAACATTTACTCACATTTCTCAATAGTTTTAATAACTCAAACCTTCGTAGATTTAAAACATAAAAGCATTTATATTCCACAGTCTCTCCGCCCGTGCGATGCTCAGGTGCGTCTTTCTCCACTGAAGGTCTCGGGGCAGGTGTCGTTTCCTAGTGAATAACATAGTTATGGGCAGTTGTTTGTACAGTTTTTTTCTTCTGGATTAGAAGATTATCCTAACCAGGCATGATAAATTTGGCAAGCACAGGAGACATAACAGCCTCCTTTAGGACGCAGAACACAATGCGCATTAGTACGTTGTAAAGAAAGCACTGAAATTCTGCTATTAAAAAATCCACGAAGCAGCAAAGGATGGACCTTCGTTATAGCAAGGGAACTTTATAACTGTATTTTTTCTGTCTTGAAACAGGTACCAGTGGCATTGTTGGACTCTGCCCTGTAACTGACTACCAATCTTTTAAAACATGTCATATCACCTGCAAAGAATGCTGTTACATATGAACAGAGAGATAAATGACTGCATAAAAAAGTAGAATGGAGTGATTTAAATAATATTCTGTTCAGATATTGATGCAGAAACTTTTCTAGGAGCACAAGTGGCTGTTAGATCAGTGCTGGTAAATAATTTCCGCATCAGGTTTTGGTGGGGACAAAATGATGCCTATGGGTAGACCTGTAGCCTGGTAAGAAGATGGGTGGGCATGGTCTGCAAAAGCTAAATTCCACAAGAACCCTCTAAACAGCTCATTCTGAAAGGGGCTGAAATGATCAAGAATTGAGCTGCTGAGATCGCTTTACGTGAGAGGGAATTTGTGATAAGAACTTCATAAACAAGTTTTGTACATAGCATCGACTTACTATAAGTAGTTTGAAAAGGGGGTTAATATGTCTTCTTTGAACTCAACTTTTAAGCATAATTTATACATTTTTAATAGCTTTCCAGAAAGTTTTGTTCTTAAGTGAACGGATTCTATGCGTGAACTGAAGGTCAATAATCCATACCAGTAAAATACGTTGTTTTAATCCACAGGTGCAGAAAAGTCACAGTTGCACCATAGCATGTATATGGTGTGTTAGGCACTGTAAAAAAAAACTGTATGCCTCTCCATTCAACTAACAAGCCCCAGGTGAACAGAAAGGGTGGGTTTAAACTCAATTACAAACAGTGCCCTCTACTGGCGTGAAAACCAAAGATATACACAGAATGTTAAACCAAAACAGCAAACACAGTCACTTGGCCCATACAGTTAGCCTACTGTAACCATTCCACATTGTTATGGGTAGGGATGTGTGTTTGTAGTCAAAATCCTGTTGGAACAGCCGATCATATTCCTATATTAGGTCAATTAGAACACTCTGAGGTAGACCTCCATCCTTATGGTGCCTACCATTTAATGGCAACTCTTTCTAGAATGTTTGGAAGAAAAAAATTATTTGTGTGATAAGCTTTTTTTTAAAGAACGAAATGGTGTCATCTGTTTTTCTCTTCCAGTTTGAGTGGGCGTGGCAGCACCCTCACTCTTCCAGGCGGCTTTCCCACGTCTCCCGACGTTCCAAAAAAGAGACAAGCCTGCAGTTCCACTGGCGCGTTGTCTCCAACATGCTAAGAGTGGCGCCTTGGAACAGGCTGCCTCTGACGGCTCGCTGGCTCAGACAGGAGTACAGAATGGACTTTGACCCCAGCCTGCAGCCTCCCCTGCACATTCCCATCGCCTTTGGCAGCGTTAGGGCCAAAAAGATGCCACCGCTGCCCTCCACAGGTGAAGATAAAGAGGTGATGTCTGTGTGTTTTCTGTGCAAGGGGATAACAAAGGTAAATGTTGTAAAGAAATGTGTTCAGCAAACAATCTATCCACGTCTGTCTGGTTTGGTCCATTTCCACTTCCCTCCTCCTCTTCCTCAGGGGTCAGAGAAGCTGAGCTGTTTCCACCCATCATGTGGGATGATCAGTCATTTAATCTGCCTGGCCAGATATTTCCTTAGGTCGCAGCCATCCCACCTCCTGCCGGTAGAGGGAGAGTGTCCTTCCTGCCGGCGCTCGGTGCTGTGGGGGAGTCTCGTTCGTCATAAACACGGCTGCCTTGGAGACCTCGAGGAGATCCTTCCATCTGTATCGCAGGTCAGATTAGTGCTTCAGAAAAAAAACAAAAAAAAAACAGGGGCTGCTTGTTTATTAGAGCTTAATCTCTAATTTAGGTTTGTCCCTCCTACAGAGCCACTGGGCAGATGAACTGCAGATGT
This sequence comes from Apricaphanius iberus, assembly GCA_028564705.1. Taxonomy (NCBI): domain Eukaryota; kingdom Metazoa; phylum Chordata; class Actinopteri; order Cyprinodontiformes; family Aphaniidae; genus Apricaphanius; species Apricaphanius iberus. Next base: position 1,611,972 of record JAPXFQ010002620.1, read on the forward strand.
GAAGAACAGAAAACTGCAATAGAGACGATTCAAGTGAATGGCTGTCGTATCAAAAGTGTACATAAACTTTAGTATTTCATCATGAAGTGCCCCTTTAAACTATATACAGTTAAAAATCATGAAGTATTTCTGAATAAAAGATTAAAGAAAAAACTGCTTTCATCTCAATAGAATGGATTCTGCATCATATCTCTTAACACGTATTTTGTATCGATAATGTAAAAGAAATTTTATTTTATTTATATTTTAATTTGCTTTTATGAATTTCTTTTTCTAATTTCTGCTTTTATATTTAATAAAAACCAAAAGTTTTAAAACATGTGCTCTTTGGACTAAAACAGTTAATAAAATCCAATGAAGCCTAAACTATAAAGAGCTGGAAAAGCTCCTTAGTGGAGGACTTCAGATCTCCACCTGGCTTCTTCACAGTGAATGGTTGGTTAAATGTGAGGTTGATGGTTTGATCAGAGCTTTGTCGGCTCTATTAGAGGTCTGTGACAGGGAAGCTCCTCTATAGGGAAGCCTCTATAACTGCATTTTCATAAAAAATAAAAGTTTAACATAGATTCATTACACATTTAGTGAGATATTTCAATCTGGACCTTATTTTTTAGCAAATATTACGTTCAGTTACTCACCCAGAAAAGTTTGAAGCCTTTAAGGAGAAGTTTATATCCAGTCGCGATCCGTGTATATCCACATAATGTGTGTCAACCAGGGGATCTGTCGCTTGTAATAAGGCTTATCTGCCCCAAAACTCCTTCATTTATCCAGCAGGACTCCTCTACAAGTTCAGAACATCCTGGGAGTGCTTATTTGATCAGTTTCAGGACTACCACATGATCCATCCCAGTTCAGTTGTAGTCTGAGCAGGACTTTCACTCTGTCTTCATTGACATGGTTCATGTTTACATGTTTCCAAATTGCACTAAACGATTGACCAATAGGACTAAGCTCAGCTTCAAAAGGCTCCCTTTCCACAACCTATGCAGACTACAGCTGTATTGGCGGACGGCTGCTACATCATTGAAATCCCAGGTTGGTGGAAGTTGGAATAGGTTACATAAAAATCGTGTAAAAACACCAGAAGATAATACCTTAGAAAAAAATGAAGGAGTTCTGGGGCAGATAATGCCGTATTACAGGCCGCATATCTGCCCTGATTGAGTCCTTTATACGCTGAAACTCCTCCAGAAGGGCTCCAAGTGGATTCAAACTTGTCTGGGTAAGTAAATTAACATAATTCAATTCAAAAGTAAATATAAATAAAATATTTTTTGTTTGTAACTAAAAATAAGTACCAATTGAAAAAATAACTTTCCCTTTAACTTTGATGGTCATTATTTAAAGCTAGTTAAAAAGCCTTATTTCAGTATGTCTGAAAACTAGAAAATGAGTTAAAACCAAAAATAAAGGAAATGTAATTGAGAAATGTTATGTTGTAGCCACTTTCTGACCAACACAATCATAGGAAAGACTGCAACTCAACCGTTTCCCACCAGACTGTCATTAGCAGCCCCTAAAAGGAAGGGAAGTCACAAACGGAGGTGGGTTGAATACCCTAAATTTTACTCAAGTAAGAGTAGCACTAATTCAACATATTACTACTCAAGTAAAAATAATAAGTAGCTACCCAAAAATGTACTTAAGAGGAAAATAGTATTTGATAAACAGACAGTAACATCTGATCTAATATTTCTAAAATGATACCGTCAGACAAACAATAATATAATGTAATGTAATGGTCAAATTCTGTATTTTTCAAGTCTAAAATAGAAGATAAATACTGGGTGTTCCTCTGGGGCTTCCATCTGTTCCTTTCGGTGGGTGATCGGCCCTGCGTTGGTCCGTCTGTGGCTCCTGCGCTCTGGACTCTGGACGTGTGCCCCCCCTGCCCCCTTTATGTCTGCATCGTTTCCTGTAGGACGGATTGACGGTTCCTTACACCAGCTATCAGTCACTTGCATGGGGAAACCTTATTCACACCAGCATGCTCACACACACACATAGGTGTGGTTAGGTCTATACATAATAAAATCAGATTAGTCCTTGATTTAGTAGATTATAATTCTTTTATTGAAGATAAGGGTTTCATTTTAATCTTTGGATCTTTACGTAGCATTTGATTCTGTTGAACATACATGTATTATAAAAACGTCAGAATATTTTGGATTCTGTACAGAGTTTATTAAAGCGATACATATAAGGTATGAGGATATTAATAGCCCGGTTTCTCTCCCCCAAGGAACACCTAAAGGATTCCCTATTAATTGTGGAATCCGGCAGGGCTGTCCCTTTTCTCCCAAATTATTTATTTTAGCTGCTGAGTTATTAGCTATATCTCTAAAAAAAACTGTCCAGATCCCTTTGGTAATAATAACATTTTAATATTTTCTAAAGCATTGGGATTTTATTTACATTTAAAAAATGTGATCTTATGTCAATACATGATAAGGAGCAAACTGACTTATATGGGATTACAGTTAAAATGAGGTAAAATCTTTGGGAATGATTATAACTTAAGATACTAAAACCAGAGAAGAATTAAATATTTTACCTGTAATAAAAAACTAAATCTATACTCAACTCCTGGTTGCAGGTAACTCTTTGCAAGCAGAACCTATGATAGAAATCATCTGCCAGCTACTGTACAAACTACTTTGAGCGGTTTGGGAGGTTTCAGTGCATCTCTTGAAGATGATGTGGAATTGTGTTACTACACATTCCCCTATGTTGTCAAATACACTATGATCCATCTCTGCCAACCACCCTTCACAGAATACTTTCATATTATCTGATCCAGAATGTTTGCAAACTAAATTGAAACAGCGCAACATCCTTTGTAGAAATGATCATATTATTATTAACATGATAAATATTCAAAATAGTTTCATAAAAATTCACATAGTTTTAGGAAAAATAAGGGACCAACAAAGATATTTTGATATGCATATTGCAAAAGGGTCAAAATGACTGCCTTGGACATTCAAATGTTTATTAAATTTGCCTGTTCAGAATGATCAAGACCTCATTTTGACAGAGCCAAGGTCAACTGATAGTCAATATAACATCTTATGTTTGACTGCATTTATAAGTTAACAGTGAAAAAAAGGGGGTTCTTGAGCTAATGTGGAAAAATTTAAGCAAAGCTACTGTATCCCATCACCATGACGTGAAGATCTACAGAGCTACTGCGCTAATGAGTTAGCACTAATTTAAGTCCGAAAACATCACTTTAACTGAATAATGAACACTTTAATGCAGCGGTAACTCACTACGAAACGTGCTGAAACCATATGGTGAACCAAAACGCATAAACAACCATAAAGACAGCGGTTTTATACTCTTTGCATCTCGACATAGGGGCTGCTGGCTATCAGCAAGACCGAGCAGACAGTCGAAGCAGATGAGGGAATCTCTATGGAGCGCCTCTGAAAAAGTTTACAAGTACAGTCAAAAGAACAAAACATCAAACTGACAGCATGTCAGTTGGTAAACCACCAAATAATTTTCCTGGCACTGTATCGCATCATCATGCCCAAATAACCCAGGAGCAAGAATTTATTACTTACCAATCCAGTGGCAACGTGGCAGGTTCAGCATCCATACATCCTCCTGTATCTCACAGCGGCTGACACACAAAACTGAAAAGTTGTAACACTAATCCTACTTTGACCTAAATTGAGCAACAGTTTGACAGAAAAAATCTTCCACAGCAGTGAAGGGAAGGAATCGTCACGTAGGCGAAGCGTGCTGTACACATTTCGCATGTGCCGCTGCCAGTGTCAGACGATACCATTCATTAAGGGAGAGGGGTGAAATGATAATATCATACAGATTTTTTTTATGTCGAATCCCAAACATATATAATTTTCTTATTTTCACAGATCAATTGAAATATTTCATTAAAAAAACTTACACAAGACAATACATATTGATAGCCCTCAAAGGGCCCCCTGTCTGTGCCGGGCCCTCAGAATTGTCCTAACCCCCCCCCCGACGGCGCCCATGGGTGTGGGGACATTGGTGAGTACGGACATATCTTGAGCTGAGGTTATCGTCATTAGTTAATTGTTACCAGGAGCTTACCAGAAACATTTTTGTTGTGTTCATTAATCGTTGTATCGTTAATGAATGTGTAATTATTGACTGAGATGTTTTCTTGTGTTATTTGTTTACCTACATATTTTGTATCGTCAGTTCACAGTTCTACTGGTCCTGTTTCTCTTCTTCATCTTCTTCCTCCTTATCTCAATTTCGTGTCCCTAACTTCAAGAAAATTAAACCCACAGTAATCACTAATAAAGATTTTTCATACATATATATCAAGTGGAGTACTATAGCAAAGCTGTAATGCTCTGCTTGGGAAAGTAAATCTGTTGGGCTTGTACTTGGTACTCAGACACCAATTCTGAGTAGCAAACTGCCACACAGGTCACGTAAAAAGAAAAAGAAGATACAAATAAAGAAAATTATTTTCAGTTTAAGAAAGACTTTTCCAAGTCATTTTTTTTCTCAATATAACCAATATATTATGTACTTACAAAACATAATAAGGATATCTTACAACAATGTGAAAAGTACTTTTCGTGACAAATTGTGGTGATAAATCTTCATAATCAATGTAACTGAAAACATTCAGTTGATCCAAAATGCTGCAGCAAAAGTTCTGACAAAGATTAAAAAGAGAGATCACATTTCTCTTGTTTTAACTTCTCTCCATTGGCTCCCTATTAAATCAAAATAGAATTTAATATCCTCCTCCTTACGTATAAAGTCCTTAATAATCAGCTCCATCAAACATCAGAGATCTGACTGTTCCATATGTTCCTAACAGAGCACTTCGCTCTCAGAATTCAGGTTCAAGATTCCTAATAAAGACCACAAAATTGTGTGCTCCACTAAAAATTTGCAACAGTAGGGTATTTTAAATTTGCTGGTGATCTACGAAGCTTGCGTGAGCAATTCATAACAGGCGCATGGAGCAGAATTCAAATGAGCACTTTGCGGTTGCTGCTGGAACCCATTAAGATTATAATCACTCTGGTGGAAACCGATAAGGATCCATGAGGATCACAACTCACTGCGCTCAGCGCCTCCTCAGCAGGTGTAAATGCGCTGATAGTGCAGTGAGTTTGATGAGAAAGAAAAGTTAGTGGTAGTTTGGCTACTTTGGAGTAGAACTTGTTTTTAATAGTGATGAGTTCTCTCACGTAAAAATTTTACTTTTGTATTTAATCTATTAACATGCTTTGCATGCTTTTATTTCTATTAAGTTATTATTAATTCAATTCAAATTCCAAAATACTTTATTGATCCCAGAGGGAAATTTATGTAGCTCATTACTAATTCATTTGACAAGGAGTTGTTGTAGACCATGATGGCTGTGGGGAGAAAGGAATTCCTGTAGCGGTCTGTGTTGCAGCGAAACTAAATAAGCCTCTGACAGAAGATACTCTGTTGTTGTAGGACAGTCTCATGCAGAGGATGCTCAGGGTTGCCCATAATTTTCTTGATTTTATGAAGAATCCTTCTTTGCATGATTTTCTCCAGTTGTTCCACAGTCGTCCCTAGACCAGAACCAGACTTCTTCATCAGGTTATTGAGCCGTTTTAAGTCCCTGGTTCTGATGCTCTTACCCCAACAGATGATGGACGAATAGATGAAACTGCAAACCTTGAAGGATCTCAGCTTCCTCAAAAAGTACAGTCTGCTCTGTCCATTCTTGTAGACAGCTTCACTGTCCAGTCTCTTGTCCAGGTGAACTCCGAGGTATTTGGGCCCTGTCCCAATACCCACACTGCACCCTGCGGTCCTCCACAAAGTGCACTTGGCAGAAGTGAAGACAAGGGTTCAAGTGCGAAGTGAACAAGTGTGTGAATAACTGCACGATTGAGACAGCGAGGATTTCATCGTCGGCCTGTGCCGTTTCTCCATGACAACCAAAATGGGAGTGCCGCTTGGGTTATTTTGCTGCTTGATAAACAAAATCATCCAAGTTTAATAAATACAAAATAAAAATAAGATATAAAAAATATCTAGCAAATTCTATAGCATAAAGTCCACAGTTATAGAAAATATTGGATTTTAATCAAATTGACTATATTATATATTTTTCAGAAAATATTGGCTATAACGGAAGCCTTGATTATTTAAAAGAATGTGTTTATTTTATTATGTGTATTTGTCATACCTGCTGTGTTAAATGAACAAACACTGGAATGCTGGGAGATGCTCTTTTTTACCAGAAATAAGTACCCAAATAGGTTCTTTAATTATTTAGAATTTTTACGTTTTTTTATGACTAGATAAAAACACAGTGAATAGTATTTTTGGCCTATCATGTCCGTAAATACACACAGCGTTGTTAGTAAACACTATTTTTCAACAGATTTATATCCAACAGGTAATTACTGTTATTACTCATGTACACAATTACAAATGATTCAATATTTTGAGGCATAGATAGCCGGGGCTGTCACGGACATGTCCCCATCAATATTTACAGATGATAGTTTTGAAACTCCGGAAGCTCTCCTCACATATTTAAATAATAGCCAACATATAAATTCAGGCTGGATCTTTTAACCCACAACCCGGCCACGTTAATGACAATTAAAGGGCAAAACTGGGTAATTTAATTTATGCATTTTTTTTCAAGCGTGCACCTAAGCCGCAGCGTTACAGGATCATCCATCCATCCATCTTCTATACCACTTAGCTTCAAAGGGTCACGGGGGATGTCTGGTGCCTATGCAGCTGTCAACGGGCAACAGGCGGGGTAAACCCTGGACGGATCGCCAGTCCACCAATGTTTGTGTCACGATTTAGATTTTAATGATTCTTCATGCCAGCAGCCTGAAGATGTTTTAAACAGTCATTTGAAAAACAATATAAAACTTGTAGCTTACGGCTTTCAACTTTTAATTGAAAGAAGATAAGATTTTCTAAATCTGTTAACACACAGCAGTGGATGTTGTAATGATACATTGCTCAGACGAAAACATAGCTAATTAATATATTAATTAATATTTCATCTCTAGCAATCTTCAAACTAGACTCTGGTTCATAGTTATTTTCCCAGGCAATTTTAAGAACAAACTGACAACCATACACTTGAAAATATATTTGTCGGAGAAGCAGCTGGAACCATTTGTTTGCCGTTTTGTCACAGAATTCCACACGTAGCAATGGATTGTGGGTATTACCCTTCGCATCGGTGCGGACTTCAGCGAAGTGCGGAGCGAGGGTACAGGAGAGGCAGGGCCAGGGGCCGGATTCTCTGCTCTGGAGAAGCGGGAAACCCTACGCACTTGTGCGCATCAACGGGAACGCGCAATTGAAGTGCACAAGGGTGCAAGTGCGGGTATTGGCACAGGGCCTTATATTGTGGCATTATTACTCATAATCATTTATTTTATTTATTTATTTAGCACATCAAGATGCATTACAGTGCACATTCAATTCAATTCAGTTTATTTATATAGTGCCATTTCACAACAAATGTAATCTCAAGGCACTTTACAAGAAGAGTTATTACAATACATTTTAGTTCATAGCGTTAATTCCTCCCTGCGTCGGGCAATAGACAAACTTGCCCCCTTGAAAAGGAAGGTGGCTAGCCATAGAAGATTAACTCCCTGGTTTAATTTAGAGCTACGTACCCTAAAGCAGAATGTTAGAAAACTAGAGAGAAAACTGGTGCTCCACGCATTTACATGATTCCTTTTTTAATATGGAAAAAGATAGTTTATTGCTATATAAAAAAGAGCCTTCACACAGCTAGAACAGCATATTATTTCATCTTTAATCGAGGGAGAATAAAAAATAATCCTAGGTTTTCTTTTTAATATACAGTTGCCAAACTCACACAGGATCATAGCTCTATCGAGCCAACCATTCCCCAAGCTCTAAGCAGTGACGACATTACATGCAATTCTTTATAAATAAAATAGACCTCCATAAAGAATAAGATAATTGGGAACCTTCCCAAATATGCTTGCTTCCTCTTAGTTAATGAGTCTAGCCTCAAAAATGGTGGAACCTAATATATGCTTAAACTGCTTTAATGCAGCCGAACTTTGTGATGTACTCAAAAATTATTAGCTTCATCTAAACCTTCAACTTGCGTTTTAGACCCAATCCCAACTAAACTCTTAAAAAGAATTTTTTCCCTCTGATCGCTGCTCCAATTTTTTAAATATAATGAATCTATCCCTAGTCAATGGATATGTTACCACAGGAGTTTTAAGATAGCTGTAATTAAACCTCTACTTAAGAAACCCTCTCTTGATCAAAACAACGTAATTAACTATAGACCGATATCTAATCTTCCCTTCTTATCTAAAATTCTTGAGAAAATAGTTGCCACACCAGATATGTGAGCATTTAAACAATAATGAGCTGTTTGAGACGTTTCAGTCAGGCTTTAGAGCTCATCACAGAGCACTGAAACAGCTCTGGTTGAAGGTTACTAATGATATTCTCATAGCCTCAGACAAATTGGACTGGTGAACATTCTGGTCCATGTTAGATCTCAGCATGCTGCCTTTGACACTGTTGACCACAATATTCTCATAGAAAGGCTTCAAAGTGTCGGTATAATAGGAACAGCGCACTAGGGTGGTTAAAATCTTATTTGTCTAACAGATTTCAGTTTGTTCAGGTAAACAATAGATCTTCCTCAACCTCAATAGTTACTTGCGGAGTACCACAGTGTTCAGTGCTTGGGCCGATTCTCTTTTACTATATATATGCTTCCTATTGGTAAAATAATTAGGCAGCATGGGATAAAATCCATAGTTACCGCGGATGATACACAGCTATATCTATCCATAAATCCTGATGAATCCAATCAGTTTAGGTAGACTACAGCATGTCTGGAAGACATAAATACTTGGATGACTCTAAACTTCTTGCTTCTAAATTGCTGATAAAACAGAATGTTGTCGTCTTTGGACCAGAAGCTCTGACGAAAACTACTTAGTCAGCCCCTCTCACCTGGGACGGCATTAAATTAGCCTCCAGTAATAAAGCAAAAAAACCTCGGTGTCATTTTTGACCAAGATATGTCATTTAGAACTTACATTAAAGAAGTCGTGTAGGATTTCCTTTTTTTCACCTTAGGAATATTGCAAAAATTAGAACCATCCTGTCCAGGAATGATGCTGAACTAGTCCATGCCTTTGTTACTTCAAGGCTGGATTACTGTAACTGTCTATTATCAGGTAGTCCACAGAATACAATTAAAAGTCTTCAGTTAGTTCAAAATGATTCTGATGAATATTAAAAAACTAAACATTGTATTGTAATAACTCTTTTGTAAAGTGCCTTGAGATGACATCTGTTGTGAAATGGCGCTATATAAATAAACTGAATTGAATTGAATTGAATACAATGTTTAATCTAGGAATTAGAGAACCACAGAAGATTGCATCGTGACTTCTCAGCAATCCCTCACACTGAGCAAGCATGCAGCGACAGTGGAGAGGAAAACCTCCCTTTTAACAGGAAGAAACCTCCAGCAGAACCAGGCTCAGCCTAAGTGGTCATCTGCCGAGACCGTCTGGGTTTGGAGAAGGCAGCAGAAACACAGAAAGAGCAACAGAACTGATGCAGAAGCAGAAGCTGGTAGCAGGACATGGAGAATGTTCCTCCACTGGAATGCCATCTTAGTCAGGGTCATCAAGCAGGGCGGGTCAGGAGCACCTACTGTAGGAAGAGACTAAGAGAAAATAGGTTAGCGCTTGAATTGACAGCTCATCATACAGTTGGGGAGAAGTAGGAGAGAAAGAAGGAACTGACTCTAATAAAGTCCTCCAACAGCCTAGCCTAAAGCAGCATAGCTACTAACATTAACCTGTCTCCTAGCTACTAGGAAACGTAGCTACTAACACTCTCTACCTGCCTTACATTAATCTATCTCTACCTAGCTACTCTACCTCTTCCTATCTCTTCCTAGCTTTTCACACTCTACCTAGCTACCAACATTAACCTATCTCTTCCTAGCTACCTGTCTAACCTGTCTCTACCTACCTATTAACATATCTCTAACTGTAAGCTTTGTCAAAGAGGAAAGTTTTAAGCCTAGTTTTAAAGATAGACAAGTCGTCTGCTTCACAAACCAACCCTGGTAACTGGTTCCATAGGGAGGGGGAGCCTTGATAACTGAAAGATCTGCCACCCATTCTACTTTTAGAAAATCCTAGGGAACTACCAAGTAAACCTGCAGTCTAGAGAGTGAAGGGCTCTGTTAGGAACATATGGAACAATCAGGTTCTCTTATGTATGATGGAGCTAGATTATAAGAGCTTTATATGTCAGAAGGAGGATCTTGAATTCTATTCTAGATTTTTTACTGGGAGCCAGTGGAGAGAAGCTAAAACAGGGGAAATGTGATCTCTTCTTCTTTTTATTCATTAGAACACTTTGCAGCAGCATTTGGACTAACTGAAGACTTTTAATTGTATTCTGTTGGACTACCTGATAATAAAGAGTTACAGTAATCCAGCCTTGAAGTACAACAAAGGCATGGACTATAGTTTTTTTTCAGCATCATTCCTGGACAGGATGGTTTCTAATTTTTGCAATATTCCTAAGGTAAAAAAAGGAAATCCTAGTAGACTTCTTTAATGTGAGATCTAAATGACATATCTTGGTCAAAAAATAACACCGAGGTTTCTTTGTGCTTTATTACTGGAGGCTAATTTAATGCCGTCCAGGTGAAAGGGTTGACTAAGTAGTTTCTTTTTCAGAGCTTCTGGTCCAAAGACGACAACTTCTGTTTTGTCAGAATTCAGAAGCAAGATGTTTAGAGTCATTCAAGTCTTTATATCTCTGAGACACGCCTGTAGTCTACCTAACTGATTGGATTCATCAGGATTTATGGATAGATATAGCTGTGTATCATCTGCGTAACTATGGAAATTTATCCCATGCTGCCTAATGATTTTACCAATAGGAAGCATATATATATAGTAAAAAGGATCGGCCCAAGCACCGAACCCTGTGGTACTCCGCAAGTAACATTGAGACCGAGGAAGATCTATTGTTTACCTGAACTACTCCTCAACCACCTCCACTTCTCCCATGATTGAGATAGACTTTGACTTATCCATGTTTCTTCTGAAATCTACAATCATCTTCTTTGTTTTGTTTTGTTTACATTAAAGGTTAGATGATTGTTTCCACACCATGCTACAAGGCAGTTCACCAGCTCTCTGTATTCAGCTTCTTCTCCATCTCTGATACACCCAACAATTGCAGTCGTCTAAGTATTTCTGCAGATGACAGGTCTCCTGGAAGTTTCATAAACTCATAAACTGTGGTCCGTTTGTCAGGTAGTCATTGATCCAGCTGATTGTTGAGGCCTCCACCTGTGTCTTCAGGAGTTTCTGACTAAGCAAATAATGCTGAATTGAAGTGTTAAATGCACTGGAGAAATCAAAGAACATGATTCTCACAGTGCTGCCTGCTTTGTCCAGATGACAGTGAGTTGGTTGAAGCAAGTTAATGATGGCATCTTCAATACCAATTTCACGGCGATGAGCAAATTGCAGGGGGTCCTGATAGTTAGTTAGTTCTAGTTTTGCTTACTCAGGTGGGGCAACATCAGTCTCTCCAGGACCTTCATGATGTGGGATGTCAGGGCAACAGGTCTGTAGTCATTGATGAATGATGGGTGAGTTTACTTTGGTACTGGAAGAAGATAGGACGTCTTCCACAACACTGGAAGCTTCTCCTGGGTCAGGCTAAGTTTGAAGAGGTGCTGCAGAATCCCACAGAGCTGCTCTGCACATGTCTTCAGGACTCTGAGGCTGACACCATCTGGTACTGCAGCCTTGTTCCGATTCAGTTTCTCCAACTTCTTCTTCACCTGACGGTGACTCGGTATATGAAGTTGTGGAAGTAGAAGAGTTCATGACTGAAACGGATGATAAAACATCTGAGGTGTGACAGGACAGGTGTGGGTCAGAGGAGAGGGCGATATCTGTTTGGCTGGAAACAGGATAGGAGGATGCTGAGTTTGTTCCTGAATTATTGAAGAATTTGTTCAGTTCATTGGCTCTATCAAGACTTCCATCTGTCCAATCCTTCCTGTGCTAAAAGCCTGTGATATTTTTCATTCCAGACCAGACATCTCTGATATTGTTCCTCTGTAGTTTGTGGAGATTCTTCCTGTAAGCCTCTTTGCCGTATCTGATCTTGACATTAAGTTGCTTCTGTATACTCGTTAATAACTCCCTATCTCCCTCCTTGAATGCTCTTTTTTTTCTTGTTCAGCAGTTTCTTCAGCTCACTGTTGATCCCGGGTTTGTTATTAGGAAAGCATCTCACTGTTCTGAAGGGGATGATGTTTTCAACACAGATGTTTATTTAGTCAGTCACACACTCAGTTATGGCATTGATGTCCTCTCCATGTGGCTGGCAAAGAGTCGTCCAGTTTGTGGAGTCAAAACCACCCTGCAGGGCTTCTTCGGCTTCATGTGACAATTTTCTAACAGTTCTCTTTGTCGGAGGTTACTTCTGAACAAGTGGTTTATATTCTGAGCAGAGAAAAACAAGATTGTGGTTTGAATTTCCCAAAGGAGGTCTTGGTTTGGATGTATAGGCATCCTTTACATTTGCCTAAAATAAATCCACGGTCTTGTTTTCTCTTGTGGAGCAGCTGACAAACTGTTGAAATGTTGAAAGTGTAGAACAGAATGAGGCATGATTAAAATCACCAGATATTGCAATAAAAATATTGGGCTGCTGGGTCTGTACTTTAGCGACAACAGAACTGATGACATCACACACATTGTCAGCAACAGCTGAAGGTGTAAAATAAACAACTGCCAAAATAACATGGGTGAACTCTCTTGGTAAAGAATATGGAAGAAAACTTACTGCCCAGAGTTTAATATCTGGGCTGCAGAGACGACACTTCACAGTAACATGTCCTGGATGACACCATCTGTTGTTGACAAGCACTGCCCCTCCACCTCCTTTTCTACTCCCGCTCCTCTTCAGATCTCTGTCTGCTCGTACTGTCAGAAAGCCTGGCAGAGAGACGTTTGAGTCGGGGATATGATCCTGTAGCCACGTCTCAGTGAAGCACATAACACTGCATTACCGATATGCAGGCTGAGTCCTTGTCAGGGCTTGGATTTCATCCATCTTGGTAGCTAGTGATCTCACGTTTCCCATTATGATTGATGGATGAGATGGTTTGAATTTCCTCCTTCTCTTTTTTACCTTTTTGCTCCTGCACTGAATCCACGCCTCCTCCTTCTTAACTCATCAGGGATTTCTGGCTTCAGTTGAGGCAATATTTGAGCTTTTACAATGTTAATCAGTTGCTCCCGGCTGTAAATCCCCTTGTTGCCATAGTTAGGCATCATAACAAATGATCAAAAAGTGTAAAATCAACAGCAAAAATGCCTCCAACTTCACAAGACAAAACCCACAAAGCACACAGGTCCAAAAAATGCAATTCTTCCTGTTTGTGTGTGTGTGTATATATATACTGTATATATAGCATGGTTTGGGTGAATACTCAATTCCGATTGGCTTGAGGGTGTACCGTAAAAAGTAATAATGTACACTTAGGAAAGGCGTCCCGTCAAATTGCCTGATGGCAGTTCTAAATTATTGCGCTGCCTCAAATGGCAATGGAGACAGTTGACTCGTCGCAACGTTTTGTATCATCCTCTGGACACACACAAGCAATAAGTAGTGCACTGGCCTTCTGAAATAAGTTTTTATTACGTAGCATAAGGTAAAGCAATCATGTCACTTCCCATTACTGATAAACTGCGGCGGTCGGCTCGCTTATGGGCATGTTGCTTGGCAACGCCTGTATACGGGAGATATTAAATAGTGCGCTCGACTTATAAACAAAACACTCCAGATTTTAACTCTAAAACATATTAAAGTATTATTTATTGATTAAATATTTCTTTCTTTCGTACGTGACCATGGTATAAGCGGGATAATGCCCGGCGAGGTGCCCGACTATAATGCCTCATCGGGCATTATCCCTATCATATATATATATATATATATATATATATATATATAAAAAAATGGCTGTCTGCCCACAGCAACTCCACCATGGAAAAAGTCTGTCAGTTTCGCACATTTAAATGCATTTTTTTTTAAACCCTCAGCTTTCCTACTCCACCCATCTCCTTTTCTTGCTTCTTTCTTGTGGACATTTCTGCTCATCTTACTGTCTTTTTTTTCTGGTTCCAACTTTTGTAAGATGACACAGTGTACTTACAGACTGGTCAGCTGAGCAGCCTGCTTGGCCAATCACATTTCAACATGAATTCAATTAAAAGACCTGCAATGGGTAATTTTTTTTTTTAACATAGAATAAACTTAGCAAGTGTGTTAGGAAACAATATGAAAATACACTGCATAAAAAAGCTGTCTGATTTCCAAACCATGTGGGCAAGCTGCTCAGAGAGGAGAGACTTTTACTGTTGCTGGATTTGTGATCCAAGAACGCAGAAAATATCTTGAACCAGTTACTATGGACCATATTTTATTTTTGTACAGAGGTCTACCGATCAATTAAATAGTAGCAGTAAGTAGCAACATTGCAGCGAACTTAAATGCAAATGTATGGGCTTAAATTAAAGTCATTAATATTTTGTAGCTGTACACATACCTACTTGCTAGTGCAGCAAATTGAGCCTGTCGTCTCTCTCTCTCCTTTTCTCTCCGGTGGGCGGGGACTCCATGTACCACAGACGGAAGGATTGCAAAACGCAGAAAGCGAATCCAGAGTTTTTATTTCTCTTCTGCTAAGCAGGGGATAATAAGAAGGAGTTCTGTGGCGAACTTTTCCTGGATCCTGTGATCATGGCAGGTAAAACAGACGAAGCTACGGTTGCTTAGTTATAGTGAGGAAAACATTCCAGAAGGAAGTTTTTTTTTTATAAGAGAAACAGATTTTCTCAATTTCCGCTGCTGCCCAGAATCTGACGCTGTTGTTATGAACCGCTTCATGTTTCATATGACGGTTCATGTTCGATCATTAGTCCGCCATAAAAAACACTGTTAGACCGGTGTGATGGATTAACTGGTGGTGGCTGCTGGTATAGGCAGATGTTTCTGTGAGCGTTATGTTTTAAGACACGGAAATAATGCTTTTTTACCTAAAAGAACTACAAATCATTGTGAAATACAGTAGGGTTTCTCAAGACATCTTTTATTATCTCAACTAGCCCAATAGGCAGATATTATATATTGCTCTATTTTAGGGGTCCCCAAACTTTTTCCTGAGGGCCACATAGCTTTTCCCTTCTCTGGTGGGGGCCCAAGTCAGTTTGTAACAGAACAAGTGTGATGATGATTGCAGGAGTGCTTAAAGGTAAACATTTATTGTTTTCCAGAAAGCCACACATAACCAAATATTAACAACCCATTCTGGGATCTTAACAGGAAAACTGTCAGAAAACAAATAATTACTCTATTAATGAAATAAGCTACAATATTTGTGAAATAAATAACCACATAACCTTATCTGGGTTCTTCACAGATAAAAAAGTCCATGGAACATTAATGTTCTGTTTTGCCATGCACAATCTTAACAGATAACATTTCAGCTTCATTGTCAGAGCAGACTCGCTTATATAAATGACTCATGAGCATTCCCCCCAAGTTTTTGTGTTTCTTAGAAAAGGGAGCTTACCTATGTATGCTTTTCAGTGTGACCTTTGGGCCTGCATCTGGCTGGTGAGCATTTGAATGTCAGATTCCATTTTAGTCACAGCCAGTCCCAAGCACTGATGTAGATGTTCATCAGTTTTGATCTCATTAGACTTTTTCAGTGTTTCATGCATGAAAATGTTTGCTAGCAGATAAACGTGCTGCAAAAAAGTGTGGACATTTTCATTAAATGTTATCTAATGTTTGGGTACGCGTAGTTTGGGAGGGCGGCATAGAAGTCAATGAGACTGTTGGGCTTAAAGGTTGAATATAGAACATGTGCACCAAAGCGACATCTAGTGTGTTGAGGTTGTAGCTGCAATATTAAAACACCATCTGGATGCCAGTTTTGTAACACTGAAACCAGCCAACATAATGTCCAGTGATGAATCTTACAGGATAAGGACTATTTTATATTAATAAAAATAATTATAACAAAATATGGGTCAAAGGCAACAATAAGCTTTATTACCTGTTCTCTAGGCATCCTATTTCGGAGGCTGAGTGGTATCCACTCCTCTCTGTGATGTCCTCTATAAAAGTCATAATTTATACTTAAGTATTTACATAAATATCCAACAGATTTCGCAGCGTGTGTATTTGACTGAGGTGCATGGTCGGAGACCTATGTCAATACAGAAAGCTAGCTAGAAAAGTCTTTATAATAGCCTATCACCGCAGAGGTGAAAGCGAGCCTGCTATACTGGGTAGTGCAGGAGGAAACCGCTTCCTTTTCTTTCTTTTACTCGGTGTGGAGGTTGATGCCCTAATATCTAGGAACAACGTCATATACACGAGTATTGCAAAGCTTTTTTACCGACAGCTAACTTTAGCCGTTAGCAAGCTTTTCTACCTTTCTTCATGAGAAACTTCACCATTTCCACGTAAGTTTTGATGCCGTGAAAGTTGTTCAGTTGTTTCCATCTGTTGTAGGCTTCACCTAAACTAACTTTGGTTCCAGATCTTGTAAGGTCGGTCCTCTTCTGAGAAAGATAATCACATTTCTGGGGCTTAGACACAGCAGCTAAACTAACCGAGTGCTACATTTTCTACAATACATGCTTCGTTGCTTCGTGCAGTTGTTTACAATAGTATTTGGCAAACCTGCGATGCCGCGCCACGTTTGGCTCGAAGACGTAAATATAAACACAGTGCGTTGGCCAGAAAATGTTTTCTTTTTTAATGATTTTATGTTAAGTATAACGTTTAAAAGAAAGGGTGCACTTTCATTCTGCACACCTCTAAACTCCCCGTTGAAGTATTACTTTTTTAAAGAGATAGCTTTTAAGAAAAATGTTCCATATTCAACCTTTAAATGCGTCTTTCAGAACATCACAGTTCTGTAACTCAACCAACTCAAATTGATAAGAAGGCTGGGCTTCATTGATGTCACCAATAAAAGGGTTCTGGTTCTTTTGCAGTAACATGTAGTTCACGGAATCGCACACCGAACTCCGCCTTCAGTATTTCCGGTGCTTCCACACGCTTTTCACCTGGGAACGAGACTGCTGGGTTCTCTGCAGAGAGGTTTTTGGTAGCAGGGAGATGGATGAAGTTGTGCTTTTTCACTTGTTCCAAAAAACAGCGGTAGATTCACTTCAAATGCTTTTAGGTGGGAATACATGTTGTAAATTAGTTTCCCCTGGCCTTGTAGCTGGAGGTTAAGGCTGTTCAGCATTTCTGTCACATTTGATAAAAATGCGAGGTGCTATTTCCATTCTGGGTCGAACAGCTCTGGGACCGTTTTGTCTTAAATGCATTAATTTCGAGTAGCAGCTCGTAAAAGTACCTCAACACTCTGTCCCGGCTCAACCATCGGAGCTCTGTGTAGTAGAGCACGTCACCGTGCCCAGACTCCAGTTCAAACAGGAATTGTTGGAACAGCCTTTGTTTCGGTCCCTTTGCTCTGATGAAGTTTATGCATGACACCACAAGCTTCACGACAGAATCCCACTTCAACACTTTGCAGCACAGCGCTTGCTGGTGAATTAGGCAGTGGACTTTTAGCGGGCCGCTGAGACCCCGTTCTTCCATCTCCCAGTTCATGATCCCTATTAGATCCCGAGAAGTGCCCAACATACAAGGAGATACATCAGTTGTGATTCTGGCAAGCTTTTACCAGTTCAGGTCCAACTCTTCCATGGTTTCGCATACTTTGCTAAAAAATATCCTCCCCTGTCATTGTCTATTTGAGGCTATGGAGGGCTGCCAGCTCTTAGCACATTTCAAAGTTTACACTAACTCCAAGAATAACAATGAGCAGCTGCACGTCCATGCTCTCATCCTGCGCTAATGAAAAAAGACAAATTATTTTGTCTTCTGCTGCAGCTAGGCATATACATTACCCCCAAGTTTGCCCACGGGCCGTAGTGTGGGGACCACTACTCTGTTTTAAAAAAATAAGATCTGACAAATCACTGACAGAGTTGGGAAATTAGGCAGAACTTGACCTGGTTGTATATATTTTTTCAGAGCCTGAGATTAGTCAGAGAGAAAGATCGGAATAGGTGGTAAAATGCTATAAAACAAACCCAAACACATATTTATCTATGGAAGGCAACAGCAATGTTGAGGAGCTATGAGAAATAAGTTAAAACTGAAGAACTGGATTTTTTTTTCTTCTAATGATATTTAAATTTGTTCTCATGAGGCGGATACGTGATTGATAAATTTTTCCTCTTTGTCGTAGAATAGCCAAAAAAAAAAAAAAAAGTGACTTTAAGAACAGAAAAATGTTATTCCTCTTTGTCGTAGAATAGCCACAAAAAAAAGTGACTTTAAGAACAGAAAAATGTTGAGGAAAAGGGCTAAACTTGGTGTAACTAATTTAAATTCAGAGGATATTTAATTATTTAGAAAATAAAGTTATGATTTTGAAAGGGTGAAATGTTAAAACTGCTGTTTCCATGTCTGATATGGCTACGTCTTGAAAATCTCTTTTCTGCATGGTTTCTTTCATCATCATTTTAAAAAAAGGGAGAGTTTCCTGTTTTAAAGTTACTAGCTCATTGAAAGAGGACGTGGCTGCCACAGCTGTCCATGGCATTTTTTAATATCCACCTTAATTTTGACATAATTCTTCTTGTAATTTCACTTCAAACATCATTCCTCATTGTTCTTTTCTAACTTACCCTAATCGGCTATTTCGTTAGAAGAGAAAAGGCTAAATAATAATTATTTAAAAAAGATAATGAGATAATGCTATTTCATCAGGTTTAGAAGTTATACGTTATGTGATTTCTAGAATTGCGCTTCTCTGGGTGGCAGCATGTTGGAGTGGCTCTGTTAGCTACACATTGAGTTTTGTTTTTGTTTTGTTTTTTGGACATTGGTTCCCCCTTTTTCTTGAGGAAGGATTGCACTTTTTCGACCTGCTTGCTTTGCGGGTTTTTGTCCTGTGAAGTTGGAAGGATTTTTGCTTTTGATTTTTCACTTTTGCTCATTTGTTGTGATGCATAACCATGGCAACAAGGTGGTTTACAGCCGGGAGCAATTGATTAACTTGGCAAAAACTGAAATTATACTTCAACTGAAGCCCCAAATCCCTGAAGAGTTGAAAAGGAGGAGGCGTGGGTGCAGAGCAGGATTGAAAAGGAGACAGAGACGGAGGAAATTGAAACCATCTCTTCCATCAATCATAATGTGAAACGTGAGATCTCTAGCTAACAAAATGGATGAACTCCAAGCCCTGACAAGGTCTCAGCCTGAGTATCATCAATGCAGTGTTATGTGCTTCACTAAGACGTGGCTACAGGGTCATATCCCCGACTCCAACGTCTCTCTGATTGGCTTTCTGACTGTACGAGCAGACAGAGATCTGAAGAGAAGTGGAAAAAGAAAAAGAGGTGGAGTAGCAGTGCTTGTCAAAAATAGATGGTGTCATCCAGGACATGTTACTCTGAAGGTTAGTCTCTGTAGCCCAGATATTGAACTCTTGGTATTTAATTTATGTCCATATTATTTACAAAGAGTGTTCACCAGTGTCATTTTGGCAGTTGTTTATATTCCACCTTCAGCCGTTGCCGACCATGCATGTGATGTCATCAGTTCTGTTGTTGCTAAGCTACAGAACCAGCACCCCAATGCATTTGTGGCAATATCTGGTGATTTTAATCATGCCTCGCTCTCTTCTACACTTCCAACATTTCAACAGTTTGTCAGCTGCTCCACAAGAGAAAACAAGACCTTGGATTTGTTTTATGCAAATGTAAAGGATGCTTATATGTCCAAACCAAGACCTCTGCTAGGACAATCAGATCACAATCTTGTCTTTCTCTGCTCAGAATATAAACCACTTGTTTAAAGGCAAGCTCCGACAAAGAGAACTGTTAAAAAATGGTCAAATGAAGCTGAAGAAGCCCTGCGGGGTTGCGTTGGGTCCACAGACTGGATGACTCTTTGACCGCCACATGGAGAGGACATCAATGCCATGACTGGGTGTGTGACTGAATACATAAACTTCTGTGTGGACAACATTGTCCACTTCAGAACAGTGACATGCTTCCCTAATAATAAACCATGGATCCCAATTGAGCTGAAGGAACTGCTGAACAAGAAAAAAGAGCCTTCAGGGAGGGAGATAGGGAGTTATTAAAAAGTATACAGAAGCAACTAAAAGTCAAGATCAGAGACAGCAAGGAGGCTTACAGGAAGAAGCTGGAGAACAAACTACAGAGGAACAATACAAGAGATGTCTGGTCTGGGATGAAAAAGATCAAAGGCTTTAAGCACAGGAAGGACTGGATAGATGGAAGTGTGGATAGTGCCAATGAACTGAACACATTCTTCAATAGGTTCAGTTCAGGAACAAGCTCAGCATCCTCGTCTCCTGTTTCCATCCAGAGAGACATCCGACTCTCCTCTGACCCAAACCTGTCCTGTCACACCTCAAATGTTTTATCTTCCACCTCAGTCATGAACTCTTCTTCAACAACTTTGTCTTCGACCAAGTCAGGAGATTCCGTTACCTCACCTTCCCACCTATCTTTTTCTAAAAGTCAGGTGAACAGGCAGTTGGAGAAACTGAACCGGAACAAGGCTGCAGGTCCAGATGGTGTCAGCCCCAGAGTCCTGAAGACCTGTGCAGAGCAGCTCTGTGGGATTCTGCAGCACCTATTCAACCTTAGCCTGAACCAAGAGAAGGTTCCAGTGTTGTGGTAGACATCCTGCCTTCTTCCAGTACCAAAGAAAACTCACCCATCAGTCATCAATGACTACAGACCTGTTGCCCTGACATCCCACATCATGAAGGTCCTGGAGAGACTTATGTTGCCCCACCTGAGTAAGCAAACTAGAACCTATCAGGATCCCCTGCACTTTGCTTATCGCCTTAGTGTTGGTGTTGAAGATGCCATCATCAATCTCCTTCAACCAACCCACTGTCATCTGGACAAAGCAGGCAGCCCTGTGAGAATCATGTTCTTTGATTTCTCCAGTGCATTTAACACAATTCAGCCTGATTTACCTTGTCAGAAACTCCTGAAGACACAAGTGGAGGCCTCAACAATCAGCTGGATCAATGACTACCTGACAAACAGACCACAGTTTGTGAGACTGAAGGATTGTATGTAAAAAACAGCTGATCAGCAGCACAGGGAAACCACAAGGGACTGTACTCTCACATTCCTTTTCACTCTGTACACCTCAGACTTACAGTATAAGACAGAGACCTGTCATCTGCAGAAATACTCGGACGACTCTGCAATTGTCGGGTGTATCAGAGATGGTGAAGAAGCTGAATACAGAGAGCTGGTGAGAAGCTTTGTGGCATGGTGTGGAGACAATCATCTTACCTTGAATGTGAACAAAACAAAGGAGATGATAGTAGTCTGTCTCCATCATGGGAGAAGAAGTGGAGGTGGTTGAGAAGTACAAATACCTCGGGGTTCACCTGGACAATAGACTGGACTGGAGAATCAACAGTGAAGCCGTCTACAAAAAGGGACAGAGCAGACTACTTTCTGAGGAAGCTGAGCTCCTTCAGGATTTGCAGCAAGATGCTACAAATCTTCTACAAGTCTGTGGTTAGAGAGTGTCATCTCTTCGTCCATCATCTGTTGGGGTAACAGCATCAGAGCCAGGGACTTAAACGGCTCAATAACATGATACAGAAGGCTGGTTCTGTTATAGGGACGACTGTGGAACAACTGGAGATAATGATGCAAAGAAGGATTCTTCATAAAATTAAACAGATCATGGACAACCCTGAGCATCCTTTCCATGAGACAGTCCTACAGCAACAGAGTATATTCAGTCGGAGGTTTCTTCATTTTCGCTGCAACACAGTCCTCTACAGGAAATCCTTTCTCCCTACAGCCATCATGGTCTACAACAATTCCTTGAAAAATTAATTAATGAGCTACAACAACAATTAATTTCCCTCTGGGATCAATAAAGTATTTTTGAATTTGAATTTGAATTTTGAATTTAAACATATCAGAGTGCCTACACTATATAAGAAAACAGTGATGTGCAAATGCAATTACGTGCCTGCTATTAAATCAAATACTATTATTTGTTTGCAGGACAACACAGGTAGCCTATATAGGGACATATTAATATACATTGACAAGTTTACAGAGCGTAAACTCCTCCAGTTGAGGAAGGACCACATCCCTGACCCGAAGAAGGCACCCTACCCTTTTCTGGCTCAAGACCATGGCCTCGGATTTGGAGGTGCTGATCCTCATCCCAGCCGCTTCACACTCGGCTGTGAACCACTCCAGCGAAAGTTGCAGATCACATTCCGATGAAGCTAACAGGACCACATCATCTGCAAAAAGCAGAGACCCGATCCTGAGGCCACCAAACCGGATCCCGTCAACACCTTGGCGGTGGCTATAAATCCTGTCCATGAATGGTATGAGGGGTCTTGTTCACGATTGAGGGAAAAATGGAGCGGGATATCAATAGACTGATTGGTAAGTTATCTGCAGTTATGCAGGCGTTGTACCGGTCTGTTGTGGTGAAGAGAGAGCTGAGCCGAAATGTAAAGCTCTCGATTTACCGGTCGATCTACGTTCCTACCCTCATCTATGGTAACGAACTTTGGGTGGTGACCGGAACAACTTAATCACGGATACAGGCGGGTTCAGAGTAGAGCCACTGCTCCTCCACATCGAGAGGAGCCAGTTGAGGTGGCTCAGGCATCTGGTCTGGATGCCTCCTGGATGCCTCCTTGGTGAGGTGTTCCGGGCATGTCCCACCGGGAGGAGGCTTAGAGGAAGACCCAGGACTCGCTGGAGGGACTAAGTCTTCTGGCCTGCCTGGGAGTGCCTCGGGATTCCTCGCGAGGAGCTGGCCCAAGTGGCCGGGGAGAGCGAAGTCTGGGTCTCCCTGCTTAAGCTACTGCCCCCGCGACCCGACCCCAGATAAGCGGAGGAAGATGGATGGATGGAAGTTTACAAATCATGCTGAATATCAGTTTGAAATGTGCAATTGTAATATGAAAGACGCGAAATAGTTAGGCTGTTACCTTGGGTTTGGGTGATTATACTCCGTGGTGGACTTACCATTAGGCAATTATATACCTTTACCCAAACACCTTAAGGGTCTCATAATGAACACTTAATGGAGATTTTTAACATATTTTTCCCCAAAAAAACCAGTGTATGCTGTAAAGTCATCAGACTGTCTACGGGGAATCGGGCATGTGTTTCAATGTCCCTTAACCCCCCGCTGAGATGCACTATTCCTTGACTGATGCAAGTGACAATCACTGACTGTCAGTATGTTTACATGCAACAAGAGAAAGTCGAATTATTACTTTAGTCCAACTGAAATCAGACTTAAAAATATGTATTAAAATATATGTATTGACCTTAGACTGGCTTGAAGGGAACCCAACTGGAGTTTCAGAAGCTCAACTAAGATTTCCAGATAATTTCCATTGGGAATTTGACTATTCTACAACTAACCCCGCCTGGGAGAAATTGACCGTGTGGGGATCTTCCAGTTGGAAATCAAGGAAAAAAACTGTTTGATATCAAACTGAATACAGTGAAGCGTCTCTCAGCACACAGCTGGACCAGATCTAATACAGAGGGTGTTCCGATCACCATATTTGACACTTGTATGGCCATACCTAACTCGAGACACGGCTTGTGCTGCCATCAGTACGGAAGGAATAAAGGACAATCTACTTTACTGATAAGCAGTCACAGTGCAGTTTGCAAACCTTTTAATCTAAGGTGTAAAAGCATGCAATTAAGCTGACGCGCTTGGTCTAACAAGTAAACGGGGGAGGCGCGTGCAGATTGCGAGTGACAGGATCTCCATGCAGGATCAACCCCAATGTTTAAATTATGTATTTCTTGGCAAATTTCAAACATTTGCTGAGAGTTTTTTGCTAATCCGTGGATACATTTTTGAGTTATTTTAGCTAAAAGCTAGACAGACGCCAACATTATCTCCTTGATGGTGGCGATAAACTGCTGTGAGAAATATTCTGTGAAAGTAAAACTGTTTCAGTGTTGTAGTTCCTCCGTTAAAACAGTAGATGCTGTGCGAATGAATGATCAGAACCCTATATATCTTTAGGAACATTTCTACACACAAGTACAAATTGATAAATACCACACAATGCGTAGAATTGTTCTTAACACAAAATATGCACAGATTTGTGATGAAGTACGGTTGATAAATTAGGACCCAGGGCTGAAAATGAGTTCCACTCCAGCCCTAATTTTGAGGTGAAACTTTTTTTTCAGAGGAGTGAGAGAAAGGGTGGAAGGTACTTTGGAGGAGGCGAGCGGCTGTGTGTAATACAGACATTTATATTTATATATGCAGATCCAATAGATGCAGCCATGAAACTACCCTGAGTTATGCTCACCTGATTGATCTCTTCAGAGATTGTCCAATTCGTGTTGAACCCAATGATGATTTAACAACCTTCCAATAACCATGCATCCGTTCATCACAGATATAAAGGAACGATACCACTTAGGTGATCTGAGTCTGGTCACTTTGATCTCTCCGTGTTTCCTGAACTGCTTACATAGATCCAGGCATCAATCCCATTGTCACAATGTGAAGACAGATGCCGTTCAACAAGTCGGTAGCCTGACTGTCAATTAATCCCCAGGTCTTAACTCATGTTGGAGACCCCAGTCAAGGGGTCTTTATGAGACCTCACTACAGAATTGAGTTAATACTCTTGAAAGGACTCGACTAAAAAGGGAGGTAACTTTCAAAAGTTTAATCTTAACTCATAAAGGGATTACAATACCAAATTCAAAAGAGTACAATGGAAAACAGCTCAAACTTACAACAATATCTGTCAAATCTAATACTCCAAAACAATCTCAGAAGCTAAGAACTGAAGGTAGAAGCTAAGAGCTCCCTAGCAAGATTTCAACGGCTCTCAAAAGCACAAGCCTGAACTTCCTACTGTGTTTTAGCTGTTAGCACATATATAGTCAGTTCTTTGAGGTGGGATGCGTCTTATTCATCTGACATGTGGAGATTTAACATATACGCAGTTTCTCATCTTAAACATAATGCATGATGTTTCAGTAATGAAATTTTCCTCCTCCTGCAGTTCCTCTCAGTCTGTCCCCCCAGCTGCTGACATGTGAATATGTATCAGGAGCTGTGAGCTGCAGTGTGACTTAAGGGGAGGAGGAGGGCTCGCTTTGAGCTGTGGATCTTCATATATATATATATATATATATATATATATATATATTATAGCCTTCTAATAAATGTAGTATATTCCAAAGCACACAGGATTATATGAATATAAAACATTAATAAATGCAGTTTATGAGAAAAACATGAGACATAAAGAACTTTATTATCTCCCAACCTGAGTGCCAAAAGATAAGTTCATCCTATATGCGGAAATGATGGGTATAGGACCCCCATTATTAATCTTTGAGAGATTCAACACCCTCACACAGCGTGGATGCCGCAGCCTGGATGCGAGAGACTGTGGAACATGTTATATTGAAGTATAGTGTTGAGAAGGGAACTTCTACAAAATGTACAAGATATCAAATTAGAACTGGTTATCCAAGACCTTTTAAACCAAATTTCTAGTTCTGAAAAAGTGCTGAGATACTTTAAGAAAAAAGTTAATAGAAAGTTTATAGCTTTTGTTAGTTTTTTTTAGTTCTTAGTAGAAAAGAAATAAGTCATATTTAGTATGTGCCAAACTTTGCTTACCAACTGCCATTAAACAGAATTTTATGGCTTATGTTTTAAAAGTTCTACATGATTAAACTAAGCATATATTCCGAACGTACCTTGAATGCACCTCCCCAGCTCTGCCGGATTCTTGTGTGTGGCTTATAAAGAAATATCACTCAAATATATGCAGATTTCAAAAAAAGTAAAAAAATTAGCTAAGGGTGGCCATTAACATGGAGCTGTCCATTGAGATGACTCAAACAATTACCTTCAGCGAAGACGAGGCAGCCTGTATTTTTCTTTCGTCCTCCATGCTGAAACATCAGGCTACCACCTACTGCTAGTTAGCTTTACCTGCTAAAGGTAGTTAGCTAAAACATTGGTAGCTCATCAGAAACCACCCCTTGCTGGAACACTATGGAGTCTAGGGCTGGGGGATATAACAAAAATTTACTGAGACCAATATTTATGACAGTTACTGATGTCATTTCTCCCGTGCCAGTAAATTTGGTATGTAAAAAAAAAAAAAGAAAAAGAAAAGATGTGTTTTAGTTTAGAGGTAATCCTGCCCCTTTAAGAAATTAGCGTTGCCTTGAGTCATGTGACTACGCACAGTGATGTGACACGCAGAGACAATAATACCTAACTGAGGGGAAAGCGCTGCTAACGCAGATACTGTGTAGCAGTGGCGGCTGGTGAAAAATATTCTTGGTGGGGCTGTGCTTTTTTTTTTTTTTTCAACAGAAAAACCAAATTATGCTTTCTGAGCTTTTCACACAACTCCACTACTTCCGGAACTAAGTACAGCTCTTTTATTTCCTGTCTGACATCATTGGACAAACTGAATAATCCAGGTGTGTATGACCTTTGTTGTTGTGAATACTGAGGTCAAACACATCTGGATTGATCGGTTTGCCCAATACAGACAGGAAATATAAGAGCTGTACTTAGTTCAGAAAGCCGTTCAGGAAATAGCTTATAAAAATTTTTTCAATAATCAACCCAAAACAATTGAACATAAACGGATGGATACCAGTTCTCTGTGAAATACTGAATATTTTAATGCCAATATTAACAACCTGAGGCATTCTTATACGAAACATAAATAGAATATTTCACAAACAAGTTTAGAACCAAACTAGAAAGAAATAAGTTATTAGGTTTACACAAAAACGTTACACACAAAGCAGTCAATTCTTACAGCAGCGCCCCCTTGTGGCAGAAAAATCACATCTGAGTATATTGTGGCGACTGTAGGTCAGTGGTAGAGTAGAGTTGGCTTTCAATTGGAGGGTTGTAGGTTCGATTCCAGCTTCCTCCAGTCACATGTCGATGTGCCCCTGGGCAACCCCAAAAACATTTCTACCGAGCCATGTTGGCTGTCGGTGTATGAATGTGAGTGTGAATGGGTGAATGTGGCTTCAATGTAAAGCGCTTTGAGTGGTCAGTATGACTAGAAAAGCGCTATATAAGTTCAGTCCATTTACCATCTTATTTACAAGTTAAAGTAATGACGTCTTTTTTAGCATTACGTCTATTTACCATTAAATTGCACATTAAATAAAATTATCATAAGTGGTAAATAGGCAATGCAAGAGGCACATCACCAGAATGGAGTTTAAAGAGGACTATATACAACATAAAATTATAAAGATTGTACTTACGTGTCTGTATAAAATTTACACAGTTTTATGTAAAACAAAACAAAAACAAATACTGGAATAGTTAATACTGCACAGTAAATAATGATCAAGATAAATGTTACTAATTACAACAACTAACAAAACTTTTTTTTAATTTCAACATTTGAGTGAACAAGAAAAATGATGAGCAGGTCACATATACAGTCATGTTAGTAAACACTACTTAGACAAAGTGTCAGAAATTTACTGTGTTACATATTTCTGGATTGTTGTGCTAACATAAACTTTATACAATGATCAAGAGGATTCACTTGTGCGTGTGCATGTGTGATACCTCATTTGTACAGGAATTTTGCCCTTCTGTCGTTCTGATTGGCAAAACTCTCAATGACCCTTCTATTGAAGTCAGGAATGTTTGTGACAAGCTTTTTTTCCATGGAGAGCATGGCCAGAGCATTCAACCGATCCTGTGTCATGGTGTTCCTCAGGAAAGTCTTAATCATCTTTAAAGTAGAGAAGCACCTCTCTGATTCGGCTGTGGTCAAGGGTGTGTTGACAAGAATATTCAAAAGAGTGACCGTCTCTATGAAAGTGTTTTGAAGATTGTTCTCCATGAAAAACTGGAGGAGAGTGAGTGCACCACTGCAAGCCCTGAACCCATGATTCTCATAGATGAGGAATAGCTCTGTTCTGAGCTCAGCCTTTTCTACCATGGGGTACGCCTCCACGGTGGTTTCCAGTGCTGCATCTGGGAACTGCGCTGTGTGTTGCACAAACAAGTTCCCTTGTAGCAGAGTGGCACTGATGAGGTGCTTGGTAAAAGAGAATTGCTCTTTTGCATGGCTCAGGATGGTTTCACATACCCGTCATATGATAAATAAAAAACAACAGATAAGTAGATATAGTAAACACTTTCATAGGAAATAATGTAATCAGTACCCTCTTACAGGATAAAAGGTAAAAACATCTTATCAGAGAATATCGAGGATCAGAAATCTTTTATGGTCCCAAAAACAGGAAAAATTGTTTGTTGGAGCAGCAGTGTAACAAGAATGAATAATAGAATCAGATCGACGTATATTCGTACATACATATTTACATCTAATGTACACGTACATATTTAAATGTAATACTTATTTACATAACATTTTTAAAATACAGATTTTAAATATGTTTAATAAGTATGTGTGTTGAAATGAGTTTGTACAGGTATTGCACAGTTACGTAACAAATGTCCCCGTTTGTGGGAGAACCAAGGATTTCTGATTCTGAGTGTCTTGTACACAGAAATGTAATGTAATGTACAGCTTACCTCTGTACCCAGCTGCTGCTGTTCTCCCTGTCCAAACGTCCTCCGTTTCTTTGTGGGCTGCTGCTGCACAGATGCGCTGCATTCCTCATAGGAATGGAGTCCCTAATGAGACACGAGTTACCATCCACATTACTGTTTCAGAAACTAACATACTGTAGAATTTCATCACAATAATATCAAAAACAATATTTACCTGATCTTTAGCATGCTGTTGGTGAAGCTGTGGATGACTCCTATGATGTAGACCGAGTCAATGCTCCTCTCCTCAGCTGATTGAACAGCATGTCCACTTGTGGCATTATCTTGTGAAACAATTCCAGGAGAAAGTAGAAATCTTCTTCCTCCAGCATTCTCACAAAGCCCCCTGCCTCTCTCACAGTGGTTGGATCAAAGTCACCTGAGTATCTGATTGTCTGGAAACACTTGAGGAGGTCATCCTTGTGCTCATACACTGTGTGGACAGCACGACTGTGGAAGTTCCACCTGGTTGCTGAAGTTCCTGGAAGAGTGTGTGACACCACTTGATCAAGCACAGTGGTTCGCTTGAATGAATGGGAGAAGAAAGCAGCAAATCCACCAAGGTCTGAAAAGAAAGTTCTGATCCTGCGGATGTGTTAAGTTGCCTGCTGCATGATGAGGTTCAGCTGATGGGCATAGCAGTGGATGTAGTGTGCACTTGTGTACACATCCTTGACCTTACGCTGCACTCCACCTGTGGCTCCCCTCATCACTGCAACCCCATCATATGCCTGGGCAATTAGTTTACCCTCTTTTCCAGCAGGGATTATTTTGCTCAGCCGGAGAACATTGGTCGAAAAACTTAATATTAAAGAACTCGGCCCAGATCAGCCCGACATAAAGATACGCCAGCAAGACAAGGAGAAAGGTGAAGTGTACGTGCGAGGCTTCTCCCGAAATTGGTACACCAAGAAGGCTTGGCTAGCTGGATGCAATCACGTAAATGCCTTATTTTGCTTTCCGTGTTTGCTATTAAAAACAACTGGGACAGATATGGCATGGACCGTGTCAGGAGTGACAGACATGAAACATTTTTCAGAAAAGGTAAAAAAAACATGAGTCATGTCGGGCACATATGGATAACACGGTGAAGCTAGCCATGCAAGGCAGAGCCTACATTGCTATGCAGCTAGACGAGGGGCACAGGCTTGCAGTAAAGAAGAAACACGATGAAGAAGTGGATCGGAATCTGCACTTTTTGTCCAAGATAATTGACTGTGTTAAATTTTGTAGAGCTTTTGAGCTAGCTTTGCGGGGCCATGATGAGACTGAATCATCAGACAACCCGGGCGTCTTCAGGGGCTTAGTCGATCTGGTCCCTTCACTAGATAATGTGTTGGAGGATCATCTGAAGACGGTGACAGCTTTTAAAGGCACCTCAAAGACCATGCAGAACAAGCTGTTGGATTGTATGTTGTCAGTGCTTAAAACCCACATTCTTGGAGAAGTGAACAATGCAGATTATCTTGCTATTCAGGCAGATGAGACTACTGACATTTCCACCCGCTGCCAGTTGATGCTTGTGTTACGGTATGTTGACAGTCAGCAACAGCATTCAAGAGCGTTTTTTCGAGTTCATCCCTCTTCAGAATGCAACTGCTGACACCATTTCCACAGCACTGTTGGATAGGCTGACCAAAAGGAGTGTCTGGTTATCGTTTTTAGAATGATTTTACAGATGAGAATCCGGCAGGCAGTGAGGGAAGAAAATTAATGCAAAGGTTGAAAGCCTAATGTGGGCGTGGCAAAATTTGCAGAGGATAGTTCAAGGGGTGTGGTTAATTTGCATGTCTTAGAAACATTTACCAGACACATTTAACATTTAGGTTTAACATTTGACATTTAGATTTAACATTTAGATTAACTTTTAGGTTTAACCTCTAACATTTAGATTTAACATTTAGATTTAATATTTCACATTTAGGTTTAACCTTTAACATTTAGATTTAACATTTAACATTTAGATTGAACATTTAGATTTATATTTAACATTTAGATTTAGATTTAACATTTAGATCTAACATTTAGATTTAGATTTAACATTTAGATTTAACATTTAGACTTAGATTTAACATTTAAATTTAACATTTAGATTTAGCATTTAGATTTAACATTTTACATTTCAAAATAATATTTAGAATTTATATTTTTCAAAATGTAAATATGCTGGAAAAATGTGAATTTTAGAAACATTTTCTTCCTAAATGTAATGAAAGTGTGCTAAATGTGAATAAAACGAAGCTAAATATTTAAAAAAAAGTGTATTTCTACTAAATAACGAAAATTTTACACTTGGCGCCCCATAGCCGGGCTCATTTCCTGTTTGAGAAAGCCCGCTCCGGTGCGTGGCTCTTCCTGTTTCTTGAGGCGTCCAGTCAGGCTGTAAGAGAGCTGCAGTGGGTTTGATTGAGTGATTTTTCACCCAGTCGAGATGGAGGCATGTCAGAGTCCTGCCCTCCAGGGAGGGAGCGGGGTTCTTTTGATCGGCCAAATGTAGGGAGTGAGAGAGAGTGACAGTGTGCTGGTGTGATTCGGCCGGGGGGGGAAGAGTCTCTGGTAGAATCCGTTCCGCTCTGGAACGGCAGGAAACCAGCGCAAATGGAATGCTGGCGTCATTTATTGTAGAACCCTCATATACTTTCATATATTCATGGGTCAGACCCAACATCCCCCCTTAAGTTCCAAAGAGTGTGCTAAGTCCATTATTTGGGACTGGTACAGGGCCTGTGTCCCTCATTCATGAACAGCAGCATCTGTCTGTGGGGCATTGGTTCATCAGTTCAGTCTATTTGCAGATTGCAGGGGAAACAGTCCATGAACGCAAACGAATGATTCAGTACATTGTTTGCGTTCATGGACTTTTCACTCACCATTCCACAAACGGTTCAGTCCATTTTCACAACGAAAAAACCAATATGGGTTTGATGATATGTGTCACAGCATTACCCCTAGCTGTAAAGAGTGGTATTGTGGTACAGTCTTAAAAGCTACATTGGGTACATATATTGGTTGCTATGCACCGGTCAACTGGCAGAAAGTCAGAGTAGCTCCTGAATTTTAGTAATGTTTTTATAGTTTAATGACTTTTTAAAACAGTTTTTTGTACCTGACAAACTTACTTTACTCTTACTTTACCATTTTTGTTGGAAATGATATATTTTTATCAATATAATGTTTACAGTGTCTGATAAAGTCGTTAACACTAAGGAAGAACTGTTGGAACTATCGAGGACAAAACATGGACTGAAAGATCCCATCCCATTCTTTATGAATGCGATAGACCTGGAACAGTTGAATACTGTGTACAATCGGGCTTTGCATTTTATCACTGGTGGTTGAACTCAAAATGACTGTTCTCGTATGCTCTATCTAAACTCCCTTCTTATTAGACGTTTTTTAATGACAAATCTTTGTGTTTTTTACTGTAAGTTTATATGTCTAAATACCGAGCCCAGAGTGGCATACACACTTAAACTAATATTCAAATATCTACCTCCGGACTTTTTACAACATGCCTATCTTGATTCATCGAATTATTTACAAAACGACTTGGTTCAATACAGTGTATTTATTTAGCGCCAATTCACAGAAAATGTCAAATCAAGGTACTTTACCAGAAAAATAATTTCAACATAATTGTAGAAACATTCCAATCAGTTAAAACATTTTCTATTCAAGGAATCCCAACTCTACGTCTTTCAAATCTACACCCTGATGAAATCTATTTTAAAAATTCAGCTTTATTCAAACAATTTAACTTTTTCCATTTTTATTTTACTGAATTCTATTTTTTACCCATTATGACCATATTTATTAACCCAAAAAGAGTGGTGTAATTATTATTATTTTTCTTTTTACGTGTCCTGTCTAGCAGTTTGCTACTCAGAATTGGTGTCTGAGTACCAACTACAAGCCCAACAGATTTACTTTCCCAAGCAGAGCATTACAGCTTTGCTATAGTACTCCACTTGATATATATGTATGAAAAATCTTTATTAGTGATTACTGTGGGTTTAATTTCTTGAAGTTATGGACACGGAATTGAGATAAGAAGGAAGAAAAAAATTGATGAAGAAGAGAAACAGGACCGGTAGAAGTGTGAACTGACGATACAAGATATGGAGGTACACAAAGAACACAAGAAAACATCCAAGTCCTCCACCTCTGTTGGAGGGTAGAGAAGTGGGAAAAACAAAACAAAAACAACCAATAGAACAAAACAACTTAAACAAAACAGATCTAGTAATATGAACTAAGAACTACACATTCACTACACACATAAATGGATTAATGAACACAACACTGTTTCTGGTAAGCTCCTGGTACCAACTATCTATTGATGATAACCTCAGCTCAAGATTATGTCTGTGCACACCAATGTCCCCACACCCATGTGTGTGTGCGAGCATGCAGGTGCAAATAAGGTTTCCCCGTGCAAGTGATTGATAGCTGGTGTAAGGAGCTGTCAATCCATCCTACAGGAATCGACATGGAGGTCGGAGAACTAAATTTCCAGAGCCCCCCCAGAGCGCAGGGGCCACAAGCAGACCAGCGCAGGGCCGACCGCGCACCCAGAGAGGTACCGATTGAGGCAGCAGGGGAACACCCAGGAACCGCAATGCCGGGGCCCTGGAGGTCGCTGGGACAAGCCCACGGGTTCCGCTGGTAACCCTCTACGCCTGGGAAGGCCCCGCCCAGGACCCGGAGGCCATGGGGATCAGAGGCACCCTGCCCCCCAGGAGGGCCCTGACCAGGGATCGACCGACAAGGGTACCCCACCGCCGCCGCAAGGCAGGAGGGACCTGCAGCCAGCCGACGGACGACACACGCAACCGCCACCCCGGGCCAATCCCCAACGCCAACAACCCAGCCCCCCATACACACGCCATGGACCCACAGTAAAAGCCACAACGGGTGTATGCCCCCCCAGGCCACGGCCAGCCAGCACCTGTACACCGAACGGCACAAACCTACTCGTCAACCCAGGCACCCCCATAAGAGGTGCCCCAGTCAATCCAATGAGGAAATATGCCAGAAACACCAGCCGCCCAAAACACCGGCCCACCCAGGACCAGCCAGGCATTTACTAGGGCCGAACTGAGGATGCATCTGGGCCCCCAGCCCCAGACATTGAGAACCACCATCGGGCAGGGGCATCCGTCACTGACAGGGAGTGACAGAGGGGAAAAGTCCCCAATGGATGTGGGGCCTGAGATGCACCAGGCCAGAGGGCAGCAAAAGAACCAGCCTGACAAGTAGACATAGACATTCAGAGACAATCATACATACCTTCCCTTTTACGCGCACACTATTTTCCCAGGCTCAGGGAGAGACACCCCCAATAGGGCAACCTGCCCCTGCACTCGGAAGTCGAACCCCTGCCCACCGGGATGGGGACAAGCAGACCTCCAAAGCACCTACCATGGCAAGGGTAGCCCACCAGCCCAGGTCCCCAACCAGACAGCCTGATATACCCCCCAGACTCAAACCCCGGATGGTTTCCACAATCAGCAGGGGAACACCCAGGAACCGCAGGGGAACACCCAGGAACCGCAATGCCGGGGCCCTGGAGGTCGCTGGGACAAGCCCACGGGTTCCGCTGGTAACCCTCTACGCCTGGGAAGGCCCCGCCCAGGACCCGGAGGCCATGGGGATCAGAGGCACCCTGCCCCCCAGGAGGGCCCTGACCAAACAAACAGGCCTCTCCCCAGCCTCTCTCCCCCTGCTCAAATGTGGTGTTGTTGCTTGTTGTTCTAATGTGCACTTAAAACAGAGGGGTGGGACTTTGAATGCTGCAAGGAACCCCCATCTCCCACGCCGGGCACTCAGTGTGTAGATGCAGTTAAGCAGTGGGCACCGGCACCAGAGGCGAGGCTCTTTAAAGGCATCCGCCTCCAGCGCTGAGGTGTATCACCTTCCAGGTCCCTACATGTGTGTGTCTCGTGTAAATGTTGCAAGTGAAAGTGTCTAAGTTGTACAATTAAAATTGGGACCCAGGCCGCCACCGGGCAGCGAAGACGGAAACTCCTCCTCGCAC
This sequence comes from Apricaphanius iberus, assembly GCA_028564705.1. Classification (NCBI taxonomy): domain Eukaryota; kingdom Metazoa; phylum Chordata; class Actinopteri; order Cyprinodontiformes; family Aphaniidae; genus Apricaphanius; species Apricaphanius iberus. The sequence continues at coordinate 1,646,812 of JAPXFQ010002620.1, forward strand.
CCCAGTGACGTGCCAACGCCCCAAGGCGCTATGTGAATGGTAATGAAGGAGCCAGCCATCATGGTCTACAACAATTCCTTGACAAATTAATTAATGAGCTACAACAACAATTAATTTCCCTCTGGGATCAATAAAGTATTGAATTTGAATTGAATTGAATTGAAGGTAATGGAGCTGATTAAGGGAGACCAAAACAATTGCTCAGATGTGGAGGCAGAAGCCGTTTCTACACCAATGTAATCCAGAAGGAGATCTCTATACTGATTAATCTTAAGAGCATTTTTATTTTTCCAGTTAGAGAGGATATTTTTCTTAGCGATGCATAAGGCAATGTAAACTAATTGCATAGACTTTGTATCTATGGTAACTTCATCTAAATTTCCCACCAATCAAACTGTGGGAGAAGGTGTGATATTAAATTTCAGACACTTTGATAGGTCTCACAAATCTGGTGCCAAAATTTCTTAACAGGTGGGCAGAACCAAAGAGGATGAATATAATTGTCTGGTATATTGTTTGTACATTGTAAACGGGTATTATACGACGTAAAACCTATCTTGAACATCCGTTGGCCTGTAGAATGTACTCTATTAAGGATTTTATATTTTATTAATCATATCTTAGGATTTTTAAGAAATTTAAAGGTTCTTAAAGAAATCTGAAACCAGAGGTTTTGGTTAAATGAGATGGACAACTCCGTCTCACATTTTGAAATAGGAAGGGCTATTGGTTTGTCTAATGTATTTAATGTTTAATATATTTTAGATAGCAGTTTGGGGGCGTTAGGATTAAGAAAGTCTAAAACTTTTACTAGAATTTGTAATTCAACCGTATGGAGTCTAAATTTATCTTTTATAATCGATTTAATTTGTTGATATTCTAAGAGTTTATTCTTGTTAATACCCTGTTGTGTAACCAGTGTATTGAATGGGATAAAGCTTGTTTCGTCAAATATGTGTTCCAGGTATTCAATTCTTTTAGAACTCCAGTTTGGAAAATGGATCATAAATTTTTTTTGTAAGATGTCCAGGTTATTCCAGATGGGTGACGTCTGCATGGGAAGTAGTAAGGACTCTGTCATTTGAAGAAATTCCCACCAAGCTGTCACAGAGGTGCTGATACTGATACTTTTAAAACATTCATTTTGTTTTATATTTTAGCTAATAAATGGTAGGTCTGAAAGTTTTATCTAATTGCAAAGCATCTGTTCAACATCTATCCAGGACTCATCGAAAGAACTGTGTTTTAACCATCTTGATGTGTATTGGAGCCTGTCGGCTAAGAAATAATTACAGAAGTTTGGTAGGTCTAGACCTCCTTTATCTTTGGACTTCTACAGTTTTTAAGCTGATACGTGGGGGTTTATCTTTCCAAATAAATTTAGAAACAGAGTCCAGAGATCTAAACCAATCAGGCAATGGTTTGCTTGGGATCATTGAGAATAAATAATTGATTCTAGGCAAAACGATCATTAAAGTCTGGAATGACACACCAAAGGAAATCAGGACTGTATCATCAGTAAGACTATTTAAAAGAATATTTTATCTTGATTTAATGGACTGGTACACCTGTAACCACGCTGCACTTCATTCAGCAACACTGAATAAACGCCACTTTATTTGTAACGCTAGTCATGTTTGACCATTTGTTTGTCGGACAACCCTGAGCAACAGTAACTAAGGGGGGGCGGGGCTCAGGAAAGGTCAATTGGAAGCATATATATAGTGAATAAAGAATTGATCCCAGCACAGAACCCTGTGGTACTCCACAAGTAATCCTTGACAAAATTGTCAATGTCGACAAATTTTTTTGTAATCTACGTTATCGTTTTTCCTTTTTTGAAGGCGTTTTTCTCTTAAAATGGTCGCTCTCTTTCTGCCCCTCAAACACCTGTGAAATTGTGGCAATATGCTCAGCTACAGCTTAGAAAAGCTTTAACAGCAGTGAGCCAACAACGTAGCTCTAACATTCTAGAGTTTTATTAAATAAAAGGAGAAGCATGTGTAATGCAAAATTCGCAGAGTAGAAGCTGCTTTCCACAGCAGTACAACAGTTTTGGTGAAGGTGTCGCAACAGAAAACTGCTGCTTATCATTTTATTATTGCATTAAAATACTTATTTTGTCAGAATTTAATGTTTACTCTGACTGTAGATGTTAAATGGCTGTGGACAGGAAGGATCTTTCTGGAAGGATCATTCAGTAGTTTTGATGAAGCTCCTGACTGAAGATGCTGTTGTATATTAATTGATAGCTACAACATTAACAGTTGTGATGGTATTTTCATTATCTTTAGCATAAATCAAATGTCTGATGGATCACTGTTTTATTTTTTTATAGTTCACAACCATTAAATGTAAAGAAACATCAAAAAAGGATGTTTGTTTTCATGTATTTTTAGAGTATTCTATAAGCTGCACATATAGTAAAAAGCTTTACAACTTTTAATCAAAACTTACTTTGTGTTGTCCATTCCTCCTTGAAAGAGGAATACGTTCACAAGCTGAAGAAAAAAGCTCCAATAACTAAAAACTATGTTTCAACAGTTGGCAGACCTGCCATGAAAAGTTTGCACCCCCTGCTGTCCTGGCTGGTAATTGCTTTGCAACACAGAAAAATCAATGGAGAACAGAGAGAAATAAACTATAAATGAAAAACGTCTGCGTCAGTATGTCTGCGTCTGGGTGCAAAGTTGCTGTTGGAGAAGTATAAACTAGGCTTAAAACCTGACGGAAATTCTTCAAACAGGTTCTTGCTGTTAAGATGATCACATATTTAATTTTCTAAATCTAAAATAGGGCCAGTAACCAAAGGCAACACTTTCTTAAGTAATTTGGTTGGGATTGGGTCTAACATACAAGTTGAAGGTTTAGATGAAGCTACTATTTGTGATAAGCGTGACAGTTCAAAGGAATCAAAACGGCTGAAACACAAAGATGGTTCTACAGTTCTCTCTGATACTGTCTCATTTACTGAGAGAGTATCATGTTTGGGAGGATACCAATCATTTTATTTCTAAAATAATTACTTTTAGTTATGAAGAATCCCATAAAGTCATCACTACTGAGAGAGGGGGAATAGTTGGCTCAACAGAGCTATGACTCTGTGTAAGTTTGGAAACTGTACTAAAAAGAAACCTAGGACTGTTTTTATTTACCTCTATTAATGATGAAAAATATGCTGTTCTAGCTTGTCGAAGGGTCTTTTTGTACAGATGTAGACTATTTTTCTTTAGGGGTATACAGCAGTATTTTCTCTCCAGTTTTCTAGTATTCTGCTTTAAAGTACGCAACTCTGCATTAAACCAGGGAGCCAACCTCCTTTGGATTATTACCTTCTTTTTTAAGGGGGCTACACTGTCTAATGTCAGACCCATTGAGGAAGTAGTGCTATGAACTAGACCATCAATTTCTGAAAGTAATTTGAGTACACTGAAAATCCATTAATGATCATTTTTCCTACTTTAATCTGAAATTCTGAAATGTAGAAAGCCACACCCACTCTATTGCCTGTATTTTGTATGCATATGTAAAGATTTGAACATATCTGTAAATATATAAATTAATATACTATAAATTAATTAATTAATGTACTGTATGAGAATTTAAAATGAATTCCTTATCTTTTAAAAAAAAGATATGGTTTACCTTTACATTTGGAAATATTATTGGTCATGGAACTACTGGGCTAGTATTTATCTAGTACAGTTTCTTTAGCTTTTCTCATGCTGTCCATTCAAAACCTTTTAACTCCTTTACCTCCCTCTGCCAACAAAGTTTATTTGTGTGAAGGTGATCCCCTTGTGCCTCCTTACGAGCCGCAATTCTATTTTGTCTGCACATCAGCCACCTGTATCTGATTACCCTTAGGAAATTTCCGTCTGGTTCCTTTGTTATTTCACACTCTACAGTTTAGCTCAGTAAGTACCCTAACCCTGTCTTGCAATCTGAACACATAGTTTCAGTTCCAGCTTCCACAGGTCAGTGTGCCCCTGGGCAAGGCACCTAACCCCAATTTACATACAGAGAGCTGTATCAGTGGGTGAAAGGGGCTCCATTGTAAAGTGTTTTGAGTGGTCAGTATGAGTAGAAAAGCGCTACATACGTTCAGTCCAATTGTCCTCAGCACTGAAGTGGCTCACTCTCTGTCATATCTCACTGAATTCTCTGTCTTCCTTCCTCAAAATTCTTGTCCCTGACAGTCTTTTGTGTTTTGTTTCTGCTCTCATTGTAAGTGTGCTTTTCATTATTACTAGATCAGTTCTCATCAAGATCAGTCTCGCCTAGTTTTCATTGTTCTACAGACCTCACAGTTGAATTTTGCAACATCTTATTTGTCATATCAAGCCTTTGATTAAATGTGTAACATATTTCTGTTAAACAGATAAACTAAATTGAATTTAATATTATCTGGTTTCCAGTGTTGGGAAAGTTTCAAATAAACTGTAATATATTTCACATTACTAGTTACAATGTCAAAAATGTAATATGTTTGCATTACATATTACTGTCTTAAAAATGTAACTGAGTTACACTAGTTTAAGTTACTTCGGGTAAAATATCTTAAATATTTACCACCACTTCTAACCACCGTAACTTATGAATTTAAATTTTACACAAGTGTCAAAACACAAATACTGTAGTTTTAACACTATTTTATTAAAATTAAGTCTCTAGTATCAAAAGAAGCTGCTAAAGGTGCTCATCACAAAGCTGGCTGACAAAGATGAGACTCTGATGTCTGAAGTCTTACAACAGATGGTTAGGAAAACAGAGTGAATAATGTTTAAATGTACAGTCCATCTTTTCCTCAGCCGTCCTGATTCTCTGATGTTTTAGTTTGGAGCAACAGGAGGTGGATCTTGTTCTACCGTATCCAACTTGATTTGGTCAGTTGCATTAGTTGCTCAAAAACTATTAGAAAAACTATTTAAAATGCTTTTGTAACTTGAGTTACTGAAATTGTAACTAGTTATATATTGCTGTATATTTTGTAAGTAATGCATTACATTACTCAGTTACTGAAAAAAGTATTCTATTCCTGTAACGTATTACTTTTGTAATGCATTACTCCCAACACTGCTGGTTTCAGATGAGGGAGTAGTTGTGGAGCAAGGAGCCAGCCAAGGTCAGAGCCCATTGGTTGAAGTCACGTTTCAGAGGAATACCCAAAGGAAGAGGAAATATCTGGAAGCTGAGCCTAAAGCTCTTGGGGTATACTTGTGAGGGTTTATGTATGTTTCAGTTTTTTCTTTCCTAATATTTTTCAGTCTCAAGCTGTTTTTTTCTTTGTTTCATAGATAACGCAGATCTGCCTCAGTCTGTATAGGATCGTTGGTGTTGGTGCTTTCATGGCTAAAGGTCTATTTCTTTCTATAGACATACCTTTGCTCATCTTTTCTGTGCTGGTAAGTAACCAGCAGAATTAAACTGAAGACTTACCCAAAGCCTCTTGATGTCATTTTTTACTGATGCACCTGGAGCCGGACTGGAGAAACATCACACATAAAGACATTATAGCTGCAGAAGAACTGTTTATTACTCTGATGTTAGTGTATGAGTCTTAATAATTCAGTCAGACAGATGGGGCTTTCCTTCCAAAGTTATTACATGCTAAAACAAAACACCAAAGCATAATCAATTGTTAGCACAATGTTGTTTGTTCTAACTAGCTATGTTGGTTTAAAAAATCCTTATTTTTAGCCCTCAGACAGAAAGCGGTCATCTTGAGTTTGATATCACTCATGGTATCTATTGGTAATGTTACAATAGCTACAGTGCCATAAAATAGTACTCATGCCATTTACCATGAGCCATCTAGGAGATCTAGAAAACATAAGGAAGACTGTGGTCTGGGACGGTTTTCCTGAGGAAGACTAGGCCAAAAGAAATTACGTGGATGAAAACTAACACTGTACTACGGGAAATCAAAGTGCTCAAAATTAATTAAATAGGAAAACCTTATGATATAAAGATTTATGTGAATAAATATTAGACAAATATGTGACAATAAATTGTGAAAAAACTCAATTAATATAATAGGCTAAACTCATTATTATGACATAGTTTTCATTTTTCTTTAAAAAATGCATTTATATGATGTTACAATGTGTGCCGTGGCTACGAAGCGTGTGCCGAGCAGTGAAGGGGGCGTTTCCACAAAGTGAGTATCGAGGCCTGCTTCATTAAGGGGAGGAGCAGAAAATGATGATGTCTGAAGCCAGGCTGTACCATATGGGTGCGGTTCAGCGTTTGCTGAGTTGTTGGACAACGTAAACCTCTCAGGCTCCATTCAAAATGTGGGTTTGTGAAGGACAGAGTTTTGATAGTTTGGATACGAGAGTTTGGTTAGAGATTATATATTTTGCCGATAGTTATGAGAGTACAGAGACATATAGTTTGAAGATTTAGGAGAGTGAAGAGAGATAATGGAGCCAGCTAGGAAGAGGAGGATTTCCTCTGTGTGGGAACATTTTGACTTGATGACCCCTAATAAAGTAACCTTAATCTAAAATTAGGTCAGTACTGTGTTACGGTGTTTTCTTTATCATTTCTTATTTAATTTAAAGGTAATTTTTTTATTCAATTCACTTATTTATATAGTGTCAATTCACAGCAAATGTCATCTCAGGGCACTTTACAGCAAAAGTAATTTCAATATAATTATACAAACATTCCAATCAGTCTAAAGTTTTCTATGTAAGGAATCCCAGCAGATTGCATGAATTTGTTCTATCACATGACTTGAATTGATTTTATTAATTGAAGCACCTGCTGGTCATTATACAAATAAGCCCTGAAGAAGACTGCTTGTGCGGTCGAAATTCGTTGGCATTTCCCTCCATATTCAATAAAGGAATTTTATTTTACAGAGTATATCGGATCCACTTTTTCTTCTTCTTGTCAATTGGATCCAGATGTTAACACCTGTCTGCTACAACTCTGTTATCTGCTACAGAAGCAATCACCTTTTTTCCCTTTTCTTTTTTATGTTGTCCATGCAGAAAGACCCTAGGCCGGGATTTCAACCCAGGCCTTCTCACTGCAAAGCAACAGCGCTACCAACAGAGCCACTATTCAGACAAGTTTTTTATTAATTCAATATACAGCTGAAACCACAGTAATCAAGTTTCACCTCTATATATTAAATAAAATAGCAAATAAAATGTTCTGATTGCCTTGTACTACACCGGTCTGGGAATAATGATATATATATATATAATAACACTTTTTCCAACAAAAAAGCTGCTGTAACACCAAGCACACCATAGTTCCCTGTGTTTTCTGTGCTTTGATCTGACTTTGGTTAACTACTGACATTTCAAATTTGGCTCTAATCATGAGTATTTGTTTGTCATGGCAGGTAATGATAGCTGGAAGTCTAGCCATCCATGCAAAGAACCTCCATCTGTCAATAGTAAGTAACCTGCTGAAAAGAGGAGACTGTAGTTACATAATTACTTTAGGGAAATATGAGCCTCTTTTTATTACTTTTAATGTCAATAATTCCACAAGTCGCAAGTGCTATCCTTACAACTTCCTCTTTAAAATTCCCTAATCTTTCATTGACTTTTTAACAATGTCCTCACAAAAGCAGAGCCAAAGTTTCACCATGTTTATAAAATAATAGAAAACAACAAAATGAAAGAAAGCTTTAATAACTAGTAACTCAAAACAAACAATAAACCTTATGAAAATGTTAGAATGCAGTGAGATTGAAAGTCAGATACATATCTTAATAATTATCAGACGTGAAGAAGAAAATTAGCAATGATGGTCTGATTAGTACTTCAGGGACAGAACAGTGGCGGTTGCTCCTTCTTTGGTGAATAAAAAGGCATTTTAATTTCTCAGAACTGCAGATGCTCCAGTTTCACGGTTCAGCCACCTTAACCCCCTTTTGACTAAAGAGATTGTGACTTTGATTTCCATAGTGAACCATTCTGCAAAGCTTAATCCTAAAGTGCTGATCTGGCTCTTTCTTTTAAAAATGTTTGGTCAGGGCAGGGTTATGAGGAAGTATTACTTTTTCACACTCAATGACAAGTCAGCACAACTTCCTGGTTGTGAAAATGGGAGTGAATGTCTCCACCAATGTTTTAAGCAAAGCCAAAGAAATCTAAGCTGGCATTAAAGGTTATTACTTTAACATGTTCGATTCCTCTTGCATAATGACTTCATCAGTTTTTTGAACTAAGTCAGATAAGAAATCCAAAAATTTAAAGTAAGCAGCTGGGGGAAACTACAAAAAAAACCCACAGCTTTCCTGCTTTGCAGTTTGAAAGATAATTATTAAGGGTTAGACATGTGGAAGACTGGTTGCTAATCACTGGCCTAGGACTAAAAAACAAGTCTGATTGAAATATAGTTGTTACCACTCCTCGGCCATCATTTTGAGTAACATGATGTACATAATTATTCCAGTCATTTATACTAACATAAGGTTTCTCAAAAATCAAATCATAAAGAAAGTTGTATATTAGTAGTTTTTTTAATTGGGTAAATTGGTGGGTAACAGCGCAGAAGCTGCAGAGAGGTGCATGTTAAACCATGACTTCACTTCCTGTTCTGAATCCCATGATTGTCTCTATTTTGTAGGACTAATAAATAATTTTCCCACTCCTGATTTTCACCAAAAATATTTATTGCCAAAAGCCATAATAACAAGAGATTTCTAGCACTTCAGCAGTTTGGACACACTAAGATGCGTTTAAAATAATTAGGTAAATCCCAGATGATGAATCTATGGTTATGTAAACTTATTCCAGGTTAAGTCACAATATTTAAGGTCAAGAGAGGCCAACTGGGGTGATTTATAACTGTATTCGATAACCATTTCACATATTACTGTCAGGTGTTGGGATCAGACTCAGGCACAGACGAGCAGGGTCGTAGCGAATAAAAACTGTGGCAGGACAGTAATCAGGACAACAGAGGACTGGGAGAGAAGACGCAGCGAGCCAAGACAATGAACTGACAGAGGACAGCAGAGACACTGTTTTTTACAAAGGTTTTTGGGGCTTTATTTGAAAAGGGATGGCATACAGGCAAAGGTCGCTGAGAAGGGGACTCAAGCTCATAATGACAGCGTCAAGGGCTGAGGCGTCTGTACATGGGGCACCCACACTAACCACTGTAGTGGGGTTGTTAAAGGGCATGGCAACAGTGGGAAGACTAATGAGGGAAACAGCTGACAATAATTAACAGACAAAACAGGGAAGATGTCAAACTTTGACAATCACATTTAGAAGAAGCATGAGAAAAAGACAGATTACAGTTAGCAAATCTACTCAAAAACAAAGACCTTAACATATGTTCTATGGTGTCATGGAACTAAATTTGAAGTTTTGTTTCTAATGAGCATCATTGTATTAGCAGCAAAGAGGAAACTTGTGAGGCTGAGAGGAAGAGATCATAAGACCAGGATGCAAAACTGATGCAAATCAGAGCAAAAAAAACAGCTGAGGTTGCATCCAGCCAGCAGCTGCTGAGAAAACAGAAGTGAAACTTACTGGGACTCACTGACTTTTCTTGTAACAACAGATAATCCTTCTTTTTGCTGTTTAATGTGTGAATGTGTTCAAAGCAATATTTGGTTTCTCATTCCAAAGTAACATTTTTGCCTTTGACAGCTGAGGGCCTGTTTGGGGATGCAGATCGTGGCATGCGCTTCATCTGTCTTGAACATGATCTTCACCATAATAAAAATGGTAGAACCCTCCCACTGCTGGTATTATGGGTATAATGATGACAACAACCAGCCGTTTACTAACCAGGAGGTCTGTCCTCAGATTTTGGTAAAGACTAAATACTCTTCATAAGAACCACACCCTTGAGTTTGAATAAGAAGTAAAGTGCAGTTTCAGGAATTGGATAATATATGTTGTGATCTAATTAATATTGTGAATTACAGTACAAACCAAAAGTTTGGACACATCTTCTCATTCAATGAGTTTCCTTTCTTTTCATGACTATTTACATTGTAGATTCTCACTGAAGGCATCACAAATGGAATTGTGTAGTACTTTTCCAAAAATTGTGAAATAATCTGGTCTCCAAAGTCACCAGACCTGAACCCAATCAAGATGATTTGGGGTGAGCTGAACAACAGAGTGAAGGCAAAAGGTCCAACAAGTACCAAGCATCTCTGGGAAATCCTTCAAGACTGTTGGAAAACCATTTCTGGTGACTAGAAGCTGAAGAGAATGCGAAGCAGTAATCAGAGCAAAGGGTGGCTACTTTGAGGAATCTAAAATATAACACATGGATTCAGTTATTTCACCCTTTTTGTTTAAGTACATACAGTAATTCCATATATCATGTGTTCATTCATAATTTTGATGCCCTTAATTGAGAATCTACAGTGTAGTCATGAAAATAAAGGGGATACTCATTGAATGAGAAGGTGTGTCCAAACTTCTGGTCTGTATTGTATATAAAAGTAATTGAAATTTGAATTTAATGCCTGCTAATTTGAACCAACTTTCAGAGCATCCATTCCCATTTTTATGCTGGAGGTATCCTCATCCACGCTACTCTGGTGGCCATCTCTGCGACTCTGGCTGCCTACTGCTGCAAGGTGGTCAACTGTTGTGGGCCAGCCCCCAGAATGGTGAGTTCAAAAACCGACAGGTATTCACAGCCTGATTCTCCAGGGTAGATATTCTTTACGTTCAGTGTTCAGTGCTCTTTAGGTGCTCCAATCTCAAGCAAAGAAAACGGGACAGATAGAATAGAAAGAGAATAGAATCGGGTATACCTGCGTCATTTTAATTTTATTTGAAAAAAAATGAATCCCTATTAAATAATCACTTATTTGGAAACTTCCATGTCAGTGTCTAATTTCATTTTGTTTTTTGAACCTGAAAAAAATCAAGCGATTTATAGATATAAACAAAAATATCTAGAAAAACAACAATTTTTGTTTGGTAAAAAAATGTTTTACATGACATGCAATATTCAAAATTTTCAATAAAACCTCTGATTATAATCAACAGTATGATTGTAAGTCACAACCTCTTTTTGCCTGACATTCTTCTTTTTTTTTGTCTCTACAGCCAGTGATTACTGTCCATACACAACCTGACCACCAGAGAGACGCCTGACAGGACTTTGTGCAGCTACTAACAAAGGCTACGAAATTAACGCTTTACTAATCCGCATTTTATCAACTATAGTTCCATTTATTTTGCTTAATATCAAACCACTAATGATCTCACAGAATAATATAGAAAATATAGTATTTACTCCACAAATAGCTTTGCTTTTAATGCTCTCTTTAGCATTTTCTCAATTTACAATCTTTGAGAAAGTCTTCAGACACTGAATTCCATTTCAACAATGAAAATGTTCTAATGATCTAAAACAGTGTTTCTCAACCGGGGGTCTGGGGACTCCTAGTGGTCCACAGTAGTATTGCAAAGGGTCCTTGATAATAACATTTTTTTCAAATATCCTTTGACATTTTTAGAAATAGATTATTATTTTACTCAGTTGTGACCAAGACCATTATCTATCTAAACTACAGTAGTTTACATAACGTTCTTTTTATCTGTCTTAAGTGTTATTCATTGTACATGTGCTGGTCATATAATTAGAATACCATGAAAAAGATCATTTACTTCACTAATTGCATTTAAAAAAGGGAAAATTGTATATTAGATTAATTGATTACACACATACTAATAGATTTCAAATGTTGTTGGTTTTTTTTTGCTTTTCCTTTTTATGATTATAACTGACACTTAATTAAATTCCCAAATTTAGTATCTCAGAAAATTAAAATATTGTGAAAATGTTCAACACTGAAGACACCTGGTGCTAAATAATTAATCAGCTCTAAGACACATAAAGAAAAAGAGTTCATCTAGAGAGAGGAATCATTACAGCTATTGCCACTATTGAACTGCCACTGTTAAGTCTGTATGGAATAATAGTGGATTGCCTTTATATAGCGCTTTTCAAGACACCCAAAGCGCTTTAGTATAAATAGGAGAGCCCCTCCAATTTAGCATCTACATGCTCCCATTAAGCCAGATAATAACAACCAATTATATTAACGAACACAACTATGCTGACGACACTCAGCTTTATATCTCAATGTCACCAGGTGATGTTGAATCCATCCAAACCCTTAATAAATGCATTGAGCAAATTAACAGCTGGATGTCCCATAATTTCCTCCAACTGAACAAAAACAAAACTGAAGTACTTCTCTTCTGACCCAAAAAAGATCAATTAAATATCTGTAAACAACTTCAGTTGGTCCAACTAGAAGCTACCAACAAGGCCAGTAATCTAGGTGTAATAATGGACTCAGATCTGAACCTCCAAGATCACATAAAGGCAATAAGAAGGTCAGCTTTCTATCACCTGAGGAACATTTCTATGATAAGAGGACTGATGACCAAAGGAGACCTAGAAAAACTCATCCATGCATTTATCTCTAGCCGCCTTGATTACTGTAAAATTATCTTCACAAGTCTTCCTAAAAAAAAATCATCAGAAAAGCTTCAGCTCATCCAGAAAGCTGCTGCTCGTGTTCTCAATAAAAGCAGGAAATTAGAACACCTCATCCCAGTTTGAAAGTCCTTCCACTGGCTCCCTGTAGCAGAGTAGAGAATAGACTTCAAAGTGCTTCTATTAATTTTATAAATTATTGAATGGGTTAGCACCAGAGTACATTAGAGATCGGCTATCATGATACAAGCCTTCCAGATCACTCAGTTCCTCCAGCTCTAGTCTGCTCATCGTCCCTAGAACCAGAACCAAGCATCGGGAAGCAGCTTTCGGTTTCTCTGCTCCCCACGTCTGGAACAAACTGCCGGACGAATGCAAAACTGCAGAGACACTGAACTCATTTAAATCTAAAATAAAAACATTACTATTTAAACTTGCTTATGAGTAAATTATATGATTTTTGATTGCTTTTGTCAATTGCTAGATATTTTTGTTTCTTTTTATAATTCTACTGTTACTGCTGTGTTCATTATTTTTCATTACTGTTATTGCTTTTATCTGTTTTTACCTTTTATAATGTTAATACTGTTTTTGCTAAATGTTTTAATTGATTCCTTTGTTTAATTTTCACATTTCTGTAATCATGTGAAGCACCTTGAATTGCCTGGTGTCAAAAGAATGCTATATAAATAAAATGTCCTTGCCTTACAATTCATTCACTCTCGCATACCGGTGGAACCAAGTAACGATTGTAGCCACAGCTGCCCTGGGGCAGACTGAGGGAGGTGATTGTGCCATATTGTGCCATCGGGCCCTCTGGCCAACACCAGTAGGCATAGATGAAGTGTCTTGCCCAAGGACACAATGTCTGAGACAGATGGATCTGGTGCTTGAACCAGCAACTCTCTGGTTACAAGGCAAACTCTGAACCCCTGAGCCACAGTCACCCCAATTTGTGGATTTTCTCTGATCGACTCAGACTAAGAAATACAAAGGGTCTAATTTCTAAATAAATTCCATTAAATATTCAAACAAATTTCCTTAAGATTTTTTTTTATCTTAAACATATTTTTTGTCAACATTAGTTAGTTTAATATTTTACATTCCTCTCTCTCTTTAAGCATTGTCCAAAGATTTTCAATCCTTTTTCATGAGACTTTAGGCCTGGCTAATGAGGAGGACAGTGCCGGGGATTTATGCTAGCCAGCTTTATTCAGTTCAGAACCATTTCAGATGTGTGTTTGACATCTTTGTGATTTTAGAATCACTAGCTTTCTGGGTCTTAATTTGAGTTAAAGTAAAAAAAATCTGGATGTCCTGCTCCATTTAATTTGCTTCTCAAATAATCGCTCACTAGCATTTGCAGCAAAAACAAACCATTGTTATAATGCTACCACCACCATGCTTGATAGCTGGTACAGGGTTTTCAGCTTTGAAGGGCTCACCTTGACTCCTATGACTCCTCTTTGCCTTCTTCATGGTTAAAAAAAGGATCACTAATGGCAGGAGTTGTCAAAGCAGCTCAAGTGTTTTCAACTTCTTCTGAAGACAGGAGGATCTATTGGGATTCCTTACATAGAAAACTTTTAACTGATTGGAATTTTTGTGTAACTGTATTGAAACGACTTTTGTTGTAAAGTGCCTTGAGATGACATTTGTTGAGAATTGGTGCTATATACATAAGTGAATAGAATTGAAAAAGTATTTCCTGAATGTTCAATGTCCTTGTCATAATCAGATCTCTGATGTATGGAGCTTGATTATTAAGGGCTTTATAAGTAAGGAGGAGGATCTTAAACTTTTTTTTTTTGATTTAACAGGGAGCCAATGGAGAGAAGCTAGAACAGGAGGAATGTGATCTCTCTTTTTAATATTCATCAGAACTCTTGCTGCAGCATTTTGGATCAACTGAAGGCTTTTGGTTGCATTTTATGGACTTCCTGATAATAAGGAATTACAGTAGTCCAGCCTTGAAGTAACAAATGCATGGACTAGTTTCTCAGTATCACTTCTGGACAGGGTGTTTCTGATTTTAACAATATTCCGGAGGTGAAAGAAGGAAATCATAGAAACCTGTTTAACATGCGATTTGAAATTCATGTCTTTATCAAAAATAACACTGAGGTTCTTTACACTATTAGCAAAGGCCAATTTTAATGCCATCCAGATGAAATTATTTCCTAAGCAGGTTATTTCTTGGAACTTCTTAAATCAAAGATTAACCCATTGGTTTAGAGCTGCCCTTGAGTAATGTTCTAATATAATTTTGTGTGTTGCGCTTCATTCTTAATTACCGTTTTACACTTAATTATGATCTTAATGTTTTTATTTTGCTTTGTACTTTTTCTCTTTATGTTTTTCCTAAATTGTTGTTTTTATCATACTTTATTTTTTTATCTACCACCAAATTATATAAAGCATCTTTAATTACCTTGCTGAAAGTGTGCTATACAAATAAAATTGCATTTCTTTTCTGGTCCAAAGATGACAACTTCTGAATCTTTAGAGTCATCCATGTCTTTCTGTCTTCAAGACATGCCTGTAATCTACCTAACTGATTATATTCATCAGGATTTATGGATAAATATAATTGTGTATCATCAGCTTAACTGTGGAAGTTTATCCCATATTGTCTACTTATTTTACGATTTGGAAGCGCATATATATATATATATATATATATATATATATATATATATATATATATATATATATATATATGAGAGAGAGAGAGAGAGAGAGAGAGAGAGAGAGTAACGAAGTGGTACAAGGTACTTCACAAGTAAGCCTTGATTATGAAGATTTATCACCCCAGGAAGGCACGCTCCTCTGACTCTGCGTCCCGGCAGGCGAGGTAGAACACTGGGGAGACCTCGACCGCATCCTCCCGGCAAGACGGAGGAGCGACACGGTGGCGGCTGGAAAGCTGAGAAACAAAGAGAAGGTCCTCATTCCAGGACTTCCGGCGAGATGGTGGAGCAGGCAGCCGAGAAGTAGCAAGCTCTGAGTGGCAAACCCTAAAATTATTACAGATATAGCTCTATGTAACTCACAAAAACTGCTTTAAACCTATGTCCAAGGCAAGAACTACTCAAACATTATATTGACCGTCACTGGAACATTCTGGATAGTTAGTTAAGCTACTCCAGTTGCATCCGGAAGGATGGCTAACAGCAAAGCTAATCGTAAAGCTATTAAAGCCTTGCTACCCCACGACTACGCTAGCCTAGATGCTATGGAGACCAATCTGAGAGGGACTAAGAATCTCTTAACATCACCAGGTAAAGCTACGTTGCCCTTAAAAAAGCAAAGAGGAAATGAAGAGGAGGCTGCTATCAGTGCCGAAACAAGTGTTATTTTGGCTGCAGTTGAAAGTCTAAAAAAATTCAATTGAAGAGCTCCGAGGCGATTTACAACAAAACACTCTCACCATTGCCAACATTGTGAAAGCGGTTGACTTCAACAGCAGTGAAATAAAAGATCTCAAAGAAAAGAACAAAGGAATGGCTGAAGAGATTAAAGTATTAAAAGCTACAAATCAGGATCTGACAGCCAACTGCTCCGTGTCGAAAAAAAGACGGATGATCAAGAGTCCTACAAATGACGTTGGAATCTACCACTCAACGGTCTGAAAGAAGAAAAGGTTGAAGACACGCGAAAAAAGGTGGCTGGTGTCATAATAAAGATTCTGCCACACTGGGCTGAAAAACTTGATCTGATCCTGGACACCGTTCACCGCCACGGTACCCCCCTCAACGACCGTCCCCGACAGATCATCCTGCAATTCTCTCTGAGAACCTACAAGGAGGAACTCTGGCGCGCCACCAAGGGCCACCCGATTTGCAGGGAGCTGAACATCAAAATTCGCCGAGGATCTCAGCAAGGAAGAGAGAGGCACCACTGAGGAGCACGGTGGCGTAGCTGGTAGCGCAGCTCACCTCACAGCTAGAAGGTCCTGGGTTCGATTCCCGCCGGGGACGCTGTGGGTGCTGAGGGTGTGTCTGTTCCTCCATATGATCAGCACCCACACCCTGGGTGGGGTTGTCTGGGCTGTACACTGCCCCCTTCTGGCTGACTGGGGCACCTGAGGGATTGGGGAGGCTCTGGGGGAAGAATAACGTGATTCTTCCACGCGCTACGTCCAGCTGGGGAATCCCCACACCTTCAGGTGAAAAGAAGGGTTCATCACTCCTCAAAGCACGAAGGAGGCTTGAGCCCAGTGTAGGGACCTCCTGGGGTTTGGTGAAGCAATGCCCAGGACTAGACTTAGGTTACGGACACTGGGTGTCCAACTTAGAGGAATGTAACTGCTGCTACCAGTTACATTCCTCTAAGGTAACACACACATAATATGTTCTGTAACTGTTATTTGTGTTATATGTTTGATTCGAAAAGAAACCTCTCTTTAATTTCAATCAATGCAAAGGGATTGAGAAACATAACAAAAAGGAAGAGTTTTTTCCTTTTTTTGCAAAGGGAAAAATGCTACTATAATATTATTACAAGAAAATCATTCTAAGCCTGAGGATAGCACTTTTTGGTCTAAACAGTGGGGAGACGGAGCTTGCGTATGCCATGGCAGTTTGAGGTCAGCAGGGGTCGCTGTTTTACTAAAAACTTTCAGGGGCAAGTTATCGCTCAACACAAAGATGAACATGGTCACTGGTTAATCCTTGTTATTGATATTGACAATGCAAAATTAATTGTAACACATTTGTATGGATACAACACTATAAACTGGAATAAACTACTGTTAGAAGAAATAGCTGTACAGCTTGAGCATCTTAAAGTATCATACTCCACCAACAATGACATTATTGGTGGAGACATTAATATGGTACAGGATGATTTTTTCGATAAATGGCCCTCCAAATATTCCTCAAGTCACCCATATTCCTTATTTAAAAACTTTTGCTATGAACAGAATTTAGTGGATGCTTGCCGTCATCTTAACCCTGACACAATTAGATTCACATGGTTCAACACAAACTATAAATCTAGAATCGACCACTGGCTTGTGGCTAATGATTTATTATCTCATGAAATCAATTCTGATATCTCCGCTGCACCTCTGACAGATCACTGTTTTATTTATCTACAGTTAAAACCACAAGATTCCACACAGTGGACAACTAAATATTGGAAATTTAATTCCACGCTACTAAATTATGACTCTTATTGTGACAAGATAAGATCTATTCTGTCAGATGTTATTATGCTAGAAGAATCAGACACCTCAACATGAAAATAGGAATTTTTTAAGTATAAAGTTAGACAATTTTCAATCTCATTTAGCAAAGAAATTCTAAAAGAATCTCGGAAGAGAGAGCTTGATCTTGTTAAAGAACTGAATTTTTACTGTAGCAAATCTAGCCCTACGGATGATGACAAACAAAAAATTCAGAATCTTCAAACCACTTTAGATGAAATGTATACTCAAAAGGCAAAAGGTGCATTTATTAGGTCTAGGGCAAAGTGGATTGAGGATGGTGAAAATAATTCCGCATACTTTTGTAATTTAAAAAAAAGAAGACAAAAACAGAACAGTATGAAATCCATGTTAATAAATAATATAGAAATTACGGATGACAAGATAATATCAAAGGAAATCTTTAAATTTTATAACAATTTGTACTCATCAAAATTATCTGAACAAAATTGTAATAACTTCCTGAAGAATATTGAAATGCATATTCCTAAAATAGATGACAATTTCAGACATCTGTGTGATGACGATATAGCAAGCTTTGAGTTGACTAAAGCTGTGAAGCGACTATCTCTGAACAAAGCTCCTGGTGCAGATGGACTTACAGCCAACTTTTATCATCATTTCTGGGAAGAAATAAAAGATTTACTTTTTGGTGTTTTCGAACAGATTTTTGAATCCTGCAATCTCCCTCCTACAATGCGACAAGGTGTAATAATATCAATTCCAAAAGCAGATAAAGACCATAGAATTATTGAAAACAGAAGACCAATTACCCTAAAAAATACAGATTATAAACTTTTGATTTACGTTTTCAAGATACGTCTTCAATCTCGAATTTCAGATATTGTTTCGGAAACACAGTCAGGATTTTTAAAAGGAAGGTCTATTCACAACAATATAAGACTCGTAATGGATATTATTGAATACAGTCATATGATTAATGATGACGGTTTTATATTCTTTATAGATTTCTATAACGCATTCGATTCAGTGGAACACCAATTCATCTTCTCAGTTCTAGAACATCTTGGCTTTGGAGTTAGGTTTACCAATTTAATCACAGGATTGTATTGAAATATCAGCAGCTGTGTTTCATTACCCAGAGGTACCACTCCCAGGTTCATTCATGTCTCTGTGGGCATACCACAAGGCTGTCCAATCTCTCCTTGTCTTTTTATATTAGTGAAATGTTAGCAATCTATTTGAAAAATTGTGTGGATCTAAACAAATTAAATGTCCTTGGCACAGAGTTGATCATAAGTCAATTAGCGGACGACACTACGCTTTTCTTTAAAAATTATGAACAAATTCCTATTGCTATTGATAAAATAAAATTGTTTTCTGCGGCCTCTGGGCTTAAGCTAAATCTGAAAAAATGCGAACTAATGGCTATTCATGACTCCCCTCTAAAAGAAATCTGTAACATTCCCATCAATTCAGAAGTTAAATATCTAGGAACATATATTTCTAAAGACCAACAATTTAACCCTAAGACAAGCGTAACTAATAGACTTAATGGAATTAAATCCATACTAAATATTTGGCGTCAGTGGGATGTCTTCATATTAGGATGCATTTATTTAACAAAAATGGAAAGTATATCTAGGTTAGTTTATCCATCCGGTAGTACTGCAATCTCAAACGACTTAATTAAAAAAAATTAACCCCATCAATCTCAACCTCATTTGGAGGAACAAGCCACACTATATCAAGAAAGATCAAATGTTCAGAGATATAAAAGATGGAGGCTTAAAAGTGATAGATTTTAATTGCCTTAATGGAACACTCAAAATTAATTGGATAAAATCTTGGCTCAAGAACCCAAACGCTTTCTGGTATTCTATCCCAAATCATATTTTTAACAAAATGGGTGGTCTAAAATTTTTACTGTTATCAGATTTCGATATAAACAAAATGCCGAAATTATCGGAGTTCCACAAACAAGTATTAATGTATTGGAAACTGTTGTATGTACATAATTATTCCCCTCACTCTTCTATAATTTGGAACAATAGTTATATATTATGCCAAAACAGGTCCCTATTTTATGAAGAATGGATGAATAGGAATATATGGTCTATTGTACACTTGATGAAAGATAATAATGAACTACTAAAATACGATGAATTTTGTCTTAAATATAACTTTAACCCTCCGAAATCTGATTTTACAAAATTATTAAAAGCGCTTCCTTAAGAGGTGGTTTTCCAGTACAAAAACATCATTCACCACCAACCTATAAACCCACAGTATGGTTCTATTTTCATCCATTTGTTCATTAAATAATTTTTTATTGTTGTGGTTTAATTTCTATTCTTACTTTTTCTTTTCTATTCTTACTATTTTTTTTAAGTGATTGTGTATTAATTACATAAATTTGTTCCTTACATTATCTTTTCTTACTGATTGATTACTGTTAAACTTATATGTTTTGTTTGTAATCATGTGGTAAGGAACTTCTCAGAAAACGTTTTAACATTGATGATAATTCCTCTACCTTTTGTGAGAAGGATGTAGAAACAACTGATCATATATTCTTTGAATGAAACAAGACAGCGACATTTTGGAACTTTTTTGAAGACTGGATTCAACCTCAAATTGAAATCCCACATCCCATTTCAAGAGATGATATCACCTTTGGAACTCTCCTTCAAACCAAGAGCCAAGAACTCTGCTATAATCTAGTTCTCTGTCAGGCAACATTTTTTATACATAAACAAAAAATACTGAAATCCCCCCCCAATTTTCAATGCATTTGTAAATTATTTTAATCTTCATCTAAAATCCCTTAAATGTATTAAAGATAACGTCTACGAAGATATGTATAAACTATTGTGTAAACTTCCTAGAATTGTACAGTAGTGCCTTGCATTGGTGTTTTTCTGTTTACCCCCCCCTCATCTGTTATGATGAGCTCTAAAACCTGACTGAAATTCTTCAAACAGGTTGTTGCTGTTTAGATGCTCACATACTTGATTAGCAACTATTTTCTCAAAAATGTTGGTTAGATATAGGTCTGTAGTTAGCTACGTCATCTTGATCCAGGGAGGGTTTCTTAAGTAATGGTTTAATTACAACAACCTTAAATTCCTGAGGCACATCTTTTCAAGGACTCAAAACCAGTAAGTGAAGATTTAAATAAGGTTATTTAATAGATTGCTGAGGTTTTGGGTCCTTGGAGCGATAGGCTTATAAATGAGTAGATAAATATCTGTCAGAGTCTCAGATAGCGAACAATTGTGTGTGTGTTGAAATCTCTGAGTTCTGTGTTTGAGGAGGAGTCTTGTGATTAAAACTCGAGTATAAAGTATTATTTATTAATAAATAAATAAATGAGTCGAAGAAACTGAATTAAATATATTACATCGAAAAGAAAGTAAACATAAAGAAGTTAATTGAAAGAACTTTATGTTTTTGTTTTCAAGTGTAGAGACAAAACTTTCAAAATCTATTGAAGATTTCTGTGTTGGCTGAAAACAGGAATTATATATTACATATATATATATATATATATATATATATATATACATAGAAACTTTGTATTGGATCCTGACTTGAATTGCAAAAGTCTATTTTATCGATTACAAATTTGGGGAATGTTTATTGAGAAGCTAAAGCAAAAATGATTCAGTTGTCATTTATTTGACATTTTTAGAAGCTTAAATTAAATTTGGTGTTTATAATTTCAGAAACAAAAAGAGGCCTGAGAAGATAATTGGGATGGAGTGTAAAGTGCCGATTTTTGTCGTTTTATTTTAATTCCAAAAGTTTGTTTTAGAGAAAAGTTATCTTTTCAAGCTTGTTTATGTCATGCCCTCTTGCTCAGAAGCCAGGTAGTGCACTCTCTGTCCCTTTAGGTGGGTGGCAGCTTGGCAGGTGGATTGTCTTCAATCAGCTGATTAAGTGCACCTGGGGCTGATCTTCTCCACTGCATAAAGCTTCTCTCTGGACTTCAGTTCCTCGTCGGACTGTAAAGCTGAACAGTCAGTGTCTGACCACAAAAACAGTCTGTTTGTATATTTGTGCCAGTACTTACCATTCTCTTTATTCCTTTAGTTGGAACTCTGCACACCCTGACCTCCAAACCCTCCTCTAACCTCTGTGGATAAGAACAGGACAAAGTCTGGATTTCATTCCCCTCTGCCCCCCTGCAAACTCCCTGGACCCCTACACCGGGACTCCACAGCTTCACCACTCACCCTCCATCACCCTGTCAGCGATCCACCTGCCACTGCCACCCGCCGGACTTCCCTTCCCTCTCAGTCTGCTGCACCCCAGTTAAGCTTTTATTTAGTTGTTACTTTTCGCTCATCGAAGTTGTTTTTTGTTAGGATATTTTTAGTGTAGTATAGCTTTTGTTTTGTTTCAGTTTGCTTTTGTATTTTGCTGGTTGTTTATTAAAACTTTTATTTGGAATTTTTGAGTTGTGTCTTGTTGTCCTGCGCCTGAGTCTCACCACCTGTAACAGTTTATGAAATAATTTTGTATTTTTTGTTTTGTTAAGGGAAATTAGAGTATTATGCATGATACAAACATTTAAGAAAAAAGGTCAACTATCTTGTGTCGGAGCAGTACTTAGAGTTTTGGTTACACAAATAATTTTGACAATGTTTGACCGACTATACAGAATCTGACAGATGTTTTTGAAGTATGAACTATTTTAATTTTTCAGTAGAAAATCTGGGCCAGTTAGGACATTTGAGTTTGTTTAAATAGGAAACCTATGAAACTAAAGTCACTCTCAAATGTACATTAGACTTTTAGAACAAACAAGTACTTTACTTTGTAACTTTGACATCAATTTGATCAGGGAATGTGACATGTGTTTCCTGCACTATCTATTTAGACTTTCCACTTGGGACAGCGTTGTTTTTGATAATGGGGTCAGACTATTCTAGCTGTGGACTGTTTTCAGGTTATGCTCAAACCTACACTTTCCTCTGTGAACAATCTTTCCCTCCAATCTTCAGGTTTTGTTCAGGGGACATAGTTTCCTGTGGATTTCATCTCTAATATTGATGCATGTGATATGTGTGTCAATGAGAGAGATTTGTATGGTTTGATTGGTTTAATGTTCATTTATATTTTTTGGTTTTCATTTATATTTAGTGTGTCCTTTTAAACAAATGAATAGATTTTCAAGGGCAGAAGAAACATGAATTGTTTTGTTTGTAAGACAGTATTTTTCCATGAATCTGTTTTAACTTTGATATTTTCTCTGTCCGAGCTAGCTTGATGGAGATCCAGTGCACTGCTGTAACAAATGATGCTATATTACTTTTGATGAAGTTTGAAAGGAGGGGGAGTTGGAGATTGGATCTGTGCTGGTCATTGCTCAGGTGGGAGAAGCATCACAGGTGACCTTGACGATACCAACAGCAGTTAAAATAGTAGAGAAACCAAGTAGGACATATTTCACTGTAAGTAGCATAATTATAATAGAAGGAATTATTAATTGATTAAAGGGACAGAGTCTGGGAAAAGTGAGGTGAAGTCTGAATTTCAAATGGGCTTATTTCAATATGAGCTATTCGTCTCAACCTCAGTGAAGCGAAACCAGGAGAGCCACTTTTCCATAGACTGTTTTCAAGAGGAACAGAAAAGAGGGAAAAAAGAATAGAACCTTTAGAGAGGGTCATTACTTTTATTTTTGTTGCTGCAATCATTTTTTGGTGCTTTAGAACAGCAATATCTAACATGGAACAACACAGGCTTATTTTCTTGATTCACTCTGTGAACAGCCAACAAAACTTTGAAGGAAAAAAGAATCAATGTATGGTATCAATGCAGTTTATATCTAAGGAATAGACATTATGCAACTAATTGTTATGTTTGCTCTCAGACACCATATTCTGTAGGATATCGACATAGAGCCTATTGATCTTGCTGATTCATTTTCAGTTTTTTTACTCACCTTAAAGATCTGGGAGATCTTAGAGCCTGAAATGTATTGTCCAGGCAGGAAGTTATATGGGTGAGGAAAAAGATTTGCAGTTACACCCACAGTAAAGATTGACAGGGAGACTGAAGTAACTTAGGGTTAACCTGGGTATTTCAGCAATCATTATTACATTTGAGATCAGACCAGAGATCTATTTGTTTGGAAATGTTTGGAAAACATCTGATTACAATGTTTTGTGAACTCGGGGACATGGGAAATATATATTAATGATTTTGTATACATATCTATGAGCCATGTATTTATGTGTCCTTTATTCTAACTCACTCCCAAGCCACAGGATAAGCTACGTGTGGCCCATTTTGGTTCTCTGTGGATCTTTTATCCTATCCATCCATCCATCCATCCATCATCTTCTGCTTATCCGGGGTCGGGTCGCGGGGGCAGTAGCCAAAGCAAAGAGGCCCAGACTTCCCTCTCCCCGGCTACTTGGGCCAGCTCCTCGGGAGGAATCCCGAGGCGTTCCCAGGCCAGCTGGGAGACATAATCCCTCCAGCGGGTCCTGGGTCTTCCCCTGGGTCATTTCACCCCCCCACCCCCCCCCCCCCCCCCCCCCCCAACCCCCCCCGGTGGGACGTGCCTCGAACACGCACCAGGGTGGCGTTGCCAGGAGGCATCGGACCAGATGCCCCGAGCCACCTCTCACTGGCTCGTCGATGTGGTGGAGGGAAGGAGCAGCGCTTCTCTACTCTGAGCCCCATCCGGATAGATCAAGCTTCTCCCCCTAATCTCTAAGGGGGGGGGAGAGCCCTAGCCACCTACGGAGGAAACTCATTTCAGCCGCCTGTATCCGCGATCTCGTTCTTTCGGTGACCACCCAGCGTTCGTGACCATAGATGAGGGTAGGAACGTAGATCGACCGGTAAATTGAGAGCTTTGCCTTTCGGCTCAGCTCTCTCTTCACCACAACAGACCGGTACAGCGCCCGCATAACTGCAGACGCCTTACCAATCCGTCCATCGATCTCCCGCTCTATTTTTCCCTCATTCGTGAACAAGACCCCCCAGATACCTAAACTCCCCCACTTGAGGCAGGACCTCATCCCCGACCCGGAGAAGGCACTCTACCCATTTCCGGCTCAAGACCATGGTCTCGGATTTGGAGGTGCTGATCCTCATCCCAGCCGCTTCACACTCGGCTGCGAACCGCTCCAACGAGAGCTGTAGATCACGTTCAGATGAAGCCAACAAGACCACATCATCTGCGAAAAGCAGAGACCCGATCCTGAGGTCACCAAAACGGATCGCCTAAACACCTTGGCTGCGCCTAGAAATCCTGTCCATAAACGTTATGAACAGGACCGGTGACAAAGGGCAACCTTGGCGGAGTCCAGCTCTCACCGGAAATGAGTCCGACTTACTGCCGGCAATGCGAACCAGACTCTGACACCGTTCATATAGGGACCTAACAGCCCGTATCAAAGGGCCTGGTACCCCATACTCCCGGAGTACCCCCCACAGGACACCCCGAGGGACACGGTCGAATGCCTTCTCCAAGTCCACAAAGCACATGTAGACCGGTTGGGCGAACTCCCACGCACCCTCCAGGACCCTGCCGAAGGTGTAGAGCTGGTCCAGTGTTCCACGGCCAGGACGAAAACCGCATTGTTCCTCCTGAATCCGAGGTTCGACTATCCGTCGGACCCTCCTCTTCAGAACCCCCGAATAGACCTTACCAGGGAGGCTCAGAAGTGTGATCCCCTTATAGTTGGAACACACTCTGTGGTCCCCCTTTTTAAAGAGGGGGACCACCACCCCGGTCTGCCAATCCAAGGGAACTGCCGCCGATGTCCACGCAATATTGCAGAGCCGTGTCAACCAACACAGCCCTACAACATTCAGAGCCTGGAGGAACTCCGGCCGAATCTCATCCACCCCCGGTGCCTTGCCACCAAGGAGCTTTTTAACAACCTCAGTGACTTCAGCACCAGAGATTGGAGAGCCCGTCCCAGAGTCCTCAGAATCTGCTTCCAAACAGGAAGGCGTGTCGGTGGGATTGAGGAGGTCTTCGAAGTATTCTACTATCTATTATCTTTTTTGATTATGCATCTACTATACTATCCACCGACCCAAAACGTCCTGCGTTGAGGTCAGCAGCTCACCGCCCCCACTGTAAACAGTGTTGGTGGCAGACCGCTTCCCCCCCCCCTGAGATGCCGGATGGTGGACCAGAATCGCTTCGAAGCCATACCAAAGTCGTTCTCCATGGTCTCTCCAAACTCCTCCCATGCCCGAGTTTTTGCCTCAGCGACCATCCGAGCCGCACTCCGCTTGGCCTGCCGGTACCTATCAGCTGCTTCCGGAGTCCCACAGGCCAAAAAGGCCCGATAGGACTCCTTCTTCAGCTTGACAGCATCCCTCACCGCTGGTGTCCACCATCGGGTTCGAGGGTTGCCGCCGCGACAGGCACGGACTACCTTACGGCCACAACTACGGTCAGCCGCTTTGACAATGGAGGCACGGAACATGGCCCATTCAGACTCAATGTCCCCCGCCTCCCCCGGGACGTGTTTGAAGTTCTGCCGGAGGTGAGAGTTGAAACCCCTTCTGACAGGAGACTCCACCAGACATTCCCAGCAGACCCTCACAACACGTTTGGGCCTGCCAGGTCTGTCCGGCGTCCTCCCCCACCACCGGAGCCGACTCACCACCAGGTAGTGGTCGGTGGATAGCTCCGCCCCTCTCTTCACCCGAGTGTCCAAAACATGCGGCCGCAGGTCCGATGAAACGACAACCAGGTCGATCATCGAGCTGCGGCCTAGGGTGTCCTGGTGCCAAGTGCACACATGAACACCCTTATGCTTGTACCTGGTGTTTGTTATGGACAATCCATGACGAGCACAGAAGTCCAACAACAAAACACCGCTCAGGTTCAGATCGGGGAGGCCATACCGCCCAACCACGCCTCTCCAGGTCTCACTGTCACTGCTCACGTGAGCGTTGAAATCCCCCAGCAGAATGAGGGAGTCCCCAGACGGAGCACTCTCCAGCACCCCCTCCAAGGACTCCAAGAAGGGTGGGTAATCTGAACTACCGTTTGGTGCATAAGCACAAACAATAGTCAGAACCCGTCCCCCCACCCGCAGGCGGAGGGAGGCTACCCTCTCATTCACCGGGGTAAACCCCAACGTATAGGCGCCGAGATGGGGGGCAACAAGTATGCCCACCCCAGCTCGCCGCTTCTCACCAGGGGCAACGCCAGAGTGGAAGAGAGTCCAGAAGGAGGAGGAGGAGGAAGCGCAGTGCCGCTGCTCCACATGACCCTATCTGGGCGTGTAACGTTCCACCAGAACACAAGTTACGGAGT
This sequence comes from Apricaphanius iberus, assembly GCA_028564705.1. Classification (NCBI taxonomy): domain Eukaryota; kingdom Metazoa; phylum Chordata; class Actinopteri; order Cyprinodontiformes; family Aphaniidae; genus Apricaphanius; species Apricaphanius iberus. Next base: position 1,673,742 of record JAPXFQ010002620.1, read on the forward strand.
AATGGACAGAAAAGTGGTTCTATCTCTTTTCCAATGGGTCGGGGTTGATAAGATTATGTGGAGATTGGAAACTCTAAATAATAGGTTTAATAGTTTTGTTAATTCATACAGCTGTAATGTAAATTGCTTTGCTACGTTGTTCCTTCATGCCACCTAATGATAAAGAGAAACATGTTAATTCTGAATATATAGCAAATATTATAGTCCTTCCAGGCAGCTCATGGGGGCTGAAAGAACCAAAAAAAAAGAATTTCTGTTGAGAATCCTGGAATCAAATATCATGATAATATTAATTTTTGTATTACTAATTAAATTTTGTGTTTTGCTCTGTCTTGGGAGGCTCCTGCCTGTTGCAGAGAGGGTTGTAAACAGTAGCTTGGCTAACTTGGGATTTCTTTTTATGTTTTCCGGTGCTAAATTTGCAATTGGGCAACTAAAATGATAATTTGAGAAATTATGACTAATATTATCACTAATTGTGTTGAAGGTAAAGAATGGGTAATGGATAAATATGAGATTTTTATTTTGTTTATTTGCAATCATAACTTTTATTTTTGCATATTTTTTGCACACTGATCCTCTGGCCTGAGCGCGGATCCTTGGCCTGACAATGGAGGTTGTTCTGAGCGCGGTTGCTTCAGCTCGATTGCTTAACCCCACCCACGTGAAAAAGACGTAATGAAGTATGAATGTGCGCCGCCCACATGGAAGCCCTGCCCACCGTGGACGTATTTATACAGCGTCTGCAACCCTGAAATCATAACAGAAAAAGAGAAGAAGAAGATGGCTTCAAGCAGATGAGACCATACAGGAGATGCGAGATAAGACTCACAAAAACACAGTTTACAAAAAAGTCTGTGTTTTCGGAGGAGAGGGGCTATAAACGCACTAGTGTGCAATGCCGGGATAAGGTAAAAAAGCTTCGAGGACAGTACCTGAAGGCGCGGGGCTTATGTAAGCGATCTGGGTCTGCGGCAGACGAAAGCCAAGACAGCAAACATTTAACAAAGGCTATGTTCTCACCTCCTTGTTGCGCTTCCATGGTGCAGTGTTTCCATAAAAATCCTCGCCTGTTGCTGTCTCCTCCTAATTCGCTGCATCTGTAGTGCTCTGGCATTTCCACATCTATGTCTTTCTTCCTCCACGAGCACTGCGTAATAAAAAGCAAAGGCAGAAACAGCGTGTCGCTGTTATCATTCTCCATGTCGAAAATTGGAACGCCACTGTTTTTCTCTCTTATTTTACGGGGTGTGCGATCACATCAACCAAAAACAACTACTGGCGCCACCCACCAGACTGGAGTGAAGCAGACGCTTTTGAATTGCGTCAATAATATGTAAAACAGTTATATCGATGAGTGCTGGGTAGATGTTGAACATACAATATGCAATAACATAAAACTTTCAGATCTACCATTGATTAGCTCAAATATAAAACAAAAATTAAAGTTTTAAAAGTATTAGTATCAGCTCGTCTCTGACAGCTTGGTGGGAATTTCTTAAAATGACAGAGACCTTACTAGTCCCATGTTGGCATACACCCATCCGGAACAACCCGGATATCTTACAAAAAAATGCATGATCAACTTTCCAAACTGGAGTTGTAAAGGAATTGAATACCTGGAGCATATATTTGATGGAACAGACTTTATCCCATTTAATACATTGGTTATACAATACGGAATGAACAAGAATACATTCTTAGAATATCCACAAATTAAATCAATTATAAAAATAAAAAAAATTAGGCTCAATGCAGTTGATTTACAAATTCCAGGAAAAGGTTTAGACTTTCTTAATCTTAACCCTCCCAAACTGCTATCTAAAATATACAAAGCATTAAATAGAATATATGAATCAATAGCCCTTCCTATTTTAAAATGGGAGATGGACTTGTCCATCTCAATTGACCAAAACCTATGGTCTCAGATTTCCTTAAGATCCTTTAAATTTCTTAAAAATCCTAATCTACGATTAATACAATATAAAATCCTTCATAGAGTGCATTATACAGGCCAACGGATGTTCAAGATGGGTTATACGCCGTCTGATACCTGTTACCAATGTACAAGCAATCTACCAGACAATTATATTCATGCTCTTTGGTTCTGCCCGGACGGCAGAGGTGGAGGACTGGGATGTTTTCTTGTGTTCTTTGTTTGCCTCCCTGCCTTTTGTCGTCGGTTCGCGCCTCTGCTGGTCCTGTTTCTTTTCTTTACCTTCTTCCTTTCTTCCTTCTTGTCTCGGTTTCGTGTCCATGACTTCAGGAAATTGAACCTACAGTAATCACTAATAAAGATTTTTCATACATATACATCGCTGTAATACTCTGCTTTGGAAAGTAAATCTGTTGGGCTTGTACTTGGTACTCAGACACCAATTCTGAGTAGCAAACTGCTAGACAGGACACGTAAAAAAAAAAATATATATATAAAAATTGTAAATAGTCCCCACTACTCAGCCACAGAGTGGCGCGTTTCCTACATGGCTGGTGTGGCCGCAGGCCGTCTGCTCCTAGACCTTTTGAGCCCGGTTGCGTTTAACCCGTTGTCCCTGGTGTGACCGCAGCCTAAGTGGACTATGGGAGAAATCAAGCTTATAAACTGTGACTCTATTGTTATGTAAATGAGCCAATACTACTTTTGGTCACCCGCCTCCCCATCCCCTAGTGGCTTCCATTGAGAGGGAGTCGTCTTGTTGATTGGATGCAGGCCTGTGAGACCTAAGCTGAAACTGTTTGGGTATGCGAATTAAAGCTAAAGCTTTAAATCACTGATTTACATGAATCATCGCTCAGGTGCTGTCTGTCCTTACAAGAACATGTTTGTCCTGCAACACCAGCAGGAATCCCTGAAGAACTAGATGGATAGCCTTCAACTCAAGGACATTGATGTGCTCCAGCCTCCACAGGGGCTGCCACATGGCCCTCACTGACAGTAACCCATACGGCCAGCCCGTGCTGATGCATTAAAGGAGCGAGTGGCCAGACGGTCCATCTTGGTGCACTCCTTATGCACCGTGGGTCGAGAGATACAGGGGAAAGGCCCAGGGACATCAATGCAGCCATCGATGACTGCACTGGTGGCATGCTCTGCAGTCCAGTCTCAATTGGGTAACTATCTGTCACCCGCTGGCTCAGCCTGCATGAAACTGGGGGCGTAGCGACAACCTACCAGATGATGACTTCAGCATTGCAATGTTGTCATCTGCCACAGGTATAGAAGGTGGTGGGTCGGGCCGGGAGATCCCCTCCCAGACAGCTCACACAGGAACTGGTACAGGCACTGGTACCTGAAGGCCCAGGACCTTTGCAGCATTAAGCACCCGTGACGTCACGGAGCTAACAGGGGCCTCACTCACCCCTGTGGAGCTGTCAGCTGGTTCAGCAGAGCTAAAATGAAAACCTTCCCTAAGGACATTGCTGCTTAAGGTGTTGTCCAACACCGTGTGGGAGGTGCAGAGGGATACCACATCCACATCGCTCTGTTCCTCCTCCTCACCAGAGCCCTCAGGGCTGGAAGAGAGGGGACACTCATGGTTAGGGGGCAGGGGAGCAGACAAAACATCTTGGGGACCTTCCAGCCTGTCCATCCTCCGTGGCAGAGCTTGGAGAGCCTAGGGGATCCGGAGCGACTCCGTGCTATCATTCTCTGCCGCCGGAGCTGAGGCAGGCTGCTTAGCAGAGCTGGGTGCCTCATCCTGGGCAATCCCATGGGAGGAGTCCTGCTGCCTGTCCCGCGAACACTTGTGAGTGCTTTAACGCCCGTGCATAAAATGTGTGCATTTTAAAAATATAAGTTACATGTTTCAGGTTTCAAGTTTCAGGTCTCAAATTTCAAGTTACAGCTAATTTTTTACCATATTTGGCTTGCCTCGAAGAACCAATGAGTGGCTTGCTGATTTTGACCATGTTTCTCTAATTTCTATCAAGTCATGGCCAGAGGAACGTAGTGCTCTGTACCGCTCACAACGAAACATGATTACATTCACGCTAACTGCAGCCTCCACAGCTGATATAAACAAAGCCCCCAGGTGACTCTGGCACAGCTGAAGCGACATGGCAGCTGTCAGTCGGGTCTCTTCGAGCAGGAAAAATCAATCATGGCAGCTCTTCACAGGGCATCTCCCTCTGTGTCAACCCCTGGAATGATGGTAAGTTAAGTGTGTTTCCTTATGTATTTAGTTGTATACTTTTGGAAGAGCTAAAACATTATAATAACATTATTTTATGCTTGCTAACATATGTATCGTAAAGGCTGCAAATTCAGCTAGCGGGCGCTGTTCTGAAGACAACTTAAAATGTAGTTAATCATTTACTCATAAAAATAGATATAAGCATGTCCAGAAAGTATAACAGACTTTTGTCCACTGTGGTATAAGTTTTGAGATGGATAACTTTACCTAAATTAAAGCTAAGCAAGCACTAAATCTCTCTTATGGGTTATCGTGATGTTACAGACTTATGTACATTCTTTATGTTTTGTAATAAATCAAATTTGGTAAAGTAACCATGAGCTCTGCTAATGTTGAAACATGCAGACGTCCAGATCACACAACATAAATGTTTTTTCCTGTTGTTTTTTAGAAATTAAAACCAACAGAAGAATGACAAACCAATGTCGAACCCAACAGCTTCTTCCAATTTTATCTTCAAAAGTATAGACTTTTAACTGTGTTTGAAACTGAATTTTCTATTTTGAACATGAATTATTTTGCCTTTAAACTGTTATTTGCAAATTCAACTCACAAACTTGAACTTTTCAGCTTCCAGTTTCAGTTCTTAAATTCATACTTTGGGATTAGGCATCCATGTCCTTGAAAAATAATCGAGCACAGAGTAGTGGGTGGAAAAGGCTGGAGATATAATCTGCATTTTTAAGGAATGACTTTAAACAATCGACCAATAATCTCACTTATAATTATTAATTATTAGTGATTACAAGAAAGACCTTATCTGAAGGAAATGAATTCTTTGCAATAATTCACACATACACTCAGAATAAAAGAAACGTCACAGGCGCTTCGTAGCTACATACGTGGATCACGCACGCATGCGTAGATGGGAGGTACGTCTACAGGCAGGCAAACACCGAAAGTAGGGGTATGTTTTATGGCTGATCTTTTATGATCTGATTAAATTGGAAGAAGTTGTTGGTTAGGACATGTTTAGTTGATTTTAGTTTCTAAAACACAACAGGACAAAATGTGGATGTTGTGTGATCTGGGGGTCTGCTTGTTTCAACATTAGCAGAGCTCATGATTAGGCTACTTTACTAAATTTGATTCCTAACAAAACATAAAGAATGTCGAAACCAGTATGCGATTTGTGAAAAAAGCAGAGGGGGTATTTTTTTGTTTTTTACTTTTTAGTCATGAAAAAGACGACAGGTTTGTGTATGCTGGCTACAGGGCATCTTTCACATAGGTTTACCCTTTCAAAACTGACAGGAAAATGTGAAAAATAAAATTATTGTTGACATAAAACAATTAAGATAAACTCAAATATATTAAGATGATTAAAATTAAAGATAAGAATTCACTTGACTTATCCAGTCACAGCAGCTGAGATGATTGTTTTTTTCCCCATGGCAGCATTACCAGCGCCTTGTCCCCTCTCTCAGACCCACAACTCTGCATATTTTTCCGTGGGGAAACAAGTCCACCTCTGGACCAGATTAACCCAGCCGGGATCATGTGGAGAAATACTTTTCAGGTGTAAAAATCACTACCCTCTCCGTACTCAAGGATTCGGGGCCCTGCAGTAAAGTATAGACATATGAGTCATTTTACATGTCCCTCGATTTTATTTATAAATTACTGTTTTGTCCCCACCACTTAAAAAACGGATTTTTTTTATAAACAGTGAACCCACCAGCGCAATTTTCATATAATCAGTTTCCGAACTGACTGGTATTCCACTATCTTATACGGTTTCTCTATATGCGAATCCTATAGTCTTTGTTGATACTGATGTTACTTCTAATTCAAAAGTGGCTAGTTTCAACCGGTAACTGATTAACTTGTATCTCTTTAATGCAATGTATTCTAATTTTGCTGCCCCACCAGCTCCATGCATCTCAGAGGCAAGACGGACATACAATGCACGGTTTTTGGACCATTTCCACAAATTTTGCAATCTGTTTGTCTTCAAAGCCCTATAAAAATAAATATTGCATTAGTTGTTCATGAAGTTAATACAAACCTGATCACTAGCGTGTTCCGGGGCAGTTTGGATCTCAGCTTGCTTTCACCACACACCCAGTAAATGTCTGGGCCTGCCTGTTCCTGATTTAAAATCCACCTACGCAGGTGAATTCCAGAAGAGCAAGTCCAGTAATCAAGCTTTGTATAATCCCCAAGCTTGTCAGACTTCCAACACTCAGAAAAAGAATCTTCTTTGTCGTTAAGATTAAATATTTTTGAACACGTTTCTGAAAACTCAGCCATGTCAACCTGCTGCCCTGATCTTGTCACATTAAAACAAGTATAAGATGCATCTGGTGCTGGTTGTAAGAGGTCAATTAACCCAGCACCCTCAACAGATTTTTCCAAACTACAATGTTCAGCCCAGTTCTTATCCAAACCTGCTGTTACAGCTAATATACAATGAGAGGCACAAATACTGCACTTTCTACTTTAAGGGTGAAATTAATTCTGTGAGCTTGTACGGTATCCCACTGATCAGGAAAACTACCTGGGGTCTCACAGTAACTTGCACATTGATCTAACAGCTCTTCGAATGGTATAGGAACATAATACTTGGGGAGTGCTGTACCCATGCAAACAACACAAGGCTTATTAGTAACTGATCTGGTAGAATAATTAGCAAACTGGTACCACAAATTTCCTCGAATCCAGTTCTCTTGCAAGACATTACGTATGACCGATCTCAGATGAAGTCCAGCCCAGACGGTCTCTTGATCCTGATGCAGACTCGATCCGACGAGATGGAGATGGAAAAGAAGAACTGTTTGGAGATGAAATAGGTATGGAGTTGCTGAATGACCTCGAGTTATATAATTAATTAGTTTACAGGTGTGTGACGACTTCCTTTAAATCACTTTGTGAATTAGGTTGTCTGATGTTTTTCCCTGTGACTGATGTATTTTTATAAAGAGGTTTAGAGGTCTCATCCCGGAAATGACAAAGAAAATAGGGGTTTGATTTGATTTTTCATTCCCTTCCTTAATTTTTTTTTCTTTTTTTATTATTCTTCATTTAATCATTTTCTCTTAAATTTTGTTTATTTTTTTGTTTTTGTTTTTTTACATTTTTCAGTTACATTTTAAATTTGTATTATTCATTTATTATTCCATTTTATTTATTCAAATCAATTTAATTTACAGTAATTGTTTTATTTAAAAAATTTTTTAGTTTTAGCCTTTATTCAGTTACGTTTTGATATTTGTTTTGTTCTTTAGTTTTTCATACTTAGTTGTCAGTTAAGAATGAAAAAGGGGGATAACAGATTTTTTGATTTCTAGTTTTTTATTGTCTAGATTTATGAACATGTTTTATCATTAGAATCATTCTTGAATATAATATTTTTCCCTGTTGTTTGTTTTACATTATGGTTGATTACTACTGATTTGTTCTTTTTGTATAACGTCTTAAAGGGTCACTGTGATGCTGAGCAAAGAGTAACTGATCTTGATTTTTGAGGTTCACGCTGTGGATGCCTGACTCATTTAAGGGAAGAGTACATGTTTCATTTTGTATTTACAATTGTTTTGATTTTCGTTGTGTACTGGACTGATACTGCCTAACATTGTGCCCCTTTTCTTTGTTTTGCAGTTACGTTTATGCATCCTGACTAATGAGGAACCGAACAGGAGTGCCACCTTGGGGCTAGGGGCCGTCTAATACTTTTGCCCGCCTGTTGTGAGCAAGGACAACATGACCAGAGTTGGGAGGTTGCTTATCTTACGCCCTAGCGGGATTTTTGTATGGGATGCTGTTATGAAGTTCAGATAATGTCATTAAGATGGATGCTTAGATTAGATAATTTTGTTAGATATCAGAATCAGAATCAGAATCAGCTTTAATGGCCAAGTATGACACATACAAGGAATTTGACTCCGGCAACTTTTCTCTCCAGTACAGAGCTTAAATAAGTGAAATTAAAAAACGGAAAAAAAAAATAAAAAAAAATAAATAAATAAATAAATAAAAATAAAGGATAATATATACACCAAACCAGGGTTATTGTACAGTAAGTATATACAGTAAGTATATACAGCAGTGCAGAGTTTTAGTTTATTGTTCATGTGAGTGGACACACACTCTGTGACTATTCAGAGCTCATCAGAGCGACAGCCTGGGGGAAGAAACTGTTCTTGTGTCGGGTGGTTTTGGCGTACAGGGCTCTGTAACGCCGGCCTGAGGGGAGGAGCCTAAACAGATTGTGGCCAGGGTGTGAGGGGTCAGTGGTGATTTTTCTGGCCCGCTTCCTGACCCTGGCCCGGAAAAGGTCCTCAATGGAGGGAAGATCAGAACCTATGATCCTCTCTGAGGACCTGACTGTTCTCTGCAGTCTGTCCTTGTCTTGCCTGGTGGCGGATCCGAACCAGACAGAGATGGATGAGGTCAGGACAGACTGGACTATTGCTGTGTAGAATATGGTCAGGAGTTCCTGAGGCAGGTTGAACTTTCTGAGCTGACGCAGAAAGTACAGCCTTTGCTGGGCCTTCTTCCTTATAGAGTCAATGTGGGAGGTCCACTTCAGGTCCCGTGTGATGGTGGATCCTAGGAACCTGAAAGACTCTACTGTGGGGACTGGCCTGTTGGTGATTATAAGAGGAGATGTTGATGGGGGTCTCTTCCTGAAGTCCACTGTCATCTCCACAGTTTTGAGCGGGTTTAGCTCCAGGTGGTTCTGACTGCACCAGTGGACCAGATGTTCCACCTCCCTTCTGTATGCAGACTCGTCGCCGTCGCGGATGAGTCCAATGACGGTGGTGTCATCTGCAAACTTCAGGAGTTTCACAGAAGGGTCTCTTGACGTGCAATCAGTGGTGTAAAGGGAGAAAAGCAGTGGGGAGAGAACACATCCCTGGGGGGCGCCGATGCTGAGGGACCGGGAGCTGGATGTGAAGTTACCCAGTTTCACCTGCTGCCTCCTGTCAGTCAGGAAACTGGTAATCCACTGACAGGTGGAGGGAGGCACGGTGAGCTGGGACAGTTTTTGGTGGAGGAGCTCTGGGACGATGGTGTTGAATGCAGAGCTGAAGTCCACAAACAGGACCCGAGCGTAGGTACCTGCAGAGTCTAGATGGTGCAGGATGTAGTGTAGAGCCATGTTGACTGCATCATCCACTGACCTGTTTGCTCTATAGGCGAACTGCAGGGGGTCTAGCAGGGGATCCGTGATTTCCTTCAGGTGGGACAGCACCAGTCGCTCAAAGGATTTCATGACCACAGATGTCAGGGCAACTGGTCTGTAGTCATTTAATCCTGTGACAGGGGACTTCTTGGGAACCGGGATGATGGTGGAGCGTTTGAGGCAGGAAGGGACCTCACACAGCTCCAGGGAGTTGTTGAAGATCTGAGTGAAGATGGGAGCCAGCTGGTCAGCACAGACTTTCAGACAGGACGGAGACACACCATCGGGTCCTGGAGCCTTCTTAATCCTCTGTCTCTGAAATAGTTGGCGCACATCCTGTTCACAGATCGTCAGCGCAGGCAGGGGATCAGGTATGGGGATGGTTTGGCGTGATGCTAGGCCTTTTGTGATGGAGATGGTGGGGGAGGTGGAAGGTGTGAAAGTTGTTTCAAACCTGGAGAAAAAGTCGTTGAGGTCCTCAGCCAGGCGGGGGCTCCCCACAGGGTGGGGGGATGGTCTCCTGTAGTTGGTAATGGTCTGCAGGCCCTTCCAAACTGCAGAAGAGTCGTTGGCAGAAAAACGCTCCTTCAGTTTTGCACTGTAGTTCCTTTTTGCTGCCTTGATCTCCTTTGTCAGCTTGTTCCTGGCCTGCTTGTACAGGTCCCGATCCCCACTCCTGTAGGCCTCCTCCTTGTCCTGGTGTAGCCGTCTCAGTTCTGCAGTGAACCATGTTTTATTGTTGTTGAACGTGCAGAAGGTTTTGGTCTGCACACACATGTCCTCACAAAAGCTGATGTAAGATGTCACAGTGTCAGTCAGTTCGTCCAGGTCTGAGGCTGCTGCTTCAAAGACGCTCCAATCAGTGCAGTCAAAGCAGGCCTGTAACTGCATCTTTGACTCATCTGTCCATCTCTTTACAGTTCTTACTACAGGCTTAGCAGATTTCAGCTTCTGCTTGTAAGATGGGATGAGGTGGACCAGGCAGTGGTCAGAAAGTCCCAAAGCAGCACGGGGGACAGAGCGATATGCATTCTTTATTGTGGTGTAGCAGTGGTCCTAAGTGTTCATGTCCCTGGTGGGACACGTCACGTGTTGTCTATATTTAGGCAGTTCAAGTTTGAGATTTGCTCTATTAAAATCCCCGAGAATGATTAGCAGAGAGTCCGGGTGAGTTTTCTCCACGTCTGTGATCTGGTCGGCGAGGTGATGTAACGCCTCCGTTACACACGCCTGCGGTGGAATGTATACAGCGACCAGCACAAACGAGGCGAACTCCCGCGGTGAATAAAATGGTTTACAGTTTATGAAGAAAGACTCCAGGTGAGGGCTGCATGTCTTCTTTAACACTGTGACATCTGTACACCAACCAGATATGATTCAATGTGACATGTAATAATTTAAATTATTTGAACCGCTTTTATTGTCTTTCTTTTTGAATGCTGCCCGTCTCTTAGGTTAGTAATTGTTATTGTTATTGTTGATTTTCCTTAGTATTTTATCTTTGAGATTAGATAAATGGGGAGTAGACTGTGATGGAGAAATGTATTATGATTCATCTGTTAGTATTATTAACACTGAGAGCAGAGGGTGTGAAGAACAGAAGAGGAGAGGGGCCAGAAAACAGGTGTTGAGTTCACATAGAAATCAAGGTTAGAGAAAACCTCACTGCCTGAGAAAATTGATTCTTCTTATATACTTAGTTTTGAGAGTTTCTCTTAATTGTGTTACGATTTAACCCAAGCTGTTGCCATTGTTTTGTATCTGTCGAGATTCACTTATTCCCAGCTAAAGAGCCAGGTGCCTTCATCCTGAGAAATCCCCACCCTGAGAGAATAGTTTTGTCTTCATAGAGGCAGGGTTGCTGAACTTTATAAATACTTATTTTCATTTGAGCAGAGTAAGGGCAGCATTCAGCATTCACTGTGATCTGTACTGTTCTCCTGTATGATCGATTCAACTTTTATTAAAACCTCCAAACGCTTAAAGGAATCTCTCTCATTTTTACTAAGAGTCTTAAATCTGATTACAAGTGATTTTGAGTAGTAGCTATAGCTTGGTTGGCTTATTTTCAAGTTAAAAGAATACTGCCCTTTTAATTAGTTAGAAGCTCTGAAAAGGTCCAGTACAGTGCCCAGCGCACATAAAACATTTTATTAAACTGAGGGGACATGTTCTTACACCTCAAAATTATTTCTGCGCCTCCTCCTAGCTGAATTTGCAGCCTTTGCAATGCATATGTTAGCAAGCCTAAAATAACTTTATCATAATGTTTTAGCACTTCCTAAAGTATACAACTAAATACATAAGGAAACACACTTAACTTACCATCATTCCAGGGATTGACACCGAGGGACAAGCCCTGTGAAGAGCTGACATGATAGATTTTTCCTGCTTGGAGAGACCTGTCCAGCAGCACTTATGTTGCTTCAGTTGTGCCTGAGGCACCTGGGTGCGTTGTTTGTAGCAGCTGTGGTGGCTGCAGTGGGGAGCCTAAGTCACGCCTTTCTACGTCCGGTCCATGGGTCCCTCACTGCCAAAAAAAATGAATGAGAGTCAAAGGAGCGGTAAAAGCTATATTCTGGTCAAGTTTGAAATGCGCCGTGGATCGAACATATGATTTCCATTAATTTTAAAAACTAATTTTGATGCAGAAACGCTGATTTTCGAACAGCGGCAAAAGTTTTGTGTAAAAACGTTTAGCAGACTACAACTGCAGAAGAAGATGGACAGCGAGTGCCGAAGAAAGGAGCATTAAACACTGACAAAACCACTATATATGTGACCATGTAGAAGGTAGCAGCTATATTGGGGGTAAAGCAGTCGGTGCAGTGAGAGCCAGCATTAAGGAGAAGCTCTACAAGTTCTAGGTAAGTGTTTTACGTGCTATAGCTAGTGTTGGCTCCCGTTAGCTTGACTTCAGATTTTTAGGCATTTTAATGGCAAATTTTTATAATCAAATAAATCCTAATTCACATGACAAACACAGTCAAAATGTACATCATTGTACATATGTGTGATTCAGGATGTAAGACAAAGCGGACCAGAAAATAACTTCCATTGCTCCATTGACTTCCATTCATTATTTTTTCGGCCAGGGGACCCACGGGCCGACCGGAAGGGGAGGAGACTTAGGCTCCCTGTTGGAGTGAGAATTTAATTATGTTTGGTTGTGAGCGGTGCAGAGCCCTACCTTCCTCTGGCCATGACTTGACAGAAATAAGAGAAACATGATTTGTTGGTCAAAATCAACAAACCACTAATTGGTTCTTCTAGGCAAGCCAAATATGGTTAAAAATTATCTGTAACTTGTAACTTGAAACCTGAAACTTCAAACTTGTAACTTATATTTTTAAAATGTGTTCAAGTTACAAAACACAAGTTACAAGTACAAAACACAAGTTACAAGTACAAAACACAAGTTAAAGTACAAAACGTAAGTTACAAGTACAAATAATAAGTTACAGGTACAAAACTAAAAGTTACAGGTACGGGGGAGATAAGCAGCTGAGATCTCGCGAGAGCTGTGCGTAAGTAAACATGGCATTATACTGGTAAAACAAACAATGTCAGATAAAACAAGCCAATAAGTTTGAACCAAACGCAGTGATTGTTTATGTCCCTTTAAAATAAATAAAGAAAAAACAACTTTATCTGCAATCAAAGACCAAATTGGGAATATAGTTTATGATCCTGAAAAAATAAACAACACTTTCAAAATAATTTTATGAGACTTTATACTCACCAGAGATAAACCCATCGAATAATGAAATCAAAAAAATTCTGGATAAAATAACTCTTCCTAAACTATCAGGCAGTCAAGCAAAGGCCCTTGATTCACCGCTAACAATGGTTTAACTCCTGGAGGCCCTCTAAAGCATGCCCAATAATAAATCTCCAGGCCCAGATGGCTTTCCAGCAGAGTTCTATGAAGAATTCTGGAATATTCTGGCACCAACATTCTACAAAATGTTACAGGAAACTAAGGAAAATGGTCGAGTACCACCAAACATGAATTCTGCCTACATCAATCTTCTATTAAAACCAGGGAAACACCCTATGTCTCCTACCAGTTATCATCCAATTTCTCTGATCAGTGTTGATCTTAAAATAATCTGCAAAGCTCTTGCAAGAAGAATAGAGAAAATAACACCTCTTATAATCCATCCTGATCAAACAGCTTTTGTAAAAGGGAGGATTTCCTCCACAAATTCACGTAGATTACTGTATTTAATAGATTATTCCTACTGTAAAAACATCCAAACCAATATATTGTCTTTAGATGCAGAAAAAGCATTTGATAGAGTTAACTGGAAATTTTTATTTGCAACTTTAAATAAATTCGGGTTCGGAAATTCTTTTATCAACTGGTTGAAAATGTTATACAGCTCCCCAACAGCATGTATTTAGACTAATAATCAAACTTCATCAAGTTTTTTCCTTCAGAGAAGTACAAGGCAAGGATGTCCACTTTCTTCCGGTTTGCTATTTTTATTGAACCACTAGCAGCAGTAATCAGGCAAACTAATAATATTAAACGTATTCAATGTAATAAAAGAGAACATAAAATTAGTCTGTATGCAGATGATGTAGTACTTTTTCTACAGCATCCACAAACCTCTCTCTTTCAGGTAATCAAGTTGATATATATTATTCAAGAGTTTCAGACTATTCCATAAGATGGTTAAAATCTACAGTCCTTCCAATCAATTTTCCTTTCCAGAGTCCCATTGCTGTGCAACTCCTGTCAGGAAATATTACATATTTAGGTATCCATATCTCACCAAGCTAAACTATGTCCCACTTTTTAAAAAAGTGGAAGATGATCTGGCTGGATGGAAATCCCTTCCCATATGACTTATTGGAAGAGTAGCTACAATTAAAATTATGGTTTTGCCTAGAATAAATTATTTATTCTCAATGATCCCAAGCAAACCTTCAACTGATTGGTTTAGATCTCTGGACTCCTCTGTTTCTAAATTTCTTTGGAAAGATAAACCCCCACATATTAGCTTGAAAACCCTCCAGGAGTCCAAAGATAAAAGAGCTTTTGTCATTATTTCTTAGCCAACAGGCTCCAATACATATCAAGATGGTTAAAACACTATGCAATAAGATAAAACCTTCAGATCTACTATTTATTAGCTCAAATATAAAACAAAATGAATGTTTTAAAAGTATCAGTATCAGCACCTCTCTGACACCTTGGTGGGAATTTCTTAAAATGACAGAGTCCTTACTAGTCCCATGCAGACGTACACCCATCTGGAATAACCCGGTCATTTTACAAAAAAAAAAATTATGGTCAATTTTCCAAACTGGAGTTGTAAAGGAATTGAATACCCGGAACACATATTTGATGAAAAATACTTTATCCCATTCAATACACTGGTTACACAACATGGGATTAACTAAGATAAATTCAAACAAATTAAATGGATTATAAATAAAAGAAAAATTTAGGCTCAATACTGTTGAATTACAAATTCCAGTAAAAGTTTTAGACTTTCTTAATCTTAAATCCCCCAAACTGCTATCTAAACTATATAAAACTTTAAATACATTAGATGAATCAATAGCCCTTCCTATTTCAAAATGGGTGATGGACTTGTGGTGGAGTGTGGGCTGATGGGTGGGGGTGCTGGGTTTGGTTGCAATAGAAAATAGCAATAGCAAGGGTGGTGGATGTCGGCCTGGTGGGTCGGCCGCCTGGGCCCTCGGTCTGCTCATGGGCACAGCTTAGTGTGTCCTGGGTATCTGGGAGTTGGTGGTGCGCTGGGTTCCTCAGCGCGGGGGCGCCTGGTGCGCTGGCTGTGCTCTCTTGTTTGCGGGGAGCCATTTACCATCCTGCATAGGTGCTCTCCCTAATGGGGTGCACTTGGAGGGAGAAGTTTCTGTCTTCGCTTGCCGGTGGCGGACTGGGTCGCAATTTTAATTGTACAACTTAGACACTTTTACTCGCAACACTTACTTGAGACACACACATTTAGGGACCTGGCAGTGGATACACCTCAGTACTGGAGGCGGAGCCCTTTAAGAAACCTCGCCTCTGGTGCCGGTGCCCACTGCTTTGCTGCATCTAGACACTGAGGGCCCGGGGCGGGAGATGGGGGTGACTGGCAGCATTACCATGTCCCACCCCTCTGTTTTAAGTGCACATTAGAACAACATGCAACTACACCACATTTGAACAGGGGGAGAGAGGCTGGGGGTCTTCCCACTTTCCCTTTTCGTTTGACCATCCCGGTTTGGAGTCCGGGACTTATATCAGGCCGTCTGGTTAGGGACCTGGGCTGGTGGGCTACTCTTGCCGTGGTGGGGGCTTTGGCGGTCTGCTTGTCCCCATCCTGGTGGGCAGGGAGTTCGTCTCTGGGGTGCAGGGGCAGGTTGCCCTAATGGGGGCTTCTGTCACTGGAAGTATAGAGTATGTATGGGGTGTATGAATGAGTGTAAAGCATGGTTTTTCGGGTGTCCTGTGTTGGTAAGAATGTGTGTGCGTAAGAGGGAGGGTACATATGAATGTCTCTGTATGTCTATGTCTACTTGTCAGGCTGGGTCCTTGGCTGCCCTTCTGGCCTGGCGCATCTCAGGCCCCACATCCGGTGGGGACTTTTTCCCCTACGTCACTCCCTGTCAGTGACAGATGCCCCTGCCCGCTGGTCATTGGTGGCTCTCGATGATATGGGGCTGGGGGCCCGAATGCGGCCCGGCTCGGCCGTGGTGCATGCCTGGCTGGTCCTGGGTTGGCCTGTGTGTCACGCGGCTGGTGTTTCAGGCCGATGTCCTTCTTATATTGGCTGGGGCACCTCTTATGGGGGTGCCAGGGTTGAAGAGTACGTTGGTGAAGCTTGGTGGGTCGGTGGGGACTGCGTCTGCAGCCCGAGCATCCTGCTGGTTCTTTGGGCTCCGCTGCCTGGTCGGTTCATTTGTGCGGCATTGGCTTGGTCCCTGGTCTCGGCGCTCTGCGTGGGGCAGGATCTGGACCCGGGAGCTAGTAGATCTGTGTGTCCAGGTGCTAGCTGGGCACGACCTGGAGAGGGCGTACATCCACTGCGGCTTTTACTGTGGCTCCATGGCGTGTTTATGGGGGGCTGGGTTGTTGGCGGTGGGAATTGGCCCGGGGTGGCGGTGATGTCTGTCGTCCCTCGGCCAGCTGCTGGTCCCTCCTGCCTTGCGGTGGGGAACTCTTGTGGCCGATCCCTGGTCGGGGCCCTACTGGGGGGCGGGGCGCCCCTGATCCCCGTGTCCTCCAGGTCCTGCTCCCGGGCTCCGCCGGAAACCGGCTACGCCAGGTCAAGCCCGTCCCTGCGACCTCCCGGTGCCCCAGCATTGCGGCTGTTGGGTGTTCCTGTGGGGCTTCCAACTGTTCCTCTTTTGGTTGGCTGTCGGCCCTGCACTGGTCCGCTTGTGGCCCCTGCGCTCTGGGGGGCATTGGACGTATACATTTCCGACCTCCTTCATGTCTGCGTTGATTCCTGTAGGACGGATTGACTGCTCCTTACACCAGCTATCAATCACTTGGATGGGGAAATCTTACTTACACCTGCATGCTCACACACACACATAGGTGAGGGGACATTGGTTTGTACGGACATAATCTTGAGCTGAGGTTATCGTCAATAGATAGTTGGTACCAGGAACTTACCAGAAACATTAGTGCTGAGTTAATTAATCCCTTTTTGTGTGTAGTGAATGTGTAGTTCTTAGTTCATATTACTAGATCCGTTTTGTTAATGTTATGTTCTTTTGGTGTTTTTGTTTGTTTTGTTTTTCCCACTTCTCTGCCATCCAATAGAGGTGGAGGACTTGGATGTTTTCTTGTGTTCTTTGTTTGCTTCCATCTCCTGTATTGTCATTTCACACTTCTAACGGTCCTGTTTCTCTTCTTCATCTTCTTTCTTCCTTCTTATCTCAATGTACCAAACGGACAGGCACACAAGATTTCCGGCTGAGAAACGGCAGTAAATACAAACACAGGAATGACAGTGGCCTACACCAGTGCGCAAACACACTTAGAAGGCCCACCCAAAGCCTACGGCTGTGAAAAGCGGTACAGGCACCAAAACAAACAAACTCAAATTGCCCGGAAATATAGCACCTGTTGAACAACTTTTCCAAGATCACAATAAACACAAATTTATTTATTGGGAAATCAAGCCATCAACCGGCAATACAGCTCATATGCAGCAAATAAATGATCAATAGAAACATGTCCCTTTTTTTGTTTACTACTGTATTTTACAATATACTATGAATACAGTCGGCATCCACACACATAACTGCACCGCAGTGCAACAACTTCAGGACCTGAAAGGCATCAATAGTGCTATATCAAGACATTTACAGGAACAATATATATTTTCTCCAACCACAACATGCAATATTTCTGATACAAAACTATTCAAATTCTGTCAGTAATGCTGATCATACAGGATTAGTTTCGTCAAGCTAATCTGAGGAGATCCCCTTAAGGATATTCTGGGTTCAGCAGAATACATTTGTTCCTGAATCCCATCAGATTGGATGAAAGAAGAAAGCATTTGACTCTTTATTCGTTGTTCATTGTTTCCCTTTTTTAAAATGACAACTGAAATAATCCCTTTCAAGAAAGTCCCTTCATATTCTATTGGTAGATTTGTTACAATTGCACTTGGAAACTTTTTCATTTGATCCAATAAAAGTAGAAAAACTATGTTGCATCAGCTGATGGAATGGATGGGATGGAATGGAATTTCTACTGTGTAATTGTTCCCGTTGTGATCATTAATTTAGTGCAAAACACAGCGTGTCTTAGTATGAAGCATCTCTAAAGCATAATTACTTTGTATCTAGGGCTGCAAAAAAAGGTAAAGTCAAAGCCTATAAATCTACATCTAATATATATTTTTCAATTGCATTCTGGGGTAAGCACACAACCTAATAAAAATCATATACATATGAAACAGTTGCTGTATGTATAAAAATATGGATGTGAACCAATGCAAAATATGTATTTTAGCTATCCATAGAAAAACTTACTGTACAAATTATGATTTTAAAAAAAACATATGATAATAAAACAGAGTATGCTCTTTAAGATTTGTCACAACATGTAAATGAAAGGACAGCAACATGTACTCCAAGAGAGACAAATGAACAGCAATCAGTGCAATTAATTTTCAAATATTCCCTTACAGTTTTCCCTTTGTGATTGTGATCATTACTTCACACATTTAAAACAACCCAGTAATCTCCCATGATATCCTATGATTACAATCTGGAAGTTACCTTAAAAAAACTGATTTAAGACTTGATTCTACCACAAATATGTTCAATAATCTTGGTTCTAATTTTCATCCTAAAATCTGAACCACAAAAGTTTTGAATTTTTTGTCTACACAATGAAAGTTAGGGACACTGATAGAAATTTGCGGTTAATTTTACATTTAATAATTGAATCAAATAGCATATTTTTTGTAGTTTTTTTTTTCTTGAAACAAAACTGAGAACCGTTTTTTTACCCTTTTACTTAGACATCTGGGTCAGTTTTTCTAACAGTGTCAGTATAAAGAGAATTTAGCATCCCAGAAACTTGTGCATTTTTATTTTGATGAAGTTTGGGGTCACGCTTGTGTAACTAGTGTAGTTGTTTCTAAAAATGTATTAAAGTTATCCAAATGGATTAAACCATGTGAGTTATTTTTTGACATCTATGGTTAAGGATATTATGTAAAAACATTATCATGGTAACAGCAGTAAATGGGGAAACAGAAACACATGGTATGAGTAAAAGGTGGCAGCAGGTGCTTCAGTGAAGGTCGCTTTTTCCCCAAGATCCCAGGCTCCCTCATTCTGACGGTCACATCTTTTAGACCAATATGCAATTCCTCCTCAGAGCGACTGGTAGCCAGCTGTCCTTTTTCTGCGACCCAGCAGGTACACAATCAGCACAATGATAATGAGAATCAGCAGAGTCACTCCCACTGCAATGGCAACACGGTAATCAGGCTGGTCTGCTGGACAGGGGTCAGCTGAATGACACACACAAAAAGCACAAAAACTTAGTGTTACAAACAAATACTGAAACACTGCAATTTATCTTATGAGTTAACATAATTGATTGCCCCATTTAAACAATTAAATAATGTGCGGGTGGATTTAAAAAAAAAGAAAAAATTGACATGAAAAGTCCTGTTAAACTTAACATGAAGCCAGAAGATCTTTGGCACCCCAGTGCAACACAGGACAAACAACCTCGCATGCACACACTCATACCTAAGGGCAATTTAGAGAGATCAGTTAATCTAACGGTTTGTTTTTTGTGGGGGGCTGTGGGAGGAAGATAAGATATCCACGCATACACAGGGAGAAGATGCTAACTCCATGCAGAAAGACCTTAGGTCTGGATTTGAACCCAGGAACTTCTCACTGCAAGGAAAAATAGTGCTACAAACTGTGTCATCGTGCAGCCTATAAACTAAAAAATGCTAACTCGTGAAAATTATATTTTCTATTGCTGTCACAGTTGCATTGGGTGGTTACAGACATTTAGGTCTGTTGGTAATGTTCTTAGCATAAGGGTAACTGTGGAAGTAAAGTTAATGGAGAGAAAAATCACAATGATAATATAATTCAGAATAACTGCTGTGACATTTTGGCAAAAAAAATGCACAGCTACTTCATGAGCTTAACTAAGGGGCTCTTTAGACGACAACTTTTTTCAGTAAAACTGAGGTTTTTCTCTGCGTTTTGGCCTCTCGGTTATACAAGAACAATGGGTCTGGGGAGCGTCGAAAAACGGCATCTGGAGAAATCTGACAAATCTGTTATTCGTTGTCATGTAAATGCAAACCCGAGGACTTTCGAAAACAATAACATCACTTCCAACTGCTCAGGGTAAATTAGACCCGCGCACTTTCAGCAGTTCTTCAACTGTTTTTCCGGGTAACGAGGAGGAAACTGGGGGAAAAAATAGAATATTGCGTACACGGGGTACACTGCCATCTAAAGGCCAGGCATATGTATTTCATCGTTGTCAACAAGCTCAGATTGCTCGCTCTGTCGTATAAACACAGCAGTGTTATCATTGTTAACGAAAACGAGAATTTGAAACAAAACGAAAACGAACTGAAACTGTACTGAGTGTTCACAAAACTAACTAAACCGAACGAAATGTATTGAGAAAATGTGCTTAGTTTTCATTTCATAATGTGTCTGATAATATGTAGAATAATTATTTCTATGTCGCTCCCTGTCTTCGCGTTGTCACCAGAAACAGATGCGACCGTCTTTGTTTTGCCTTTTTGGTTGCACAAATCCCTTTGATTAAAACAACACAACGGAAAATTTGGATACAATCCCATCGACTCGCTCCCTTTCAAGGAAATACAATACGTCTTTGGATTGCAAGCTGTCAGAAGAAGCGATAGAAACAAAGATTAATTAGTCTGCAGCAAAAAACTTCATAACAGGTGAGCTACGACGGCTAACGAGCAAGCTAACACTGCGACTTCAAGCAATAGCAATTGGGGCTGGTATTACACCAAAGCTGTGTAGCTAGTGTAGGTTGTGTGTGTATCAGCTGTGTTGATGGACAAATAATCCCTCTCTAGTTTCTGATTGTTGGTGGTTTTTACTGGCTGTACTGCATTATCCCAACATGTCAGTCAAGTCGTCTGTGTTACTGCCTAGCGTCATGTCAGCAAAGGTTGAGAGAAAGCACAAATGTTGAAAAATATCAACAGGATCATAGTACTTAAGATGGCCTGGCTTTTGTTTTGTTGTTTCACCACTCTGTTTTTATACTCTGCATTAGTCGTTGGGCTTTTTAATGCACGTGTTTTTATTATGTTTAAAGAACTTTGAACGTTACTCTACCATTTATCTTTTATACTTACCTGAATTGTATATGGCAGTTAATCTGGCCCATGTCAAAAGATTTTTAATCATTTTCTGAGATTTTGTTATACATTTTTTCTTTTTTTTGGTCTTGGCCCGGTGGACTACTTGTTTAACGAAACGACTAAAACTAAAACCGAAACTAATAAAAACTAAACTGAAACTAAGCATTTTCCAAAAACTAAAACTAAACTGCCTAACAAATGGTAAAAACTAACTAAAACTAAATAGAATTTGAAAACTTAAGTCAAAACTAAATAAAAACAAACTAATGAAAAATGTAAAACTATTATAACCCTATTCTAAGTCGCAAACAAGCAAACCAAATCAAAAACAAAATCTAAACCGAAATCGGAAACCAGAAATAAGGATATAGCAACCCTACCATATATCAGAGGTATCACAGAAGCAGTACAAAATAGAACAACACAAAAAATGTAATGTCATATACGAGATACCATGCAAATCATGCAATAAAACATTCGTAGGAAAAACAGGGAAGTCATTCAACACAAGACAGAAAGAACATCAGAAAGAATGTGAAAAAGAACCAACAGGACGTTTCACAAGAACCCAAAAGGAAAAAGCACAACAGGAACAATTAAAATCAGCCATATCAGATCACTGCAAACGGAATAACCACATTATGGACTGGAACAACGGATACATCATCGGATCAGAACCAAACAGATACAGAAGATGGATAAAGGAAGCGATCGAAATCAGGAAACGTGCCAAAGATACCATCAACCGAGATGAAGGAGCATATATGCTCTCACACACCTGGAACACCATCCTCCAGACGCCAAGGGCGGAGGGGCAGGGCGTGGCCAACCCAGCGGAACTGTCACGTCCGCTGGGTTGGCCACGCCCTGAAAGTAACAGCTGATAAACCACACGTCACAGCTGTCAGATGATGCTTCTGAGGAAGACTGCAGGACGCAGTCGAAACATGTCAAGGTAAAGAAAGAAAAGTTGTTTCTTTTCTCCACCTGAACACCTTGTCTTTATAAAAGAAATTAACCCAAATTAATATTATAACCCTGAAACACAGAGTCCTTTTCACCTGCATATTCAAACAAAAACGTCATCGTTGTCAGGGCAACAGCCCCTAAAATGAAGACAATCACAATGTTTCTTTCTGCAGGTTAGATACAAACTGCAGACAGGTACATGTTTTAAAACATGTACCTGTATGTAACTCATGTTATGAATCAACAAAAAGTAGACAACTTAAATACAGCAGCCTTTTTAGTTTGCTGGTGCACCTATATTTATGTCGAACTTGCTTTTCCTGATCTGCAGCATTGTGACCAAATTGTTGCAGATCACATGGAGCTCTGTACAAACATCCTGTCAGAGGAAACAACAACTTCACAAAGAATTGCAAGCTACAAAGCATACTAGCTTAAGTACCACTGATCAGTTAATTATTGAAATGTTAAGAAAATCCCATGCAGATAATTAACAACAATGCTTAGAGCTTGTAATTTCTTCAATTTACAATTCAAATTTGGCATCCAGGCTTCACTTACTTTGATATACTTTCAGATGCTAAAGTCATATAGCACAAGAACTGTTTTCAGATGTCAGCAGAAAAATTATTGTTCAGAACTAATATCATTTACTCAAATGGAAGAAAGTGTTTTTGTATTGTTTTTCTCTCAGGAACACTTACGATAGCCAAAGCCATCCTTAGTGATATTGAAGGCTTGCATTCTGTCCTTATTCACATCCAGGTAGAGTCCATTTCCCATATAGACAGATTGTTCTTTGCAGGAGTATGAGTGTCCGATCTTTGCAGCAAACAGATGCAGCGATTGGTTATTGGCACTGTACTTTTGGTTTCCTGAAACAGTTGGACAAGAACATTCTCAGGTACTGCTTGGAGATAACGTCAGTTCTCTAAAGGAAATTTGTGATGAGATGAGATCACATTGAAAGCAAACTTGTTGGACTACATAGTGCTGAAATAGGGATGTTTGTTACTGGCTTCACGTTTGCGAGACACACAAACAGGCTTTGCCTGAATTCGGCATAAAAGCAAACACAAACTTCCCATTTCCATCCCATTACAAATGGAGTGACCAAACATGAAGAGTCCAAATTTTAATTAGTATAGAGTGACTTTAACTCACCTGTCTTTGCCAAGGGATAGGTCAGACTGAAAGATACAGCATGGACATAGACAGTGTTTTTAGTAACACTCTGAGGAAAAAAAAGAGAACAACAGAACTTGTTATTCATTTGCCCTTGAAACAACACACTTCATTGAAATGTAGCTTGAATATGAAGGAATGATATAAATTGGACTGATGGTCACATACATCACTACTTATGCAGCACAGTACTCTTATTCCTCCAAACAAACATGTGTTTTGTCAGTAAAGTTTACACTAGAAAATAGAGCCCAGAACTATTACTCTGAAGGTCTGAATCAGTCAAAAATAAAAGTAAGCCCTAAAAGCAAATGCAGATCACTCCAAAAGTAATTATATTCCTGGCATTCAGACAAGATTAACTGTATATAAGTACATCCACAGCTGGACTGGCCATAGGGCATAGCGGACATTTGCCCAGTGGACCGAAGGTGATTTCCTTGTATTTTTTGGGTATAAACTATGAAAGATTGTGGATTGGCCAACTGGTCATGATCAGCTTTGGGTTTGGCCAATTACAGCCGAGGAGGTTAGATGCATCTTCTTCCCCCTTGCTTGGGCAACGGCTCTCGAGAAAGCAATCATATTACAGAGAAAAAGAAGAAAAATGAAGAAACAATGGATGAGAGAAAAGGGAGACAGGAGGAGGAGAGATCCAAAGCGTGCGCCATCCAAATGGCAGAAGAACTGAACTTCAGGTAGTAAGTTATGAACTACAGTCTATCTGGGTCGGATATAAACCAAGTTTTGGTGGTGTATATTAGTTAAAGCAAACTGACTGCGGTCAGATCAGGAGAATTACTGGGCTGGTTGCAAAATACTTTATTTTCACTTTTCTAACTCTGTGGAAGATGGCAAAAGACACATTTTTACTTAGGGGTGGAATATCGCTTTCATCCGAGTCACAGCCCCACCTCACCTCCCCCAGAAAACAATTTTACTCTAGGCCATAATGCCTATAATATATAAAAAATGTAATATTGAAACAATGTGGTATTCATAGGCAACCTGATATAGCTGCATATATGTCCATCGAAACGTAATGCATTTCAGTGCAATGCAAATTCATTAAAGACAAAAAATTAAAACAATTATTATATTTGGAAGTGTCAATTTGAAAACATCAAGTCTTTTTGTTTTCGTTCAAGTGGTACAGTACAATACGGTTGCATGATAAGTTGAATCATCATTACTACATTTTCCTTTCTATCTTGGAAAAGATATTTTCATGTATTCCAGAAGCGACCATGGCTCAGGTGTTAGAAGCTCTTCCCATAAGTGGTGGTTTGTCAGTTTGAAACCCTGCTATCTGTCTTGGTTATCGTGTACACACAGAAAGACCCCAGAATCTTCTTACAGCAAGTCAACAGTGCTACTTCATTACTAGTACTGTATTTGTATCACTATATGGCCCTCACTTAAGGTAATAGTTTCCAAACTTTCCAAGTTCTGATCCACAAATAAAACTGTAACAAGATAATGACCCCGACTCTTAAGGATAAAAGCATTTTTATTGCATTGGCCAAAAAGTGGTACAATGTTAACACAATGGCATCAACAGGAATATATTGGTGCTTTCTTTTTTTTGTCTTTTACTAGAGTCCTACAATGCATCTGCTTTCTCATTGTCATTTTTGACATTTAGGTTTATTTATGAAAAATATGTCCAGACCCCAAATTGTAATACTCGTGACCTCATTGGGCTCCTATCCCCAACTTTGGGAACAACTGATTTAAGCCACTTAATGAATCCCTGAAATTGGTTTGGGTAAAGGCACAGACTTGGGCACATTATTTTAGACTGAATTTGACAACTGTAAGAATGAAATGAAAAGTACCTTGTTAAAGCTGAAGGTAATGGAGCCCTGTTGAAAGGTAAGGGTCAGCTTGGCTTCAGGTTCACTGCATTCACCGCTTGATTTAGTTTGAGCTGGTTGGACAATGAAGGTTCCATTGGCCTAAAAAGAACAAAATGTAAAAGATATGATTTTCTGTTTTGGATTTGAAGATCTTTGTTAATGGTGATTGATGGAGCATACCTTCTGTGTTTGCAGTCTAATCTGTAGCGCCATCTGAGCCTTAAGGCAAACCTCTCCTTTGCCTGTCGTCACACTGTAGTTTCCTACAGTCAAGTTGGTGGGTGGAGTAGGTTTAGGTTCAGCTGTAGTCGTGGGTTTGGTTGTGGGCCTAGGAGTTGTGCTATTAGTCGTGGGTTTGGTTGTGGGCCTAGGAGTTGTGCTATTAGTTGTGGGTTTGGGAGTTGGTTTAGTTGTGGGCTTAGGAGTTGTGCTATTAGTTGTGGGTTTGGGAGTTGGTTTAGTTGTGGGCTTAGGAGTTGTGCTATTAGTCGTGGGTTTGGGAGTTGGTTTAGTTGTGGACTGAGTCGTCGTGGGTTTGGGAGTTGGTTTAGTTGTGGACTGAGTCGTCGTGGGTTTGGGAGTTGGTTTAGTTGTGGGCTGAGTCGTCGTGGGTTTGGGAGTTGTCTTAATTGTGGGTTCAGAATTAAATGCCTCTGCAGAACTCATGGTAGCAGGAGATTTGGGTTTATTTGTGTCTTCAGCTGATGAAAGTGCTTTAAAAAAATACAGAGGAAAATGAGTCTCAATATTTAAAGATGTTGCAAAACAAGATGACAAGAAGAAACTCCATGTGCTTTAGTTTAGTTTATCATGACAACATAATTTCATTTTTTTTGACAGAATAATTAATGCACTGATCTGTGTGACAAGAAAATTTATGACAACTAATTTTTTTTTTAAATCACAGCTTTGCTACGATCAGTGTATCTGTGGTAAGTAAAGCGTTTCAGGCTTGTTATGTTACCAATGTCAGGCAGACAGACAAAGACTCTAAGCATACAAGAAAAACACATAAACTACTTTAGCTATGAATAAATCAAAGAAATGCAAAATGTAAGTACTTTTTCTAGAAAATAACTTCACATATAATTTACAGGCCTTAGCCAGTCAGGATTACTTAAAAATTAACATGAAATTGTCTTTGATAATAAAGAACTTCAACAACCCCAAGATCATGTTTCCCCCCCACCCTGCTTTTTTGCACTTCTACAGCCTTCAGAAAAAAATTAGTAAATTCATGAGTTAACAAACAGCCGTCATCTACCAGCAGTCATGTGACTCAAAGCTGTGACTCTAAATGAAAAACTGCAGAGGGTTTAGGCTCTTGAGCAATCCAGGAAGTCACAGTGAGGTCTACTATGATTCTATCAGACATTCGTTTTACAGTAAACTCATCAAACCTTGTAGCACAATGATAAAACTCCAACATCAGTTCACTAAGGAATTACACAATATTTCATGTATTCAACAAAGTAGTAGAATATTCTACTTTTACTTGTTCCCTTTTCTAACAGTTTAGCACCAACTGTTTAAAATTCTTTTTTAAATTTTTTATCGTTTTCAGGCCGAATAGTAATAGAAGTTTCCCCTTACCTGTGAGAGCACAGCAGGCAACCAGGATCAACAGAGCAACTTTCTGCATGGTGACACTTCTTCACTGTTCTTGACACCAGCCTAATATGCAGAAACAGTGAAGTACCTGCTTTCATAAATACATTCTAGAAATCAAGGCAGCGTAACTGCAGAGGAAGCACAAGCAGGGTGCTTCAAAATAAAATCAGCATCTATTATTGTGAGCAATTTTACATTTAATGTACTTATTTCATATGGTAGTAAAATTTATTTTAATTAAGGCTCAAAATTTAGACCAGGCAAGGTTGGGACAATTGTTGCTTTCCCCACACTGACAAGAAAACTTAAATACATTGAATAAACTATTTTACATTGTATTGTATTATCTATGCACTGAAATATAATCAATAAATAGTGATTATAACTAGTTTATGTTTTCCACTATCGGATAATAAATGTAGGGTGCATTAGAGTTACTAGCTGTTGAAACGCTGAAGTTTCCTAATGATGCTTTGTAAATGTACCAGAGATTTTCAAATAAATTAGAAATTACTGTGGACAAAGGTTTTTAAATTAAATTCCTGTTTCATCTATTTATATCAAGTGTTGATCACATGTAGGCAATATCACACAAGGATGTACACACGCATCCTGAAAAAGGTTACAAATCTATTAATATAGTCTTGTTTGCTAAAATATTACAAGGGGATTATAGTTCAAACATTGTTAGCCTGATTGAGTGTGTATTAACCATATTTATGTTTCAACTTTACCTGCACTACCATGCTTTAAAGTTTGTAGTTTTTAGAGTAGTTAATATATGTTCAGTATTTATATAGTATCAATTTATAACCAAGATCATCTGATTACATTTTAGGGGGGAAAAACCAAGTGGAGTTAATAAATAATTTGAAAAAAATTAAGCGTCAAATCATTCTAATACAGTACAATCATATAGATACTTTCTAATTCAATTACTGTCCCATTTGATTCCTAATTTAATACAATACAACCATCTAAAATAGACAATTTCATCAATAAAGCATCTATACTCTGTTTTCATTAATAAGCCTATTGTTTCTTTAGTTGACTTTTTGAGTTTTGCTGTATATCTGTTTTGTTTCAATGCACTTTATCAATGCACTGTACAGCTGGTTTACTGCATAATTCTTTTGAAACAACTTTATAGAACTTTCAATATAATACAATTCCATTTAATCTAAACCCATTCAATTCAAGCTAATTCATTTCAGTTCAAGCCAGTAAAGTCTGAATCAAACTCAAATATAGTTAGGAGAGCAGTTCCTTTCCAGTTACAATGCTAGTAGATCATGAAAAGACCTTTAATAAAGAGGTGTCTAAAAAGGAAAACTAAATCTTGGATTATTCCCCTCCCTCACCTTGAGCACACTTGGGATGACAGTGGAGAGGAATGATTGGGACTGGGCTCAGGAGTTGGGAGTTCATCCTGCAATCAGAGGTTACATCAATGTTGTGTGGGGACTGAGCAAAGCGCTATACAAATACAGGCCTTTCACAATAATGATTCCAGGTGTGTACTGACCTCAACAAGCCTTGGTTGATCTGAGTAGAACAAAACACAGACAGACCCAGCAGCACTGGATCAGGTGGACCCCCAAATTATAAAACAACATTAATGACTTTAAATAATAGACAGTAAACAGGGGGAAAAAAGACCATCAGAAAAAAAAAATTCTCTCTCTTATTATATATATATATATATATATATATATATATAATATATATATATAATATATATATATATATACACTACCGTTCAAAAGTTTGGGGTCACATTGAAATGTCCTTATTTTTGAAGGAAAAGCACTGTACTTTTCAATGAAGATAACTTTAAACTAGTCTTAACTTTAAAGAAACACACGCTATACATTGCTAATGTGGTAAATGACTATTCTAGCTGCAAATGTCTGGTTTTTGGTGCAATATCTACATAGGTGTATAGAGGCCCATTTCCAGCAACTATCACTCCAGTGTTCTAATGGTACAATGTGTTTGCTCATTGGCTCAGAAGGCTAATTGATGATTAGAAAACCCTTGTGCAATCATGTTCACACATCTGAAAACAGTTTAGCTCGGTACAGAAGCTACAAAACTGACCTTCCTTTGAGCAGATTGAGTTTCTGGAGCATCACATTTGTGGGGTCAATTAAACGCTCAAAATGGCCAGAAAAAGAGAACTTTCATCTGAAACTCGACAGTCTATTCTTGTTCTTAGAAATGAAGGCTATTCCATGCGAGAAATTGCTAAGAAATTGAAGATTTCCTACAACGGTGTGTACTACTCCCTTCAGAGGACAGCACAAACAGGCTCTAACCAGAGTAGAAAAAGAAGTGGGAGGCCGCGTTGCACAACTGAGCAAGAAGATAAGTACATTAGAGTCTCTAGTTTGAGAAACAGACGCATCACAGGTCCCCAACTGGCATCTTCATTAAATAGTACCCGCAAAACACCAGTGTCAACATCTACAGTGAAGAGGCGGCTGCGGGATTCTGGGCTTCAGGGCAGAGTGGCAAAGAAAAAGCCATATCTGAGACTGGCCAATAAAAGAAAAAGATTAAGATGGGCAAAAGAACACAGACATTGGACAGAGGAAGACTGGAAAAAAGTGCTGTGGACGGATGAATCCAAGTTTGAGGTGTTTGGATCACAAAGAAGAACGTTTGTGAGACGCAGAACAACTGAAAAGATGCTGGAAGAATGCCTGACGCCATCTGTTAAGCATGGTGGAGGTAATGTGATGGTCTGGGGTTGCTTTGGTGCTGGTAAGGTGGGAGATTTGTACAGGGTAAAAGGGATTCTGAATAAGGAAGGCTATCACTCCATTTTGCAACGCCATGCCATACCCAGTGGACAGCGCTTGATTGGAGCCAATTTCATCCTACAACAGGACAATGACCCAAAACACACCTCGAAATTGTGCAAGAACTATTTAGAGAAGAAGCAGGCAGCTGGTATTCTATCGGTAATGGAGTGGCCAGCGCAGTCACCAGATTTGAACCCCGTTGAGCTGTTGTGGGAGCAGCTTGACCGTATGGTACGCAAGAAGTGCCCATCCAACCAATCCAAATTGTGGGAGCTGCTTCTAGAAGCGTGGGGTGCAATTTCTCCAGATTACCTCAACAAATTAACAGCTAGAATGCCAAAGGTCTGCAATGCTGTAATTGCTGCAAATGGAGGATTCTTTGATGAAAGCAAAGTTTGATGTAAAAACAATCTTATTTCAAATAAAAATCATTATTTCTAACCTTGTCAATGTCTTGACTCTATTTTTATTCATTTCACAACGTATGGTGGTGAATAAGTGTGACTTTTCATGGAAAACACAAAATTGTTTGGGTGACCCCAAACTTTTGAACGGTAGTGTATATGTACACATGTTTTGTAATGTACAAAAATGAGGAGTATTTGTTCCTGTTATATTTTTCTAAAAAAAAAAAAAGTTCATGAAGTTCTGGGAAGGTTTATTTCTTCTTCATGTGTCTCTTTAAAGAAAAAGTTGTTTAAAAAACACACAAGAACAAAGATTATGTAAGGCATACATTTTATATCCCCATCAAACTTTTCTTATGTAGTTGTCATCTAAAAATAAATCAAAATGTGTTAATATACATATTACTATAAGGTGTTTTGTGGATGCCTTTTATTTTGACAGTGCAGAAAAAGAAGTTCCTTTGTTCTTTTTGAAGTTACAGAATCATTGGAAGCTGTTCAACAAACAGTAATGTTGAAGAAACGAAACCAACGCGAAACAGCAAGGTCTGGGGGAGAGGCTTTCACCGAAATGAAAGTGGACTGAGTCTGAATAGACCAGGTTTCTCTGGTCTCCTCACATGATTCCCTGCTGTGCTATTCATAAATATCCACCAGCAACACGCGCTTTAGGCTGGAGGAAATATGTGTGTTTGTTGACATTAGAACACAGCACCTTTATGTTTTAAAGTTTCCAGTTGGAGTCCTAACAGTAGAGGTTCTACTTGGCACATTCAAACTAAAGCGTCAATAACAAAGTAACAGTGGTGAATGTAGGCACACGTTTACTTTTAGTCATTTTTGCTAAGAGTGCTCAGTGTGTGCCCAGTTTTAGAGAATGAGAGGTTATTTAAACACCTGTTCAAATATCCTTATGTTTATCAGTAAATTTGTACTGCTTAGTTGTTTTATGAAGAAATTTCTATATGCATTACTTAGAGTTCGGTATCAATTCAAATGTCAATAATTGATTCGATTTCAGTTTCCAAGATTAAGAATCAATTATCATGATCCGATCCGATTTAATCTGATCCAGATATGGGTGAATGCTTTTAAAAACTTTTTTTGCTGTTATCTTAATTATATTTAAGTCTATAACTTAACACAGGGTAAGTAACAGTTAACTGAGGGAAACTGTATTAACCCTTTCAGACACAAGACTTATAATGGCCGTCTGGACTTTTCCTTTCTATTTTCGTTGTAAAAAAGGCAAACTATTCAAAAGAATAAAATAGATTTTTTTAATTCACGATTCAATTCGTTTTCTATAAGAATCAATTCAGAATCGATTTTCCGATTTATTTTTTCCCCCTCAGATGATGGATGGAGGGATTTTTAGAAGATATGAAAAGACAAAAATAGTGTTCTTATCCATCAAGGTGAAATTAATTCTAGAAAATTAGAAAATTAAAAGATCACTTTTGACATCAATTTGCTACAGGTGTAAATAATCTGAGTATTAGGAGTAGGAATGTAAGAGATAACCAAAGTTATGACCAGTTTTTAAAAGTAGACATGAACTATTTATAAAGCAAAATCCCACAATAGCTACTGTTTATGGCAGTATCATTTCTGAAGTAATACAGCAATATTTACTCTCAGTATTAATCCAGCTGTGAGTTCCTGAGGGATTTATTAGACAACTTTAAATAGCTGCTATTGTTTAGAACTTTGCTAGTATTCATAGTACCTATCCTACCAGCGTGTGAATGTGTGCGTGAAAGACTAAATGTAGTGTGAAGCTCTTTGGGTCTGTAGAGACTAAGTAAAGCGCTATAAAAGTACAGGTCATTTAGCATTTTACAGGATTTCAATATACAATCAGGCAACTAAAACAAATGGTGGTGGTGTTGTTAAGCATCTGAAGCAGTAGTGTTTTTACAACAGATGAACAAGCACAAACAGTGATAGTGTGCAGTTTGACAAATGTAGCTCCAATAACAGTAGCAGAGATAGTATTAGTATTATAAGTATTAGCCCTAAAATAATAAGTGTAGCACTTGTCAGAAATGTGGGTTTTATTCAGCTCATTCTTTTTGTCAGCAAACAAAACACGAAAGCTATTTTCTGACATCATGTGACAAAGAAAGAGGAAGTAAAAGGTTTCTCAACCACACATCGTGACACAGTTTAACGTTTGCCTTACTGTGGCTGTTGGACCTGTTCTCACCCAAGTCTTGTGACTGGCAGAACCGAGCAGAACTCCCTGTCTGTCAGAAATGCCTTCTCTATGATGCACAAGCCCCAAAATGGCAGGCTATTGTCTACATTGCTGTCACTTGTTTGTTCGGATTTTCAGAAGCGGAAGTAAAACCTGACCTCACAGAAACCTCTCTGCAGTTTTCATATTTGAGCATTAAAAATATATGTAAATGTAAATAAATATCTAAAATTGCTTTATAGACCTAAGCTCCTACAAGTTACAAAGTAGAAAGTTAAGGATTAAAAATGGTTGGAGTTTAAACAATGTCAAACTTCAAAAAGCTCTAAAGGCTGAACACTTTCCACCTCTTTGATGTGTGTGTGTGTGTTTTAAATGGCACCTTAAAATCTATGAACCTTTGTTGCAAAATATATGAATTTATCAGAGTAATTACACTTTCAGCAATACATCCGTCCTTATTTTACAAAGCTAATACTGCACTGTACCTGCTATGAACTAATGGATTAAAATAAAGTGTAATACACTATTATTCCCAAAAGAAATTTTGAAAAGATAGATACAGGGGAACAGTACGGCTGCAAGGAGAGGAAGTGCTGTACTGTACATTAACATGCTTTTGTAACTATAGTACGTGATGTAAATATTTTTCTTCTGTAAAAATTGTGTGCGTGTTCTGTTCTGTGTCATGTTCTGTTCGTACATCTGTTTTTTGCTGCTGTTACAACCAAGTTTCCCCTTGTGGGACAATTAAATGATTATTCTATTCTAAAATGGATGACTTTAAGTTCCTGGAGTTAAGTTAGGCTCATATTAAGGCTTTGAAAAAGTATTAATGTCCTTTATAATTTTTCACATTGTCATGTGCCGTCGTGGATTGGCACACACAATATAAAAAGGAAGAAACCACACCAGAGCCGCTGATTGTGCTAGAATAATGTGTCACTTTTATTCCCCACACAATTACAGTTCAGCAGCAGCAGCAAAAGCAATTCTTCAGCAACAAAGCAGTACTTCATCAAACAGGCATTAAGTTTTATAACATAGCATCTCACCTTTGACACTTGAGAGTGGGGGGCTGGTCACCTCTCTGGTATAGCTGTAACTTAACGCGAGCGATCGTGCACAAAATCCCGCGGCAGACTCCCACGAGTTTGTCAGCTCTCACTCCAATTATACACAGAGGAGCACGTGAGGAACGAGGCGGGCCGAGCCTCACTCCCAGGCACCCCCGCCTTATCAGTCTGTCCGGTTTCGAAACCAGACAGACCGCAGCGGTTTCATGGGAGCTGTCCAGCCAGAGATACCAAGCCTCCCATCCCTTATGAATGTTTATATTTATGCAGCAAGCAGAGTATAACATTATGTTGCTCTCATAACATTGCAGAGTATAACATTATAACATTACGTTTGTATACACAGGTGACTCGAGGACACCAAAAAGATTTTACCCATGATCATGTTACTGTCATGTTTAGGTTAAGTATTTTGACCCACACACAGAACACCCCTAGGAGACCAGTTGTAAAATTTAGGAGTCTTTATTTTTAAACAAAGATTAATGAGATGATGAGGAGGAACATGGGAATTGGAAACACTGTAGGGGAGTATGGTGATGAGATGCATTGGTGGATCGTTGGTTGAACATCAGGGAGGGAGTCCAGGATATCTGCGAGATTTTCCAGCTGAGTCTCTGGAGACAAGGTGAAGGTGGAATCCAGAAGTGAGGAGTGAGTACGGAGATGGAACACAGAGGAACTCTGAACTTGAAGGCAATCAGACATGGATGGAGACCAAGGCTTACTGAGAACCTGTATAACAGGTAACGAGGAGACTCCTGCAACGAGGATCACCGTGGGAGGAACACAGACAATTAATAGGTAAATAACGACAAATTCTCATGGGAGACTGCAGGAGAGATACACAGACGAATTTAGGTTTATTATATGGCTTTAACACTAAGGCAAAGAGGAACAGGTACCACCTTTAGGTTCTGGTCAGCCTAACAGAAAGGACAATCACCAAAACTGATCATCTGGACAAGGAGATCATTTGTCAGAGAAGCTGCCAAGTGGCCCATGGTAACTCTTAGGCTACGTCCACACTAAGCCGATAAGGTTATACGGGGAGTTAGATGCCTAATGTTATCCACTCAACACGAGCATTTACGCCCCGTTTAAGTTCCCATGAATGCGCAATCCCATACCGACCTTTGCAAATACTGGGCATGCGCATAAAGACGCATATAATCTACATGACCCCAGCGCCTACATAACGTATACAAGAAGCTCTACAGCACAGTACATATCTGCTTGTTCCGTTAACTGAAGAGAACAATAGCTGCTCAGAAGAAGAGAGAGTTTTTGGTGTGGACAGACGACGAGATCGATTTATTACTCTTCGCTGTTGTCTTTGTCTGTAGTGTCGTATTGTTACTGACGCAGCATTCATTGACGCCACTTCCTTTCATTATCTGGGCAAGCTGTCCACACTAGCTCGTTTAGCCGTTGAATTAAGATTTACACGGCTCTCTTACCCGGCTAATAGTTATCCGGCCACAGACCTTAAACGACGCCGGGTTAGTGTGGACGATAGGGGGGTGTAGACTAAATAATTATATGTTTAAGGCATTACCCGGCTTAGTGTGGACGTGGCCTGAATAAGCTTCAGAAACCCACAGATCAGGTGGAAGAATCTGTTGACAGGACAAATACTCCTGCACTCCACAAGTATCAGATTAATGGAAGAAAAGCAAAAGGACAAAGCTACCACTAAAAGACAGTCAGATGAGGTCATGTTAAAGGGTTTGTCATAATGCCATGTAGGGGACTCAGAACACACTAAAAACTCCTGGGTCAAAAATGACCCATAATGGGTTATTTTTGACCCAACTCCTGGGTTAAAAAGGGACCAACTAATTTATGGGTTATTTCAACCCAGACAATTGGGTCATTCTTTTTGACCCAAATTCTGGGTTAAATACCTGACCCAAATGTTGGGTTAAAAAAACCCAACATTGTAGCTAATATAACCCAAATTCTGGTTCAAAAGAACAACTCAATATATGGGTTGAAATAACCCAAAAAATAGTTGGTCCCTTTTTAACCCAGGAGTTGGGTCAAATATATCCCATTATGGGTTACTATGCCAGTAAGCCTTATTTCAGAAAATAAAACTCATTTACTGCAGCTTTCCATCTATCCATTTTCTGAACCGCTTAGTCTTCCAGGGGTCATGGGGGTGCTGGTGCCTATCTCCAGCTGTCAACGGGCAAGAGGCAGGGTACACCCTGGACAGTTAGGACAAACAACCATGCCAAACAACCACACCTGAGATTTAAAGTGATCAATTAACCTGACTGTTTGGACTGTGGGAGGAAGCCAGAGTACCCGGAAGGAACCCACACATGCACGGGGAGAACATGCAAACTCCATGCCGGGAAACGAACCCACAATCTTCTTGAGGCAAGGCAACAATGCTAACCACTGCGCCACCGTAATTTCCTGCAGCCAAACACAAACTAAAAACACATATTTTTGGTGTCGTTCTTCCTCTTCTTTTGAATTTCTGGTAGACTCATGTGTATGTCTATATTGTACTTGTACACAACTGATAATGTGATTGTTCATATTATAGAGAATTGTTGACATTATAATATAATAACTCCATAAAATACACCACTCCAACAAAAAAAATACATTAGAGAGAGAGCCAACCCTATAACCCATAACATGGGTTATTCTTTGAGAAATAACCCAGAAACCCAAACAACCCAGGATTTGGGTCAAAATATTAGCCATATAACCCAGAAAATGCTTACTCTCTGAAAAAATAACCCATAATTTTAACCCAACACAAATAACCCAGAAAATGGGTTGAAGAAATAACCCAGGAGTTTTTTGTGTGAAAGATGTGGAAGAAGCTTTGCTCAAGTGAGATTCAATTCAATTCAGATTATTTATATAATAAATAAATAAATACAATCCACAACAGATGTCATCTCAAGGCACTTAACAAGAAAAGTAATTTCAATACAATTATACAAACAGATTGAGTCGAGTCATTGTCGTGAGGTTGTACCCAGAACATGCAGACTCCAGCCACTGCATTCCCTCAGTAATCCCACATGACAGTGGAGAGGAAAAACTTCCCTTTAAAAGGAAGAAACCTTCTGCAGAACCAGGACCTGGCTCAGTACAAGCGGTCTTCTGCCACGACCATCTGGGGATTTGTGAAGACAGAGAAGAGACAAAAAAAGAACAAAAGTAAAAAGTTGACAAAAGGACATGGAGGATGTTTGGTTACTGGGAGCATTATCCGAATTGATGCTCCCTATCCAGCAGGACGTTGTAGCTGAGCAGGATACCAGACCAGGTGTAGCTTCTATGGAGAGAAAAATACAATCAAAATAACGGCAAAAAATTCATTTGAAGAGTAGTACAACAGAAAAGTAGAAAAGTGATGAAAAGTGGTCAGTCTGACCTCCAACACTCTAAGCATATAGCAGCATAACTACAGAGATAACTCAGGATAACCTAAGTCATTGTTACTATAATCTTGATCAAAGCCTGAGGAGCCTCATTAAAAGTGAATAGAAAACACTCAGAATATTATTTCAGTTTTTTGTTTTATTTATGTACGTATAAGTAAAAAGTAAACTATCACTGGTACTGATAAAATTTCTAAATTAGGAGAGTAATTATTTCTATTATTATTTTAAAGTAATTTTTTTGTACTCAGGAAAGCCTTTTGGAAGCTTTTTATTTAACAATTCTTTCTCACCACAGAGATTGCATGCTTTAAAATGATCAAATCAAAAGTCTAGTCCCAGTCCTGAAAATATTTCAGGAAAGTGTTTCAGGGCTGGTCAAAGTGTCCACTGAAAAAGTTAGGTGTCCATTAAACATCAAGACAACTTTTTAATTTCAATTTTTGAGAGCACATTTCTAAAAATATATACTTCAAATGACAAGTTCGTTTTTGGTCTGTTCAATTTTGGCCAAGGATATATACATTTTCTTTAACTACTTTTCTGAATTTACATGCATTTAACTGCAGTTTTCAAAATTTAAAGACCTTAAGATAACAGTAAGATAACAGTGAGGTTTTATTGTCATCCTCCAAAATCTTTTCATATTAAAATAGTTGTGTTTTCATGGGCAAATTTTTTTGTACTTTCAAAATGTGATTAATTGAGATCAATTAACTACAAACGCTCAAATTAATTAATTCATTTGATTTTTTTTTATCGAGTTCCACACCTAGTTAAAATATAAAAATAACAGTGGGTAAATATGATGAGACTAAGTAGTAAAACACTAATAAAATTTAAGCAAGTAAAATCTGCAGAGCAATTTAATAAACATATTTAATTAACTGATAATAATAAATAATAATTAGCTAAACTAAAAATATGAGTCTTACGCATGCTCTTAAAAACATGAATGTTCTCTGCAGCCCTGAGGTCCTCCGGCAGCCTGTTAACAGCGGTTAGGGCAACAATACAAACGCCTCACCATGAGTCTGTGTCCTGACTTCAGGGATGACGAGGAGACGGCTGCCAGAGGAGGTAAAAAGTTAATGAA
This sequence comes from Apricaphanius iberus, assembly GCA_028564705.1. Lineage (NCBI taxonomy): Eukaryota > Metazoa > Chordata > Actinopteri > Cyprinodontiformes > Aphaniidae > Apricaphanius > Apricaphanius iberus. The sequence goes on from JAPXFQ010002620.1 coordinate 1,711,565, forward strand.
AGATAAAAAGGTCAGATAAGAAGACACTTAAAAACCATTAAAAGAACCTTAAAATCGATCCTGAAACATATGGGGAGCCAATACAATGAATTTAAGACTGCTCCTGATCTTTGTCAGGACACGTGCAGCTGAATTTTGTGGTAGTTGTAAACCTGAGATACTCTTTTTGAGAAGACCAGAAAGCAGGGCATTACAGTAATCTATTCTACTGTTGATAAAAGCATGCATCAGTGTCTCCGTGTTGGCCAGAGAGAGAATTGGGTGGACTGTGTCAATATTCTTTAGATGATAGAACTATGTTGGTCATGTTTTTAATGTGGGGGATAAAAGTTAACTCAGAATTAAAAATCATGCCCAGGTTCTTTACTTGTAAATCTAGATTAAAAAACAGTAATTGTAGTTTTGCTAACAGTTTCCCCCTCCTAGCCTCATGACCGACTGTGTATGATTACTTTTTACTTGAGTAAAAATACCTTGAAGTGGCACTCTTAGTCAAGGCCGGATTAAAATAAAGGCATTATGGGCACAGGTTCATTTACAAAGGTTTTTGTTTGCAGAGTTGTATTGAGGAAGACTTGCAGACTAAATACTTTATTGGGGTACATAAACTGGACATAAAATTATAGTTTTTGATCGAGATGATGTCTCTGGATGTACAGGCGCAGCTAAGAAGTGGGTAAGACGAGTTGGACTCTATTTTCCTTTCCCAGTGTCTCAGGACAGTGAGTAGAAAGAGGAGGATTAGGGCCTGTTGTTGTGTTTTCTGCTTTTTTCTAGTGGTTTGCGAACAACTCATTATTTTTACAAAGCTGCTTGTTTGGTAAAGTCTGCTCATGTTCCTCTGAATTTAACCACATCTCCTAATGAGCGACAAAACATCTTCTATAAAGGGAGATGTCTCACTCATATTCATAAGCTGATACACAGCAGGGTCATGACAGTGGCTCAATCGCGGATCCTTTTGGAAAACAAAAACAAACGTTCTGACCACCGATCTAGAGCAGAGCAATCGTTCAGGAAAACTCCAGAACCCATTCCTCAGTCAGTCCCTTTTTGAATGCTGTTTAATATGAATATGTATATAGAAAGAGTGTCAAAAGGGCGTTTTGACCCTAAAACATGTAACACACTGCCAAAGGTAGCAAAAAAATAAAAATTGGGCCCACCCATAATAAGTTGCGCCCCCCCCCCAGCTAAACTGTCCTGACGCCGGGTCTGCACTGGTAGCAACAGAAAGCTAAGCTGGTAGAACTGGAGGGGGAGATGTGGTATTGGCAGAAGCTGCTGAGTAGAGATAAAGCTGTTATTCAGTTTTTAGGTCTGGTTTTCTGCGTTAACAGTAAGTTACTCGGATCAGCACACAGTGGGAACTTTGTTGGCATTTTGGAATTTATGTCAGTTTGGTCATTTTCTTAGTGAACATGAAGATGGACAGAAAGGCTGGACAGCACACCATGGAGGAGAACAGAGTTTAATGTAGGGATGCGCAGATCCAGAAATTTGTGCCATTACCAATATTATTGTTATTATTATTGATATGGTCAATAATCAATATTTAAATGTTAAAATATTTCTCTTAAAAATATCGAACATGTTTTTTTTTTCATATTGAGTAAGTTACATAAGAGCGCTGCTCTTGACCTGGATCTGTTTGGACAGGTTGTACTTTAAACTAAATTACCCTTTGTGGGATAAAATAAAGTAATCTGAATCTGAATTTTACTTGGAATAATAATGATGTTAAAAATGATTAACATCAGCCGATACCGATGTTAGTAGCAATATATTGTGCATTTCTTGCAAAATCCATGTTGTCATGGTTCTAGTTTTGAGAAACAGAAAGGAGAGAAACATGAGCTCTGAGAGACACAGGTTTATTAAACACAGTATTAATAGGTAAAAAAAAAAATTTTTACTTTGTATTTATTTTCAATTTAAGATCAAATGCTTTAAAGTGATAGTCAAGTTTACTTAAAGGAGTAGAAGGGCGGATTGAAGAAATTAAACTTGCGACTGCTGCAGCCCGGGAGCGTGCACAAAAAGTAAATAAATCAGTGACGTAGCACACTTTCAGGCGACCGCGCATTACGCACATGGGCAGCTGTACGACAACAAGCAACATGTCCAGCGACAAAGTAAGTAAGTGTTTAATCGACAGCGTCTGAAGTCCGGGTTCTTTCTCTTCTTTCTTCATGTTAAATCGAGAACGCGCAAGAATTGTAGATTGACGTCACATCCGCGTAAGCGGCAAACCGGGAAATTCAACCACCGAATCACAGACTACTTTGCAGCACACAATATAATGGGATTACACAGGGCTGGGCTCATTTTACTTAGTTTAAAACACTTCATTAACAAATACAATTACAAAACTGAACATATATATATATATATATATATATATATATATATATATATATATATATATATATATATATATATATATATATATAGCGTTCTTTCAGTTATTTAGCTTCGCAGCTCTCCAGTCCTGCCCTTCTATATCTTTGTCTGTCTAACTCATATTTTTTGTTATAAATTGTGCAGTCAGTTTAAAGGAGCAGGGGGATGGACCCTTCAGTGAAGGGTATTACCCACAATCCATTGCTACATGTGAAATTCTGTGACAAAACGGCAACAAACGGTTCCAGCTGCTTCTCCTACAAATTTATTTTCAGGTTTAAGGGCGTCAGTTAGTTCTTAAAATTGCCTGGGACAATATCTATAAAACGGAGTCTGGTTTGAAGATTGCTATAGATAAAATATTAATTAATATATTAGCTATGTTTTCATCTGATTGATGTTTAATTACAACATCCACTGCAGTGTGTTAACAGATTTAGGAAATCGTATCTTCTTTCAAATAGTAAAAGTCAAAAGCCGTAAGCTGCATGTTTTGCACTGTTTTTCAAATAACTCTTAAAACCATCATCAGGCTGCTGGCATGGAAGAATCATTAAAACCAAAATCGTCACACAAACAATAATGGACTGTTGATCCGTCCAGGCAGTACCCCTTCTGTTGCCCGTTGACAGATGCAAATAGGAACCAGCCCTCTCCCGTGATCCGTTGAAGCTAAGCGGTACAGAAGATGGATGGATGGATACTGATCCTGAAACGCTGTGGATCAGCTGCACACTTGAAAGAAAATGCACAAATTACATTTCAAAGGCTCGACCTGAAGTGTCATTAACGTGGCCGGGTTGTGGGTGAAAAGATTCATCCTGAATTTAAATGTATTGTTTAAATATGTACCCAGCGGAGCTTCATGCGTTTCAAAACTATCACCACTAAATACTGATGGGGAAATGTTCACAACACCCCCACCTATTGATGCCTATTGAATCATTTATTATTGTGTACACGAGCAATTAATGAGCTGTTGGACGTATCTGTTGAAAAATATTATTTACTAATAACATTGTGTGTATTTTCGGACATGATAGGCCAAAAATAATGTTCCCTGTGCGTTTTTAGCAATTCATAAAAAAACGTAAAATTCTAAATAATGAAAGATTCTATTTTTCTGCATTTTAAATAAAATTGCGTTTGGGTACTTATTTCTGGTGAAAAGATCATCTCCTGGCATTCCAGTGTCTGTTCATTTAACACAGCAGATATGACAAATATACATAATACAATAAACACATTCTATATTCAAAACGCTTTCTTTATAGCCAATATTTCCTGTCAATAAATGACACATATATACAATTGGTGCCTTTGATTAAAATACAATATGTTCTATAACTTTGGACTTTATGCTATAGAATTTGCTAGATATTTTTTTTATATTCTGTATTTATCAAACTTAGATGATTTTGTTTCAGTTTTATCATATTAAGCAGGAAAATAACACGAGCGGCACCGCCATTTTGGTTGTCATGGAGATACGGTACAGGGTGTTGACGTAATCCTCACTGTCCCAATCGTGCAGTTATTCACACACTAGTTCACAATGCACTTGAATCCCTTGTCTGCACTTCAACCAAGTGCACTTCGTGTAAGACTGTAGGGTGTAGTGTGGGTATTGGGACAGGGCCCAGCATATGTATGATTCAGGACGTAAGACAAAGCGGACCAGAAAATAACTTTTATCCCTCCATTGACTTCCGTTCATTATTTTTTCGGTTTGGGGACCCATGGGCCGACCGGAAGGGGAGGAGCTTAGGCTCCCCATTGTGCCCAGTTGCCCCTGCTATCATAATCCAGCTATGCTCTTAGTTGAGCAGTGTTTAGGTGCTCTACCTCTGGACATGATGTGGAACAAAACCGGTCCAATCACAAAACTTCCAGATGTTAAGCCCCGCCTACACTGAGGACAGTTTAAGAGGAAACTGGGCAATACCATAAAAGGAACGTTTGCGCGCACGCGCAGTTAGGTGAGTTTTGTTTGAAGTGAATTGCTGCTTGGAACTGCCCTACAAGCTGCAAAGTCGCCAAGCATTTGGTTTTCACAGCAAACCTTTGTCATTTAGTCAGGTGTATTTGGCTGTTCTATGCGTCGCAGAGACGATGTTAGGCCATCATTATCAGAATGCGGACAAGTCGCAGCAACTAGTCAACTATGTGGAGGATTACCTGGAATGTGTGGAGTCCCTGCCTTTGGACATACAAAGAAATGTTTCTCTGCTTCGAGAAATCGATGCAAAGTATCAAGGTACTGTGTCTGCGTGTTTTCTTTTTAGTCCAGCTCCGTAGGTTGGATCGGGACGCACTGACAGCTGAGTGGAAAGGTTTGCTGAAATGGAGGAGCAGGCGCGAACCTTGCGTTCCCATTTTGTGAAAAGCTTACCGTCCTTGTTCCTTCCTACTCTGGTAAACCGTGACATGACTGTGTTGGATGTGGCCAAATACGCACGATGAACCAAACGTCTCAGAAGTGAGCCCAAAATCCGCCAGCGGGAATGCGTTTTTGCTCCGATGGCTGTGTTCCACCGGACCTCACTAACTGATGACAGTATTTAAAATGTCTTTATCGCGACTCCCACAAATGAAAGCTGTGGCACTGTGCGACACACATATCCTGAAACTGCTTTCTCCAGGGGAGTAATCGGCGCGAGTATATTGTAGGAATTATGGCTGTATAACAGAAAAAATGCTACTTTCATTGTAGTAGTCCGTAATCCCGAACACCACAGAGCTACCAGGAAGATTATCACTAAACACACTGATTGCATTTAAACGTGTATTTAAAAAAAACAGCTTTGATGTTTTAACGGATGCCGAAGTTAAAAACACACACAATAGGTGGGTGTATAGTTGTTGAATGTATTAAATTCCGAGCACGACCTATACTGTTACAGTGGTCACTATAATCTACCGTTTTTATCATGTGATCTGGTTCTAAATCCTGCGTTGGATGAACCGCTGGTCTGCTAATTTGTTGACTTGCTGTGTGACGTTAAGCTTAACTGCGATAACGAGACTGGGAGGGCCAACATGGCTAAGGTGTTGCTTCATCACTGCAGACTGAAAACAAAGCCGATACTACAGCCTGTAGTCTACAGGAAACAGCCTCGGTCGTCGTCGAGGCAGGGTCCCGAACAGACCAAAGACATGGAAACGTCCCCAAACAGCACGCTGCGGGACGGATACCAACACACCCTGAATGCTTCTGATAGATCAGAAATCCTCGGGGACTTGGAACACTTCATGCTCTTTACTCCGTTTGCTCCTTCTGTGACCCGCAGTGAGCAACCCCCAACAGCATCTGAGTTCCGTCATTTCCTGTAGGCAGGGAATTCACTGTGGCTCAGCCCTCCCAACTAGTCTTCTTTATTCTGTTCTGTGGACCAGCGGAGATCACATATTGTCACTTCTAAAATGAAATGTTTATATAGGGAAATGCGCATTTTAAAACAGCTAAAAATATATTAATTAGGAATGCAACGATACCACTTTTTTCAGACTGATACAATACCGATACTTGGATCTGATACTTGCAATACTGAGTACGAATGCCGATACTACCACTCAAAAAACTGCATTGAAATGGGTGACAGCTTTTTTTTTTTTTTTGCTTTTGTTCTTCTAATTGTGATTTAGATGACATAATATAAAAAATTACCATAAAACAAATTCTAAAAAAAAAAAAAAATCTGTTTGAGTTTCCACATTTTAAGCATGACTTAACTGATACAGATATGAGTACATTAGAATGGTATCAGCCCAAATGCTAATATTGGTCCATCCCAAATAATTATAATCCCCTTCCTCACTTTGAAAATGAAATGTATCAAGAGAAAATAGAATATTGAGGGAGGCATATAGGCAGGGGACTGATCTTAATGGTTTGGTATGTACTTTGGTACTGTTGGTAGAAGGTCTAAACCTGCAGATTTCATAATCATATCCAGCAACATATCCGACTGTAAACTTGGCAAGGTGTTAATGGGTGTTTTCCTACATTACAGAGGTGCTGAAGGAGGTGGATGAAGTGTTTGAGAAATACAAAGGTGAACAGGACACGGCTCAGAGAAAGCGGCTGCAGATCCAGCTGCAGAGAGCGCTGATCCTCAGCCAGGAGCTGGGAGACGAGAAAATCCATGTGGTGACTCAGATGAGCGAGCTAGTGGAAAACCGTTCCCGCCAGATGGACTCTCACTCCCTCTGCCTCCAGGAACCCACCGAAGCTGACCGGCTCACCACAGAGAGGCGCTCCAGCATCCAGGAGTCCCCAGCTCCTGAACGCGCCTCCAACCGACGCCCAAGACGCCAGCGTAACAGCGAGAGCCGGGACTCCAGCCAGCTGTCCGCCAACGGCTCACTGGTGGACGATCCCGTTGACGAACTGCCCCTCCCCCCACCGCGAGAAAAGAAGTCCAAGTCTTCAAAGAAGAAAAAACGCAAATCCAAGCAAGAGCGAGACGCCTCACCAGTCGATTTCACCATCGATCCCAATGAGCCCACCTACTGTCTCTGCGAACAGGTGTCCTACGGTGAGATGATCGGCTGCGACAACGACCAGTGCCACATTGAGTGGTTCCACTTCTCATGTGTGGGTCTCACCTACAAACCCAAGGGAAAGTGGTACTGTCCCAAATGTAGAGGGGACAATGAAAAGACTATGGACAAAAGCCTGGACAAGAACAGAAAAGACCGCAGGTCCAGGTAGTGACTCACCTGGAAGTCATTTCAACCCTGAGAAAAGTACCAGTGCTGTTTTAGGAGCACAAATTAACAATTAGCCGCAGCACTTCGAAATCAAGAACGCAAACAAACTGGTTCTGATGGTTCCTGCAGGCTGTTGGGGAAACAAGCTGCTTTATATAAAGCTGTGACCTTCCACAAAAGTGCTGTTTAGAAAGATTTATTTTAATTGGATTCAACATTTATTTTAATTTCATTCAAATAAAGAAACAATGAAAGATTCTTATAAAGAAAGATTATCTAGCTCATGGTCACAATTTTTTTTAGTTTGGCCAAATCTTATTTTATTTTAAAAAACATTTTAAGAGTTCTAACCCATCTGAATCTGCCAGACAGTCTTCATACAATGGTGGCTACTAAAATAGCTTAACAAGTGTGATATGTTTATTAGAGACTCATAATTTAATTTTTGAAAACTTTGTCAATAGGATATTGATATAAAGTTATATTTGTGTTTTCAGTGATGTCTGATCACCATTATGTATATTTCTTTTATACCCATTAAAACAGTCAGTGGTCACTAACTTACAATTCACTTCTCATTTGCTGTGAAGGACTCCAAAGGTTCCAGTCTTCTGGTATTCAATTCAATTCAGTTTATTTATATAGCGCCATTTCACAACAGATGTCATCTCAAGGCACTTTACAAAAAGAGTTATTACAATACAATGTTTAGTGTAGAAATTACAGAACCACAGAAGATTGCGTCGTGGAATTCTCAGCAATCCCTCATACTGAGCAAGCATGCAGCGACAGTGGGAAGGAAAAACTCCCTTTTAACAGGAAGAAACCTCCGGCAGAACCAGGCTCAGCACAAGCGGTTATCTGCCGCGACCGTCTGTGGCTTGGAGAATACACAACAGAGACACAGAAAGAGCAATAGAACTGATGCACAAGTTTGTTGCAGGACGTGGAGAATTTTCCGTCACTGCAATGCCATCTTAGTCAGGGTCGTCAAGCAGGGCTAATCCGGAGCACCTACTATAATAGAAAACAGGTTAGTGCTTGAATTGACAGCACATCATGCAGTTGGGGAGAAGTAGGAGAGAAAGTAGGAACAGACCCTAATAATGTCCTCCAACAGCCTAGCCTAAAGCAGCATAGCTACTAACATTAACCTGTCTCCTAGCTACTAGGAGACCTGGCTACCAACACTCTGTCTGAGTCCTCCTGACCCGTGGACGGTGTAGGGCCGGTAACGGCCCCCGTCATGCCGGGGTCTTCTCGGAGTCGGGTTGTTTGAGAATGCAGCCCAAAGTGGGTGGTAAACTCCATCTAAGGCTAAATACCGGCACGAGACCGATAGTCGACAACTATCTTAAGGAAAAATAGACAGAACTGAGAGGACAGAGTTGAAGAGGGCGAGAAACGTTTAAGAGATAAACGGGTGGGGTCCGCACAGTCTGCCCAGGGGATTCAACCCGGCAGGTAATGGGCGGCCGCACTGTGCGGGAGGATCCCCTTGAGGGACCTCTCAAGGGGATCCTATCAGTATTGATAGCTGAAGCTGTGCTGATGAATCATGGGGTGGTTAAATACTGTTTTGTCCATCTTTCAGGAAGAAATTATTTTCAAGCTAACTTAAGTTCAGAGAATTTAATAAAGTTCCACTTGTACATTTTTAAAACTTTCTTTTTAAAAAAGTTTGTAGATTTTTAAATTGCTTTAAAAAAAATTGAAATAAAAAATAAAAGAAAGGGGACCGGACCAGCCACAAATTAACATCAGACAGCAGGTGAAAGACAAGGAAGCGTCTTATACCAGAGGCTTTTCGCTGACATGGTACACTAGGAAGCCGTGGCTAACCGGCTGCAGAGTAGCTAACGCGCTGTTTTGCTTTCCTTGTTTGCTGTTTAAAACTGCCGCGACCGATCGAGCCTGGTGTTCAGGATATGAAATTTTTTTCGGGAAAAATAAAAAGGCACGAACACACAAAGACGCATATGGACAACTGCCTGAAATTTGCGTTGCTGGGGAAGGCTAACATTGCTACTTAGCTAGATGATGGCCACCGGCTTTTTATAAGAAGGCACAATGAGGAAGTCGACAAGAATCGTTATATTTTTTTCTAAACTGATTGTGTACAATTTTGTGGTGCTTTTGAATTGGATTTGCGTGGCCACAACGATACTGAAGCCTCTGACAACCCAGGCATTTTTATGGGCATTGTTAACTTCGCCTCGTTGTTGGACGCTGCTCTGAAGGAGCATTTGGAGGGAGCTACTGTGTTCAGAGGTACGTCCAAAACGATTCAGAATGAGCTGCTGGACGGTATGCTGGCTGTTGTTCAGGAGGAGGTGACTGCGGCTGATTATATTGCTATTCAAGCCAATGAAACATCTGACGTGTCTGGCCAGTACCAACTATTACTTCGCTACATCGACCACTACAACGTCATTCAAGAGCGCTTTTTTGAGTTTATACTAATTAAAAATGCTAATGCTGAAAACATCGCTCAAGCACTTTTGGGAAGGATCAGTGCATTGATCCTACCCACAAGACCAAATTAATAGCTCAAGCTTATGACGGAGCGAGCGTTATGCGGGGTGCCACTGGAGGAGTTCAGCGTAAAGTGATGGATGTTTATGAAAACTTACTCTACGTACATTGTTACGCACATCAGCTCAATCTGGTAATGCAGCAAGCCACCTCAAAGATACCCAAGGTCTCTACATTTTTTTCGGAGCTAGGTGGATTTTGTGCATTTTTTTCAAGGTCCCCCAAACAAACCAGCGTACTTGATGATGTGGTTAGCAGCAGACTTCCGGAAGCGTGTGCAACAAGGTGGAACTTTCATAGTCGCTCAGTGAACACTGTATAGGAGCACAGGGATGACCTTAAGTGTTTTAAGACCATTCAGGACTCTGGGAACTTTGATGCTGTGACTGTGAGAGAAGCAAGAGGGTTTGTGGGGATGCTGGAGGATGGTACATTTTGCTTTTCTCTACAACTATTTCACAAAATCATGCCACACGTCGACATACTCTTTCAGCAGCTTCAGAAACGAAACATTTGACCCCATCTTCATCAAAGCTGCCGTTTGTAATTTTGCCGACAGCATCATAAACATCAGGTAAATGTGAAAAATCATAGGAATAACATGAATGCAGAATAATGGAGTACAGTATTAAGCAATTGTTTTATGTTTAAACAAAGTCTTCCATATTCACTGTGCAAGAGGAGATTCCAGCTGCCAAGCGACAGAGGACACTGGGCCCTGCAGAACAACATCGGATTGCTATTGAGGTACAGCTTAGTTCACTTTCACAGGCCTCCTCTTGTGCTCTAGTCCAGTGGTTCTGAAAGTGGGGGTTGGACCCCTCGGGGGGTCGCGAGACCCTGGGTGGGTGTCTCCAGATTTCAGGATGAAATAAAAACAAAAAATGCTACTGTTTTTAGAACTTTTTTTTAGTGTAAAACAATATAATTATCAAAATAAACAGTTTAAATACATATGAACTTGATTTTTAAATGTTTTTCTTCCCTAAAGTAACGTAAGAGGCAATGACTTTATACAACGAGGTCCCGAGTTGTTTACGTGTCAATTTTTGGGGTCCCTGCCAAAAAAGTTTGGGAACCACTGCTCTAGTCTACAGTAGTGCTTCACAAACTGCTGCACGGTCACTGGTGCCACTCGGAGGTCCTCTGCTGTTCTATAGTTTTAATTTTGTGTTTTGTTTGGAGCAGTTACTAATGTTTTACCATATGAAATTCACTTTATCCGTTAGGGACTTTATTTGCTGAGAAAGTGCCACTACAGATAAAAACAAAGCACATGTACAGATTTACATTACAATCATTGTATTTTGGATTTCCTCTGCATCTCAATTCACTAATGATTTAGTTCTCTTGTAGATCCTTGATTAGTTTTGGTTTAGACAACAGTATTTCATACCTGATTTTTGCATATCCACATTTACTACTATATTAAAATTATTGTGACATCATTTAATGAAGATCTTTGTAAAGCAATTAATATGTTATTTATTTTCTATGTTTTACAGGTGTGTGATACCATCTGGGCTCAAACAAAGGAACACTTTGCGTTTACTGGGCACCTTGTGGGTTCAACACTGCTGCATGGAGACCTGTTCTCACAATATTCTACAACCTTTCCAAGTTCTGCTTTGAATGCCACCGTGGAGGCCTATCCGATGCTGAACAAGGCTAGACTGAAGACAGAACTATCCTTGGTCTATGAAAACCCGGAGTTTGAAAAGTGTAGTGGTGCAGTGCCTCTGTATCAGTTTTTTATGGAGAACAACCTTCAGTGCACATTTTCGGAAACTTCTAAAAATTCTCATCACTACTCCAATGACATCGGCAGAATCTGAAAGATGCTTCTCCACTCTAAAAAGAATCAAAACATTCCTGATGAACACAATGTCTCAAGAAAGACTGAATGCCCTTGCCATGCTTTCTATGGATAAACTTCAACAGCAAAGTTATTGATAGGCTTGCAACCCATAAAGAAAGGAGAGCCAAATTTCTTTACAAGTGACATAATCATCTCAGCTGCTTCTCTCCATCAGGCACAAAGCATCTCCTCTGCTCCTCCAGCAGCGTCTCCTCTGCTCCTCCAAGCACAGCAGCATCTCCTCTGCTCCTCTTCATCCAGGAAACAGAGGAGTTGGGGTTATTTTTCTTACAGTTCAGGGTGGGTTGATGCATTCAGTTTTCAGTAGTTGGTTTTGTATTATTATTTTGTCTGCCTTAGAGGTGGTTTGCTGTAAGATGAGATTCATGCTTGACTCATGTGAACACTGGAGACAGTGTAAAGCATTTGTTTTAGTTTTTCACTGTTCCAATTAATGTAGTCTTCTCCCTCTAGTGGTCACTCTATTTAATAGCAAATATTTAATTCTTAGTTAATTGAATATTGACTCTCTGCAGTCACTGTAATTCATGCAAATAACAGCAATTACAAATTCATCTTGTATGACTTGGTTTCCAATGGATCTCAAATTGGCACATCTCTCTGTCTTTGAAAGAACTGTATTTGAAATATACAAGAACATTCTAAATTCATATTACATTAGATGCTATTTATTTATTACATTAACACCAAAGTAATGGCTCAAAAACAAACAGCAGCATTTGTTTATTTGCAAAACATATATATAGTAAAGACTTTTTCCATCACCAGCCGCCACTGTAATAGAGGTAAATAAAAACAATTCGAGGTTTCTTTTTAGTACATTGCCAAACTTAGTCTGTTGAGCCACCATTTCCCCTTCTCTCAGTTGTGACGACTTTATGTGATTCTTCATAAATAAAATCTATTAAAAATAAAACAATTTACATTCTCCCAAACTTGATTAACTCTCTTTCAGTAAATGAAGCAGTATCAGAGAGAACTGTAGAACCATGTTTATGTCTGTACCGTTTTGATGTTGAACTTGCAGAATTATCACAAATATTAGTTTCATCTAAACCCTCAACTTTTATGTTGGACCAAATACCAACCAAATTATTTAAGGAAGTGTTCCCACTGGCCCTATTCTAGACATGATGAATGCATCTTTAATAAATGGATATGTGCCTCAGGAATTTAAGGTTGCTGTAATTAAACCTTTACCTAAGAAACCCTCCCTGGATCAAGATGACTTAGCTAACTACAGACCTATATCTAACCTTCCTTTCTTATCCAAAATTCTTGAGAAAATAGTTGCTAATCAAGTATGTGAGCATCTTAACAGCAACAACCTGTTTGAGGAATTTCAGTCAGGTTTTAGAGCTCATCATAGCACTGAAACAGCACTGGTAAAAGTTACTAATGATATTCTAATGGCCTCAGATAATGGATTTGTGACAGTTCTGGTCTTGTTAGATCTCAGTGCTGCTTTTGACACAGTCGATCATAATATTCTCTTAGAAAGGCTTGAACATGTTGTAGGGATAAAGGGAACAGCACTAGGCTGGTTTAAATCATATCTGTCCAACAGATTCCAGTTTGTTCATGTTAATGATAAATCTTCTTCACACTCAAGGGTTACTTGTGGAGTACCACAGGGTTCTGTGCTTGGACCGATTCTCTTTACTATATATATGTTTTCATTTGTTAAAATAATTAGAAAACATGGAATGAATTTCCACAGTTTTGCTGATGATACACAATTATATTTATCCATAAAACCTGATGAAACCAATCCGACTATAGAATGAGGAAAACAGACCATCTTCCTATGGTAATAGAGGGTGTGGGCATTGAGATGGCGCAGAGTTACAAATATCTGGGAGTTCATCTGGACCATAAACTGGACTGGTTGGTGCATGGACAGGCGGCATACAAGAAAGGACAGAGCAGACTTTACTTTCTAAGGAAGCTTAAAGCCTTTGAGGTCAGCAGTGAAATGCTTCATAAATTTAATCTGTCTGTTGTGGCAAGTGTTGTGTTTTTCGCTGTTGTGTGCTGAGGAAACTGCATGATGGCCAGAGAGGAGAACCGGTTGGAAAAACTGGTCAGGGAGTGTATGTCAGTGATGGGGAGAGGAGTGAACACTACTGTTTGTGTACTGGTGGATGAAAGAATTACAGGGGGGAGCATGATGCAGTTCATCCTCAACAACAGTAGTCACACTCTGCATGATGCTGTGGCCGCTCAGAAAGGTTGCCACAGTAACCGTCTCCTCTCCATGCATTGCAGGACCCAAAGGTTCTGGAAGTCATTTATTCCGGCTGCCATAAGGCAATAAAATGAACCCTCAAAATGTGCACCTTTTATTACTATTGATAGTAGTTTTTAACCTTAATTTATTGGTATTGATGTTGTATTGTTAGAGTGTTTGATTATGAATGGCAAACACTGTATACTGCTAATAAAGTGTCTACCTATCTACCTATCTACCTACCCACCCACCCACCTATCTATCTATCTATCTACCTATCTATCTATCTAGATTACCAGCATGTCTTGAAGACAAAAACCTGGATGAATTTTCTTCTTTTAAATTCAGACAAGACAGAAGTTGTTGTCTTTGGACCAGAATCTTTAAAAAGGAAACTGCTAAATCAATCACTTCATCTGGATGGCATTAATTTGGCCTCTGGTAATAATGTAAAGAACCTCGGTGTAATTTTTGACCAAGACATTACATTTAAATCTCATATTAAACAAGTTTCTAAGATTTCTTTCTTTCACCTACGGAATATTGCTAAAATTAGAAACATCCTGTCCAGGAGTGATGCAGAGAAACTAGTCCATGCATGTGTTACTTCAATGCTGAACTACTGTAATTCCTTATTATTAGGAAGTCCACAAAATGCAATTAAAAGCCTTCACTTGATCCAAAATGCTGCAGCAAGAGTTCTGACGAATATTAAAAAGAGAGATCACATTTCTCCTCTTTTGGCTTCTCTCCATTGGCTCCCTGTTAAATCCAGAATAGAGTTTAAGATCCTCCTCCTTACTTATAAAGCCCTTAATAATCAGCTCCATCGTACATCAGAGATCTGATTGTTCCATATGTTCCTAACAGAGCACTTTGTTCTCATACTGCATAGACTAAAAGTAGAATAGGAGGCAGATCTTTTAAATCAGGCTCCTCTCCTGTGGAACCAGCTCCCAGTTTTAGTCCATGAGGCAGATACTCTGTCTGCTTTTAAGACTAGGCTTAAAACCTTCCTTTTTGATAAAACTTATAGTTAGTGTCTCAGGTTATCCTGGGCTATTTTTGTAGTTATGCTGCTATAGGTTTAGACTGTTGGAGGACAGACTGACCACTTTTCTTCTCTCTTCTACGTTTCTCTTCTACTACTCTCCAGATATATTTTTTCTGCTGTTACTGTGATTGTTAAACCCGTTTTCTCTCAGTATTTTCTCCCCATAGAAGCTCCACATGGTCTGGTACCCTGCTCAACTATAAAGTCCCCTGCTGGATGGGGAACATCGGTCCAGATGATGCTCAAAGTGACCGAGCATCCTCCATGCTGTCTCTTCTCAGATCCCCAGACAGTCATGGCAGATGACCGCTTGTACTGAGCCAGGTGCTGCTGGAGGTTTCTTCCTGTTAAAGGATAGTTTTTCCTCTCCACTGTCGCTACATGCTTGCTCAGTATGAGGGATTGCTGAGGAATTGCTGTGGTTGGAGTCTCCATGATCCGGGCACAACCTCATGTCAATGACTCATCGCAATCTGCTGGGATTCCTTATATAGAAAACCTTTACCTGATTGGAATGTTTGTATAATTGTATTGAAATGACTTTTGTCGTAAATTGCCTTGAGATTACATTTTTTGTGAATTGGCGCTATATAAATAAAAGTGAATTGAATTGAATGTAATGGGAGTTAATGGGGAAGCCAAAAGGCAGACTCTAAATAAGACATTATCTGCCAAAAAACTTCACTTCACCAATGTTTTTTCATGAATTGCTAGCTCTATTCCCCTGTGAGTTCAGAGCATTTCAGAGGTACTTTGTTGTTGTCATACAGGATTTCTACAGGCTTTTAATTCAACCGATTCCATCTTACACTAACTGACGATTTCAGCCATCCGCCATTGTAGCTGTAGTCTGAGCAGGCCACTGAAACTGAACTTAGTCCACTTGGTCATTTCATTTGTGCAATTTGGAAACACACAAATGCAAACCATCTTGATGTTTGCAGTAGCAAGTTCTATCTAACCAACTGCTGTCGCATGGCAGCGATGTCAATGAAATTGCAAGTTAGTGTAATTGGATTCAAAGCCTGTACAACACCCCTGAAGACAACGATGCGTAGAAATCCAATTCTCCAATCTAATTATCTGGATAGCTTGGTGTGACTTGGTCTGGTTCAGTTTGGTTTGAATTAAAGCCTAGTTTATACTTTTCCGTCTACGTCGAAATGGATCTACGCAGCCAACTTGAAATCCTTAATGCAGATGTAGATATTTTTGTCCCACACATACATGCAAAAGTAAATACACACACTGGAAACGTAAAGCTCCAAGTGAAAAAAAAAAAGTCAAAAGGAAAAGGCCTGCATGGGGCCTCCAAATATGGGCCTTCAGATTCAGATTATTTTATTCAGACATTCAAACATTCAACAGATGACAAACAGATGATAAATAAAGATAAAGTCTGAAATGGAATAGGCAGAAGCTAAAGCTTATTGCGCCTATCCCAGTGTATTTACAAAACATGAACAGTAAAGCTGCCAATGTCTTATGCAAACAATTTTTGTTTTTAGATCGTCACAAATCTATCATCTTAAATTTGCATCCATTCTCAATGTATTTTTTATAATTGATTTCTTCAAAATAATTTTAAATTGAATTAAGGGTTTACAGTCTTTTAGTTGTTGGTCCAACTCACTCCACACTTTAATCCCTACAAAAGAAAGACAATGCTGCTTTGTACTCGTTCTCACATCTGTTTTTTGAAACATTTCTTCCTTTCGGAAATTAGAAACGCAGTCTCGTTTTTGGAACAATCCCTGGATGTGCACAGGTAACTTGTTAAGGCCTATGTTATACATAAATTGTGCTGTTTTAAACTCAACCAAGTCCTTCAATTTTAGTGCTCAAAAAAAAGCTCATTTGTATGTGCCCTGTAAGCCACTTAATTCACAATGCGGATCGCTCTTTTTTGGATGATACTTGTTGGATTAAGATTGTTTTTGTACGTGTTTCCGCAAACTTCTAGGCCATAGGTCATGTACGGAAGAACCAGGGGAAAGTATAAAATGTATACGTTTTTTTCATTTAAGAGTTCTTTAACTTTAGATATTATTGCAAGAGATTTACTAGCTTTGCCTTGATGTAGTTTATATGGGGCTTCCAGCTAAGCTTATTTTGTAAGAGTACTCCAAGAAATTTTATTTCATTCACTCTTTCTATCTCAGTATCATTTATTCTTAAATTTCTACACACATTAATGGCACGATTTCCAAAAACTATAAATTTGGTTTTATTTAAATAAGGGCTAACTTATTAGAATCAAACCACTTCTTTAACAAAAATATTTCTTTCTCTACTATATCTATCAATGCTTCTAAATTCTTACCACAACTAGGCATGTTGGTATCATCAGCGAATAAAATAAGGTTTAATGTTTTTGAAACTAAAAAAAGATCGTTAATATACATAAGAAACAAAAACGGACCCAACACTGACCCCTGTGGCAGCCCGCTGGGAATCAGTGCCATCGGTGGGGACATACTGGAATCTGTTCTTCAAATAAGTCTGGAGCCAAGAAGAAAAAAAACTCCTCTAATCCCATATCTGTACAGTTTTTGAAGTAGCAATTCATGATTCACTGTATCAAATCTGGTCTTATCTACATAACTGAATAATCTTTTATGAAATATCTTCTCCAGGATCTTGGAAAACTGTGACAGTATGGAAATGGGTCTATAATTAGTGAATTTCTGTTTATTACCAGCCTTGTGAATAGGAATAACTTTCACAGTCTTCATTCCTTCTGGAAAAACCCCCGATTGTAAAGAAAGATAAAAAATATAAGCGATTGGTTTACAACACATTCAATACTGTCTTCTAATACTGACATGTCTAGTCCATTCGAGTCAGCTGACATCTTAGTCTTACAGGAGGAGACAACTGAAATTATTTCATTTTCATCAGTGGGTTGAATAAATATGGTTTTATCAGTGATTGGTATTTCGCTTAAAACATCAACTTGATTAGTGTTGACTATTTCTTAAGCTAATTTAGGGGCAATATTAGTGAAATATTGATTAAACTGATTTGCGATTTCATCTGATTGATCAAAGTTCTATCGTTTATTAGAAATTCAGTTGGAATGTCAGCAATTTGATTTCCCTTTTTGATTCGTTTGTTTAAAATACTCCAAGTATTTTTTATGTTACTTATTCTTCTCCAAAAGAGCACCATAATAGTTAATTTTACTTGATCTTATAATAGTTGTTAATCTGTTCTTATATTGTTTGTAAATACATTCAGCCTGTTTAGTCTTCTTTCAATAAAAAGTCAAAATTTGTACAGTTTATTCTTCCTCTTACATGCTTTTTGGATTCCCCTCGTAAACCAGGGCTTTTCTTTAAATCTGTGGTTTATAACTTTATTAACTAGAGGGCAGTGTTTTTCATACAAGGTGATAAAGATTTTGATAAATGCATCATATGCAGTATTTACATCTTCTACGTAAACATTATCCCAACTTTGTTCCGTTAGTTCATCCTTGAGTCTGGATATAGCCTCTTGAGATTTTAAACTTTTAACTATGATTTTTTTTGTTTTCTTTTACTGATTTGGAAACTCTCTTTATTACTGTAAAAACTGCTAGATGGTCAGATATATCATTAATTAAAACTCCACTTGTTATTTCACTTTCTAGAACATTAGTGAATATGTTGTCAATCAGGGTTGCACTGGATTTTGTTATTGGAGTTGGTCTTGTTATGGATGGATACAAGCATAAACTGTACATGGAATGACTAAATTCTGTAACAATGTTTTGTTTTTGAGGATTGAGCAGGTCAATATTAAAATCTCCACAGACAAAGACCATTTTACTACTTATATCCTCATATAGATCAAACATTATTTCCATAAACTTTTCAATACAAGACCCTGGTTTTCGATACACACAGCTTCTTATGGCATTTTTCGATTTTTCAATCTCCGTTTCCACTGTAACACATTCCATGATGTTATCCAGAATTAAACACTTACTACTGACGAGTTTACTTCTCAAATTCTGATCAATATACAATGCAACTCCCCCGCCTTTTTCACAATTTCTACTTTTGGAGAATGCATTATATCCTTCTATTTTGAACAAACAAGATTGCTCTTCACAGCCAAGCCATGTCTCTGAAATACCAAATGCAGAGAATTTATTTTTTGTTTGCTCCAGTCTAAGATCTTGGAAAAATTTAAATTAAGACTCCTGCAGTTGAAATTTATTATGGACAATGAATTACTTAAAGTTATTTTAGCCTCAAAATGGTATTCAGTAAAGTATTCACAGCTGTTCAGTATTTTTGTATAGAAATTGTTCTTTGGATCAAGATCATTTTGCATATCTAGTGGTTTATACTCTGTATAATCAAACGTTTTAAATTGCAGATTTTCATAATCAGAATAACCAGAATCTGCTCTTACTGAGTTTGAAGTTGAGGTGGGTCCATCTGGTTGTGTCGTAAATCCAATTTGTTGTCTTTCATGGCATTCCCTTTCTTTCAATCTGGGTGATCCATGGCAATATTTAGTCATTTATATTGGTCCAGCTCTGTTATATCCTTAACAGTAATCACTTTAGCTTCTTCTGGATGTCCGTTCAGTTAATTTTCTGCCATTCCTAAGCACCTCCATTTTTTGCTTCCTATTGGCAAAGCGAATCAGGATATTTGACTTTTTGCGGTCTCTCTGAGGCAAAGTATGGCAAGCAACAATGTTCTTACTGTCTATTGCAATGCCATTGATGTCAAAGAGCTTGATTACCTGTTGTTCAAGCGTTGATAATTCAGGACTTGAAGCAGGATTCAGAAGATTTTCCTCTCCCCCACCACGGGCTGCTGCCTGTGCGTAAGATCGTTTTATTTCAAGCCCTGATATCAACAGGTCGTCCATCCTTGAATACTGTTCCAAGTCATCAATTCTTCTTTCCAGTTGTTCAATTTTCTTGTGCTTTTCTTGTGCCTCTTTTTTCAGTTTGATTTCCTCCAGCAATTCCTTTAGGCCTCTTTGTTCGGTTGCCACTTGAGTTATTTCCTGTGACATGAATCCCAGAGCCTTCTTAATTTCTTCAATGTCTTCAGCCAGTTTCTTAGTAGCCCTTGCATCAATGAAGATTGGACAGGTAGGTATGCTAGCACAGTTGGGATTTCTTCAGTGTCTGCTGTTGAGCAGTTTAGGCCTTGTGTCCACAAATGTCCAAGATATGCCACCAAGACTCAAAATACTTGTACATCCAAAATCCTTGTTTGTTCAGTTCATAAGGGATTACTTTATTTGTTCTGATCCTTTTAAGTCACATATGTCAAACTCAAGGATCGGGAGCCAAATCTGGCCCGTCATAACACTTTATGTGGTCCTCTAAACTCTAGAGGACCACATGAATGTAACCTTTAAATTCTATTTGTGCTCATTAAAATACTATTTTATCAGTCAAATCAGAGTTTATATGAATAGTCCTCAATCACATCATTGTAAAAAGATGTTCAGTATTTAATTTTAATAAGTACCTGTCAAAGGCCTAGACAGACATTGATCTATATTTTAAAGGCACAGTGTGTCATTTTCGGCCAGTAGGGGCAGTGCATACCTAAATTATCACAAGCATGCGGTATCTGTGTCTTCGAGTAAGAAACTTAACAACGGATGTCCAACTAGTGCTGGTTTCAAACGCTCGATTCTCTGAGAATGATCTATTTGCAGCAACATGACGAGCACATCAGTCTCTCTTTCATCACTTGGAACTACCGAAGAGGTAAAAATGTATTTACGGCAAAACTTTTTGCATTTTGAGGGGGAATCAATGTTTTAATAGCGGGCGTGTGCCGTGCGCTTTGTCCTTCCGAGCTGTTGTAGAAGTAAAGACATATTTTCTTGTTGTTGGATACCTATGTGATCAAACGGTCAAGAGCAAGAAAGTATGGAATCGTTCTCCTCATCCAAGGGCTAAAGCAAGTAGCTTTTGCCCAACCATCTGTGATGTTGAGAGAAAGAATCAAACATGGGCTCAAGATCATCACAGGGGGATGTGGGTAATCGCACATTCATATAGTGATGACTTTCCCTTCATCAGTCAGCACTGTATCTCCAACCTCTTCACATTATGTTTGTCTAACCACCTCTAGTTACTCTCCCATTCCGAAATACTGATGGTTGCTTATTGGGAAATTAATTTGGAAATTGATATTATGAAGGACCCTGTATCACCAAACTGATATTGGAAATCTCCTGGTTGATGCAGTTTGTAATGCATTATCTTCATCTTCCCTACATCTCTTTCCAGCCTCCTATAATATCATCACTGGGGGACAAATTATGATGGAAAAACCTTCCAGACTTGCCAAAAGCTATGAGTGTTCTTTTTAGACTCCCATAGACTCCATCTTAACTACCACAGGTCTTTAAAGCCCACATTTGTGTTCCCATCCATCAGGTTTTTCTCACAGAATGTCATATTACACTTGCTTTGTCAAGACTACTGTCAATGTCATAAATACATTTTCAGTCACATTCCAATATGGACAAAATTAAGGTGTCTTTTTGGATTCACTGCCTCTCAGAGGTGCTCTTTCTTACTTTATTTATTTATTTATTTTTTCTGTGTACATACCTTCCTTATGTGACAGTGTGGGGTCTTGTCACCGACAGATGATGCTCCCTGGCTACTTCGCCACCAATATATGGCTTTGGCTGACTGGTTAGGGCACATAACTCTCACCTGGGAGTCTGGGTATCAAATCTTAACTGGGCCCTTTATGTAGCCCTGCCACACTTAAGAAATCCGACAACATCCTTTGAGCTGCTGTTTCTTTATTTGTTTTGTTATTACTATTTTATGTTAAATGGTTGATTTTTAATATTTGGAATAGCATAGTCATTTAACCTAATTATTTAGATTTAAAATGGACTTCTACATATCCAAAGTAACCAAAAAAAGAAAGGCTTTATTGGTAAACGTCTTAACAGATTTTATGAAATTGTCAAACCATTAGGAAACCACAGTATGCACTTCAAATGATGTCCTTTAAGACTAAATTCACAGTTTATGGGACTTTGATGGAAGTTTAAGAGGCTTCTTGAAATGCCTAGGTTCAATGTTAAGGAAATAGCAGAGATGTAGTAAATTCTTTTAATAGTTTTGCATTCAAGTGGAAAAGCGGTCAAAACAGTGTACATTTTATAGACGCACTCCGTAACTTTTACACCTTAAAAACACGTTTTTCAAACAATTCCTTGGCACACCAGCAATTTTTTTATGTTCATTTTCGGAGCCGTCACTGCATGGAAAGGTGACACTGCCTAAAAGGACACTATAAAGCTTGGTTTTTCGTGTTGTTTTGACTTGCCGAGCATGTAAAACAGTTAGTACACGTTCCGTGGAGATTTGTGAACCTTTTGCCTTCCACATAACTTTCTATTAATGTGCTTTGATGCAGCATTTTGGGAACATCCAACTTCTTTTGCAACGACCATTTAAAGCTTTCCCTCCTTATGGAGGGGGTCAATGATGGTTTTCTGCACAACTGTCAGGTCAGCAGCACTTCTTCAGATGCGTTCCATGGAGATTGGTTTTTTGACATTGACGTTACGTCGCAAGCCTTAAGAAGGCGACAGAGGGAAAATATCCACAAAGTTACGGAGTGTGTCTCTAACCTTTTGTTTAAGAGAGTTTGTACAAGACAGGAGAATATTATGGACTATTACGCAATAAAAAAAAACTTTTCTAAACATTTTATTGTCATTACTTTTCTTCCAAGGTATTTGCCCGAAAACAAAAAAGTTGTTATTAAATTTGCAGAAAGCTGATTACCTCCAACTAGAAGATACATTTTTAACCAGGGTTTTGTTTTTCCTTAGCAACATAACTCTAAACATTAGACTGATCTTGTTAAATTTTCAGAAAATGTCTGCAGTGAGATCAGGAACAAGAGATTCGATTTTTGGGTCGATCGGGACAACCGTCTGAGGGGCTGGGGATGAGCTACCTTCATAGGTGTCATTTTAACAGGGGACATGTCCCCAGCAATATTTATGATTGACAGGTTTGTCCCCTCTACATTTTTACTGACCTAACAGCCACTTCTGCTCCCAGCAAAGTTTCTGCATCAGTATCTATGTAGAATATTTTCACTCAATTCCAGTTTCTTATGCAGTCATGTTTCTTTCTGCTCATATACAGTAGAGCTGAAGATCTTTGCCTCGGATCGAGCTCAGGCTTTAACGGTGATCATCTAATTAGCGCAATAATCTATAATAAAGCGCTGCAGTGGGCCACTAACATTATTCTACCTGTCAAGATGCTCCAGGCACAGCGCATGCGTCATGATGTGAAAGACCCACTCCTCTCAGATCAAAACAGAAACGACTGCTGCGCTGCGCTCTAACAGAAAATTCTGCAGTATAAATTCACTATTATCCCAAGTCTCAAATTGCAGAAGTCTCCTGCATGTATATAGCAGCTCCCTGATGCTCACAAGTCAGATAAAATCTCCTGAAATCTACAGCAAGCGGGTCAAGAACGCAGACAGAAACGCACGGAGGAGATACGGACTTTTACGCCACAGAAGCGGTTAAAGCTTCATATAGTTGCAGACTTTAAAAAGATTATAAATCAACATGCCTTGCAATTATACGTATTCTTCTGTCATTTTAAGCTTCAGGTAAGCGGCCCATTTATGATAGGCTATGTTGTGTTTTAAAAGACTGGTAGTCAATGTCACTGGTACCCGTTTCAAGATGGAACAACTACCATTATACAGTTCCTTTGCTGAGAACACAGATCCATCCTTTGCTAATTTGCTGTTTGATGGATTTTTTTAATAGCATAATTCAAATGCTTTCTTTACAGCGCACTAACGCACATTGTGTTCTGCGTCCTAAATGACTGGAGGCAATCATTAATCTCCTCCTGTCATATCTCCCGCGCCAAATTTATCATGTCTGGTTTTAAAAATCCTCTCATCCTTAAGAAAAAGAGACGCACAAAAAACTGCCTCTAATTATGTTCTACACTCGGAAACGACACCTGGCTGCTCAGAAACCTTCAGTGGAGAAAGACGTAGGCTACCGAGTGGCGCAACAGCGGAGACCGTACTGCGTATTAATACTTTTATGTTTTAATTCTACGAAGGTTTGAGTATTAAAACTAGTGACAAATGTGTTTAAATGTTCATGTATGTCTGGGAAAAGTTTAAAAAGGTGTGAGGCGAGGGGTTATACAGCCCTAAAACATAAAGAAAGATGATTACTTTGCAGATTTGTGGGTTATTTTTAGAACCCCCACAATAAATTAGGGACCATTGTAAATGAAATGTAATGGGTCTGGTTTATTTTCTGCGGGTGAGTAGCTAGGAACAAAATATTAATGCAATATTTTTGCTCGTTTAAGACTCCCAAAGATAAGATGTTGACATACTGGATTTGTGTAGAGACCATGCCAGAATACTAACCTACTTTACCCTGAAGGCAAAAAATTCTCACTTTCTCTGCATTCAGCTTCCAGAGAGAGACACTTCTGCGACGCAGCAACGGAGAACCAGGGAGTGGACAACATTTCCATCCCAGTTAAAAAATCAAAAAGAAAAATAACATTATCCATTATTTAAAGTAGATTATAGTGCAGTGAATCATTAGTCTTTCATTATACTGTAGCTGAAAAAGCACTGTGTCCAGTCTGGCTTTACCTAGATTTTTCATTCCTGAATCACTGGAAGCGCTGCATGGATAGCAACATCATTGCGTCATCAGCGCAACTTCAGGAAAAATTCTCTCCATATGAACATTTTCCTCTTCAGGACTCTTAATCAAAACATAGGTTATGTCCGTTCGCATTAAATAAACTTCGTCCCGGAGCCGTGAAATTCTATTTCTTTTTTTTTTTCCCACCTGAAACAACTTAATGCGGATCACTTACAGGTAGCTTCCCTATTACAGGACTATCAGCTCATTTGAAGTTTGTCCACACAGAGCGGCGTTGGGGTTGCAAAAGGAGCGCGTTTTATTGTTGCGTGTCCCCACCAATCCTCAAACCGCATTCAAGTTAATAATTACGTCCCCAGCAATTTTAAAAACAAACTGACGCCCTTGGCTACCTTCGTGGAGGTCTGTGCTTTTATAGTTATTAATGTAGTTCTGTAATAATTAAGGCCCAGAATGTGGTGGATAGGGCTAACTTTGGGTCATAGTGTTGGTAGTAGTTGTGTTACATCGCCTGTTCGCTCACCAGGGGGAAAACAGTCGCTGATGGGGAAAGTCAACTTTTGCTGGCTGCTTAAGACTTTTCTTTATGTAATAGCCTTTGCCTTTTGATTATTGGGGTGGTAAAACATTAAGTACAAAGTTTTAATTTGTTGGAGTTAAAATCTTGAAACTAGTAAGGAATGTATGAACTACAAATAAACTTGCCTTGCCTAAGTTCTCATAAGAAATATGCTGTATATGTAATTTAATAGAATTAGGCCAAACTACATCAGCAGGGAGTCCTAAGTCTACCTTTATAAGTGAATAACAGAAATTAACAAGCAGTTGACAAAATGTTGGTTTATTTATATATAAACATTACCAGATTTACAATTTATAAAGATACTTCAAAAACAGGAAATACATTTTTTTGCATTAAAAATGACTATTTGACAAAGTCCAACAGCACCTTAAAGTAACAGCTGAAAACTAGTTTAAACGTCTTCAGTGTGTAACGTCAGACTGGAAACACGGCAGTGATGGTAAGCAGAAGAGCAGGTGAAGCTCTGCCCAGATGGAGGACAGATGACCTGTTGAACTGATGGTGGAGCAGGGACACCAATGATGGGGTGCATTTATGGCGTAAGCAGTCATGTTGAGTGTCCCACCTCACACTGGCTGACTGTGAAGGCATCTGTAACAGAGCAGCAGCAACCACAATGCGTTTGGGGATCAAGCGTGACAGCTCTGCTCTAGTCTTCATCCTTTCCTCCGGTTTTACTCAGCTGTGCATGGACATCAGGGAAAACAGTGAGACCTGGTCTTAATGTATTAAATAAAGAAATAAAGAAAGTAGCTGTGTTGTACTTACATGCTGGAGAATGGCCAAGCAGCAATTTTAAAAGAATCAGAAAAGGACAAAATCAACATAAATGGGAGCTCAAGAAGTGTACAATTTCTCCACCTAGTGGAAAAATACGGAACTGCACTGACCTTAATCACATCGACCCAGTTCCAACCTCTGGGCAGCTCCCCTTTATTATCTGAAAGTATAAAGAATACTTGAGATGTTGACAACAAAAAAAGCTGAGAAAATGTGAAAGACAATTACTTTAGTTATCCACCTTAAACTCTAAAACACAATTAGATGTTCCGCATGCACACATGCAGATTGTTTTGTTGAATTTATTCTCAACAGAAGATAAAAATAATTAACATTCATACTATAGTGTGAAATCCTTTTCTAAAGCAATATCCCTTTTTTTCTTTTTGACATTGATCGCCCCATACACAGAAGAGGGAATATAGTGTTATTAAAGTTATAGAACTGAAGGATTTTTCTAAATTAATTCATATACAGGGCCTTGATGCATTTTGACACTTTACAAAGACACTGATTCATTCCACTACTGAAATCAAAGAAGCATATGCTACTTTTCTCTTGTATTTTTATTTTTGCTGTTATATCAGCCGTTAACCTTGTTTTCTCCCAGTGATCTTCTCTCCAAAGAAGCTTCACCTGGTCTGGTATCCTGCTCAGCTACAAACCTACTGGATGAGGAGCATCGAATCAGATGATGCGGTAAGAAACCGAACATTCTCCCAGGGCTGTCCCCGACTATGAATTTTCATAGTCGAATCAGAATTTTCTAATCTTTCTATAGTGGCCCGATAGTCGAATCATCTACGCCTATGTGTGTGTGTGAATGGGTTGGGAGGGGCACGACACTATAGTCAGCAGGAGGGTAAAACTATTTTTAATTTATTTTACAAACTGCACACAGCAACAACTTTTAATAAAGCGACCAAAACTGCCTGCCAACTGACAGACGAACTTACTTAGGTTTAAATAAAAAGGGTAATCTGGTGGATAAACATTTGTAAACGTTTTCTCATAATATTCTAAAGCCGCAATCGAAATACAGAACATCACACAAATAATAAAAGAACATTTTGATAAACCTAAAAAAAAACTCTAGGATTTGCATTTCAAATTTTGCAAAATTAAATTAAATCAGCAAAATTGCCTGTGCCAGCATGCTTTCAGTGCAGCGCAACATTGACACAAAAAAGCATTAATTTAAAGAAAAAATTAGAACAGATTATACATTTCTAATTAAAACAAATAAATAAAAAAACGAAATAAAGTCAGAATCAAGTCACAGGGAGCATAACAAATGTGTGCAAAATGCCAAAGTGCAGGGGAACATATATATACATATATAAAAAAAATAAAACACAAACCACAGTTAAATTAGGTAACCCTGAGTGATCAATAAATAAAATAAAATGAAATAAATTATTAAAACAAAGAAAGTTTAGCCAGAATTGTGAACGCTTTCTTTTTAACTGCCGAAACAACAATAACCGCAAACTTGCAGTTTTTTAGCTAAACATGTTGACACTCACAGCCAATTAAAATTAGAAAACGGCTGAAATGTTTGAAAACAATTGTACCCTACCCGATCAAAAAAAATCCAGTCCTTCACTCTGTTTGTGTGCGTTGTGTGCAACAAAAAAACCAACTTGTCAACGTTGGCCGGCAGCAGTGCGCTCCTGGTTTTACTGATAATAAATCCAGACTTGGAGAAAATTCTTTCTGATGGTGTGGAAGTAGATGGGATGCTGTGGAATCTCTTTGCGGCCAGCTTTGGGTATCTCTCCTCGTTCTTTTGCCACCATTCCAGTCATGGGTCAAGAATTGCAGCCTTTGGTCAGGGTAATCTTGAGGGTCTTAGTAACAGCGCTGTCATCTTCATGTACCACCAAGTGTCGTTTCTTAATGTTCATAAGCATCGGAACAGTGGCAGACAGAGATGTGTTCACATCTTGTGACAAAAGCTCTGTCAGTTTGATCATTGACTATGTCCTCTGACATTCTCCACTGGGATGTTGTGAGCTCTAGATCGCGGTCGGACCGCTTGCTGACTGTTGAATCCTTCAGCACAGCTAAAACTGAACCCCTTTGTTCCAACAGGCGATCGAGTATAAGATAGACAGAATTCCATCGAGTGGCAACATCTTGTACAAGTTTATGCTCTGCAACATTCAGTTCTCTTTGTTTTTCTGCAAGTGCTGTGGTGGCCTTTGCGCTTTTTTTGAAGTTTGAAACAAGGCGCCTTGCAGCAGTAACAGTGCAACACATGGGGTCTTTCTTTAATGCGCTGTTAATGCACAACAGATTCCCTGTACAGTTCCCCACGATGGGTCTTGGGCCAGTTGATTGGTGCATGCAACTATATTCGTTGCATTGTCATGGACAGCAGAAACGATCTTAGTACCTGGAATGTCCCAATCAGAAATTACTTCTTTCAGTGTTTGTTAAATAGGTTCTACTGTATGACTTTCCTCCATTTTTTTGTTGCTAACACAACATTTTCCAGTCGCCAGGCTTCAGTAATAAAGTGGGCTGTTACTGTAAGATATGCCTCAATTTGCAGCGAGGTCCAAATATCTGTGGTGAGGCTTACTGCTTTGCAATTGTTTATTAACATGTAAACCTCCGCGCGTATGGACGCGTATTTCGCATCCACCGAATGCATAACGTCTCTCTTTTGGGAACTGTGTATCCTGGCTAAAGTGTGCGCATTAATTCTTTAAAACAGTCACCATCCACAAAATTCACTGGCCTCATGTCGAGCGCAATATACTCTGCACTTTTGTCCGTGATTTCTCTTTCCTTTTCTCGGACAATGGCGGCCTCAAATCTAGCTTTCTTTGAGTTCGTTTTGGCACAGCTCCGGTACTGCTACTAGATCAACTGCCGTCGTCAGTCTGATACTGTGGGTGGATCTAAAAAGATGACAAACATATTTTAAGTCCCAACATATGATATAACTATTCGTAAATTAAAAGCGGCATTATATATATGAAAGAGTGAACCGTCTTTATTGGTAAGAAAATTACCCGTTTTAAGTGGAAAGTAGGGCTGAACGATTTTGGAAAATAATCTAATTGCGATTTTTTTCTTCAATATTGCAATTGCGATTTAATTTGCAATTATTTTTATGGGGCTTTTCTCAAGCATTTTTTAATTAATGCAAGCAAAAATATTATGTATTATAAACAGATTTTTTTATACATAATTTATTCTATTCCATAGGCTAGACTTATTTTAAGGCAAAGGCAAATGAAGCATGGCTGAATATAAACAACTTTATCTACTTAAATCATCAAACTCGTTGGTTATCGCTGTCGTTATGCAATCAAGGTTTTCTTCCTTTTGATCCCAGCTGGTAAGCCCGTCTCAGACCGGCTGCAATGTTTTCCTCCGTGTGGTTATCCAGGAAGTAGGATGCTTGAAGCTATAAGCTCTGATTTTTAATTCTCCATCGGTCTAATGCACTTTCAGACTCTGGTATGGCTCCGTAGTGCAGTTTGATCTCAGGTCAGTTGTTACAAACTACTCCGCTGTTTTCGGTGCAGCTTTAACTTTCTGTCTGCATTTTTTATACAGCGCAGGTAAAATGTGGCTAAAATGTGTTCGTGAGATTGAATCCTAGCTTATTCATCATGCTTATCAAAGCATACTTGTTATAACCCGTTATAGCACAATTATTTCGGTGTGCCGTTTTTTATGTTCGTAAGGAGAGATTCTGTCAAACAGCTCGGTCAGCGATCCCTGTCGGTGGAAGTTTGTTTACTGGAAATTGTAACACTGGTGGCGGTCATTTTAGCCGTGCAACTCTCATATATGGTGGGTGATGTTTTAAGGTGTTGATAAAGGTTCGCAGTGTACCTCGTGAGGCAGCAAGGCAGGTTCTGCATTACCTGCCGTTGTGCAGCATCGTTTTCATAGCCGATATAATTTCCCACAACTGATGCATTGTTCCTCTTAGGTACCAAATATTGTGCAGCATTGGATTCTGTTAAGCTTTAGGCCATTTTATAACAGGTTAAAGTGCAGCGTTTCCTTCTCTCCCTGCATTGTTTGAGCTGTTTGCAAGTTACGTCAAGTCAAATCGCAGCCTTTGCAATTAGAAAATCTCATTTTGTCACATTGCAATTTAATTGCACATGCAATTAATCGTTCAGCCCTGGTTATATAAGTTAATATCAATCATATGAAGCCTAGCCGTATTGAGCTTTCTTAAGCTAGCCACTTAGCAGGCTATTGTCATGTTAACTGCTGTACATGAACAATGCTGGCGTTCAATAATAGTTCCCTAGTAAAATAGAGTTTTCAAAAGACACTAGTAGGGTGATATTGCTGGCGTGTTGTGCCTTTTGAATGCACCATGGCAACATGACGAGGCGTGAATACTGCGGCATGCTTGATAGTAATTTTAATCACAATATCGCCGCAACAGAGGGTGATATGATGGTGATATAGTGAATGTGTGCTGAGCTGACAGGCAGCAGTATTGAAAGTGCAAGAAAACATGCAGAGTTCATTTAGCATTTGTAAACTGGAGCAGCGGCTCTACTCTGATCATCCTCCGGATGACTGAGCTTCTTCTCACTGAGGAAGAGTCCAGCCACCCTACATGGGAAACTAATTTCAGCCACTTCTATCCGTGATCTTGTTCTTTTGGTTACCACCCAGAGTTCCTGACAATAGATGAGGGTAGGACCGTAGATCAACCAGTAAATCGAGAGCTTCACCTTTCGACTCAGTTCTCTCTTTACCAAGACAGACCGGTACAGAGTCTGCATATCTGCAGACGCCTTACCAATCCGCCTATCAATCTCCTGCTTCATATTTCACTGAACAAGACCCCCACACACTTAAACTCCTCCACTTGAGGAAGGACCTCATCCCCTCACTCTACCCTTTACGGCTCAAGACGGTGGTCTCGGATTTAGAGGTGCTGATTCTCATCCCAGCTGCTTCACACTCTGCTGCGAACGTCTCCAGCGAAAGCTGTAGAGCACATTCCGATGAAGCCAAAAGGACCACATTATCTGAGAAAAAGCAGAGACCCAATCCTGAGGCCACCAAAAAAGATCCCCTCAACATCTTGGCTGTGCCTTGAAATCCTGTCCATAAAAGTTATGAACAAGATCTGTGACAAAGGGCAACCTTGGCGGAGTCCAACAGCTCGACTTACTGCCGGCAATGCGAACCAAGCTCTGACACCGGTCACACAGGGACCTAACAGCCTGTATCAAAGGGCCTGCTCAGAGCTGATTTTGATCACTGACTGAATAATCGATGCATCATTATGATGTTTTTTTATTTATATAGCGCCAATTCACAACAAATGTCATCTCAAGGCATTTTACAACAAAAGTAATTTCAGTACAATTATACAAACATTCCAGTCAGTTAAAAGTTTTCTATGTAAGAAATCCCAGCGAACACCAGCAAGGATACGCTACCTGTTCTGTTAATAATTCTTCTTTTCTGTGCTTTTGTCAGTTGCTCCTTCTTCTCCCTCTTCTTTGCTGCAGAGGGAGCCATCACCTCCGTGCTTGATGTCAGGGTCTGCTGACGAAGACCAATATTAATGTAGAACTGTACAAAAATCCCAATACTTTAAATGTTTTCCAAAAAATGGAAGGAAAAAGAAACATGCCCTCAGCTTTCAAAGCTACTTTTGCTACTCTACATACTAGGGGTATAACGGTACATGTATCCCCATTTGGATTTTTCGGTAGACTTCGGTGGAATCCCAGGTTCTGTCGTCAAGTTTGGAAACACTTTGGCTTCCTGGTGTTAGAAAACAATGTGGTCTGTTTTTAACTGGTCAACCACTTCTGTTAGCTACCACAGATGTTAATGAGCCAAAGGACACTGCTTAGCTGCCCTCATTGATGCTATTCTCTTAATGTAACAAAGGATAAGCAGACTGGGCATCTGACTGTAATAATGGATCTCAACAAGGCTTCTTCCAGGAATTAGTCAGGACATATGAACAGGAGGAGCACGACCCCCAGCACATTATTACTAAAATAATTTTATTAATCTAATGTCTTTTGTTTTCACACATTTAAATGGTATAAAAGCCCAAATAGAATACAAAACATGAAACCAAGAGAAAAATTCAAGGAACACAAACCGTTGCTCCTCAGTGTAAAAGACACTCTGCAGCTGTGTTTAAATCAATAGACTAGCAGTTCTCTGTAATCCCTCCCACCTCACCTTTATCACCCATGTAACTTCCTGTCAATTGGCTCAGGTAACAGCTCAACCTTGATTAACTTGTTACCACTGTTCACACAGACAGTAGGGCAATCTAAATTTATTAATTTCATGTCTAGATAGTTTTGATTAAGCATAAAGCCAAAGTAAGAAGTGGTTTTGCAGTTTCCTAAAAATAAACTATTATGGGCCGGATTTATCGACGGTCTGCAGTTGTTAAAACCGGGGCAAACTGCACAACCTCGCAAAAACAGGCCGTACCTGATTTACTAACGTGGCGCAGAGAGCATTGCGCCTGTTAAACCCAGAGCAAGACGCAGGCAATCCATTTAGCGCTTTTCCACATGCTAAAAATGCAATATAGGCGTTTCTGTCAAGAGACCAAAAATTTTATTCACACACAATATAAACTAATAGAAATTAACACTAGTGGCATTACACCTGACAGTTATATAAATATTTACCCCATTTTTTTCTGCCAAAGACGCATCATAACTCACTCCGCTCTCAGCGTGCAGTGAGTTATAGATCCTCATGGATCCTATTTAGTTTCGATCAGAGTAGTTATAATCTTTCTGGCTTCCAATTAATAAAATGTAGTAGCCTATTAATGTACAATAACACAATGAGAATTGGCTATATATATGGCATTTTAAAAACAAAATTCATAGGTTTCAGATTACATATTTTCAAGATAACAGTTTTTTCTAGTTCAACTGGACATTTAATAGAGGCCATGATGAAGTGCGGTACATTTTAACAACATTAGTAGAATATTGACATTTTAGCCACGTTGTTCTGGACATGCTGCAGCTTTAATCTCTGGATTACAATGACGCACCGATCCACACTCTTATGCGCATCACATGTGTTAAGTTTATTAGGTCACACAACAAATATATATTTCACAACATTTTAGCCTAAAAGAAATAACTTTGTAACAGCTGTAGAATTGTCACGTATGTCGTGTTTTCTCTTTTGTTTTCCCAAAGACGCATCATAAATCCATATGCATATTCCTCCCCTCTAAACTAAACCTGGCCGCAAAGACGTCATTTGAATACTGCTCCATGTGCCTGTTATGAATTGCTCCACAATCTTAATAGATCACCCGCAAAATGAAGGATAACCTACATATGCAAAATGTTGCAGCACATTCAATATTGCGGTCATTTTTAAGAATCTTGATAAATCAGGCCATTAGACTGCTATATGTTGTTTTTTTTAACGTTATATTTTATCTTATACATTTCTATGTTTTCTGATAACAATGTAAATCGAAATTTAATGTAAATAAGGTTAGATTTTAAATGTTAACATAGAAAACCAAATTTTCCCATTTTGTTTTCGGACTGTGCCGAAAAATGAATCAATACAAAAATTCCAATAAAGGGGTTTTTGGGAGTGTCGTTACACCCCTAGTACATACTGCATGAAATAAATAATCAGATGGTGAACTGGTTTGTAGGAATATAATCCCTGCTGCAGTCACATTTTACTGGGAATAAAGTTTTAACATACTGACCACAGCAGTTACAACGGGCCTGTGGTTCTCCATGAGTGCCTCCTGGTTCTCCTTTGCCCACTCAAACAGAGTATACATCATGGCAGACCCGAGGTTCGCCTCCACCTGCTCCTCTAACTTCGACAGGATGAACTGCTTCGTCTCTGTAGAGCTGTTACCAAAAAGAAAAACAAGAAATGTCCAGGAAAAACAGCAGGGATATCAATTCTCCTACAGAATGTCACCAGCATTTTATGGGATAGACCAACACAAAACAGTAAATAACTGGTTTTAAAAAACATATATATAAATGGTTTATAAACCATGATGTTCCTAAATAAAACCAAAGGCATCTGACAGAAAAATGAGACCATAAACAGAAGTGTTTTGGCATAATGCTAAGCTGGTGGAGAACACTGCACATCGACCTAAACACATATGCCCAAAGTGAAGCACGGTAGTGGCAGCATCTTGCTGTGAGGATGCTTTACTTCAGCAGTCTCAATAACGCCACTAAGACATGGATGGGAGGATGGAATGGTAAATGGTAAATGGACTGAACTTATATAGCGCTTTTCTAGTCTTACTGACCACTCAAAGCGCTTTACATTGACGGTAGGACGATGTAGAATTGGGGGGTTAAGTGCCTTGCCCAGGGGCACATCGACATGTGACCCTCCGATTGCAAGCCAACTACTCTACCACTGAGCCACAGTCGCCCATGAAGAAGATGACTCCAGAAAAATGCAAAACCTGCAGAAGACCTGAGACTGGGGTGGAGGTTCACATTCCAGTCGGACGAAAGCTAGCATACAACCACAACTAAACTACATAAACCAATGTAAGTGAATGGTATCTACCAGCATGCTAGCAGATATCATTCACTGTTAGCAGATATCATTCACTGTTAGCAGATATCATTCACTGTTAGCAGATATCATTCACTGTTAGCAGATATCATTCACTGCTAGATTAAAGCAAACTGACTGCTGTCAGATCAGGAGAATTACTAGGCTGGTTGCAAAATGCTTTTTTCTCACTTATCTAACTCTGGGGAATACCGTAACTTAGGGGTGGAATATCCCTTTAAAAGTGAATGTGGCTCAATAGGAAGATCTATGCTTCCTCCATCCTCACATGGTGATGTGCCCCTGGGCACCTAGTCGCCTACCAATGAGTAAACTAACCTGATTACTTTGCAATATTTTCTTTCCATTTAAATCGATCTGCGCTGTAGCCAGTGTCAACTGTTGTGAACCGAACAGCTGTTTCATACAACACACTCGAAAGACGATGAAACACAGCTAAAGCAAGAGGAAGTAAAAGATATAAAACAATGGTGCACACTTTCCTGGATCACCTCTCATGTTCCATCCTTTTTTTCGCCATGAGCCTATTGCCCATTAGGCAACATTGGCTTATTGCCACTGGCTACTTGAACAAGCGAAAGTGTCAAAAATCAAGGACTTTCATGTGTGTAGAGCAAATTTCAGCAAGGACGATTACATCCCAAAACAAACGGGAAAGAGGAGAACTGTTATTTTGAAGAGTGCTGCTGTATCAGTACCCTGGGTAAGTTCTGTCTACTAACTGTGATGCAGCCTAGGGCTGGGCGATGTGGCCTCAGATCTAAAGCATGTGGGCTAACGATATGTATTGCGATATATTGTTGGTTTTTCAAAATGACTACTTAGGAACTTCACTTTCCAGATTCATTTCAGCAGAACAACTGCTTGCTGAAAGAAAATTGATTGCACAAAATTGATAATGAAATAATGCAAGAAGTTTTATATTCTTAAAAGCTAAATGTTATGAAGTTAAAAATTCTCTGCTTTCCTGGTTTCTTATTTATGAATTTAATATCGCACAAGACAAAACCTGCACATATAGTATTTGAATTAAAAATGCTTCACGTTTAACAAGTTTCTTTTTCAGATAAATGGAAAACAAAAAAATTAAAACTTGCCATATTTAAAGTAAAGACAAACCCTGGACATCAGTATTTATCTTCTTGTGTAACTAAAGTATGTAAGGAAAACTTGATGACATCATCAAAATGCATAACTGCTGCAAGGTGGTACAGTCAATATATAAGTATATAATAATATAAGTATACCTTAGGCTAAATGTATATTATTTCTACCTTATACCTTTTATGTTGCCCACTACTAATACAGCCTACTAACACATTATTTTGAAGCTAATGTGTTTACACTGAGAACATGCTAACTAGGGTAAAGATAGCCTGGAGGTAACTATCAACAATGAGCTAGTAATTTTTTTCAGTAAATCTGCTATTGTCATCACGTGAGATTATATGAAAACAGTATATAGGGATGAGAGGTTGTGCTAGACATTTTTTTTGTCCGTCATTTTGACCAAGAGGGTCAAACAATAGTATCTATAAAGTAGTATTCAATCAAACTTGACCAGAGAACTAGACATAGAAAGGAGATGAAACGCTTCCGCTAATTCTAAGAATACCTGATACGGGTCCTGCATGGCATGGAACACAAATGCTCACTTTTTAAAAATGTTTTTGTAATCTTATAGTCTGTGCATAGAGTTGGGGGGAAAAAATACTAATCTGTAAAAATGACGGACGCCGTTCAGATTTTTCTGAAACGGTCATATACGGAAAATATTCAGTTAAAGCGATCCCTGATAGGAATATGGGTACAGTCTGCTCAGAAACACAAATGAGCTGTTGTCTCGTAATCAAAAAGAATTGATCTCAAGTTTACAAAACGTATGCACTTCTGCACCTCACCTATATTTCTGCCTGGAGCCCTTCTATGTCCAGTTACTACAGGATTTAGCGACATTGTGATCGCAATTATGCCCCATTTCCACTCGTGCCAGTACGGTACGGGACGCTTATGCGCGTTTTTACCTGTGTTCCTTCCGAGCAGACTCCTTTTTTCGGACTTCCTCTGCCTTGGTTTCAAGCGTGCCACAGCAACCGGAAATGCCAACCTATGGACTGATTTTTCCAGCAACGTGATATACCTCTCACTCCTATGCAGCAGCGGTAGACGCTGATTAGTCTAGAGATGTTTGTTTGCCTCAGAGTAAGCTATAGTTTAAAGTTTCAAATAAGCAGAACACTGCAGTTAACTGCAAGCAGCCTACAATTAAAAAGAAATCAGTGTGAGTTGGTTCAAGTTCACAGACATTATTCCTGGTTTCAGAAAAAAAAAAACTTTCTAGATTAAAAAAAATATATATATATCATTTAAATTTTATTTTTAACTTGCTTTAGGTTTGCATTTCAATTAATTTAACAAAAAACTATTTTAATGGCAGAGCAGTACTTTTAATTTGAGATTTTTTAATGCACTATTTCTTCTATTTATTTTTGTGTCAAGTTAAGATTCTCCTGACTAACATTATTAAACAAGGGCCAAACCCTTCTTATTTTACAGGAGTAAAGGTTCAGAATAGTGGATGAATATTTACAGAAACACTTGGAGGTAGTGCTGGGCATATGGCTTAAAAATTAAATCTCTCATTTTTTTAAATACCAAATCTGATTTCAGATTTTAATCAATTTTTGTCCTACCTGATATGTTTTTCGTAAGAAGAAATTGTAATTGATAAAAACAATTTTCAAAAACCGGGTTTTATTTCAATATTTCAATCACCCTGTTCTGGAACTGACTTGAATTTAATGTCCACCTAAAAACAAGCTGCAAAAGTATCCTTGTAAAACAAGATGGCTAGATTGACATTCTGAGCTATGGAAGTCTAAGTAGAACATTGGTTAAAAAAAATCTGTCAACAACAGAGACAGATGCTTTTTGCTGGAGCTTTTGTTAACCTAAGCCCGCCCACGTCCTCGCCCACCTACAGTTCTTTTGAGGTGGTATTGGAAACGCACGGTGGCACAGTGGTTAGCACTGTTGCCTTGCAGCAAGAAGGTTGCGGGTTCGTATCCCGGCCCAGGGTCTTTCTGCATGGAGTTTGCATGTTCTCCCGGTGCATGCGTGGGTTCCCTCCGGGTACTCCGGCTTCCTCCCACAGTCCAAAAACACGACTCTTATTGTGTGTGGTGTGAGTGTGTGCATGGTTGTTTGTCCCGTCTTTCTCTATGTGGCCCTGATGGACTGGCGACCTGTCCAGGGTGTACCCCGCCTCTCGCCCATTGACAGCTGGAGATAGGCACCAGCCCCCTTGCGACCCCTTGAGGATTAAGCGGTTAAGAAAATGGATGGATGGGTGCTATTAGGTACAGTTTCATCATTTCAGTAATGAAAATCCATCGCCTTTTGGGGAAAGATTCACCGTTCTGAATCCAAAATAGGTCACCTACGGGATTCGTGTATGTCCGATGAGGAAATGAACAGTGAAGAACGGACACAGCAGCAGCGAGCAGCAAGTTTTTTGGAACGAATAGAAATGTTCATCAAGTAGTTCATCTCGTTTCGCCATCTTGCCTTCTTCAGGAAGTAAATGGGAAGAAAAAGAAAGGAGTCTAGACACTTAATACTCACAAGTCTGAATAGCTACAGGCGTAAACCTTCAGTAATCAGTCTACCTTTTCTGTTCTTTTAGGGAATCTTAAGAGAAAACAAATCTATAGTCAGCAGGGGGAGCCAAACTCATCAGGACCAGGATACAGAACGTAAGTGTGTTAGCCAATCCCCTTCAATTTTTAGAATAATTAATGAGCGGCTATTCCTAAATGTTTAGTGCTGTTGAGCAGGGGCGTATCCAGGAGGTTAATAAACGGGGCTAAAAGGGGCCAGGGTGGGTCTCGGACTGTAGCACCAAAATCAAACCAGAGATGTTCTTCTAGTGGAGACCCAATCTGAGCTGATCACATTTTAGAGTTTTAATCTGTTAAAACTTCTTTTAAAGTCATTTTATTTTGCTTAGGTTTATGTGACAATATAGACTCTTAACTCTGCTAATAATGTTACAAAGTAAAAATATTAAATATGTGTTCTAAAAAAAAGCTTGCTTTTCAAATGATTGATGAAAAAGGAAAGAAAATCACAAATAAAAACATTGCAAATTTTATTGCAACCTGTCACAAAAGCTGGGAGGCATTTTAGACCTCAACAATCACAAAAAGTGCAATCACTAAAATTCTGGAAGGACTGTCTTTCCTTTTGCTCTGCCTGTTCTAGCTCCATCTGGTAAAGTTCAGCATCTGTATACTCCGGCTCATGAAGGTATCCCTTTGGTGTTGTTCTAAAAAAATTTTCTTCATGATCCTTTCCATGTGGCATTGTGCTAAAATGAGTTTCATCATCAGATGTCCGTAGTCAGACATGTCAGCCATCGAGCATTTAACACTGAAACAGCTGGTGCAAATGACTCATGCCGTCTCATGCATATCATTTTCTGAAGCAAAACGGCATTTTCTGATGGCCCCATTAATTAGCCAGGACTACTTTCTTGAAAAGGTTTGAACGGCAATAGCTGTGACCAGGAGGTGACCACAGAGTTGGGTCAATGTGTATGCACTATGCTGCTGGTAAGGTTGGCATACACCATGTCTAAATATGCAACTATCCCTTTAAGGTTTCATTGGTTCCTGTTGTCTGCTTAGAACAGAGAATATGTGCATGGCTACTGTCAGTGAACTACTAATAAAACATATATTGTGACTTTACGCCACTTACATCCTGTTGTTGAAGAAGGCATCCAGGGAGATTTGTGGCGCCAACTCGGGATACATGTTCGGCCATGTGACGTCCAGGATGAATGCTTTAGTGTCTTCAAGGTCTCCAACCTGTTGAAAATATACAACCAAAAGGCAAAAGATAATAGGCTGCAACAATAAGATACATCTAGGTTGCCATTAATTTGCAGTCATAGCCAAAGATTTCTGCACTGGAACAAATGTTGCATTTAGTTGCTCGAACATAGACCTTGTTTGGAGATTTTTTTCGTATACTGAAGAACAACACAGTGAAATTATCTTCCTTAGAGACCGGGGCTCTGCCATCCAGGAGATGCTCAGACGCCTCCTGGATGACGCCTTCTGAACGACACCCTGGTGAGGTGTTCTGGGCGTGGCCCACAGGGAGGAGACCCAGAGGAAGACCCAGGACATATGGGAGGGACTATTTTTCTCGGCTGGCCTAGGAATGCTCCGGGATTCCACCAGAGGGCTGGCCCAAGTACCTGGAGAGAGGGAAGCAGGGCTTTCCACAAGCGCTGGCTGCCGGCTATATAGCTGACTACTCAATGAAGTCCAGCCCGCTACTAATTTATGACCAGGATATGATTCCGCGCAATGCTGTGCACGACGTTAGCACGCCCATCGTAATTTCCCTTTCATACTTCAGCATGAGTCCCGCTGTGACCAGACTCTATTCTCCGCCAGAATACTATGTGAACTGGGGTAGCTTTCAAACTCCGCTGCTCCGCCCGGTCCTTTAATATACTTTTGGCCGGTCGCACTGAACTAATATCCCTCCGCCCGCTTTAGTTGTACCCAGTGTTATCATGGGGCTCTTGACTCAGGTCTAGCTAAATGGACGATGCGGAAAGGTTAAGTCCACGGCGGCGTTGTTGTTAAACCAGGCTGTCGGAGCCGTCATAGACGAGGAGCAGTCCGTCATTTTGGTAATTCAGTCCTCCCTTCAAGCGTTCAATTAGTGAAAACAAACGGATTCATAAGAGTGTGTTTTCGTTTGTTTATAAGGGGGAATTATTTGCTGTTTATTTGTGTAGCCACCACTGCACTGTGAACGTGTCATGAACTGAAATGAAGAGATTTACAGCCACAGAAAGCCCGTTGATGCCATATTATGCCAGCTTGTATTGCCTGTTTTTTATTTTTAGCTGTGCAAATCAGTTTTTATTGCTACTTTATATATTGTATAATTTTGATAATAATTTAGTGATAATAGTAGTAGTAAAGTAATATTATATTTGAGTAAATGTCTGAGAAAATAATATAGCCTGCTTATTATTCAATTCAAAGATACTTTATTGATCCGGTCACTGAAGTGCTTGCAGCCGCCAGAGCAGAGCTCCCAGTCACATAATAGTAGTAGATGTAATAATAATAATAAAAAGTATTAGTAATCTTCTCCTGTTCATGGTTTCTTCCTGCCCAGAGGTGTGAGAAAGATGCCACCAAAAAGAAAATCTACAAGTATGTACACCTACAAGTGTTATATTGTTGCTGCTACAATATATTGAGTTGGGCATGGACTCTGATCCTGAATGGGAACATAGTGACACAGTGAAGTTGATTAAAGAGCAGAATGGAGATATGAAACCATTAAGTTCTTCAGTACATGTAGTGTAGTGTAGACTTAAGAATTAGAAAAAAATATATATATATTAGGGGTGGGAATCTTACAACATCTCTCGATTCAATTCAATTCCGATTCTTGGGGTGACGATTCTATTCAGAAACGATTCTCGATTAAGAAGCGATTCCCGATTCAAATCTTTTTTTTTTCTTAATCAATACTCTTTCATTTATCATTTGTGTTTGTAATACACACAACTTGATCTGTCAAGTGTCTGTGATGAAGTGAGCCAATGAATGTAATAGGGCATTAACACAAAATTGATTTTATAATCTATTTTGAGAGAAGGGAACTGGTTCAAAAGTAACAAGACATGAAATTGCAACTAAACATCCAAGACCTTTTAAACAAAACTTCTAGTCTTGAAAAAAATGCTGATATATTTTAAGAAGAAAAAAAAAAAAAATAATATGCATTTTGTTTCTTCTTTGGTAATAGAAAATACATTGAAAATATTTAGTATGCACCAAATGTTGCTCATCAACAATTATTAAACAGAAATTTATGGCTTATGTTATTATTTTCATTGTTTTTGTTAGAAATTTCAAAAGTCCTAACGTTATTGAACTCAGCATA
Source organism: Apricaphanius iberus (assembly GCA_028564705.1). Classification (NCBI taxonomy): domain Eukaryota; kingdom Metazoa; phylum Chordata; class Actinopteri; order Cyprinodontiformes; family Aphaniidae; genus Apricaphanius; species Apricaphanius iberus. Next base: position 1,752,975 of record JAPXFQ010002620.1, read on the forward strand.
TATTTCGGAATTCCTTGAAAGCGCCACAGGTGTGCAGCGCTGCTGGATGTTTATGTAGCTTATAAAGAAAGATTGCTCTTACTTGCACATTTTTAAAAGTAAAATAAAAACTTTAGCCAAGGGTGTCATTAGCATGGAGAAGACCTTTTAGACCCCCCAAACATTTTCCTTCAGCAAAGACGGGGCGGGCGATTCTCAAACATTTCGGAATCATTTAGGAATCGAGATTCAGAAGTGAATCGATTTCTCCTCACACCCCTAATATATATATCCTTTTTCAGACTCAACTGACGATAACACACCTTCTAGTTTTCTTTTCTACTATTCTCCAGATATATTTTTCCTAATGTTAATGCAATTGTTAACCCAGTTTTCTCTCAGTGTTTTTCTCCCCATAGCAGCTCTACCCGGTCTGGTACCTTGCTTAGCTATAATGCCCCCTGCTGGATAGGGAGCGTTGGTCCAGATGATGCTCAAAGTCACCGAGCATCCTCCATCCTCTTCTCTGTCTTCTCAGACCCCCAGACGGTCGTGGCAGATGACCGCTTGTACTGTGCCAGGGCTCTGCCAGAGGTTTCTTCCTGTTAAAGGGCAGTTTTTCCTCTCCACTGTCGCTGCATGCTTGCTCAGTATGAGGGTTTGCTGAGGAATTGCTGTGGTTGGAGTCTGCATGATCCGGGCACAACCTCACGCCGATGACTCAACGCAATCTACTGGGATTCCTTACATAGAAAACTTAACTGATTGGAATGTTTGTATAATTGTATTGAGATGACATTTGTTGTAAACTGGCGCTATATAAATAAAAGTGAATTGAATTGAATTCTCAGGCAGAATTGGGAGGAACCCTTTTTTTCTTGCATCAAAGAAAACTAGACACAGATTCCATCAGGATGTTTCACAACCTGTTCTTATTTGGATAAATTATTTTTCAGGAATATTTGTAAGAGAAAGTCATTTCACATCATTCTCCAGCAATCAATCTTTGCCCCTCCAGCAGAATTTCATTCTACTCTAAATGATGTTCTATGGGTGGCTCCTTTACCACCCTCTATTTGCCAAAGGTCATTGTCTGCATGTAGATGCATTCACACAAACCTAATACCTACCAACATGGGCTATGCTCTGCACCTGTGACAACATGATTCTACTGTGCACTATTTGGGAAGAGACGAGGCTTGCTGAATACTCTCTAGCGTCCTGAAGCATTCTTCACTCATCACTATATAAACAACAGTGACGCATTCTTAAAGAAGGGACAGAGCAGACTAGACTTCTGGAGGGACCTTAGGTCCTTCAAGGTTTGCAACAAGATGCTGCAAATCTTCTATAAGTCTGCTGAGGAGAGTGTGATGCACAACTGAGGTTCATGTCACGAAGATGTGTGTGGAATGTACGCTGAGCCCTGGCCGGCAACAATATTTCAAACTCAAGTAAACATTGTGAAAAATCGCACTTCATTGCAACCACAGGTTGACCACTTATGACTGACCAAAAGGCTCCATCTTTTGAAACAGGCTAGTTATATCTTCAGTTAGAAGCTTTTTTAGTTTTGTTGTAACAGACTGCTACAGATCTGGATCTAGTCACAGATTAACATGTGTTGATGGATTTATCATGAAATTATAATTTTGTTCTTCTTAAATCTATAAAGTGTCTTTACAATAATGTATTTAATCAATCAGAACAATACGGTAATGATGTTATGAGCCACCAGCATAAGAAATAAAGCTGCAGAGTTTACAAAGCACAACATTTGTGTCACAGTGTGACTACAGGGGCTTAGTACAGAGAACAGTGTGGAGATGGTACGCACCCTGAACTGGAAGGAAACTGGACTGATCTCCTTGAAGCACTCATCTCCCTCATAGATGGAGCGAAGAGCTTCCAGTTCCATCTTGGAAACAGACAATCAAACAGGAGTTTAATATCATCCCTGGAGCAGGTCATCTGACAACCGCAACATAATGTTTAAACACAACTAAGGTTTCTCTAGACATGAATCAAACTTGATGCCAGTAAAATTTTGCCCTCAGCTTAATAAACTTATGAATATTGTGAAACGTCTCTTCCTGTTATCCCTTCAGGTGAGAAATTTTGTCCAGACTAGCTCTAATCACCAGAGCTTTGCTAACAGCTAACCTGTTTGCTATCTGAAGCTATATTACACTGTAGACGTTCAGCAGCTAGCCGCTTCTCTGCTTCATACCTCCTGATCCTCGTTAGCTGTCATGTTTCTCTTCGGTCTCTACGTCAAATGGTCACACGCTCAGATTCACTCCACGATAAACTCCGTTAGCAACACATTTCTGTTGTTACACCGTAGCTGACTAGAACTTCACAAGCCGGGTGCAGTCTGCGCTCCAACATGACAGCGCAAGCATGCGTAGCTGACCGCGAGTGTATGGCAAGCCAAAGGGGCCAAGTATCTACACTCTGTCCCTGCATCCGAATACCCCTACTATGCCTATTATTAGTAGGCGAAAATAAGTAAGCGAGCGAGGTAGTACATCCGAATCTCTAGTATGGACTGTCCAAGTAGGCATAAAGTTCCCGGATGTGTACTACCGCTATGCCGAGCGTATATAAACACTAGATCATGCAAAGCAAGATTCGCTCGCGTTAAACATGGCGGCCATCTTACTACCGTCTACTGATGCATGTTTTTCTACAACTGTCTATGCTTAGCAGACGGAAGGTTAGTGATCAGCTTAAATTAAAATACTCATTACTTGATGAAATATTAACGGATTTACAAACGGTTTGCTTTATTAAAAACCTTATAATACATAGGTTTGATATAAGATACGTGTACATGTTGAAATGACCGCTATTGCTTTCGAAAGACGACTTAATTGTGAACAATACAGATTTGTCCCGCATATTGAGTTATGACGGCTGATTAGAAATGAAAATACTCGTAACTTGATGAAATATTAACGGATTTACAAACGGTTTGCTTTACTGTTGTTGGCACAGAGCTGGACAGCCTTACATCTATGGCAGATAAACGGACTCTGAACAGGCTACTGTCCATCATAGACAGTCCACACCATCCACTGCACAACGCCATCTCCAGGCAGAGGAGCAGCTTCAGTGACAGACTGCTGTCATTGTCCTGCTCCACTGACAGACTGAAGAAATCGTTCCTCCCCCACGCCATGCGGCTCTTCAACAACTCTAGGGGGAGGGCGATAAAATCAACCATAGAACACTGGACTTAATGCTAATCACACCATGCACCTTCGGTCACACATGCACTTTATCATACACACAGATCTACAAGTTGGACTCTAAGTATGTACAAACTGACCATTACTCAAGTGTTTCTGTATACTGACATCTGCACAACTGCACCTGAACTGGACTGGCAGACATTATACTTTTTTATACAATTATATTTTACCTTAGTTCTTCTTTTAAATTTTTATATTGTATTTTCCCTGCATGCCCCTGTGTTCCCGTAAGCTGCTGGAACTGTGAATTTCTCTTGGAGATGAATAAAGTATCTATCTATCTATCTATCTATCTGATACATAGGTTTGATATAGGATACTTGTACATGTTGAAATGACCGCTATTGCTTTTCGAAACAAGACTTAATTGTGAACCGTAGATTTGTCCTGCCTAGCAGGTTTTATACCATGGTTGGGTGAATACTCCATTCTGATTGGCTGGAGGGTGAACATTAAAAATTGATAATATACACATAGGAAAGGCGTCCCGTCAAATTGCCTGATGACAGTTCTAAATTATTGCGCTGGCTCAAAGGGCAACGGAGTCTCAACGTTATTTGCATCATCCTCTTGACACACACAAGCAGTAAGTAGTGTACTGGCCTTCTGAAATGATATTTTGTATCAGGTAACGTAAGGTAAAGCCATCATCTCACTTCCCCTCACTGATAAATCGCTGTGGTCGGCTCGCTCTGGCCACGTTGCTTGGCAACACCTGTATACGGGATATATTGAATAGTGTGCTCGACTTCTATAAAAAAAACCTCGTGATTTTAACTCTAAAACATATTAAAGTATTATTAATTGATTAAGTATGTCCTTCTTTCGTAAGTGACTATGGTATAAGCGGGATATTGCCCTTCGAGGTGTCCATTATCAGAAAATAATGGACTTCGCGGAAGCAACCGTCCACTGCTTCGCGTCGGACGGTTCACGCCTCCGCGTCGTCCATTATTTTCTGATAACGTACACCTCGTCGCGCATTATCCCGTACATGAAGGCAGATTATGGCCGTTTTCACATGTGTGGCCGTACCAGAAAACGGCCAGAGAAAATGCTAATTTTTTCTGTTCACATGGCACGGATCTCTGACCGTATTGGGATTCAGTCTTTTACTACAAATAAACAGCAGGTGGCGGTATACAAATAAGTCTTAGTTCTCCAACAAACAAGGGAGTGAGAAGTACCGACGTCATAAAACGAGCGACAGCCTAGAATGTAAACAAACTGGTCTACTGGTCAGCTGCTACCTGAAGCCATCTACAGGGTGAGTGTTGTAGTAAACCCGCCGTTTTGTAACCTGCTGTGTTGCTGTGGGATGCTTGAATCGCGTTGTTTTGGTATTTGTATGGTCGCGAGGTGATTCTGTAATTTCGGCCGGCGGTGTCGTCATTTCCGCATGGAGCGCGTCTATTGTCTTGAGTGCGGCCAGAGTACGGGTTGTGTTCACATGATACGTGGCCGCTCGTACCTGGACTCGGATACTACCTCCAAGGCAGGTCTCTCTGGCCGTATTCTGGCACGGCACAGTCTGTGTTCACATGGTACGAAATAAGTGGATTTTGACCAAATACCGTACCCGAGTACGGACTCCCGTACCATGTGAAAGCGCCCTATGTTGAATGAAAATAGGTATAGGTACACCTACTGATCTTTTCAGTAGTCACCAATTATCAGTACAATTTCATTGTAATTGTGACATTTTCTAACACACTGCAAAATGTCTTAAATACAACATGATCAAAAAACTCAAATGGTTACAAAATTAGTTTTGGGATCACGCTGCTCAGAATGGTGTACACACTTTACCATGACATCAAACTATTCCAAAACTTTTCATTAACTACTTTTTGTTTAACAGTGTACACACTTTAAAATCAAACTATTACAAAACTTTATTCCTAAATGTTTCATCAAGATCTATTTTGTTTAATCAACTATTGAGGTTATCATATTGTACTAAATTCTTTTTTCTGTTTTCATTGTAATAAAGGAAAATTGTACAAGGGCAGAGATGTCAGCAAACGGGGATGGGAGATCATCTCCTGCAGTGGACAAGTCTGCAACTGACAGGTTGGTAGCTGTGTCGATGTGGTAGGACTGGGTAGCAGTGGACATCGCTACAGCTGGTAGGGACTCCGTGTCATCCTGCGCCGTCACATTGCCCTTGCGGCTTGGTCTAACAACCCCACACCGGGCCATCAGCTTTCGGAAAATGTACTTGAAGCTGCTGGCATTAGGGTTGTTATTCCAGCCACCTTAAAGAAACCCACAACAATTAACACCATAACAAGGTAAGTAACTAAAAGTTCTATTTCATGTTCTAAGGTAAGTACTTTAGCCATAAAGGTAAGTATACAGGTAGGTATGGGGGGAGGGGTCAATATGAGCCCTACCAGATGCTCTGATAGAGTTGAGGAGTAGCTCCAAGTGGTCCTGGCTGAACCTGTAGGTCAGTACATATTGGTGCACAGGAACCATCGACATCAAGGTGTCAATATTGATGACGAAGCCAAGAAGAAAGGGGCCATAACCTAAAGATGACTAGTTTGCATCCCTGATCTTAAAATCGTGCTTTTGCTAAAGTTCATTTTGCATGCCAAGCTTTCTGTGTGTTTTGATTTATGTTTATGCTTGGCTCCAACAGGTTCGTGCCATGAGTGGAGGAGAAACATCTACCTCAGAGTAGCTGAACTTGCAAAGAAACCTATACTTGTAAATTATACAATATCTCTGAATTGTTTTTATATCATTAAAATGATTTGAAACAACTGTTGTTCCATCTCTGCTGCCTCCTCTGTTTATATATAACAGTGTACACACACACACACACACATATATATATATATATATATATATATATATATATATATATATATATATATATATTTCAGTTATGTTTATAGTTATAGGCTAAGTAAGAAATTACTGTAACACAATTAAATGTGGTATATATCAATGATTAAATGCCTTGTGTGTGTAATTATCTGATTAATATTTATTATAAGACCATGGTTTAAATTGGGTATTGAGTATGCAGGATCACACCAAGCACACCAGTTTTGGGATTTTAAAATCCTGTACATTTTCGCCGCCCGCCGCGATTCGGCCCACCACAGCAAAACCAAGGTTGAGTATACCTGGCATTTCAGCTATCTAGTCGCTCGTTTTAGCCAGGAAACAATCGTATTTTAAGCAATATAGAACATATCCAAAATATCACCTTGTGAACCATTTTATAAACTACTATTGGTTGATCAGAAGCGGATCTTTATTGACATTAAAACGATCGTAAGTTGTTATTAGGTCTGGGAAATTGACGGGACACGCATAAATTGGACTGAAATAAAGAGTTACCCGGCCAAAAACCATATATTTGACAGCCACCTCTCTGAGGTTTATAAGAAATCAAACCGTTTGAAAATCGGTTAAAAATTTAGCAAGTTAGAATTATTTTAATAGTACATGTACCATTGACACCAATGTTATAAAAGGGGGGAGTAGACGGTAGTAAGATGGCCGCCGCGTTTAACGGCAGGCTCTAGTGTCGAACAGCGCCGGCGAGTCATCTAGTGTTTAAATATATATATATATATATATTTATGATGCGGAGGACGGGACCACAGGTGACGTAACGTATCATAAACATCCTAGTAAAATGGTGGAGCAGTACGTCCGATTTCATGCCTATCACCCGCTCGTTTGCTATGCAGTATTTACTGGATCAACGAGAGGAGATGTCGACAGCCTTCACGCCGCCTCCTCTGTGAGTAGCAAGAAATGGTGCAAGACCAGCTTGCGAAACTAATGTCGCCAACCAGTCATCAGGTTGGCGACATTAGTTGGCGAGGCGCAAGAGACCGAAGGGACATGGTGCGTCCATGTCAGGACGAGTGACCATCCCGACCATCGAGTACCATGGTCTATCGGTGTTCCAACTTAATGTAGAGGACCTTACCACCACCAAAATGGAAGTCATCTACCATCTCACTGACTCCCACAAAGTAGCAGCCGTCCTCCTCCAGGAGACACACCGTGACAGTGATAACATCCTCAAACTGCCCGGTTTCCAGCTTGGTGGATGTACCCACAGCAAACAGCATGGACTTCCAACCTTTGTAAGGAACAACTTTAGTTGGACAGCCACTGGCTAATCTCCACCAGGCTCGAGTATCGAATGGCTGTCCACTAAGGTGCAGACCACAACGGTTGTCAATGTCTACAAGCCCCCCCCCCCCCCCCATCAAGGCTGACCATGGCATCACTTCCACCGGCACCTGCACCCGCCATCTATGCAGGGGACTTTAACTGCCAACACATAGACTGGGGTTACAGCGATACTACACCAAATGGAGAGATATTAAGCCAATGGGTCTCCAGTGCCAATGTGCTGCTGCTGTTCGACCCCAAAGAACCTCCAAGCTTCTTTTCAACACGCTGGAACACCCACACCAACCCGGACTTGGCTTTCGCAGTGTGGCACACGGCTCAAAAGCCAGAGAGACGTGTTCTGGACAGGTTCCCCCGCTCACACCACCGACCGTCCATCATAAAGGTCCCATCCCTGGTGCAGCCAGTTGCAGGGAAACCTGTCAAGAGATGGAATTTTCGTAAGGCAAATTGGCAGTCATTCACTGAGGAGACAGAAAGGACATCATCCTGTCTCCCAGATCCAGATAACGCCGACGTGGACGCTGGGTACGCAGCCTACTGCAGAGTACTCCTTGGGGCAGCAAGGAAAACCATCCCCCGTGGCACTGCCTCCTCATAGACTGAAGTCCCACCACCCGTACAACAAGGCGGCACAAGACCTACTCAGGTCCATCCCTGAGGACCTGTCTACAGAGGCATGGCTCGCGGCAGCCTGGAAGAAGGAGTGGGAGTCAACAGGGCCCTCACAAATCCACCGTTACATCTTTGACCCTGGAGGCGGTCTTGAAGGAGAGGAACTGCCACGCCGGCAATGGTCTCTGCTAAACCGCCTCCGAACTGGGGTTTGACGTTACAAAGCATCAATGAGGAAGTGGGGCCTGGAGGACAGAGCAGTGTGTGAGTGTGGGGAGCCAGAGCAGACCTCTGAGCACATAATTACCACCTGTCCACTGTATAAACCACCCTCGGAGGCCGGCCTCTCTGACGTGGGACCTGAGATGAGAACGTGGCTTAGTTCTACTGAGCTGGACATTTGATGACGACACACGAAAGAAGAAGATGGATCAACGGGCAAGAAGTAGCTACTGGCAGTATGTAGTTAATACTATAGAATTCGGATGCACGTTTCTTCTTCTTCTTTAATGGCGGTTGGCAACCAGCTTAAAGGAGCATTACCGCCTCCTACTGTTCCGGAGTATGGGACAAACGGTGAGCTTACTACAATCTACATCATAAAAAAAATTAATAAAAAAAACTCTAAACTCTATGATACACCCCTATAGCATTTAGAAACCCCACCAGATCCCTTATCTGTTCCCTACCCTTCAACACACTCTTCAGAGTAAATTCCTTAATTCCCAGCTCCATAATTCTACTCTGGAAAACTTCTCTCCCCACATTGTAACCCTTACACCTCAATATTACATGTTCTACCGTCTCCTCCTCCTCCTGACACACTTCACAAACTCCTGTCTCATGTTCTCCAATCAACTGTAGCATTTTCATGGGTTAAAGTTGAAAAAATTCCTGAGCCTGAACTTCTATGAATCATAGAATGATCACTAATAAGCGTTTTTTATAATCGCCTTTATACGCTCATACATATAATTTAAATCTATTTATTGCCAACAACTGATGTTTATCATAAACATCAGTTGTTGGCAATAAATACATCATCTGACTATTGAATTGTTACTTAAATGTAAAGCCTCACCTTCCCAAGACCTTTCTGCAAGTACCCCTAGTTTGGATTTGTATGATAATGTAAAAAAAAACAAAAAAACATACCACATCACAGTAAGTGAATATACTATTTTCTTTTTTTAATTATTATTGATGTTATTACTAACATTTTATACAAAAACTAAAACACTGGATCAGGCAACAAGAACACTTCCAGATTCAACCTTATATATATAATAAACCTTAACTTTTAAATTCTACTTATGAAACATTTAGCATTCAACACAAATAAATGAAATTAAAGTGCAAATTAGCTTTGTGCTGTGTGTCTTTATAAAGCACCTCTGTTAACTTTGACAGACTTTGTCTGATTTGGTAAAATATTACAAAACACAAATGCTAACAGTACTGTTTGAAATATTCATTTATTTTTCTTTTGTTTAGGGTGTGAATTATCTGTATGCTTTCTTTTTAACATGTTGGGCGAAGGGTTTAATGAGGAGGCTACTTTGTCTGAACAATTAAATAGAGGGAAAAAACTGCATGGTCCAGAGGAGAGTTGTCTGGCTGGTCCAGAGGAGGAGGCAGCTGGTGCAGAGGGGCTGCAGCCTTTAGAGGGTTTTTTTGCCCTTTGAACCACTTGTTTGTTTGTCATCTCTGTTGACTGCAGCAAAGCTGCCTCACTCACCTGTTTTTGCTTTAATGCTTTTGTACTTTTTTTCGTCTGTAAGTGCAACTGGTATTTGTGGTAAGAGGACAGACAGGACCGCCTAAGAGGCTGTTCTATGATCATAGAAGAGGCAGTCCACTCCCTGGCTTTCATTGCCGACTTAATAACTGCAAGGCCCTCATAGGTTTCCACATTCAAAGAGAACCTGTCAGCCTCAATGATGTCATCCATTAGGTTGAAGGATCCCTCCACCAGGGGGCCAGTGAATACAGAAAGTAGAGCGTTAACCAAATTCATCAGAATAGGATACCTTATACCTCTGTCTTGATTTTTAAGAGACGCGACGTGGCTCCACCAGTCTACATCCACCCTGCTCTCCTCTTCAACGTAGCTCTGAGCAAGGGGTACCAAGTGTACATCTATCTGGTAGGCTCTTACTTCACTCTCCAGTTTGCCTATCTCATCTGGGGAAACAACATACAATTTAGATAAGACTGAAATTTCTTTATCACTTACTAAATCACCTATTTCATGAGACAGGCAAAGAGGAATGTACCGCTCTTAAATACAATTTTACATAGTTGACTCATATTATAAGATACCTCTGAATAAGTTGATCATGATGGTGACTCTCTCAAACTCTGTAACTAGCACAGAAATTCGAGCCTTTCTGATCTGGTTTGCCTGGGTTCTGGATGCAATGGCCTGTTCATGCTGCAAAACTTCTACTCTTGCCTTTTCCTCAAGCGTTAGGTTATTTCTCTCAAAGATCTGATTAAGAAGCTCTCTGTAGCACACACACACACACACGCACGCACGCACGCACACACACAAACACACACATATACACACACACTAATGTGTTATTATCTGCCCATTTGATAATTCTCAATAGCCTGTGAATAGAATTTCAATGTTTCTGTTTAACAAAAACTGTTACATTTTAATTCATGTATTTGATCTATTTTTCAATACATCATGTGTGCAATTGACATGACAAATTCCTAACCTTTTAATCCCCATTTTGAAAAGATAAATAGTGAAATGCAGGCTCATAACTGTCTGTTCATTCTTTTAGACCAAATAAAAAAAATCAAAGCATTGAATGTTTTTTTTGTTTCAATAAAAGTATAGAAATATCAAATCCATAAAACTGAGTTCTTAAAACAAAATCATGTTTTTCCGTTTTTAGTCCAAAGCAAAAACAGAGAATATATGCTTTAATGCATAATTTCGTTTACTCACTACATTATAAATAAAAATAATATAGCCCATATATTTTTTTCCACAAAACATGATCCGCTGGTCCGCAACATGTGCCCAGTGCTTTTTCTTTGACCCTGCTCTTTCCTCGGCATCTGTCTCTGATGTCTTCAATTTGCGCATTTGGACAAATGCTCAAAATGATATTATGAAACTGTATTATAGTGTGTAACACACTATTTCACCGAGGACACTCAACCCCATCAGGTAGTGTATTTTGGTGAGATAGCGTCATCTTGTGCTGGAGCTGGCCGTCTAGACAGAAACAGCTCGATTCCCACACCTGTCCCAAACTACAGCGCGCAGCAGGACTTGATGTGGTTCAACGGTGTCGGGCATGAAACATACACGCATATTGGGCAGGCCAGAGGCTTCATCCTCCCTCCTCTCGTATGTTAATTATACATAAACATTTTAGTTTTATGCATGTTTCCTTTGGACTAAAAATAAATAACCCTAAATGAAATGTCAAAACCTCGTGCCGTTTTTTATTGTTTAAGCTAATGAAAATCAATTTAAATGGACAATACAATACAATTATGTAATAAATGAATTAATTACCTGTATTTGTATTCTTCATTTTTATCCACGACGTGGTAGTAGAAAACCACAAGTGCATCCAGAAGCTCACCAAGTCTGTTGGCCACGTCCAGCATTTGTAGGAACCTGCTCCCAATCGGTCGGATCAAGCTCTTATGGGCAAGATGGAGAAGAGATTGAAACTCCGCAAAAATCTCTTTTTGTTTCGGTGACTTTTCAATGTCATAAAAGAGATCAGAAGCAAGCTCTTCAATTTCTGAACCAAATGTACTCATGAGGGCTTTTGCAGCATTGGAGATGATATGCATGGTGTCACCGGGGATGTCGAGAAGAAACTGATTTTCCTTCCGTGCCAGGGTTTCCAATCCAGTCTTCTTGCCTCTCATCACAGCACAGTTATCCATACGACAGAAAAACATCGTCCAATTCATTCTTTAGAACAGAAGCAGTTGCTATATTTACTTTCCTGCTTGCTAAATGTATAGTCGTTGCTCTGTTAGTATCTTCGTCATAGTATCGAATTAATATATTCATAATTTTGTCCATACACTGTGTAGAAGCTTCATCAACATTAAGGGAAAATGTGCCGTTTTTTAATTTATCTGAAAGGCACTTCTTGAAATGCGAGGCTATGCCATGGGCGTTAGTGTAACTTGCCTGCTGATTTGACAGTGATAATTTTGAGAGTGCCAATCTGTCTTACGCAACCTTTTTACAAAGTCGTACCAGTGGTTGAGCAATGGTAAACGATAAATCATGTTCTGCAATGAAGGTACACAGGCGGACTTTTGAATCACAGACGCGATCAGTCATTGAAGTAGGGGTCCTGGTAGCGTAATTGTGTGAGGTAGAGAACGGACAGCTGCAATGTGACGACTGTCTAGTTCGTGGCGACGAAAAACTTTCTTGCCACTTGTAGCATAGATTAGCTTCCTGGAGCACAGTACTTCTTCTCACCACAGTTTATTTAGTGCAAAATGTCCCAATTTAAGCCTATTAATGACCACCTCTTCTCTCCCATTTCCCCTGTGTACCCCAATCCCTTTTACGTCCTTCTTAACATGATACAAATGCCTGCCCTTACTCCCGGAATCCCATTGTTCTGCCAAACTTTAACAATCTGCCTCCAAACAACACTTTTTGCTTCATATTTGCTGCTTTTAATTTCCATCTCAATCCTATTTTTATTCAAAGCACCTTTGGCCAATCTATCCACTATTTCCTTTCCTTTGATTCCTACATGAGCTGGCACCCAAAGAAAATAAACATTATTGCCACTACACCTTATTCTGTGTACAATCTCCAGAATTTTGTACAGCATACCCTGCCTTGTCTTTGACCAAAAAGATTGTACACTTGAAAGGACAGATGCTGAATCAGAACACATTACCGCTTGTTTAATTTTTGAATGCTCTATCCATTTCAATGCAACCAGAATTGCTCTCAACTGTGTATACTGCAAGTCCATCTGAATTTCGTCTGTTTATTCCAATATTTTTGGATGGGACCACTATTCCAAACCCAGTAGTTTCTATATCTGGATTTTTAGCATCATCTGTTTATACATAAATACATTCAGAGTATACATTCAACCTGTGAAAATGAAATGTTGAAACAAGATCCATTCTTCCATTCAATTCTCTCTTCAATTTCAGCAAGTACCAGTCAACATAAGGGGTCTACATTAACCATAAAGGAACAAGAGGGAACGGTATTACAGGACACATTTTAAGGTCATACACCTGACACTCCTTAGCCCACTGATACCCCATCTTCCCAAAAATGATCCTTCTTACTTTTTCCATACTCCCAACATTCCAAGAGTACCCCTTTTGTTGGATGTGTATCATCATAACCACCAAGATGAACCCGGTAATTTACAGCTATTTGCTTCCTCATAAGATCTAGAGGCATTTCTCCAATTTCCACCTGTAGGGCATTTACTGGAAACGTTTTAAAAGCGCCAGAGCAATTCAATTCAATTCACTTTTATTTATATAGCGCCAGTTTACAACAAATGTCCTCTCAAGGCACTTTACAACAAAAGTCATCTCAATACAATTATACAAACATTTCAATCAGTTAAGTTTTCTATGTAAGGAATCCCAGCAAATTGCTGGGATTCCTGGGAATCATTTTCTATCCTTAAAACCTGGTGTAAATCTGTTTCTGTCCTGATTCATGATTCAACCTTTGTTCAATTCTCTAATCATTTTATTCTTGTAAATTAATACATTACTGTTAGAAATCGGAGAGGGATTACAAGGTCTAGTGTCTATATAAGTAACTATAAGCTTTATCAAAAAGGAAGGTTTTAAGCCTAGTCTTAAAAACAGACAGAGTATCTGAACTAAAGCTGGGAGCTGGTTCCACATGAGAGGAGCCTGATAAGTAAAAGATCTGCCTCCTATTTTAGTTTTTGAAATCCTAGGAACTACCAGTAGACCTGCAATCTGAGAACGAAGTGCTCTGTTAGGAACATATGGAACAACCAGATCTCTGATGTACGATGGAGCTTTATACATATGGAGGAGGATCTTAAACTCTATTCTGAATTTAACAGGGGGCCACTGGAGAGAAGCCAAAGCAGGAGAAATGTGACCTGTCTTTTTAATATTCATCAGCACTCTTGCTGCAACATTTTGGTTCAACTGAACGCTTTTGATTGCATTTTGTGGACTTCCTGATAATAAGGAATTACAGTAGTCCAGCCTCGAAGTCACAAATGCATGGACTAGTTTCTCTGCATCACTCCTGGACAGGATGTTTCTAGTTTTAGCAATATTCCGTAGGTGAAAGAAAGAATTCTTAGAAACCTGTTTAATATGAGATTTAAATGTCATGTCTTGGTCAAAAACTACACCGAGGTTCTTTACATTATGACCAGAGGCCAAATTAATACCATCCAGATGAAGTGATTGACCTAGCAGTTTCCTTTTTAAAGGTTCTGGTCCAAAGACAAAAACCTCTGTCTTGTCTGAATTTAGGAGCAGAAAATTCAGAGTCATCCAAGTTTTTATGTCTTCCAGACATGCTTGTAATCTACCTAACCGATTGGTTTCATCAGGTTTTATGGATAAATATAATGGTGTATCATCAGCATAACTGTGGAAATTCATACCATGTTGTCTAATTATTTTACCAATTGGAAGTATATATATAGTAAAGAGAATCGGTCCAAGCACAGAATCCTGTGGTACTCCACAAGTAACCCTTGAGTGTGAAGAAGATTGATCATTAACATGACCAAACTGAATCTGTTGGACAGATACGATTTAAACCAGCCTAGTGCTGTTCCCTTTATCCCTACAACATGTTCAAGCCTTTCTATGAGAATATTATGATCGACTGTGTCAAAAGAAGCACTGTTATCTAGCAAGACCAGAACAGTCACAAATCCATTATCTGAGGCCATTAGAATATCATTAGTAACTTTTACCAGAGCTTTTTCAGTGCTATGATGAACTCTAAAACCTGACTGAAATTCCTCAAACAGGTTGTCGCTGTTTAGATGCTCACATACTTGATTAGCAACTATTTTCTCAAGAATTTTGGATAAGAAAGGGAGGTTGGATATAGGTCTGTAGTTAGCTAAATCATCTTGATCAAGGGAGGGTTTCTTAAGTAATGGCCTAATTACAGCAACCTTAAATTCCTGTGGCACATATCCATTTCTTAAAGATATATTCATCATGTCTAGAATAGGGCCAGTAACCAGAGGGAACACTTCCTTAAACAATTTGGTTGGTATTGGGTCTAACATACAAGTTGAGGGTTTAGATGAAGCTAATATTTGTGATAATTCCGAAAGTTCAACAGAATCAAAATGGTACAGACATAAACATGGTTCTACAGTTCTCTCTGATGCTGCCTCATTTACTGAAAGAATGTTAATCATGTTTGGGAGAATGCCAATGATTTTATTCTTTATATAATTATTTTTTAAGGGGGCTACACTGTCTAGCGCCAAACGAAGTGAGGAAGTAATACTTTGAACGAGACCATCAATTTCTGAAAGGTTAGTGTTGGAATTACTGCCATCCACTGTGGTATTCTGAGACACATACGGAAACAAGAATGGAACAGACTCTTTAAAACTTGTTACAGTACTGTCTGATAAAGTTCTACTGTAATGAAATTTTCTTTCAGATTTGGGAACGTTGAGTAAAGTAAATTCAAAGGTTATCAAAAAATGGTCAGATAGGACTGGGTTATGTGGGAGGACTATTACTTCATCACACTCAATGCCGTATGTCAGTACAATGTCTAAAGTGTGCCGACCAGAGTGTGTGGGTCCCTTCACTTTCTGAGTAAAGCCAATTGAGTCTAAGATTAAATTAAAGGCTGCAGTTAAGCTATCACTTTCAGTGTCCACGTGAATATTAAAATCCCCTACTATAATTACCTGATCAGTGTTTAAAACTAAATCAGATAAAAAATCTGAGATCTGGTCCAAGAATTGAGAGTTAGGGCCTGGTGGACGATACAAAACCACGAACAAAAGTGGTTTTAATGTTTTGCAGTTTTGATGAGGAAAACTAAGGATTAGATGTTCAAAAGAGCTGTAGTTAATATTTGGTCTAGGAGAAATTTGCAAATCTGAATGAAAGATGGTTGCAACTCCTCCTCCTCGTCGTCCAGTACTTCTAGGAATGTGAACATTTTGATAATTGGTAGGAGTTGACTCATTTATAATTACAAAATCCTCCTGCTGCAACCAGGTTTCTGAGCAGAAATCAATTTTATTATCACATATCAAGTCATTTACTAATAAAGTCTTTGAGGAGAGGGATCTCATATTTAGTAAACCACATCTAATTACTCTATTGTCTGAGTCGTATTTATTTTACTGAGATTTTCAGAGTTTGCTTTTGTCAGGTTAACTTTTAGTCTATTTAATTTTGGCCTTGGGTAAAACACTGTCTCAATGGGGTATTGAGTGGGTAACAGTACAGAAGCTGCAGAGAGGTGGGTTAAACTACTGCAGAACATCCAATCGTCTCAATACTGAAGAAGCAGCCGAACCATATGCCACACACCCATAATCAAATGCCGATCTAATTAAGGTCTGAAAAAGTATTTTCAAAGCAGAACGGCTGGATCCCCAATCTCTCCCAGCTACACACCTCATAACATTAATAACTTTTTGGCATTTTGTTTCAATCTGGTCAATATGTTCCCTCCTTGTCAGTCTTGAATCAAACACCACACCTAAATACTTAAAAGTGCCCACTTTTTCAATATTCTTATCATACAGTTTCAATTTCAAAGACTCACTCACTTTTCTTTCAGTAAAGAACAACATTTTTGTTTTTTCCACTGAAAACTGCCCAAAACTAATGAATTAAAAGTTAATGCTACTAGAGCAAAGTATAAAAATCTCATAAAGATAAATACAACTCTGACTGAACAGAAAAATAAATCAATTAAATGTGGTTTACTAAACATAAGATCTCTCTCCTCAAAAACACTCTTAGTAAATTACTTAATTTGTGAAAATAATATTGATTTGTTTTGTCTTACAGAGACATGGTTGCAGGAAGAGGACCATGTCACAATAAATGAGTCAACTCCCCCTATCTACTTAAACTTTAGTGTCCCTCGAAGTACTGGTTGAGGAGGTGGTGTAGCCACCATCTTTCATTCAGATTTACTAATTAATCTCCAAAATAATAATAATTGCAGTTCCTTTGAGCATTTAATCTTTAGCCTTCCTCATACACATAACAAAGCAGTAAAGCCACTTTTATTCGTGGTCTTATATCGTCCACCAGGCCCTTATTCTCAATTTTTAGATCAGATAGCAGATTTTCTATCTGACTTAGTTTTAAACACTGATAAAGTCATTATAGTCGGAGACTTCAATATTCATGTTGATAGTGAAAGTGATAGTCTAAATACAGCTTTTAACATTATCTTAGACTCAATAGGCTTTACTCAAAATGTGCAGGGACCAACCCATCGCGGTCACCACACCTTAGATCTTGTGCTGACTTATGGCATTGACTGTGAAGAAATAACAGTCTTTCCACATAACCCTATCCTGTCTGATCATTTCCTCATCACTTTTAAACTTACTCTAACAGATCATATCAAACCTGAAAGAAAACTTCATTATACCAGAACGTTATCAGACAATGCTGTAGCAAGTTTTAAAGAAGCTCTTCCAACTTTAATTTCCTCAGTACATAAAAGTACAATAGAAAACAGTGATTTAACTCGTAACCCCTCACAACTTGACGTTCTAGTTCATAGCATTAATTCCTCCCTGCGTCTGGCAATAGACAAAGTTGCCCCACTGAAAAAGAAGGTGGCCAGCCTTAGAAGATTAGCTCCCTGGTTTAATTCAGAGCTACGTACCCTGAAGAAGAACGTTAGAAAACTAGAGAGAAAATGGCGCTCCACGCATTTACAGGATTCCTATTTAGTGTGGAAAAATAGTCTATTGCTATATAAAAAGAGCCTTCGAACAGCTAGAACAGCATATTATTCATCTTTAATCGAGGAGAATAAAAATAATCCTAGGTTTCTTTTTAATACAGTTGCTAAACTCACACAGGATCATAGCTCTATCGAGCCAACCATTCCCCAAGCTCTTAGTAGTGATGACTTCATGCAATTCTTTATAAATAAAATAGACTCTATAAAAAATAAGATAATTGGGAACCTTCCCAATATGCTTGCTTCCTCCCTAGTTAATGAGGCAACATCAAAAATGGTTGAACCTAATATACGCTTAAACTGCTTTAATGCAGCCGAACCTTCTGATGTACTAAAATTATTAGCTTCATCTAAACCTTCAACTTGCGTTTTAGACCCAATCCCAACTAAACTCTTAAAAGAAGTTTTCCCTCTGATCGCTGCTCCAATTTTAGATATAATGAATCTATCCTTAGTCAATGGATATGTACCACAGGAGTTTAAGATAGCTGTAATTAAACCTCTACTTAAGAAACCATCTCTTGATCAAAACGACTTAATTAACTATAGACCGATATCTAATCTTCCCTTCTTATCTAAAATTCTTGAGAAAATAGTTGCACACCAGATATGTGAGCATTTAAACAATAATGAGCTGTTTGAGAAGTTTCAGTCAGGCTTTAGAGCTCATCATAGCACTGAAACAGCTCTGGTGAAGGTTACTAATGATATTCTCATAGCCTCAGACAATGGACTGGTGACCATTCTGGTCCTGTTAGATCTCAGTGCTGGCTTTGACACTGTTGATTACAATATTCTCATAGAAAGGCTTCAAAGTGTCGTTATAATAGAAACAGCACTAGGTTGGTTTAAATCTTATTTGTCTAACAGAAGCAGACAATTTGTATATCTTTAAAACTAAGCTTAAAACTTTCCTCTTTGACAAAGCTTACAGTTAGAGATATGTTAATAGGCAGTTAGAGACAGGTTAGACAAGTAGCTAGGAAGAGACAAGTTAATGTTAGTAGCTAGGTGTCAAAAGCTAGGAAGGGATATGAAGAGGTAGAGTAGCTACGTAGAGATAGATTAATGTAAGCCAAGTAGAGAGTGTTAGTAGCTAGGTCTCCTAGTAGCTAGGAGACAGGTTAATGTTAGTAGTAAGGTAGATTGTCAAAAGCTAGGAAGAGATAGGAAGTGGTAGAGTAGCTAGGTAGAGATAGGTTAATGTAAGCCAGGTAGAAAGTGTTAGTAGCTAGGTCTCCTAGTAGCTAGGAGACAGGTTAATGTTAGTAGCTATGCTGCTTTAGGCTAGGCTGTTGGAGGACATTATTAGGGTCTGTTCCTACTTTCTCTCCTACTTCTCCCCAACTGCATGATGTGCTGTCAATTCAAGCGCTAACCTGTTTTCTCTTAGTCTCTTCCTACAGTAGGTGCTCCTGACCCGCCCTGCTTGACGACCCTGACTAAGATGGCATTGCAGTGACGGAAAGTTCTCCACGTCCTGCAACAAACTTCTGCATCAGTTCTGTTGCTCTTTCTGTGTCTCTGTTCTGTGTCTCTGTTCTGTATTCTCCAAACCACAGACGGTCTCGGCAGATGAATGCTTGTGCTGAGCCTGGTTCTGCCGGAGGTTTCTTCCTGTTAAAAGGGAGTTTTTCCTTTCCACTGTCGCTTAGTGCTTGCTCAGTGTGAGGGGTTGCTGAGAATTAACCGACGCAATCTTCTGTGCTTCTCTAATTTCTACATTAAACATTGTATTGTAATAACTCTTCTTGTAAAGTGCCTTGAGATGACATCTGTTGTGAAACGGCGCTATATAAATAAACTGAATTGAATTGAAAAACCGGAATCCCCACTCAAATCTCCATTCAACCACATTGTTTATAGCATCCTGAACCTTATCCACTAGGTGCTCAATATTTCTTCCTTTTTTCCATAATGCACCATCATCTGCAAACAAAGACCTGCCAATACCATCAGATACATCAGAGAAAATATAATTGATCAATATGACAAAAAGCAGAGGACTTTTGCACTGCCCTGTGGCGTTCCATTCTCCACCGTGCAATAACTAGAAATCGTAGACCCAATACGAACTTGGATCTTCCTATCAGATAGGAAGTTACGGATCCTGTTGAATGTCCTACCACTTTGACAATTGACTAAAACCCCTTGCCTCTCCAATTCAAAGGACAGTCTTTCCATTATCATTCGTTCCATCAATTTGCACAAATTTGATGTAAGAGCAATTGGTCTGTAACTATCTGGTTTAGATGGATCCTTCCCAGTCTTTCTTATTGGCACAATAACAGCTTCCTTCCAAATACTTGGGAGCTCTCCCTTAACCCAAACTGTATTAACCAAACTCAGCAGTTTGTTAAGTGCTTTCATAAGAAGATTTTTCAACATTAAATAACTAATTTGATCCTTTCCGGGGGCTGTGGGCTTTGTTTTCTTAAGCGCCCTTACAATATACCTCATTGAAAACAACGCATCCAGACTTATATCTGTATAAGCCCTATTTACTAGTGCCTCTGGATACCGCGCTTTAGTTTGGCACGTTTAGTCTTTGCCTACTACTGATATATTTTCGGAGCTATGAATTTTAACAAACATTTTTACCATGACCTTTACTTTTTCCTGATCTTGTACAAAGTTTTGTTGGCCTAAAGTTAGAACTGGATAGTCCCATTCTCGCCGATCACCTCCCATCCTTCTGATCATGCTCCAGACATCCCCCACTGGAGTGGTTCTTCCTATTTTTGAGAAGAATAATCTCCAACTTTTGCGCTTTGCCTTTCTCACTGTTCTCCTGACCACTGCCACTGGCTTCCTGTATGTAATAAGAGCTTGCATATTAAGGGTTCTTTTGAAAAATTTAAATGCCTTGTTTCTTTCCTTTACCGCAATTTGACATTCCTCTGTCCACCATGGACCCAAAATTCTATATTTTTTTCCTTTACTTGTCGGAATTGAGGTCTGAGCAGCTTCCATAATTATTTCAGTAAACTGATTGTACATATTTTCAACATCACTTGACTCATCAACTCTATCATTTGTTTCTTCACATAATTTTTTGGAACTTTATACAGTCACCCCTATGAAAACTCCACTTCTTATTCACCTCTCTTGGAGTTGCCTGTACCTTACCTCCAACATAAAAGAAAGCAGGATAATGGTCACTTCCTACAGTAGTGTCTGTTCTTATAGTCCACTGACTTATTCCTGCAAGAATAATTGAAACCAGAGTTAAATCCAATACTGACTCCGTCCCATTAACAACATTACATCTGGTTCCCCTGCCGTCATTCAGACACACCAAATTACATACATCCATCAATTCCTCCATTATTTTACCATTAGAATCAGTGTGTGTACCTCCCCACATTTTGCTATGGGCATTAAAATCCCCACACCAAATAACTTTACTATGATCACTTCCTTCAATTAAACGAAGACGCATCAGCTCGAATCTAGCGCAAGGATTGTAGAAATTAACAATAACATTAGAATCGTTCCTGTCCCAAACCTCAATAGCAATATACTCTAAATCATTACCTTTACCCAAGAGTCTGTACGGAATGTCTTGTTTGACAAATGTTGCACATCCTCCACCACGGTCCCTGTCATTTCTGATTACCTTATACCCTTACAACACAAAATCCAAAGAAGATTTAAGCCAAGATTCCTGTATACAAATGACATCCGGTTTGACATTAAGTTCTTTTATGAAATGCTTAAACTCCTGGCCGTTGGCCAACAGACTCCTTGCATTCCATTGAAGTATAAAGACCATGATTGCATAGAATAAAACCATGTTTCCTGACTTGACTGATGATTGAGGTTGTCCCTCACTTCTTCCCATGTCAGTCCTGCTAAACCCAAGTGTTTAATTGCCACTTTAACAATAAGCTGAATTTTCTCCTGCTTAGATTTCACATCAGCTGTAGTGTTTATCACTCCTGCTATGAATGTAACTAAATCCATCTTGCCAATAACCAAACCATTTGTGTTGATGTGAGCCAAACCCTTGACCATCAGATGTACCCTGTCCTGAGTTGACATTGACCTGTTCACTCCCTCTCATTACCTTAACTGCTTCAGCATATGAAACCTTCTTCTCCACTCTCACTTTTTGGATATTATTTTCTCGTTTCATTCTCTTACATCCGGCATACACAACACTGTGATTCCCACCACAACTACAAAACTTTGGTTGAACTCCAACTCCGCATTTCCCATATTCGTGATCTCCACCACACCGAGCACATTTCCTTTTTTCCTTACAGTTTTTCGCTATGTGTCCAAACCTTTGACAGTTAAAGCACCTTAGTGGTTTTGGAATATAGGTCCTCACTGTATAACTAATGAATCCCAAAAATACTTTTCTTGGCAGATTTCCTTCTTCAAAATGAATCAGAATACTTTCACTATCCATCTTATTTCCTCCTTCTGTTGTTTTCATCCTTTCAACAAAAATCACTTTTCCTCCTTTGATTTTATTTTTCAGATCATCCATTTTTACAGTAATAGGCACCCCAGAGATTACCCCCTTACATCCACCTCCCCTCTGTGCCACCACTTACCCTACATTTTCCATTTTAAATTTCCCCAACTGCTTTAAGTTCAGAGCCTTATTAAGCTGCTCTTCATTAGCACATTGCACTAGAAGATTTCCATCTGAAAGTACCTTAGCAGACACTATATCTCCCACTTTACTGTTAAGTTCAGCTGTCAAGACAAACTGACTCATTTTTTAATATTGGCTTGAGTTCTTTCAGCCTGTGAATATTCTCATTCATCCAGGTCATGGTTATCTCAAGGAAATTTCAATCAAACGCAACTGGACTTGGTAATTTGTCTTGGAAGACGTTTCACCTCTTATCCAAGAGGCTTCATCAGTTCATGCTCGCCGCTGACCAGGCTGGGACTGGTCCAACTAACTGGTGTGGAGACTCAGCTATTTAACCTCTTGAACAAGAATCATTATGTCATTGGATCCTTTGTGCTCCATGTCTTAACGACGGTCGTTGGCGTGCCGCCTATTGGTGGAGGTTAGGTTTCGGCTTCGTTAGTGCCCTATTGTGTTATAACGACAGTCATTGGAGTCACAGTTGTTTCTGTTATTAGAGGCTAATTTGTTTGAGTTTTCTAGGGAGGGATGAAAGGGCAGCATTGTAAATTGGAGATAGGTGATGTCTCAGGCCTCCTCCTCTGTTTAGCGATGGTTTCTCTACTTTTACATAGATGGCTTCTTTTACTCCTCTTTCAAACCATCTGTCCTCTCTGTCTAATATCTGGACATTGCTGTCCTCAAAGGAGTGGGCTTTCTCCTTGAGATGTAAATGAACAGCAGAGTCCATGCCTGAGGAGTTAGCTCTCCTGTGTTGGGCCATGCGTTTGTACAGTGGTTGTTTGGTTTCACCAATGTAGAGGTCCTTGCATTCTTCATTGCATTGGATTGCATACACCAGGTTGCTTTTGTGTGTGTGTGGTGTTCTGTCCTTGGGATGTACTAGTCTCTGTCTGAGTGTGTTGCTGGGTTTGAAATGCACAGGGATACTGTGTTTGTTAAAAATCCTCCTGAGTTTTTCAGAGATCCCAGACACATATGGAATGACTACATTGTTTCGTTTGTTTTCTTTTTCTTTTTCCACCACTTTGTTGAGTTCTTTCATTAAATCTTTTATACCACTACTTTTTTGATTTCTCTCAAGCTTAGAATTAACCTTCACCGCTACAGGTGCTGCCACCTCTTTTACGCTTTTCCCTCCTCTGCTCACTTTGCATTTGATCCATAGATATTTCATCCTCTTCCAGCCAGAGAGAGTCAATGCAGACACTCAATTTATGTAGGTATGCCTATATGACGGACATTGCCTACCTGTTGCAGCAGCATCCTTTTTATAAGCGGCGATCGCGAGCTGACACTGGGACTGTAGAGAATACCATCTCTTCTAATAATCTTCTGACGTTCGCGGCACCGCTGTTTAAGATGCATTTATGTTTCTGCTAATAGATATTTCATCCTCTTCATCTAAATCAATGAAATCATCCCAACTGCTCAAACCTGGCCCACTCACGGAACAGTCGTGCTCAACTGCTTCCAAGGGTAGACTATCATTCACGTTTGAATTTGGCGCACTTTTCTACCCAGTTTTGCCATCAGTCAACGCTGCCATCCTGCTCCCTGACTGCACAAAAACCGAGCCGTTGTTCTCAACGACCAATACACCATGGTAAGCTGAAGACGTCTCAGAGATAAAGGCATCTCCCCACCCTCACCCTGAAGAGCTGGGATTGAAGAGGTCTTGATGGCACCACAGCAGAGACGGAGGACTTGTGCCTGGATTAAGTCAAACTTTTGTAAATTAGATTTTGCAGTTTAACTGACTACAATACATGCATAATCTAATGTTGATCTGATTATAGCAGTATAAATGTTTTTAAGGGAGTTCATACTTGCACCCCAACCACTTCCAGCCAGGCATCTCATTAGCAGAGCCAGAGCCAGCAGAGCTCCTTCAGCCTCTGCTCCCAGAGTTCGTAGAGCCCCTTCAGTCTCCGCTCCCGGAGTCGCCAGAGTTGTTGGATTGGCCGCCGCTGCCGCCTCCAGAACTGCTGGATTTGCCGCTGCCGCACCCAGAACCAGTCAGAGTGCCAGAGCCGGACATCATTGTTGTGGCAATCCTCCTGGCCATCACAGCATCATCCCTTTGGCACCCGCCGTGTCCTAGTGGGCAGCCGTCCCTTCCTCTTACGATCAGGAGGGACCCGACGCCAGCCTGCAAGCCTCCAGGCCCGCCGGCCACAGAGCATCCAGTCTCAGGTCCGCCGGCCACGGAGCGCCCAGTCTCATATCCGTCGGCCATGGAGTGCTATTCTCGGGCCCGCCGGCCACGGAGCGCCCAGTCTCAGGCCCAGCTTCAGTAGCCAGTTTCCTTCGTTCCTGTCAGGGGGAGCCATTTAGGTCCCTCTCTCTCCGCCGACGACCAGCCAAGCTTCTCCGCCACTGCCTCGTCCGCAAGAGAAGACCGCTTGGCCATCCGCCCATCTCCCGTCCCGTCAAGGTACGTCCTTCCAGCTTCCCGCTGGACCTCCAGGTCTTCTAATAATCTTCTGACGTTCGCGGCGCCGCTGTTTAAGATGCATTTATGTTTCTGCTAATTTATGTTCTGCTAATAGATATTTCATCCTCTTCATCTAAATCAATGAAATCATCCCAACTGCTCAAACCCATGCCTCCCTTTTCTTCTTATTCGTAATCCCGGCTATGAATCAACCTTTGAGAACCATCCTCCTCTCCAGTACCAACTGTGCCAGTAGTAATAATTGGTCCTGCGACCAGTTAGGTTTCCTTGTTCTTTTCTCGCCACTCATTTTCAGTTCACGAGGTGCTTTTCACAGTAGTGGGGGGGGGTCTATTTAAGGTGTGGCTGATGTGCTCATTAGACAGCCTAATTGTTTACAGCCTTAGGTTGCAGTGTGGGGATTGGGACTGGGTATATGTGAGCATCAACTGGTGCAGCCATGTTTGTTTCAATTTTCACAAAGTACTTCCCTTTGCTCAATTTTTATCGAAGAAATAGTATCCAGTTCCTCTAAAACTGATTCAAGAGCCGATTCTATGCAAGCATCAACCGGCTTGGCCATGTTTGTTTCACTTAGCTGGGCACTTGATACTATCATTACAACTGAACTCCCGCCCCAAAGCACAATGCTGACAAACGATTGTTTGGAGAAATATGGGTTGGAGGTTGGACTCAAAATCGTGCGGGAATCCATCTTGCAGAGCAAGGTTAGCTCTAACCTTCTTCTTATAAAAAAAAGAAAATGATAAGAACAAAAATCTAAATCATGGGGCTATCATAAATCACAACAGTCTTTACAACTTCTCTTGACCACAACAAAATTATTTCATTGTAAAATCATTTTGTCCTATTAGCTTGTCCACCTGACTTCCTTTCTGCTTCAAGTTTTTTTGTTACATGTTCCCATGAAAAATCTTTAATGCCAAGAAATTGTTCTGCTCCTTTGACTATTAGTTTTATTTTATCCGTCTTATGTTTAGCTTGACCTGTACAGTTAATAACATAAGCTAAAAACAAAATCAGTTTCTCTGTCGTCAATCCGGTATCCGGTTTGCCTGCTGTCACTCCTGTATCCATTTTCTCTCTTTGAATCGTTTCAGATTTTGTTCTTTGATATGATCTCACTCCTTCATTGTTGCCTTGAATTCGTTTTACTGCATCTGCACAGCTTAACCGGTTTACTGTTTTTATGCATTGGATTTTTACCTCTCTTTTCCTGACTTCACATGCCTAAATATCCCTCTGTGCTGGCTGCCACAGTTACAGCACTTCTCCAGCACATTATCTTTGCAGTCTTCAAAAGTACGCCCTCCACATTTAGGACATCCCTGTCTCCCTCTACAGACTGCTGCAATGTGTGCAATCTTTGACAATTATAGCAATGAAATAGTGGCGGAACATAAGCCCTAACTGGAAAGCTCAGATACCCAATCCTGACTCGCTCCTGTAAAACCGATTCCTTAAACTCCAAAAGAATCGACCTACTCCTTACTCTCTGGCCATTTTCTGTTTTCAGCAATCATTTTATAGTATTTTTCCCTACTTCCGGGACAAGGCTATTGGACTAAAATTGATGTGTTCATCTTTCTTCCTAAATATCAGTATTACTTTAATTTTTTTCTTCTCCATCTCCCTCAAATAACCTGTGCTTGTACCATCTAAACTGATTCCATCCCAGCCTCTTTTACTACTCTGATTCAAGATTTGTTTGTTTGTTCTACACCCCTTTCTCTTAGATGCTGGAATCCATTCCTCAAAATGAATTTCTTCGTCATCATCTTCATCGTGTTCGAACATCTTGGTCTTGCCACACATCAGCTATTGCCAATCACCAAATAGACACAAAAGTTTTAAGCAAACCACTGAGTTTCTATCAGTGTCCACCAAGAACTCAACACAGAAACTAACCAGTATATATCATTATATAATCATAGTTATACAGTGCCGTCTGGCCTGGGCATCCCCAACTCTAGCCCTGAACATTTCTTATCAAGCCCTAAATGATTTTTCAACGCAAAATGAATAAGTTTACATTAGCCGCCCTAAGAAATTAATAAAGAAGGTGGTTTTGTAATTTCCTGGTTTCAGTGAATAATAGCTGTTGTTACGTGTGCATGTGCAGTGAGATTCAAGCAAAACACATGGCCGAAAGGAGCAACGACATGGATCAGTCTCAACCTGTAAGTAACACATTTATCTTACTATCTCCTCACGCAATTTTATAAAATTATGAGTTGAAGCGTTATGTTTAGCCAAGTAACATGTTTGAATACTTTATGATGATGTGCTTGCAGTAGCAATGGAGAGACTGACAGAGCACCTACATTATCAAAAGTATGCCCATGCACCCTGGCAATGGAATTGATGTGCTACCCCATTCATTAAACTTACTTTAAACCCACATTTTTAAGTTTTAAGAACATTAAAGAGTCAGGTTGTTGCATGTTTGGATGTCAGAACTGATTTTCTTCAAGCAGCGGACTGAAATTATTCAGAATTCCCAAGGGAGCTAAACAGTTTTTAAAAAATCAGAGGCGTCTGTGGCTGCAAGCTATCAAAAGGATTGAAGACAAGTGATGAAGACAGGTTCCGAAATCCTTTGCGTTTGTGGCGCCTATTATATCAGGTAGGGTATGTATGTACTATGTTTAGATGTGTTAGCTGGTTTGTTTTTAAGCTATTTCTATAATTCATTATTCACATCCATCCAACCATTTTCTGAACCGCTTTGTCCTCCAGGGGTCGCAGGGGGGCTGGTGCCCATCTCCAACTGTCAATGGCCGAGAGGCGGGGTACACCCTGGACAGGTCGCCAGTCCATCACAGGGCCATTATTCACATTTTTCTCCAAAATAGTGTGATTTCATATTTGGGCAATAATTGCATTATTTAACTCTGAGCAGAAAATAATAATATTAATGTAGCCTACTAATCCTGCCATGCAGGTACAATTGGCTATGAAGACCTAGTTTTCAGGTTTGTTTGCTATGACCAATGCCTCGTACATCACAGTCTTGTAACCTTTTCTTTGGCTTGGAAGGACTTCTACCTTCAAGATGCAAAACTCCAAGCGTATGTCATTATTTTTTTCATATTGTATAAAATTGTAAACAGTCAGCAATTTGTTTGCCCATAGCCTACACTGTAAAAAAAAAAAAAAAACGTAAAAAAACTCTAAATTACTGGCAGCTGCTGCTGCCAAACAAATACCGTAAAATTAAGGTAATATTCTGTAATTCAAGTAACGTGCAAAAACAATTAATTTACAGTAAATTCCTGTCAATTTTTTATAGTGAAATACTATTATTTTACATTTTTATCCTGTGTTATTATGGTCAAACACCATAGAGTTACTGTCTACTATTATATTTCTACAGGAAAATACCTTAATTCTACTTATTGTGTGGTGTCAAATTACTTACAAACACCTTAGAATTAGTGCCTATGACCATATTTCTACAGGAAAATGCCTTAATTATACTGATACTTTACTCTAAAATTACTGAGAAACATCTTACAATTAGTGCCTATGATTATATTTCTACAGGAAAATACCACATTTTCACAGATTGATTACTGTAATATTACTGACAATCACCTTACAATTAGTGAATATGCTTAAATTTCTAAAGGAAAATACCATTCTTTTAAAGACAGCTCACCATAATATTGCCAGCTAACACCTTACATTAAGTGACTGTACATGAATTTCTAAAGTACAGTTTTTAGTCTTTTACATTTTTCCACATTTGTTTTTTTTTACTGTAACAATAGGATTTAACTCATTTACCGTAATAAAGTGATAATGGTCAGAGTTCTGCTGAAAAATATTTCAGGTACTTTTACAAAATTATTCAAATTAAACACCTTACAAACAGTTACAAAACTTAAGATCCTTGAAAATATTGCTGTACAAGAATTAACTATATAAAAATAAATTGTGTATTCAAAATATTACAGTCCTTAAAATACAATATTTTCAAAATGAAAATACAATAAAATTCTATGTTTTCTAAAATATTCAATTAAATTCCATCAATAAAGGGAGATTAAAAATATGTCTACAGGAAAACACTTTTATTTTTCTACTTTTTGGCCCACAAAATTATTACAATCAAACAGTACACCATGAAATAGAAGACACACTTAAAAATACAAACTGCACAGTATACAGTTTACACTATGAATGCAAAATTCATCTATCTCCAGGAGCTCAGTACATTGCAGCTATATTTTAGACATGTAGTAGTATTAATTTAACATCTATCATATGCAGTTTAAGTGAAACAAAAACTTTCCTCAAAAGCAGTGAATCCTACTAGAGGTGACAGTGAAACATTGTATGTGTAGAATAATTGTCCTCCAAATGGTCAGTGATCAATAGGATATTTTGTGAATCTGTGGACACACAAACACACAAAATGACTAAAAGATCCCTAAAAAGACACATTTTCCATTGTATCGAACATTCTCAAATAAATAGTCAATATCCAACTTCAAGACAGTGACTTCTGTAAATGGAGGTTATGTCAAGGTCATTTGTCCACAAAAACAGATGGGAGTCTCGCAGGAAATCTGTGTTGCAGTACTTTTCCAGTCAACAGCAAGGTAAAATAAACCATACATAACCTATATTGTATACTGCAACATACAAAAAAAATTGGGGTAAGATAGCTTTCAATATAATAATTTAGCTGAAAAAATGTCATAAGATGTAATAACACTTTCAGTACTTATTTTTTTGCTTGAATCCCAGGTTTTTGATTCTAAGCTGTATTTACATTTCCACTTTATACCCACAGGCTAGACACGACCACAACCTGTAGCTAAATAAAGGAGAAATTCAGCTACATGCCATAAAGGAACATCAGTGCTGTCAAACAATCCAAAAATTTATCATAATTACATGCTCACAAATCTTAAACTCCCCTAATGGCATGGTGGAGGTACTGCTGTTCTAGAGAAGCAACAGGAGGGCTTGTTCACCTGCCTCCACATTTTATTTTGTTTAATTTAACAAATTTGCATAAAAAACAAAAAACACTCATTTGCATTTTTACATTTTGTTTTGTGTGAGTATTAATCAAAATTGACAAGGTTTTTTTTGAAAACCACAAAAGAGTGTAAGTTGTTCAAGTTTGGAAAAAGTCTGTTGACTAAACGCCCTTAGGAGGGAATTTCCCACTCTTTTCATGTCCAACTCTGAAATTGGATTTAAAAACAAAAAAACACAATGAATGTTATTAGATGGCAAAGGAATAAGCACATACTGTGAACTGCTTTTAAATAAAAACCTAATTTCAATTTCCAGTGTGAGATATTCTGGGAAACTCTGAGTTTTTAGAATGACAGTGTTTACACATGCAGCGTAAACTTTTCTTTGTGCTACTATAAAAAAAACAAAAACAAAACAACCCAAAGAAATAAGGCAATATGACATTTTTCCCCAATGTAAATTAAGCATTTACCTTGGGGAGTTTGCATGTTCTGCCTCTATGTTCAGATGGGTTATCTCTCACCAAAGTTGAATTGAGTTCTTGAGAGGGGAACAAACAGGCAGCATTCTGGCCCAAATGTGCACATTATGCATTTAGTTTTTTTATATCAGGTTAACATCACGAGAGTGAAAAACACAATATTAATCAATGTCTCACTGCTGGTGATAAAGGCATGCAAAATGTTACTCAACAGCTTCATACAAAACATCATCAAAATGAGGGATTTGAACATGCAATGTAACAATACCAGTATCTTGGCTGTTTGCCTACCTAAACCTTGGTTTAATTCTGCGTGCAGTAAGTCCTTTATCGAGTCATCTCCTGATCCCAAAGGGTCTTGATGAATAGCGGTGTCTTTGGCTGTGTGTAGTACAGATGGACACAGAGTAAAGAGTAGGATTAAACTAATGTAAAATATAAAACATTACATTCAGTTTACCGAGGCTGTCACAGTGTAGTTTCTGTAACAATCACTTAGTATGGTAAGATAAAATCTGGAAACATTTAATACCTGCAAATTAATTGTGTGTAAAAGTGTTGATGTGTGTTTGGGTGTGAAAAACCTGAAGTGAAGGGTTTTTCAACAACTGACCAGGCAATTCTGAATTTCAGCAAAGGTATGTGGTCTTTTAGAAGGCTGACGGTCTTTATGGGATCAGAATGATATCATCTTGATATGAAACTGAAAATAAATATTGGCACTGAAAATAAAAATTGGCATTGAAAAATATTATTGTAACCGAAAATATACATTTTGAGTCTGAAATAAATCTGGTGCAAATTTCTGTATTGAAAGTTAAAAAACAATTGAAAGTAATTTTTTCCTATCAAACTAATGTATATGCACTGAAACAAATAACTCACTTACAATGAAGTTTTCACACTTTCATCCTTTTTTAAAATGCCATTCCTTTTTCAATGCCATAATTCTTTTTCGAGCTTCATTTAGGTGACACTGTTTTGACGCTTGTGTGTGCACACGCATGAGGGGCGGGGCTTCAGCCACCCATATGTTTGCATGGTTTGCACACATTACCTGAATGATGCAGGAGGGAAACTCCGGCTGTCTGAGGCGATAGAAGCTGGATCAACATTTTCTTTGGTACAAATGGGGTTTGTGGAAGAAAAAAATAACATAAACGGTTTCTTCTACTGACCAGTAGGGTAGAAGTCTTGTAATAGTTTTATGCATGTGTAGCCTGTCTTTGTTAGAGTCTCTCCTCATTACAGACAGTGTGGTTTGAAAAGATGTATGTTTATACACACTATATATACCATATTAAATAACTGTATTTATTTCAGATCCACAATATCTATTAACAGTACATGTCAATAAAGTTAACAAATCAATTAAGACTGATGTAAGCAAAGCTGACAACACTGGCAACTCGATTTTTTTTTATATTGCTTAAACGTTATTGTGACACACACTCTAAACCAGAAGGTGGCGGTAATGCGCGCCAACTGCCATGGTAAACTGAGAAAAAAGCGTTTATATCTTTTTTTCTATACCACATTAGTAGCAAAGAAAATGTTGATCCTGCTGTCTCTCGCCTCAGACAGTCGGAGTTTCCCTCCTGCCTCGTTCAAGTAATGTGTGCAAACCATGGAAAAATATGGGGGCTGAAGCCCCGCCCCTAATGCACGTGCACACACAGGCCTCAAAACAGTACCACCTGAATGAAGCTGAAAAGCAGAGGCAGGCACTGAAAAAATGGTGGCACTGAAAAAAATCATAGGTATTGAAAAAAACAGCTTGGCATTGGAAAAATGATTGGTATTGTAAAAAAAATTTTTTGTGAAAAGTTGATTTTAAGTGAATTATTTGTTTGCATTTTCATGAGTTTCATTGAATTTCACTTTCAAATTTTTTTTCACTTTCAATACAGACATTTTTACTAGATTTATTTCAGATTCAAAATTTATATTTTCAGTTGCAATAATATTTTTCAATGCCAATTTTTATTTTCAGTGCCAATATTTATTTTCAGACTCATTTCAAGATGATATCGTTCTGATCCCATAGTCTTTGGCCTACTAATTTTACAAAGAGCTTAGTAAGGTTAAATGCAAAAGTAGAATAACCACTATCATTTAATCCTATCAGTTATAGATACTTACTTTTTAATCTGCTGTCATCACCGCCTTGCCTTGATAAGCATGTCTGTGGACTGAAAAGAAATATTGTCAATTTATAGAAGCACATGCAGCTCTGCACTGCTGTTCAGTTCATTTCAACATATATATAATTTTTATCTGTAATTATTGACTAAAAGCACCATTAGACAGAATGTTACCAATTATTATATAAAGCTGAAAAATGTTTAGACAGTAGACTTCAACAAAACAAAATTCAGCTAGTCTTCTATCTCTTTCACTCATTTGCTGACATGACAGCAGAATCCAGCATTTCCAAAGCATCCCTGCTGAATTATAAAATATCTCAAATGTCACAAAAAGTCAACTTACTTAAATATCAACAATCAATCAGCAACATAATATTCAGATATGGAATCCAGCAGAAAATAAAATATGAAGCAAACCTACAACACATTTGTTAAGCATGAAAATATCTCTCACACAAACCAAACCAACAGGGTGAGGCTACAGAGGACGTTTTTTAATTGTCAAAAACATTACTCTTATTATTACACAAGTTATACAGGTTAAACATTTTCTGCTTCACACTTTAATATTTGTTAATAATACATCTGTATGCCAGCATTAATTAAACTATTCTTTCAGAGTCCATCCATCCATTTTCTAAACCCACTTAGTCCTGTTTAGGGTCACGGGGGTGCTGCAGCCCACCCCAGCCAACACCAGGTGAAGACACCCTTGACAGTTCTCCAGTCCATTACACAGACAGACAACCACACACACTCTCACCTAAGGGACAATTTAGATTCACCAATCAACCTATGGACTGTGGGATGTGTGGAGGACCAAAACTGACATAGGTAAAAATAAAAGTAGAAATATATATATCTTTTGTTTTTCCTTTTCCTTATACGTGCATATTTGCGAAGAAATCTATATCATTTGTTTTTTTCTTTTCCTTTTTTGTCCAAAAAAAAATATTTTCCTGCATTCCTTGTTTTTACGTTACAAGAAAATATATACATTTTTTGACGAAAATGTACGTATAAGGAAAAGGAAAAACAAAATATATAAAATTCTTAGCAAAAATGCACGTATAAGGAAATATATATATATATATATATATATATATATTTCTGCTTTTATTTGTAATTATGCCAGTTTTGCTCCTCCACAGGGAGGAAGCTGGAGAAAATCCACACCTGCACGGGGAGAGCATGCAAACTCCACACAAAAAGGACCCAACTCGATTTGAACCAGGGCCTTCTTGCTGTGAGGGCACAATGCTAACCACCACACCACTGTGCAGCCCATTTTAAAATGCATAATATCAGTATTATTAACAAATATGCATTTAGTTTACCTTAGCGCAGTAAAACTCCAGTGCTTTAAAGCTGGTCTGTCTTCACTTGTATTTTTGTTGCTCTTCTGCGTTGTTGAGCTCGACTCCGCATGATGGAGAGGTGACCACTGAGTGAGGCTCTGAACAAATCATAAAATTAAACAGCGCAATGTGGTGACTTGTTTTTCCATGATGCCCTCTTTACAGATTTAAGAAAAATAAATAGTAAGACCACCGCATGCATTACTGCATTTCTACGATCTTTCAAAAAACTTTCTGACTTACAACATAATGCTGTGCATGCAAACAGACGTGTAGACAAAACTTTAAACCAGACGATGTTGAGAGTACATGTTACTCTCACCGAGCTACTTTATGTTACTTATCAAATAGCTCTACAACAGTATGTCCGTTTTTATAAGGAGGACAAGCATAACTTAATTTTTTCTTTTCGCAGCTTCCAGGCGTCCATTCGCTCCGTCTGGCTTAACTGGCTTCTTGCTTTTGGAGAAGGAGCGCGAACTGATGTATTTTCAAAATTACCGCGCGCACAGCTTTCATTGGTCAGTTTTCTGAGTGACAGCCTCATTGACTAGTTATGATCCAAGAAATACCGAGACGTCCAATAACAATTCTCTAATCGATTCTATTCATTTAAATAACATGATTTAATAAAACTGCAAGAATGTATTCTGAATTCAGTTATTTTCTCTTTGTCTCTCTCTGTCCTATTTCAAATCAGTAGGCTTGAACAGCAGGAAATTGATATGAAAGTCAATAAATAGTGTTAAAATAAACAGATATTTTTCACAAGAAAATTTGAAAATGATATCAAAAAGGGGCGTTGCTCGGCGGACTAACCGGCACTGGGGACAAGCAGGGGGGTTTACAGTTGGGCGTGGTCTGGGTTGTGATTGACACATTGGCATTGGCACCTTGACCAACGGCCACTGGCTGCTCTGCTTTGTGACCGCATACCATGGAGGACGCCATTGCTCCTCCATTGCTGTAGTACCTCCATTTGGCCACTAGGCCCCCCTTGAAAAGCATTGGACTTTAGACACGTTAAAAACAACTTTAATGCCTGGTGCCCATTTTTAAAAAACTTTCTATGGCTACATATTCTTCCTGAGATAACGCTGGGCTCATAAAAAACTGGGCACCAGGCTGGTTTTCGTAAGATAATTTTTTGAAATCTTGCATAATTAATGAGGGGGCCGAGCCAAGTTTAGCATCAGAGCTAAAGACGCGGGAGCAGAATTGGCGTGATTACGACCAAACTACACGTCCATACACGCCCTGCAAGGGCAGAGTCTACAATGAAGATCCCGCCCCTATGCCCTTTTTAGGAACATGCTTCGTCAGAGCTGGGGAGGAGGAGTCTGTGAATCCGCCATGAATTCCCCCATGAAAGTTTGTCATTCTGGTAAACGGGGAGGAGTAAGGAGGCGCTGTTTATTCTTTTTTACAGTCTATGACCGTGACTGACAGCTAGCTTGTAATTATGGAGAGTGACAGTGACAGCAGCTTCGCAACCGAGTGCTCTTTTGAGGTGGAGGATTTCTCTCCACCTTCATCACCAGAGGTGGAAGTTGAGGAGGTTAATGGCCCTGAGCCGTACATGTTTGAGCCAACCGCTGCCGTCGGCACTGATGAGCCTGCCGAGGCATCAGTGCAGCGCAGAATGGGTCCCGTTATTTAATGGTACATTAGTGTTAGCATTATGCAGTGCTTTCCACAAGCGCCGGCTGCCGGCTATATGGCCCGCTCACGTTGTACCCATAATCATGGGGCTCTTGACTCAGGTCTAGCTAAATGGAAAATGCGGAAAGGCTAAGTCCACGGCGGCATTGTTGTTAAACCAGGCTGTTGGAGCCGTCATAGACGGGAAGCAGAGCGTCATTTTGGTAATTCAGTCCTCCCTTCAAGCGTTCAATTAGTAAAAACAAAAAGATTCGTAAGAGTGTGTTTTTGTTTGTTTATAAGGGAGAATTATTTGCTGTTTATTTGTGTAGCCACCACTGCACTGTGAACGTGTCATGAACTGAAATGAAGAGATTTACAGCCACAGAAAGCCCGTTGATGCCATATTATGCCAGCTTGTATTGCCTATTTTTTATTTTATCTGGGCAAATCAGCTTTTATTGCTACTTTATATGTTGTATAATAATGACTATAAAATAGTGATAATAGTAGTAGTAAAGTAATATTATATTTGAGCAAATGTCTGAGAATATAATACACCCTGCTTATTATGCAGGCACACATAACAGTAGTAGTAATAATAATAATAATAAGTATGAGTAATCTTCTCCTGTTCATGGTTTATTCCTGCCCAGAGGCGTGGGAAAGATGCCACCAAAAAGAAAATCCAATCAGTAGACTCTGGAAGGCTTTTTAAAGAAGAAAAGTGGTCAGTTTAAGTGCTTCAGAGTAGTATTAAGATTCTGTATTCATCCTAAAAGGGACATTCATTGTTCAAATTACATTAGTCCCCCCCCCCCGGCTACTTCCATATTATTGCTGGCTAGTCTGTGTCTATGTGGAAAGCCCTGAATATGGCTAATAGGTTCTTTGATAGGTTCATATTTACATTAAATTGAAGATATGTTCATAGATGGATATTGTGGTATCATACAGACATAAGCAGCCATGACTGTTAGGGTAAAAAATTGTGGTTTAACCTAGAAAGAATCACACACAGGGGTCGGAGAGAAATTGAAGTGAAATGAACTCTGCAGTGGGAGATGAAATAAGTAAAGTTCTGCAGAGGGAGACCAGGAAGATACTCTGGTTGACCGTTTGTCTGTTCTCCTCTCAGCTTCTCAGACAGCCTCCCAGCTCTGTGTCCTGATCACACAGCTCTGTCACCAGGTCTCAAAGGGCCCTCCCACTGCAGTCTGTCTTTATTTGGTCAAACTTCATTAGCATCTTAAAAGAACAGGGTGTATACAAAGGAACATATGGTTGAAACCAAATGACATTTAAAAAGTGCATTTAAAGTATGTGATAAAGAAATATACCCTAAGAAAATAATAATACAACATTATTATTTTTCCTTAACAATGACTCTGTATCAACAGGTGTTTATGTGGCAACTGCACATTGCTTTCCCCAGTGGACAATGTGTGCTATAGGGAGACGCCAAAGGTATAATTGCATAAAATAAAAGCACACATAAAACAATTAATTGTTTTCCTACACAATTTGAGCTAGCATTAATTTCCCCATTTGTGGTAGGTAATGCACAGATGTCAGCAGGTGGGTATAAACACCTGTATTACAGAGCACCCAGGTTTTGAGGCAGTTGCCCTCAACCCATACGTGCTGCAGGCAGTGTATGGCACATACGTCCAGCTCTTTGGTGAGATGCCAGAGACAGTGGTGCAAAGGTTAGTTTTTGCAGGATAATTGATTTACAATTATGTGATTGACAACTCATAAAACATCTATTGCAGTAATTACAGGCACCTTGCATACCGGAATCTGGTCAGTTGGTGTTGGGGCTACCTAGGCCAGCACATCCGCGTGGCGATCCTGGCGATGCTGTGACCCGCATCAGGCAGGAGTTCCCTGAGGAAGTGGCCTACACAGGGTTCCTTCCTGCCCTGGATCGTCATGGCGAATAAACAATATAAACACAATTGCCATTCTGAACATTTTTATTGCTTGTTTTGTCATAAAAATCCAGACACCTGTCATTGCTGGCTTTAAGCAATAGTTTACACACCACAAATTCTTATTGTCACCCTTGTATAGCTATATAGCTGAAGCTAAGCCACAGAATGGGTTCTATTATCTCAGCAGCATTTCTACATTTCATGGAAAGCCACAACTTCAAAAAATATATACAAAATACATGTATTTAGCATTTTAACCATGATTGTATGGGTACACAATGTAGAAATACATGATTGAGCTGTTTTTTTTGTTTTTGTTGAAGTTTGCCTTGAAGTTTAATGTAAAAATGTCCGCAACCCACAGAAATGAATCCCAAAACATACAAGTTGATAACAAAAACAATGAAAAAAACAGCATTGGGTGTTATTGGACTCATCAGTTGGATGACGAATTGGTTGATTTTATAAAGCTGTACTTTATCTGTGGCATTAGTCCTATCAATATGCTAGCCACATGAATCCTAGTGTTGTTAAATACATACCGTGGAATAAAATTAAAAGTTTATGTACAGGCTTATGAGGGAGGGATGCATAAGCAGCATTCTACCTGATGGATACTTTGTGAGTTAGGAGCATTGTCTAGAAATAACTGGCATTTATATTAATTCTGCCTATCAATAGCCTAAGGCATATAATGTGTCTAAAAAAGTTTCAGGTGACATCACAGGATGCTAAAGGCCTATAATAATAATAATACATTTTATTTAAAAGCGCCTTTCAGGACACTCAAGGTCGCTTTAGAATAGAAGATATAAAAAACAAACAAGCAAATAAATAAAATATAAATAAAACATAACACAGATAAAAGTAAAACGAGACAGTGTGGGTTTCACATTGAGTGAGATATTTCAAACAGGTGAATTTTGAGTGTGGATTTAAATTCTGTGAGTGAGTTAATGTGCCTATAATATTGTATAAAGTTGAAATAATTTTCAGGAAATGTTTGGTCATGGACTCAGTGACTGACATTAATGATCATTTTTGTAATTCATAAACGTTCTTTTTAGATAAGACTTGTGAAACTGTAATGCAGTTAATAGGAAAAACAGGCTCCTGCCCCACTGGATCCTGTGACATCATCACATTCTAGATCCTGAAAACAACCAAATCGATTTACCCCGACATTACTTACTAATTTATATTCACAATATACACTTGTATACATTCTGCGGCGACGGTGGTGCAGAGTAGAGCGGGTCATCTTGTGAACGAAGAATTGGCAGCTCGAATCCTGAAAGTGGTCCATCTCGTCTTGCTTACACTGGTTCATTGTTAGCCACGTCTGTTGACTCATGTCTACTGTCTGACAAGGTTTTAGCTCTTATTGGCATCCAGGCATGTCAGAAAGAAAGCAGAATGCTCTTCAGAAATGCGCACAATGATCCCTAATTAAATGTTCAAATGTAATCATGGTGGTCTTTTACCTGGACAAGTTGGATGTCAATTACCCTGTTACTTTGCAGATTCATCATGGTGTAGCTACCATATTTGGCTGAATATCTTGCAGAAATGCACATTACACTTTAGCAAACTTTTATTGAAACATAAGAATAATATTCATTAATAATAAATGTCTTACCTGGAGAGTCAGCGCGGATATCCCCGCCCAGTGTCAAAGCTCCACCAGCAGCTGCCTCCCTGATATATTCAACCTGCTCAAGTTTCCACTGCCAGCTGACCGTCGGGATGAGGAGCTTGGCCTGATGTTTATGAAAGGTTTGCTCCGACAGCCCTTCAATGTTGAAAGCCCCAGGGACTATAAAATACAAAGTAATATTACCAACTGACCGATATGGAAACATAGTCAATACAGTTAAGAATTTTGCTCTACCTTGGAAATCTGACCAAAACACAAGCCAGTGAAGAGGACAGCAGCACAAAGCTGAAGATTTCCAGCAGGGATATCCTTCACCATGGCTGGCTGGACCAGTCGTTGAAGAAGTCACAGGCTGGAGACCGCTGTTTCACCCGGAGTAGTGTGCCCAATGTAGTTTTGTCAACCAAACAACGACAAGTGCAGCCTGGACATTTCTGGAAAAGCGCCAGCAGTTGGTCCTCGTGAACAATGTACTTTTTGGCTTTATGGGGAGGGACTTCAGTGGAAGCGCTATGTTGCAGAAAGAGGCAAATTGAACAGAATACAATCAAAGTTGTTCCAACTTATATTTGTAAATATTACAAAAGTATTGTTTTCCCCCATAATTTTTTTTCACCTTGAACAGTTCAGAGAGCTGTCGTTCAGATGGAAGCTGGGGTCAAACGCAGACACCTCACACCTTTTCCTTTTCAGAGGTGTGGAGGTCGCCTGGGGACTTTCAGGAAGTTGGATTTCCATGAAGGTCCCGGTATCACATGTGTCAGGGATTTGCGGTGTGAGGTATGGACCCAGACGCAGAAGCAAGGTGCAGAGTTCTTTATTGAGGGATGAAGGATGGCGAGAACGAACATAACAGGAGAAACACACAGTGGAAGGTCTGAAGTCCTGTAATGATCCGGCCGTGACTGAAGGGAAGTGGCAGGTTATAAAGAGGTGAGGTAAGGAGGATCTGGTGTGCGTGATTGGAGGCACAGGTGAGGGTGATGATGATGATGAGTGAGTGAGGGAAGCTGAGTGTGGAGTGAGGCATGACAGGACCCCCCCCTTTAAAGGCGGATCCCAGACGCCATATAGAAAAAAAAAACCCAAAAGGATTAGCACCCTTTCAGGGTGGGTGGAGGGGGCCCACGGCAGGAGGGCCCGAGTGTCTTTTTTGACGCCCCTGAAGGTCAGGCGGGCGACCGGAATGTCGTCCTCTGGTCGGACGACAGGCTGGCGGACGTCCCCTGGCGGGACGACAGG
Source organism: Apricaphanius iberus (assembly GCA_028564705.1). Lineage (NCBI taxonomy): Eukaryota > Metazoa > Chordata > Actinopteri > Cyprinodontiformes > Aphaniidae > Apricaphanius > Apricaphanius iberus. The sequence continues at coordinate 1,793,488 of JAPXFQ010002620.1, forward strand.
CTGGCGGACGTCCCCTGGCGGGACGACAGGCTGGCGGACGTCCCCTGGCGGGCGGACGTCCCCTGGCGGGCGGACGTCCCCTGGCGGGACGTGAGTCGGGCGGACGGCCCGAATGCCTTCCTCTGGGCGGACGTCCCCTGGCGGGACGTGAGACGGGCGGACGGCCGGCGGTCCTCTCCTGGGGACCGGGAGGTCCAGCTGGGGGCTGGACGGACGTCCCTTGACGGGACGGGAGGCGGGCGCACGGCCCGGCGGTCCTCTCCTGGGGACCGGGAGGTCCAGCTGGGGGCTGGACGGACGTCCCTTGACGGGACGGGAGGCGGGCGCACGGCCCGGCGGTCCTCTCCTGGGGACCGGGAGGTCCAGCTGGGGGCTGGACGGACGTCCCTTGACGGGACGGGAGGCGGGCGCACGGCCCGGCGGTCCTCTCCTGGGGACCGGGAGGTCCAGCTGGGGGCTGGACGGACGTCCCTTGACGGGACGGGAGGCGGGCGCACGGCCCGGCGGTCCTCTCCTGGGGACCGGGAGGTCCAGCTGGGGGCTGGACGGACGTCCCTTGACGGGACGGGAGGCGGGCGCACGGCCCGGCGGTCCTCTCCTGGGGACCGGGAGGTCCAGCTGGGGGCTGGACGGACGTCCCTTGACGGGAGGCGGGCGCACGGCCCGGCGGTCCTCTCCTGGGGACCGGTAGGCGAGGCGCAGGCTTGGGAGCCTGGAGGCGAGACGCCGGCTTGGGAGCCTGGAGGCGAGGCGCCGGCGTGGGAGCCTGGAGGCGAGGCGCAGGCGTGGGAGCCTGGAGGCGAGACGCAGGCGTGGGAGCCTGGAGGCGAGACGCAGGCGTGGGAGCCTGGAGGCGAGACGCAGGCGTGGGAGCCTGGAGGCGAGGAGCCGGCGAGGGAGCCTGGAGGCGAGGAGCCGGCGAGGGAGCCTGGCGGCGAGGAGCCGGCGTGGGAGCCTGGCGGCGAGGAGCCGGCGTGGGAGCCGGCAGGCGATGCGGCAGCAGCTCTGGAGGCGGCAGCGGCATATCCGGCAGCCGAGACTGCAGGTGCTCTGTGGGCTCTGGGAACAGAGACTGAAGAAGGGAGGAGGAATAGGGCGATGCAGACGCCAACTTCGGGGCCGAGCAATGTGATGCAGACGCCAACTTCGGGGCCGAGCAGTGCGATGCAGACGCCAACTTCGGGGCCGAGCAGTGCGATGCAGACGCCAACTTCGGGGCCTAGTAAGTGCGATGCTGACGCCAACTTCGGGGACCCGGAAGCAACTACTTCCCGTCGGCGCCGCCGTCTGCGGCGAGATGGTGGAGGTGCCTCATGCCCTCGGCTGCGTGGCTGGCATGGAGGCTCATGCCTACGTGGGCCTGTTCCCGGAGCGCAGTAGGCAAGCCGAGAGCCGACGAGCGAGGTCTGCTGCTCCAGATACTGCTCCTCCGCGTCCTCCCAGTCCGAACCGTCCGAGGGCGGAGACTCCGGCGCAACCTTCCGGCGTCTGCGTCGCTGACCACGGCGAGGAGCTGGATCCCCTCTGGAGCAGAGGTACTCGAGTCTGTCCCCATGAAAAAACTCGAACAGTTCATCCTCGCTAACATAGAGGGGACCCCGTCCTGCCGCAGCCGAAGACGGTGGTGTGGGAGCAGCAGCTGGGCGATTGACCGGAGCCCTCGGCGAAGCGGTCGGGAAAGGGGCGAAGACAGCCGGTGAGAGGATCGGAGGCGCATGGAACCAGGAGACCGAGCCGACGTTGGTAGAGGCGGGCTGTGTCCCTGCAGGAGGCAGCTCCTCCTCCGCAGCAAGGAAGGCGTCGTCGGCTGCCTCCTCCAACTCCTCCGCATCGAGCGGGTTGAGGCTGGAGCGGAACCGAGGAAGGAGGTCTAAGATGTAGTCCTCCAGCGCGGTGAGGCGAGCGGATGGGCTGGCGAAGCCAGAGACCTTCTCCAGCCTGCACCAGAGGGACTCCAAGATATCGGGGTCGGAGGCTTCTGCTGGGTCCATCTTTCTGGGCCGGATCATTCTGTCAGGGATTTGCGGTGTGAGGTATGGACCCAGACGCAGAAGCAAGGTGCAGAGTTCTTTATTGAGGGTGAAGGATGGCGAGAACGAAGATAACAGGAGAAACACACAGTGGAAGGTCTGAAGTCCTGTAATGATCCGGCCGTGACTGAAGGGAAGTGGCAGGTTATAAAGAGGTGAGGTAAGGAGGATCTGGTGTGCGTGATTGGAGGCACAGGTGAGGGTGATGATGATGATGAGTGAGTGAGGGAAGCTGAGTGTGGCATGACAACATGAGACGCTGACGCTCTTAAGTGGAGCTTGCATCTGCAAGCCTGTTTAAAAGAATAAAGAAAACACACATTCATAACACATCATATTAATAGCACAAAGAAATAGTTAAAGTAGCATCTAATAGCAAGTCCAAAGCAAAATGAAACTTGTAAAATTCAAATAGTGCATTATACAGACAATGTTATAAAAGACAAATCACCTTTGCTCCGCCTGCTAGGTTTCACATTGGCCTGGACACACGCATGCCTGCTGATGATTGGATCAGTCTGACAGGCCATTTCTCTGGTTGCTTTAGGCTGAAAACATAAGTAATAATAACAAATCATTTTAAGGAAGGAAATACTTTTATTTGTGTAGTGGTATAGTAAAACTAATTTCTGCCATGTAGATTATTTTGTTTTATATTGGAGTAGTAAAGTAGATGATGATCCCAGAACTGGCTTGAAGCTTGTGGGCTAAGACACGTGTCTATTGTAGATCTATTCAACAGGTTTTCTGCTAAATATTATGTTACATGACATGTGGAGTATTGGGGTAATATGTTTTCATGTTTTAGGATTTTCTTGGATTTTTACTGTTTGTATTTACCTGTTTTTGGCTTTGCTTTTGTGTTCAGTTTCACACTGCAGTGAGCAGTGACTTCAAAATACCCAGGATAAAATACTAATCATGACGTTATAGGTTTCTTACTTTTAATATGTTGAAAAGTTAGCTACATAGCTTCAGGAGATGGTACTTTAGCCTACTGTAACCACGGAGACTATAGAGTTGAAGGTTTTATTTTATTAACATTGTTCAACACAGCTGCGTGGACGTGATAAAAACAAACGCCAGTCACACTCATCTCCTGGAGATCGCGTTATCTTACGACATTAAAACTCAAGGCAAAAGTTATTCGTACTCTCCACTAACTAACAGACTGAACAACAAAACGGTGAGCAGACTGCGCTAAACTCAGCATTACAGCACTGACTCGTTCCGCGGACCCGTGCAGTTCCCGCGCGGGGCAGGGGGATGTTGAAGCCGGTCTAGAGGCGCAGTCAGCGCCCACAGCCCTGGAGCTGGAACAGAGCTGGAACGGGGCTGTTTTGGCACTGAAAAGGCGCCTTTGGTGCATACAACATTCATTGTTATTAGCGCTGTTGTGAGCACGGCACCAGGTCTCCTACACAGAGCCCCAACAAATATGTTTTATTAGATATGCGCGATTTACGTGGATGACCTTTTTCAAGATCAACATAGCGTTTTGACAAGTCTACAGCTCTTTACCAAATGTTTCTAACATTGCAGCTACAAAGATTTCTATTATAAGCGCCAAAGCATTATTATTAGTTGTTTTAGTCATTGTTTTGCTCACTCACCTCAGACTGGCGTGGGAAATCTCCGGGTTCGCTGGGCAGCAGTGCCATTAACTCCTTCCTTAGTTGTGGAAGACCAAGGGTGGGGACAGCCTCGCTCTTCAAAAGGAGCTTCTTAGCGGAACCCAGCTCAGACTCCATCAAGTTGGCGAAGGAATCATGGGTGAAATGTTTTATTTCAAACTCCAGCATTAGGCGGGAGCTCGCAGCTTTCCCCCAGGCCAATTACGCGTAACCACTGGCGCCTAAAGTCTAATTGCTGTGGAAAGTAATGTAACCCTATAGTACTATGACAGCCCACAACACTACACGTTCTCCCCATCCTAACAAACAAGACTACAGCAACACTACACGCTAGTATTACACACAATAACACGAACAACAACTAATGCTAACACCTAGTCTATACTAAAAGCACTCTGTTAATCTAAAGTAACACACAATGACTAAATTAAACTAAACTAACCACGCTACTAAACTACCTGACTAAGGTAACTACACTAGAAACGCTACACTAAAGAACTAACTAAATACTATGCTAAAGATAACTTGCTAACCTGAAAATCGATGCAAAACGCTCACTCAGTATTCCAACTCGCTACGGGGGCGTATGCGAGCCTTGACTGCTTTTATACCTCAAGCGGCAGAGGGAGGGACGTCACATACCACCAAATGCGTCACACAAACACCTGAGCAAATGGGGAGGACATGAATGAAGGGGGCCAAGATGGCGTCGGAGGAGGTAGACGTGTGTGAGATATAGCTCGTCAAGTGAAGTGGGAACACAACACTAATAGCGCATAACTTTTGTTCGAGCGCATGTGTGACCAACTGTGTAGAAGCCATATTAATCTACAACGGATGTATGGGCAAGAAAACTAAAGGTAAAGCTGTGAACAAACCGAAGGTGCAAGCTGCTACGGTAATTGATAGCTTAGCTGCTATGGCCTCATCTGAGGGAGAAGATAAAATTTGGGTTGACTCCTCTCCAATGTTGGAAAAGGATGTTACTTTAATTCCCATCCCAGATACTCCAGAGAAACCATTGACCAAAAAATCTAAACGTGAACCTGAGACTGACACAGATTTGAATAAAAGTACAGACATTTTGGTTGCAATCCGTAAACTTTCCCTCAAGCACGATGCTACTTTTCAAAAAGTGTCTTTAATTGAAAAGACCACCCAGGCTACTTCAAGAGAAATCGAAAGCCTATCCATGACAGTTAAGCAACTTGTGTCGGATGTTGGCAAAAAACAAGAGGGAGTTATGTCGCTTGCAAAGTGAAGTTAAAGAGTTGCGGCAGGGCAATACGGTACTTAAAGCCGCCCTGGATGAATCACGGCGCTACGGCTGGAAATCTTTCTTGAAGCTCCATGGCCTTAAAGAAGAAGACAGCGAAAACGTGAGATCAAGGGTCATTGGAGTTCTACAAAAGGTTGTGCCTGATGCACCTGTCAGTTTCGATGCTGGGGTGGACATCGTACATCGTCTTGGTCCAAAAACAGGGAAAACCCGATCCATCATCGTCATGTTCTCTTTACGGCGAGTGCGAGATGCTGTTTGGCAGGCGGTCAGGAGATGCAAATTCCTCAAAGACAACAACTTGACCATCACGGAACCCGTACCACCAGAGGACAGAGCAGCACGTGAAAAACTTTGGCCGCTCGTTAAAAAGGCAAGAGAGGAAGGCAAGAGAGCTTCTTTCAAGGACTCATATGCCCTCATAGATGGGAAGAAATTCAATTACGCAGATGCCTGAGGTGAACCAGTCACTTTAACTTACCAGTGCCTTCATTTTCGTAAATACTGTCTACGAAATTAGACCCACTTAAAATAGCCTTTGGTTAGTAGGATATTGGACGTTTTTGCACCACATTTTAGTTGTTATGACAGTTCTATTGTGAAGTGAAACAACCTTGCTAGTTCTTATAAACAACAATAAATGTTTTCTCTTGTTAATTATTGTAAAAACAATTTACCAAGAAAGAGGCTACCTAAACATGTTCTGTGCCTCCATTAGCTGCCTTAAATGTTGACTACAAGGTTTGATCTATGTTTAATATTTTGTTGAGATTCGGGAAAAAAAAAAAAAAAGAATACATTTTTCGTTCTTTGTTTTTTTTTAATTTTTCCTTGAGTCAAGACTAATGCAGCATATGGTTTGCTTTCATCGCATATTGTGTTGTAACAGATTCATTAGGAGGTGATCTACCTTGTTACTGACTCTACAATTGAAGTTTAATAACTCTTTAAATACATGGCCTGTATTTTTCTTCACTGAATAGATCCCCTGTCTGACATAACAATACATAAACCTACTTTGTGCAAACTTAAACTTTATTTATGTTGACCACAATTGAGCCAATTTGTTAAAAAATCATTAAGTGTACTTTGACTGGTCAATAATAATCTTTTTGTTTTTGAGTAATTAGCACGTGTTAAATCAGATTTTGGTTACAGTTTGGCCTAAGTCTGATATTTGCCTCATATTTAGTTATAACCAAAATAATTGTAGAAAATCGTTTGAGTTAGTTTAAACTACTGGACAATAATTGTTAGTTTTGAATCACACATTGTGTTGTGACATATTTGTTGTTATCCACTTCTCTTATGTAGGTGAGTTTTGAGAGTTCTTTAAGTGTTTATATACTTTCTGTAGTCATATGAGTTTTTTTGTTTAATTCTTTGTCTATTGTGTCTTTTAATGTGAGAGGAATACGTGAAAATGTGAAAAGAAAAGCTTTATTTTTATTTTGTAAAAGAAATGAGGCAGATATTGTAATGATCCAAGAAACACACTCAACTGAAAAAGAGGCTAAATTTTGGAAATCACAGTGGGGAAATCCTATACATTATTCTCATGGGAGCAGTCACTCAGCAGGTGTTGCAATACTTTTGCACAAATTTAAAGGAGAAGTACTGGAGGTTATCAAATCAGCTGAAGGAAGATGGATATTAATGGTTGTCAAACAGGAAAATGCCCCTTTTGTCCTAGGTAATATCTATGGTTATAATTCAAGTCAGTCCAACAAAATTCTATTTGGCCAAATATCTAATAATGTTAAGCATCTTAATGGCAAATATAAAGATTCATATGTCATTTTGGGAGGTGATTTCAATGAGTGTGTTGACACCAGTGTTGACAGATTTCCTACTAAGTTGGATCCAAGATCCATTACGAATAACTTAATTTTGTCTTTGGGATCAGATCTTTCATTAGTAGATACGTGGCGCTTCTTTAACCCAGATTCTATCGATTTTACATGGTCTAATAATAATCTAACTCTTAAATCAAGAAAAGACATGTTTTTGATTTCACAGTCATCTTTACATTTTGTTAAAGATGTTTTACATTTAGTAGCACCATTATCAGATCACAAATTAATATCTCTCAAACTGGGAATCCAACATAATACACCAACATTAAGGGGATATTGGAAAATAAATAACAACTTATTAAATGATGTAGAATTCAACAACTCAATCAAGGAACTTGTAAAGAATATATTTTCTGGCTGCACTGAAGGGTACAAAGAAAAATGGAATTTTTTCAAGTATAAAACCAGACATATTGCTATTAAAAGATGTAAAATTATTAAAGCTAACAGAAATCAGTCGGAAACTGATCTTCTACAAAAACTTGATTTGCTAACCAAAGAAAATAATTCAGAAGAGGAAAAATTAGAAATTAAAAAAATTAGTTTAAAACTCGACGAACTTTATACAGATTTAGCTAAAGGAGCCTTTGTGCGCTCAAGAGCCAAATGGTTGGAGGCAGGAGAAAAAAACTCCAGTTATTTCTTTGCTTTAGAGAAAAGAAATGGACAAAGGAAAATGTTATCTTCTTTAAATATAAATGGCACAATCTCTACAGATTCTAGTTTAATTTCAGAACACATTACTAAGTTTTATGAAAAACTATATTGCTCTAAATTTGATCAGAATGCGAGTATACATTACATTAAAAAAATAAAGGAACACATACCTATCATTGATTCATTTTATAAGGAGGCCTGCGACTCTAATATAAGTATTAATGACTTAAAAGATGCTCTTCACTCAATGAAGAAAGGAAAAAGTCTCGGCATTGATGGGCTATCGGTAGAATTTTATTCACATTTCTGGGAATACTTAGAGGGTCCACTATTTGGTATGTTTAACGAATGCATTAGACAAAAAGAAATGACATCTACTATGAAGCAAGGAGTGATATCGCTGATCCCTAAACCAGGAAAAGATACTTTACTCATTGACAATTGGCGTCCAATTTCATTATTAACAATTGATTATAAAATTTTGGCTTTAGTTTACGCCAGAAGATTAAAAATTGGCCTTGACAAAATTGTATCAGAGACACAATCAGGATTTATTAAAAACCGACATATAACAAATAATATAAGACTGGTTCTTGATTTGCTAGATTATGGAGATGCTGTACAATCTGAGGCCCTCATATTATTTCTGGACTTCTATAAGGCCTTCGATACTATCGAACATAAATTTCTATTTCAATCTCTTAAATTGTTTGGATTTGGTCTACCCTTTATTAATATAATTGAGTTGCTCTATAAAGATATTAATAGCTCTGTTATAGTTAATCATAATACAACTCAACGATTTAGTATCGAACGTGGCATAAGGCAAGGGTGTCCTATCTCACCCTTCCTGTTTTTACTGGTAACAGAACTACTAGCTTTGGGTATAAAACATGATCTTGACTTAAAAGGATTAACAATTTTTGACAGGGAAATTAAAATCTCCCAACTGGCCGATGACACTATCTTGTTTTTGCAAGATAAAAACCAACTAGCTCATGGCCTAAATATTATTGAGCGATTCTCTAATGCCTCGGGTCTGAGATTAAATGTAACCAAATGTGAAATATTACCCTTAAAAAAGTGTAGTGACACCATCTTAAACAATATACCAGTAAAAAATACAGTTAAATACTTGGGTATTCAGATTACTAAAGATTATAAAAATAGACAACAATAAAATTTTATAGGGAAAATAATTAAAACTAAAAGTATTCTGAATTCCTGGTTACAACGTGATCTCAGTATGTTTGGCAGAATTTTGTTATCTAAAGCTGATGGAATGTCTCATTTTGTTTACCCATCACTTTCATTATTCATTAATGATAAAACATTAAAACAGATCAACAAAATATGTCTAGACTTTGTTTGGAAAAATAAGCCTCATAAGCTCAAAAAGGAAGTACTTACAGGATGTAGGGCGAATGGTGGTCTAAATTTTCTGGATTTTACTGACACCATTAATACATTTAGGATTAGTTGGATCAAAAGATGTATTACTATGTGCAACTCCCTATGGTTCTTCATTCCTAATCACATATTCAACCAAATAGGAGGCCTTTCCTTTGTGCTTAAGTGCCAAACTGCTCCAAATAGACTTCCTGTTGTATTATCTAATTTTCATCAACAATGTTTACTAGCCTGGAAACTCTGTTTCATCCACAATTTCTCCCCTCATAAAATGATTATCTGGAATAATGAATTGATCACAATAAATAAGAAATCTATATTTTACCCCAGATGGTTTGAAAACGGTATTCATAATGTTGTTTCCTTATTCGACTGTTCTGGTTCAATTTTGACTTATGAACAATTTCTGTCCTGCTATTGCTTCCCAGTACCCTTCAAGGAATTCAATTTACCGATTAAGGCTATACCTAAAGGACTAACACAAACATTTAAATGCCATCTCTCATATGGTTTACCAACCAGTAGTCCGACACAACTTTTACTTAATGGTATTAATATACTTGATAAAAAATGTGACAACAAACACATCCGACAAATATTTGAACTTAATCACAGAATTTCTCCCAGGGGCAAGTTCTACTGGGCATCTCTACTTAATGATATCCAGTGGAAGGAAGCATGGCTTTTGCCTTATAAGTACTGCATCACAAACAAGGTAAAGGAGATTCATTTCAAGATTCTTCATAAGATTTACCCTACCAACATGAATATAGCTAAATTTACAGATATAAGCCCCAAATGTTCCTTTTGTGAGAGTGTGGATGAAACATTGATGCATCTTTTCGTTGAGTGTGGAAAAACTAAATTGTTTCTCAATAGCCTGAATAACTTTCTTTTTGAAACCTTAAAAAATCCTTACTCCCTTACAGCCAAAGATATCGTCATTAGTTATGAGAATTCAGATAAATCATTCGAATATATGGTTAACTTTTTTATTTTGCAAGCAAAATTCTTTATTCACAAACAGAAATGGCAAAAAAAGCTGCCTTGCTTCAAAAGCTTTAAGTTAGAGATTGATTCACTTCTTCGATCACTTAGAACTGTCCAAAATAACAAAAAGAATGACAGACTTTTATGTATAATCAGTAAAGTCTTAATAGATTGATGTATTCCTCTTTAAATGTTTTTTTTTTATTTATTTTTTTTTTTTATATTCTGTTTTGTTATTGTGTTACCGCTAGTTGTATGCAGCACCTTATACTCTGTATGTACTGTGATTATATTTTTTGTATCTGTACTTGATAAAAAAAAAAAAAAAATAAAAAAAAAGGACATGAATGAAATTCAAATGTAGTGCAACCGAAAATGCACTGATGGCGCCACACAGACGGTTTTAGGCTCAAAAGTGATTTTTATCTAATTTGCACTCAAATGTCAAAAAAGGGACCAGGACATGTAGAGAACACTATAAGAAGCACATTTATGCAGTTTATAAGCTGATAAAAGTTGATTTGGTGCTTAGTTGTCCTTTAAGCATTCAAAAAAGCAATGTTTAACAGGAAATCATTAAGTGGAATAAAATATAGAGGGCTGTTTGTAGGGGTTCAGTGATTTGAGTACACCTTTTTAAATTCATTTAATGTTGTATATCACGTTTCAGTTAATTTTATATCACTCTATAAAGTAAAAATGCATATAAGAATTAAGCCCAAATATTTGGCAGATCAGCATGCAACTCAGAGACATTCATTAATTTTCCAGACCCACCTAGTCTTTTACAGGGTTGCAGGTGTACTGGAGCTTATACCAGCTACTTCAGAGTGAAGGCAGGGTACACCCAGCCTCAGAGACATATGCAAAATAATATCGAACACCTAATGAGGAAATACCATTTTATTTATAACCATTTATACACAAGGCAATTCAAAGTGTTTAACAAAGCCATAAAATCAGATTAAAAACTTAGAAAAAATATTTAATGTGAAAAAAAGATAAGCTCATTGAAAGCAAACAAAGAAAAAAAAAGAATGATAAGTTATATTAAAGAAACAGTAAATAAAGATGTATTGGGACCTGATTTAAGCAAGCTGTCAGTTTGATCAGACCTCAGGTATTTGGGTTTGGTAAGATTGTTCCATATAGGTGATATCTTAGACACCTGCCCTCACAATAAGTCATTGTTATTTCCATAACTACTTGACAGCGACATCTCATGCGCCTGCATTTGTATAGCACTTTTACAGTCAGAGGACCACAAAGTGCTTTACACTACAGTCATTCACCCATTCACACACATTCACATACTGATAGTGGCAGGCTACTACAGTGGGGCAAAAAAGTATTTAGTCAGCCACAGATTGTGCAAGTTCTCCCACTTAAAATAATGATAGAGGTCAGTAATTTTCATCATAGGTACACTTCAACTGTGAGAGACAGAATTTGAAAAAAAAATCCAGGAATTCACATTGTAGGATTTTTAAAGAATTTATTTGTAAATTATGGTGGAAAATAAGTATTTGGTCAATAACAAAAATTCAACTCAATACTTTGTAATATAACCTTTGTTGGCAATAACAGAGGTCAAACGTCAAAGGTCACTTCAAGCAAGGAAGATCTCTGGCTCTCACAACCTGTAACTTCTTCTTTAAGAAGCCCTTCTGTCCTCCACTCGTTACCTGTATTAATGGCACCTGTTTGAACTCATTATCTGTATAAAAGACACCTGTCCACAGCCTCAAACAGTCAGAATCCAAACTCCACTATGGCCAAGACCAAAGAGCTTTCGAAGGACACCAGGAAAAGAATTGTAGACCTGCACCTGACTGGGAAGAGTGAATCTACAATAGGCAAGCAGCTTGGTGTGAAAAAATCAACTGTGGGAGCAATTATCAGAAAATGGAAGACATACAAGACCACTGATAATCTCCCCCGATCTGGGGCTCCACACAAGATCTCATCCCGTGGTGTCAAAATGTTCATGAGAACGTTGAGCAAAAATCCCAGAACCACACGGGGGGACCTGGTGAATGACCTGCAGAGAGCTGGGACCAAAGTAACAAAGGTTACCATCAGTAACACACTACAACGACAGGGAATCAAATTCTGCAGTGCCAGACGTGTCCACCTGCTTAAGCCAGTGCATGTCCAGGCCCGTCTGAAGTTTGCCAGAGAGCACATGGATGATACAGCAGAGGATTGGGAGAATGTCATGTGGTCAGATGAAACCAAAGTAGAACTTTTTGGTATAAACTCAACTCATCGTGTTTGGAGGAAGAAGAATACTGAGTTGCATCCCAAGAATACCATACCTACTGTGAAGCATGGGGGTAGAAACATCATGCTTTGGGGCTTTTTTTCTGCTAAGGAGACAGGACGACTGATCCGTGTTAAGAAAAGAATGAATGGGGCCATGTATGGTCAGATTTTGAGCCAAAACCTCCTTCCATCAGTGAGAGCTTTGAAGATGAAACGTGGCTGTGTCTTCCAACATGACAATGATCCCAAACACACCGCCCGGGTAACAAAGGAGTGGCTCCGTAAGAAGCATTTGAAAGTCCTGGAGTGGCCTAGCCAGTCTCCAGACCTCAACCCCATAGAAAATCTGTGGAGGGAGTTGAAAGTCCGTGTTGCTCGGCGATAGCCCCAAAACATCACTGCTCTCGAGAAGATCTGCATGGAGGAATGGGCCAAAATACCAGATACTGTGTGTGCAAACCTGGTAAAGACCTATAGTAATCGTTTGACCTCTGTTATTGCCAACAAAGGTTATATTACAAAGTATTGAGTTGAATTTTTGTTATTGACCAAATACTTATTTTCCACCATAATTTACTAATGTGAATTCCTGGATTTTTTTTTCCACATTCTGTCTCTTACAGTTGAAGTGTACCTATGATGAAAATTACTGACCTCTGTCCTCATTTTGAGTGGGAGAACTTGCACAATCGGTGGCTGACTAAATACTTTTTTGCCCCACTGTACATAAATGGCCTGCATTTGTATAGCGCTTTACTCAGTCCCTACAGACCCCAAAGCGCTTTACACTACATTCAGTCATCCACCCATTCACACATTGATGATGGCAAGCTACGTTGTAGCCACAGCTGCCCTGGGGCGCACTGACAGAGGCGAGGCTGCCAGACAATGGCGCCACCGGGCCCTCTGACCACCACCAGTAGGCAATGGTTGAAGTGTCTTGCCCAAGGACACAACGACTGAGACAGACGGAGCAGGGATTTGAACCAACCCACTGATTATAGGACGAATTCCTACCAGCTGAGCCACAGTCCTCATGATGTTCTCCTGAGGCAAAGCGTTCCACTCTTCCACAAGTGCGGTACATACAATCATCCAGTCTCTGCTCCAGCTGGTCCCAAACATGGGGTTCAAGTCAGGGGATATTGCTGGCCATACCATGTGAGGCCCTCCGACTGCCTGAAGTCGAGCTAAGACAATTTTGGCACGATGTGGTGGAGCATTATCATCCCTGAACAGAAAGTTGGGGGTGTGCTGGCAGAATTGGGGGGTGATTATGGGTTGATGTCTCGGAGGTAAAAACGTGCAGTGACTTAGCCATCTACAATGGTCTACAACCAAATCAGTTTTTCGCTAACTGGTGTCGCCTGCCCAAACTGTTACACCTCCTCCACCAAAGCTAACCCTGGGGAAAATGTTGACCTCGGTATATCGCTCGCCTCACCTTCTCCAGCAACGCTTACGACTAAAATTTCTGTGCAAGGTGACCAAACACTTGTCAGTGAACAGGACACTGCTGCATTGTCCAGGTCACATGGTCTTGTGCCAATGCAAATGTTCACGCTGGTGTCTTGGTGTCAGTGTAGTCACCTGCAATGGTCGTCTGGCATTCAAGCCAAAGCGGTGGAGTCGGTTTTGAATGATTTGTCTGGAAACCCTGGTACCCCACAAATCTTGTAAACGGGCCTGCAGCTGTGTGGCAGTTGCATGACTATGTCTGAGTACATAGTACCTTAGGTACTGGTCATCATTGCGGTCTGTCACTCGTTGGGCTCCACCCCTAGGTCTGTCACGGACTCTGCCAGTAGTTCTGAGTCTTGATGCAAGTCTACTGATGACACTTTCAGACACACCAAGTTCTCGTGCAACATCCGACTGCCTGCCACTGACCAGAAGGCGTGGGATGGCCAGGTGGGGCTGCTCATCCATTAGGGGATGTCGTGTATTCATGGCTGGTTGAGGGATGAAGTTGGAATGCCTTACTGACATTATCAGCTTTTTAAACCCACATAATGTTGAAATTGATGCCACATTGAAAAGGTTTGTGTTTAGGATTTTTTGGCTTTTGGCCCCAATATGTAAGGCACAATGTACACAGTAAGACCATTACGTGGAAAACACAAAATGAGGTGGATCTATCACCCCAATACAATTGCCTCCCTATCCCAAAAATCTCTGAAGTGAAACAAACACCATATGACATCGACTGATACTCTCACAATATCCCTAACTTTTGTTAGTAATGTAAATGTGGGTAAAACTTCATACTTTTTTGTGGTCAAAGATGACGCCATGGTTCCTTTAAGTTGAAGCCAAATTAACTTTAAGGATAACTGTTTACCTCATTTCTGTTCAAATTCCAAATCATACAATTGCAAGTCACAAAAACCTTAATCAGGGCTGTGTTTAAAAAATTGATTAAAATGTGACTTAACTTAAAAATCTAATTTGAAATATTAAATAACATAAAATCTGTGCTTACAGAAATCTCAAGGAAATTTCAATCGAACGCAACTAGACCTGGTAATTTGTCTTAGAAGACGTTTCACCTCTTATCCAAGAGGCTTCATCAGTTCATGCTCGATGCTTACCAGGCTGGGACTGGTCCAACTAACTGGTGTGGAGACTCAGCTATTTAACCTCTTGGAGGGCTTTTACAAGACTGATTATGTCATTGGATCGTTTGTGTTGCATGTCTTAACAACGGTCGTTAGGTTAAGTTTCGGCTTCATTAGTGCCCTATTGTGTTATAACGACAGTCGCTGGAGTCACAGTTGTTTTTCTTATTAGAGGTTAAATTGTTGAGTCTCCTGGGTAAGGATGAAAGGGCAGCATTGTAAATTGGAGATAGGTGATGTCTCAGGCCTCCTCCTCTGTTTAGCGATGGTTTCTCTACTTTTACATAGATGGCTTCTTTTACTCCTCTTTCAAACCATCTGTCCTCTCTGTCTAATATCTGGACATTGCTGTCCTGAAAGGAGTGGGCTTTCTCCTTGAGATGTAAATGAACAGCAGAGTCAATGCCTGAGGAGTTTGCTCTCCTGTGTTGAGCCATGCGTTTGTACAGTGGTTGTTTGGTTTCACCAATGTAGAGGTCCTTGCATTCTTCATTGCACTGGATTGCATACACCAGGTTGCTTTCGTGTGCGTGTGGTGTTCTGTCCTTGGGATGTACTAGTCTCTGTCTGAGTGTGTTGCTGGGTTTGAAATACACAGGGATACTGTGTTTATTAAAAATCCTCCTGAGTTTTTCAGAAATCCCAGACACATATGGAATGACTACATTGTTTCGTTTGTTTTCTTTTTCTTTTTCAACCACTTTGTTGGCTTACCTTCTGGAACTAGCTGCAGTTTTCACAAAAGTCCAGCTGGGGTAACCACAAGTTGTGACGGTGTCTCTCACGTGCTTGCGTTCTTCCCCTTGGGCCTGTGAGCTGGTGGGTATGTTATCAGCTCTGTTTTGCAGGGTCCTGATAACACTAAGCCAAAACAGGAGAAATGTGATCTCTCTTTTTAATATTCATCGGAACTCTTGCTGCAGCATTTTGAATCACCTCCTTATTCCTTATTATCACTTCCTAATAATAAGGAATTACAGTAGTCTACCCTTGAAGTAACAAATGCATGGACTAGTTTCTCTGCATCACTCCTGGACAGGATGTTTCTAATTTTAGCAATATTTCAGAGAAGAAAGAAAGACATCTTGGAAACCTGTTTAATATGGGATTTAAATGTCATGTCTTGGTCAAAAATTACACCAAGGTTCATTAAATTATAAACAGAGGCAAAATAAAACCATCCAGATGAAGTGATTGATTTATCAGTTTCCTTTTTAAAGGTTCTGGTCCAAAGACAACAACTTCCGTCTTGTCTGAATTTAAAAGTTGAAAATTCAGACTCATCCAGGTTTTATGTCTTCCAGACAATCTACCTAACTGATTGGTTTAATCAGGTTTTATGGATAAATATAATTGTGTATCATCTGCATAACTGTGGAAATTCATTCCATGTTTTCTAATTATCTTACCAATTGGAAGCATATATTAAAGAGAATCGGTCCAAGCACAGGTAACCCTTGAGTGTGAAGAAGATGTATCATTGACATGAACAAACTGGAATCTGTTGGACAGATATGATTTAAACCAGCCTAGTGCTGTTCCCTTGATCCCTACAACATGTTCAAGCTTTTTCAAGAGAATATTATTATAGACTGTGTCAAAAGCAGCACTGAGATCTAACAAGACCAGAATAGTCACAAATCCATTCTGTGAGGCCATCAAAAAATCAATGGTAACTTTCACCAGTGCTGTTTCAGTGATATGATGAGCTCTAACACCTGACTGAAATTCCTCAAACAGGTTGTTGCTGTTTAGATGCTCACATACTTGATTAGCTATTATTTTCTCAAGAATTTTGGATAAGAAAAGAAGGTTAGATATAGGTCTGTAGTTAGCTAAGTCGTCTTGATCCAGGGAGGCTTTCTTAAGTAAAGGTTTAATTACAGCAACCTTAAATTCCTGAGGCACTTACTCATTTTTAAAGATACAGTCATCATGTCTAGAATAGGGCCAGTAACCACAGGGAACACTTCCTCAAATAATTTGGTTGGTATTGGGTCTAACATAAAAGTTGAGGGTTTAGATGAAGCTAATATTTCTGATAATTCCGCAAGTTCAACAGAATCAAAACGGTACAGACATAAACATGGTTCTACAGTTCTCTCTGATACTGCCTCATTTACTGAACAAGAGTTAATCATGTTTGGGAGAATATAAATGATTTTATTTTAATAGAATTTTGATGAAGAATCCCATAAAGTCATCACTACTGAGAGAAGGGGGAATAGGTGGCTCAACAGAGCTATGACTCTGTGTGAGTTTGGCAACTTTACTAAAAAGAAACGTAGGATTATTTTTATTTTTTACCTCTATTAATGACGTGAAATATGCTGTTTTAGCTTGTCGAAGGGCATTTTTATAAAGTAGTAGACTATTTTTGCAGGTTAGAAAGGAATCATTTAAGTGTGTAGAGCGCCATTTTCTCTCCAGTTTCACTCATAGTATTCTGCTTTAAGTATGCAGGTCTGCATTAAAACCAGAGAGCCAGCGTAATTACCTTATTTTTTAAGGGGGCTACACTGTCTAGTGCCAAACACAGTGAGGAAGTAATACTTTGAACCAGACCATCAATTTCTGAAGGGTTAGTGTTGGAATTACTGCCATCCACTGTGGTATTCTGAGACACATAGGGAAGCAAGAATGGAACAGATTCTTTAAAACTTGTTAGAGCACTGTCTGATAAAGTTCTACTGTAATGAAATTTTCTGTCAGATTTTGGAACATTGGGTATAGTAAATTCAAAGGTTATCAAAAAATGGTCAGATAGGACTGTGTTATGTGGGAGGAATATAAGTTCATCACACTCAATCCCGTATGTCAGTACAATGTCTAAAGTGTGTTTAGCAGAGTGTGTGGGTCCCTTCACTTTCTGAGTAAAGCCAATTGAGTCTAAGATAATATTAAATGCTGCAGTTAGGCTATCACTTTCAATGTCCATGTGAATTGTAAAATCCCCTAGTATAATGACCTGATCATTTTTTAAAACTAAATCAGATAAAAAATCTCAGATCTGGTCCAAGAATTGAGAGTAAGGGCCTGGTGGAGGATACAAAACCACAAACAAAAGTGGTTTTAATGTAAAGAGGTGTAGTTAATAATTGGTCTAGGGCAAATTTACAAATCTGAATGAAAGATGGTTGCAACTCCTCCTCCTCGCATAGTACTTCTAGGAATGTGAAAATTTTGATAATTGGAAGGAGTTGACTCATTTATAATTACAAAAACATCCTGCTGCAACCAGGTTTCTGATAGGCAAAATGGATAAATTTTATCATGACATATCAAGTAATTTACTAATAAAGTCTTTGAGGAGAGGGATCTTATGTTTAGTAAACCACATCTAATTGCCCTATTTCCTTGTTTGGTCCGGGTTGTATTTATTTTAATGAGGTTTTCATAGTTTGCTTTTTTCAGGTTAACTTTTAGTCTATTTGATTTTGGCTGTGGGCAAGACACTGTCTCAATGGGGTATTGAGTGGGTAACAGACCAGAAGCTGCAGAGAGGTGGGTTAAACTACGACTCTGCTTCCTGGTCTGGACGCTGCTTTGTCAGTGTTTTGAGGGACTAATAAATCTGTTCAGATTCCTAGAAAGAAGAGCTGCTCCATCCAAAGTGGGATGGATGCCGTCTCTCCGGTTCAGACCAGGTTTCCCCCAAAGAGTTTTCCAATTATCAATGTAGCCCACGTTTTTTGTTGGACACCACTCAGACAACCATCCATGAAATGACAGCATGCGGCTGAGCATGTCGTCACTGGTCCGATAGGGCAGGGGACAAGAAAAGATTACACAGTCCGACATCTTTTTGGCAAACTTACACATCGAAGCAACACTAATTTACTAATAACTGGGTGTCGTTACCGCCAGCGTGAATAACAATCTTACTGTATTAAGACGACATGTGCCTTTAATCATTTAAGATGGTTGAAAATCTTAATCCTTTTATCTCTACAACCAGATCCATGAATATTTAATCAGAATCAGAATCAGAATAGGTTTTATTGCCATTGTTTGAGAACAAGTTCACAAACTAGGAATTTTTCTCGGTACAATCGTGCAACATAAAACATTTAACATAAATAAAAATAAAATAGATAAAAATAAAAAGAATGAGCTATAAGGCTAAAGTCTTTATAAATATTATAATCTATATGTATATAAAAGAACTATGAAGAGATAAACATCCTTTTAACATAAGAACAGCAGCAGGGTTCCATTCACAGATGTGCAGGTGAATGACAGCAGCAGATCTAAGTGTGGTCAGACCACACAGTGCAGTAAAATAAAGTTACGTAGTGCAGATGGTTCTATCCTACATGGGTCTTTAACTGAACTATCGGGTCTTGTTATTGTTCATGAGTCTGATGGCGGAGGGGAAGAAACTGTTCAGGTGGCGGGAGGTGTGGGTCTGGATGGACTGTAGCCTCCTGGCTGAGGGGAGGAGGGAGAATAGTCGGTGTCCAGGGTGAGAAGAGTCAGATGTGATCCGACCCACACGCCTCCGGGTCCTGGAGGAGAACAGGTCCTGGAGGGATGGGAGCCTGCAGCCAATCACCTTCTCAGCAGCACGCATGATGCGCTGCAGTCGGTGTTTGTCCCGGTCTGCGGCGCCGGGGAACCACACGGTGATGGAGGAGGTGAGGATGGACTCGATGATGGCCGTGTAGAACTGCACCAGCATCTCGGTCGGCACCTTGAGTTTCCTCAGCTGCCGCAGGAAGTACATCCTCTGCTGGGCCTTCTTGATGAGGGAGCTGATGGTTGGCTCCCACTTGAGGTCCTGGGTGATGGTGGTGCCCAGGAAACGGAAGGAGTCCACGATGGAGATGGGGGTGGGAGAGTCCATCAGGGTGAGGGGATACGGTGGGGCTGTGACTTTCCTGAAGTCCATGATCATCTCCACTGTCTTCTGGGCGTTCAGCTCCAGGTTGTTGTGACTGCACCAGGAAGCCAGCCGGTCCACCTCTCTCCTGTAGGCGGACTCATCACCGTCTGAGATAAGTCCGATGAGGGTGGTGTCGTCCGCAAACTTGATCAGCTTTACGGACTGGTGACTGGAGGTGCAGCAGTTTGTATACAGCGAGAAGAGCCAGGGGGAGAGTACACAGCCCTGAGGAGTCCCAGTGTTTGTAGTCCGATTGTCCGAGACAATCTTCCCCAACCGCACGTGCTGTCTCCGGTCCGACAGGAAGTCAGTGATCCACCTGCAGAGGGAGTCGGGCACGCTGAGCTGGTAGAGCTTGTCTCGTAGCAGTCCAGGGAGGATGGTGTTGAAGGCAGAGCTGAAGTCCACAAACAGGATCCTGGCGTAGGTTCCTGGGGAGTCCAGATGCTCCAGGATGAAATGGAGGGCCAGGTTCACTGCATCATCCACAGACCTGTTGGCTCTGTAGGCGAACTGCAGTGGGTCCAGGAGGGGGGCGGTGATGTCCTTGAGGTGGGGCAGAACCAAGCGCTCAAATGACTTCATGACCACAGACGTCAGCGCCACCGGCCTGTAGTCATTAAGTCCTGTGATCCGTGGCTTTTTGGGGACAGGGACGATGGTGGAGGTTTTGAAGCAGGACGGCACGCGACAGAGCGCCAGGGAGGTGATGAAAATGTCCGTGAACACGGGGGCCAGCTGATCCGCGCAGTGTCTCAGGGTGGAGGGGGAGACACCGTCCGGCCCGGGGGCCTTCCTCCTGTTCAGCCTCAAGAACTGTCGGCGCACATCCTCCTCCTGGATGGAGAGGGCAGGGGGGGAGGAGGGGGGGTCTGAGGAGTCCTTTGATGAAGTGCTGGGGTCGTTGATGGTTGGGGTGATGGTGGGGGGAGCAGAGGTGTGAGGAGCAGACGGCTGTTCAAAGCGGCAGTAGTGTGTATTCAGGCCCTGGGCGAGAGTCCGGTCGTTCAGGGCCTGGGGGGCTTTGGGCTTGTAGTTTGTGAGAGCCCTCAACCCCCTCCACACTGCTGCAGAGTCATTGGAGCTAAAGTGTTCCTGTATATGGTTGGAGTACACAGATTTTGCTCTTCTCACTTCACTGCTGAAGTGGTACTTTGCTCGTCTGTATGTACTCCGGTCCTCGCTCCGCCGCGCTACTTCCTTCTCCTCACGTAGGTGCCGGAGCTTGGGTGTGAACCAGGGCTTGTCATTGTTATAACAAATCCTGGTCTGCGTTGGGATGATGCGCGTCTCATTGAACTGAATGTATGAGGTCACAGTGTCCGTATACTCATGTTAGAAATTTGACAGAATTCATAGAGCTAAGACAAACATTAGACATTTACTATCGCCAAGGATGAATATGCGTAGTCTTGGTTTGTCCATGGAGTTGCCTGATTGAAAATCCAGAAGCAGAGATGAAGAGAGAGACATAAATACCATTACAGGTGTGTAAAGAATGAGAGTATGATGGCAAAACATAAATATGCTATTACAAAAGTCTGTATGTGTGAAAGAAAAAGGAAAAAAAGTGATACAGAGATTTGGTGACACAAATGTGAAAAAAAAGAAAGCAGTCAACCCAGTGCACAGCCTTAGCCCCGCCCACATTTACAAACGTAAACAACCTCCTGAGCTGTGCTTTCCTTAAACTAGTTTAGTGTGTTGTTACCTCGGTAGTAGAGAAGGCAATTCCGCACTGTTTTACCATGCCTGGAACTCACTGCTGTTAAAAACTTCTCTGGTACCTCACACAATGCATATGGAAAACATAGGAACAACGGAATACAGTTTTTTAGGGTACCAAAATGGACACAGCATCAAGGAGAGAAAGTCTCTGACCTGATTGTGAGTCAAAAATGACAGTGATACACTTTGGCACCTACTGCTGCCAGTGGGGCAAAAAGGGTTAATCTAACCAGGATATTTACATCTTGCAATCACATATTTAACTACCCTAGCTAACCCGGAACAGGTTTGTCAGCCCCAAACAAAAAAACCTGGTGCCATATAGTCTATGCCTAGTACAGTATGTGTCATTGTGCTAAAATCAAATTACAAATAAATACCTAAAGATACAATACACAGCTTTAGCCTACATCAAAACATGTTGGAAATGTTTGTGTACATTGAACATCTTGTCACAATCTAATGTTTATGCAGCAGTCGCAGTAAATTACTTTGACATTTTGGTCAAGAAGTGTCTGCTAAATGCAATGTAATTACGACACACTAAAACACATGCTAAGAAAACGTACCTTTGCTCGTACAACGCTGTTTTCGCCACCTGGAGGCTTGTAGATGGCCAAGTCCTGCACCAGCCACAACAGAAAGCCTCGTAGCTTGCGGCTTTTAAACTCCTGTATTGTGTAGTAACTCACAACAAAGACAATGTAATTTACAATATCCATATACGTGCACGGAGGCAAATGGTCCAGGTCTCTGTGCCATTCCGCTGCAGGGGAGCTTGTATGGGTGTTTGATGTCTGAGAGCTTCTCCAAATGCCGCTGTTTTGCGGTAGGTATAAGCTTGTCCCTGTAAGGTCCATTTTCTTTTGGCCTGACTTTCTCCATTGCTATACTTTCTTACTTTCCTTGTATTCGCAGATCTGTCCTGCCAAAATAATGAACGCGCAAAAATTAAAGAGCTCCGGAATGTTAGTCATGTCAATACTGTTAAGTTCTGAAGGTGTTGCCCCTGGCAACTCAGACCCTGTCGAAATAGGCATGTGAATCCTCACTCTCAATAGTTATCTGATAAAACAACTTCTATCTAGACTCTGTTAAATATGACTAATAAAGCCAAGGAGTAACCTGAGGGTCCCTAAACAGCTGACCGTTAACATAAAGTTTATCTACAGTAACTGTAGCCTTACAGCCCTCATTATGTTTCTTCTTAATTGGAAATAACACGCGTCTTCTGTCCAGGATTTCTTTCGGAAATTGATCATTAACGCTGTAATTTGTCCCCCGCAGCCTTTTCCCTTTCTTTCTGTTCTTTCTGTTTAAAGTGTTCAAATTTAGCAACAATTGGTCGCGGGCGGGTGTTGTTGGGTTTCTTACCTCCGAGCCGATGGACCCGATGAAAAGTTATGTTTTTAACCGTGTCGCTTGGCAGTTTCAGCTGATGTTGGATAAACTGTTGGACGGTGGTTTCCGCGCATGCCTCTGCCTGCTCTGGTATCCCAGAAAAAAACAAGATAATCACTCATGGATCGGGCCTGGATGTCCAAGATCGACTCCTTGAACCTTTTCTTTTCTCCAGTCAGCTGCGTCATCCCCTTGGTGAATCTTTTAACGTCTTCTTTCAATGAATGAAGCTACCTGTTGTTGGCTGAATTGCAAATATTCTATCAGAGCCTGAAATTCTTTGTGTAGAACTTCAACCAGCGCAAGATGGGCGTCTTGGCTGGTTAACTTCTTATCTGTTGAGTCCAGAACGTCGCTGTAGCTTCTATCTGGCGAGTTGGTGGAAGTGCTGGCCTCAGAATAGAGTGCGCTTCTGGGATGGAGTGCTTGTTGGCGTGTCAGATGCAGGTTTCCGTGGCTTACCCATAATGATTTTTTTGAAGCACTCGTCTAGGTAGCACTCCCGACTATCCAAGGTTTCCTCATCCGGGTTGTTTAGAATAAAGATATAATTTGGTGGTTAGTTTAAAGGGACAGAAACATTCACTGCGTTTGGTTCAAACTTATTGGCTTGTTTTACCTGACATTGTTTGTTTTAAAAGTATACCGCCATGTTTACTCATGCGAAGCTCTTGCGAGATGTCAGCTGCTCATCTCATTCTCTAGAAGATAATTATTAAAATCTTGAGCCAAGTGCTGTTGTCATATCTGTCATTTCCTTACCTTAATCTTGGAAGATATATAGAGACCGTCTCTGATCATATCTTGGACCAATGTGGGGCTTTAACACAGGACTCTGAGATTAAGAGTCTCATGCTCCACCAACCAAGCTGGCTAGAATTCATGCTACATGTTCATTTATATACACTGAAGGAGAGGAAGCTTGTGGAGTGTAATGGAGAGCCAAAGTCACGCCCTTCTACTTCTGGACCATGGCTCCCCCATGGCCAAAAAACCAAACAAAAAATGAATGAGAGCAATGAAGCGATACAAAATTCTTCAGATCCAGTTTGAAATATGCCATGAAAATATGATATCCATGAATTTTTAAAACACATTTTGATGCAGAGAAAACGCTGATTATCAACCGGCGGCAAAAGATACTTTAGATGTTGTGTAAAAACACTTAAGAAGACAACGGGAGGATGAAGGAAGGAGCATTAAACAGAAGCCTCTATAAATATGACCATGTGGAAAGTGGCATCTGTGCTGGGGGAGAAATATTCGATAAATGAGAGCCAGTATGTAGGAGAAGCTCTACAAGAGCTCTCGGTGAGTGTTTCAAGGGCTAGCTACCGCTAGGTTACAGTTAGCTCCGTTACGTCAAAGATGCGACTCCTGATTTTTAGGCATTTTAACTGTGAATTTTTAGAATCACATGAACCCCAAATCACCTGACAAACAAAGTCAAAACACACATCATTAGTAAAAATTTAAATTGAGGGACATCATATGTGTGATTCAGGACGTAAGACAAAGCAGACAAAATAACTTTTAAAGCCCCACAGACATTCATTTTTTTTTTATTCAGCCAGGGAACCCAAGGACTAACAGAAAAGTGAGGAGACTTTGGGTGATATTACTCAAAGTGTTAAAGGGTTTGATACTACCAGTACTAGAGTATCAGGGTTGGATTGTCAGGTAAGAGCTTTGAAACATTTTAGAATTAGGCAGACTCAAATAAACGTGTGTGGGAGGAAGAGAAGCTATATGCTGTGCTAGAAATTTGTTAATTTATACAAATACCAAAACCACTGATCCTATCCCAGAGACGTGCAAATGAGCTAAACCACCAATTCTTTAAGTTGCATCTGAAGGAGTATACTTAAAGGTTGAATATGGAACAAGGGCAACATCTAGTGTGTTGAGGTTGTAGTTGCAATAACAACATGCCATCTTAGATGCCAGTTTTGTAACACCGTAACCGGCCAGCATCATGTCCAGTGAACAATCTTACAGGGTAAGGACTATTTTGTACTAATAATTTTAAATAACTAAACGAAAAAGAATTATAACAAAACATGGATCAAAGGCAACTATAAGCTTTTGTACCTGTCCTCTAGGAATCTTATTTTTGTAGCTGAGTGGTATCCTCCACTCCTCTTGGTGATGTCCTCTATAAAAGTCACAATTTACACTATAGAATTTAGATAAACATCCGACATATTTGACAGAGTGCGTATTTGACTAAAGTGTCTGGTCGGAGACCTATTTTCAATACAGAAAGATAGCTAGAAAAGTCTATAATAACCACTGGTTTTTTCATCTAGGCATGTAGTCCGATAGCCCCCCCTTAGTGGTATGCCTCAGTTTCAATAGGTTTGTTGGTCTATGGGTATGATTCTCGCTTAGGTTGTGAGCGGTTCCCGGTTCAGATCCCAGACAAGCCCTTATGGCTCCTACACGCAACAGCATGTTTCATGAATAAACCTATAGCCAGAAAGCTATATGTTTAATCTCGCATCATAGGAAATACTTCTGAAAGACACAAACATAATTCAAACTCCGCCACCATATTAATATTTATGGGGAGCGTAACTCACGCCCTTCTACTTCCGGTCCATGGGTCCCCAACTGCCAAAGAAAACGAATGAGAGTCAATTGAGCGATAAAAGTTATTTTCTGATCCAGTTTGAAATGCGCTGTGGATCGAAAATAGGATGTCGGTGAATTTTAAAAACAAATTTTGATGCAAAGAAAACACACTTTTTTTCGTACGGAGGTAAAAGTTACTTTAGGGTTCGTGTGAAAACGTTTAGCAGACTACAACTGCAGTAGAAGAAGAAGAGCGAGGGTCTTTACCTCCAAGGCGAAGAAAGGAGCATTAAACACGGAGAAGCCCAATATAAACCTGACCATGTGGAAAGTGGCAGCTATGTCGGGGGTAAAGCAGTCGGTGGAGTGAGAGCCAGCATGGAGGAGAAGCTGTACAAGCTCTGGGTGAGTTTTTTACGTGCTATAGCTAGTGCTAGCTCCCGTTAGCCAAATGGTGTCATATATGCGACTTCTGACTTGTTAGAAAAGTCTATAATAGATACTTACTGCAGAGGTGAAAGCAAGCCTCTTACAATAGAAAGAGCAGGGGGACACCGCTTCCTTTTCTTTCGTTTACTGGGTTTGGAGCTTGATGCTCTCGTATCTAGGAACAAAGTCATATACACGAGTATTGCAAAGCTGTTTTACCGACAGCTAACGTTAGCTATTAGCAAGCTTTCCTACCTTTCTCAATGAGAAACTTCACCATTTCCGCGTACGTTCTGATGACGTGAACGTTTTTCATTTGTGTCATCTGTTGTAGGCTTCACCTAAACTAACTCTAGTTTTAGATATTGTAAGGTCGCTCATCTTCTGAGAAAGAGACCGAAATGAATCGGGATTTAGACACAGCAGCTAAACTAACAGAGTGCTCCACTTTCTTCAGTAAAAGACTTGTTGTTCCAGGCAGTTGTTTACCATAGTATTTGGCAACCCTCAATAGTGCGCCGCTGTTGGCTGGAACACGTAACTCTAAGCACAGTGCGGTGGTAGGAAAAAGTTATCTCTTTTAATGATGTGAGGTCAAAAACAACTTTTAAAGAAAATGGTGCACTTTCATTGTCCCCGTTGAAGTATTAGTTTGTTTAAAGAGATAGCTTTTCAGAAAAGTGTCCCACATTCAACCGTGAAATGGATAGAGCATTTCATTGGTTCTGTTGAGCAGCCTATCGACCATCATTTTCATCTGGCATCACGTAGCAACCTCATTGCCAAATCTTAGAGAAAGCATTGTTGCACAGTGCCAAACTGGGCTCGTCCGGGATTTGAACCCGGGACCTCTCACACCCAAAGCGAGAATCATACCCCTAGACCAACGAGCCATGTTGTGTAAACACTTGCTATGCGACTACGAAATAGCTGTCACAGCCTGGCCGACAGATGTTTTCATCTGGGCACAGAGTCCGAGAGCACCCCTTAGGGGCATGTGCGACCTGCGACAGGCTCGTTGGTCTAGGGTTATGATTCTCGCTTAGGGTGCGAGAGGTCCCGGGTCCAAATCCGGGATGAGCCCTTATGGGCGCTACACGCAACAGTATGCTTCATGAATAAACCTATAGCCAGAAAGCTATGGCTATGCGTGCAATTTTGCATCATAGGAAATACTTCAGAAAGACACAAACACAATTGTAACACAGCCACCATATCAGTATTTATTCATCTTGGTTCTATACAGTTGAATGACTTTTGTTTCATACACTACATGAATTTACATGGTGTGCTTCTTCCTTTATGGCAACTCTAACGTATGTCAAAGTTGAAACCAAAACAAGAGGTGACAACATCTGAAAGCAAATTCACAAGAAGCTGTCTTGAATCATGATCTCACCTTGTTTTAATATTTTTAGAAGTATATGTTACGAAACCATCTTGGTTTGGTCTTTTATTTTTCTCTTCATCTTAATTTTTCTGCTTGTCTTCACGTCAGAGGCAGATGTACTTCAATTTTGAGAAGTTGTAAGACAATTGGCTGTTACCAGTGTTTGGAGACCTAAGCGTGACAAAAACCATCTCATTCCTCCTTTGAGTAGTTTTGGTCTTTTAAAATACTAAACGAAAAAGAATTATAACAAAACATGGATCAAAGGCAACTATAAGCTTTTGTACCTGTCCTCTAGGAATCTTATTTTTGTAGCTGAGTGGTATCCTCCACTCCTCTTGGTGATGTCCTCTATAAAAGTCACAATTTATAATTTAGATAAACATCCGACAGATTTCAAAGCGTGCTTGTTTGACTAAAGTGTCTGGTCGGAGAGCTATGTCAATACTGAAAGCTAGCTAGAAAAGTCTAAAATAGCCACTTACCGCAGAGGTAAAAGCGAGCCTCCTACACTAGAGGGAGCAGGGGGAAACTGCTTCCTTTCACTCGTTTACTGGGTGTGGAGGTTGCTGCTCTCGTATCTAGGAACAAAGTCATATACACGAGTATTGCAAGTATGGCCTGGAAACTCCGCAGATCTAAATCCCATTGAGAACTTGTGGTCGATCTTCAAGAGGCGGGTGCACAAATAACAACCCACTTATTTTGACAAGAAGCGATTATTAATGATTGGGTTGCTATCAGTCAGGATTTGGCCCAGAAGTTTATTGAGAGCATGCGCAGTCAAATTGCAGAGGTCCTGAAAAAGAAGGACTTCATGGGATTCTTCATAAATAAAATAAATTATGTTAAAAATAAAATAATTAGCATTCTCCCAAACTTGATTAACTCTTATTCAATAAATGAGGCAGTGTCAGAGAGAACTGTAGAACCATGTCTATGTCTGTATTGTTTTGATTCTGTTGAACTTTCAGAATTATCACAAATATTAGCTTCAGCTAAAGCCTCAACTTGTATGTTAGACCCAAAAGCAACCAATTTAAGGAAGTGTTCCCTCTGGTTACTGGCCCTATTTTAGACATGATGAATCTATTTTAAATAAATGGATATGTGCCCCCCCCCCCCCCCTCCCCCCCCCCCCCCCCCCCCCCCCCCCCCCCCGCCGCCCCCCCGGTCCCCCCACACCCCCACCCCCCCCCGGGGGGGGGGGGGTACGGTGGGGTGTTGAGGGTGTGGGGGTGTGGGTTGTGGGGGGTGTGGGTTGTTTTTTGTTGTTTTGGGGAGGGGGGGTGGGGGGGGTGTTGTTTGGGGGTGGGGTTGGTGGGGGGGGGTTTCCCCCCCCCCACACACCCCCAGAACCCCTAGACACAATCGCTAAACACCCCCCCCCCTGTGCCTCAGGAATTTAAAGTTGCTGTAATTAAACCTTTACTTAAGAAATCCTCCCTGGATAAATATAATTTAGCTAACTACAGACCGATATCTAACCTTCCTTTCTTATCCAAAATTCTTGAGAAAATAGTTGCTAATCAAATGTGTGATTATCTAAACAACAACAACCTGTCTGAGGCCTTTCTGTCAGGATTTTAGAGCTCATCATAGCACTGAAACAGCACTGGTAAAAGTTACTAATGATGTTCTAATGGTCTCAGATAATGGATTTGTGACTGTTCTGGTCTTGTTAGATCTCAGTGCTGCTTTTGACACGGTCAGTCATAATATTCTCTTAAAAGGCTTGAACATGTCGTAGGGATCAAGGGAACAGCACTGGGCTGGTTTAAATCATATCTGTCTGACAGATTCCAGTTTGTTCATGTCAATGATAAATCTTCTTCACACTCAAGGGTTACCTGTGGAGTAGCACAGGGTTCTCTTTACTATATATATATATATATATATATATATATATATATATATATATATTTGCTTACAATTGGTAAAATAATTAGACGACATGGGATTAATTTTCACAGTCATGCTGATGATACACAATTATATTTATCCATAAAACCTGATGAAACCAATCAGTTAGGTAGATTACATGCATGTCCGGAAAACATAAAAACCTGGATGACTCTGAATTTTCTACTTTTAAATTTAGATAAGTCAGAAGTTGTTATCTGTGGACCAGGGGCCGTATTCACAAATACTCTTATCTTACCGCTAGGTGTTACTCCTAACTCGCGCTAAAAGGTCTTACGTTGGAATTGTCGTCTAAAACGTATTCACAAACGCACTAAGAGCTACTTTTACGTAGGACAAAACCCTAAAAGTAAGTTAAGAGTGACGTCCCGTTGCTATGGAAAACGTAATTTCCTATGCATGAGTAAATAAACGGACAGCAGTGTGATTGGTTGTTGAATGACACGTGTGAAACCAAGAAATAGAAAATTTAAATGTCGATAAAAGCGTAATTATGAACAGCGCAAATAGCAGAAATAATGCGATTAGATCTTTGTGTTGGCCATGTGACTGACACTTTATACAACTTACACACAATAGCCTACTTACAGAGAGGGTGAAGTTTAAAAACGAAAAAACTTGAAATGCATCATATTACCCTGCCTAACGCCTGCTGATAGCTGGGATAAGCTCCAGCCTCCCCTCCACGCGACCCTGAATTAGATGACAGCAGTATAGATAATGGATGGAAGGATGCATCATATTAAGGGAGTGATTGCAAGTAGGCTGTAAACAATTAGGCTGTCTAATGAGCACATCAGACACATCTTAAATAGACCCCCCCCTACTACCGTGAAAAGCACCTCGTGAACTGAAAATACGTGGCGAGAAAAGGACAAGGAAACCTAACAGGTCGCAGGACCAATTATTACTACTGACACAGTTGGTACTGGAGAGGAGGACGGTCCTCAAAGAGCGATTCGGAGCAGGGATTACGAATAAGAAGAAAAGGGAGGCATGGCGGGAAATTAGCAGAAACATAAATGCATCTTATCCAGCGGTGTCTCGAACGCCAGAAGACTGTGAGAAGAGATGGTATTCTCTACAGTCCCAGTGTCGGCTGGAGATCGCCACTTATAAAAAGGATGCTGCTGCAACAGGTAGGCAATGTCTGTCATATAGGCATCCGTACATGTTGCATAAATTGGAAGATGTGCACGTTTTCATCTTTGTGCACCCCTGGCATACCTGCAATCACCCTGAAATTGGCTTTAATTCGATGCAGTTGCTGTCTAATGGGAAACGGATGAATTGTTGGATAATGTGTGGTCGACAGAGCGCTTTAAGAGTTTGGTGGATTGATTGGCTGATAGATGGTTGTGATATACCCAAGTCATCCACGTTGCAAAGTTGCATTTTCCCTGTGGCTAAATATCTTAGTTTCGCTAAACATTTAATTTATGGACTGATCAGATTGTCACATTTAGTTGGAGACGTGATTGCATCCCGCACCACATCTGCAATAAACGATTTAGTCGGTATCGTTTGGTTAATTCCGAATCATCCAGAGTGTCGAACACATTGCGTCTGGCTGCAGCCATTTTGGGAGTCTTTGTGAATAGGTCTTAGGTAGTTAGGAGTCCTCTTGACTTCTTTTAAGGACTCCCAGACTTAGGAGCTACTTTTAGGCCTAAAAGTGGTTGTGAATTACTTTTATCTTAAGAAACTAGGAGTCCTCAATTTAAGAGTGACACGCCCACATTTTTTAAGAGTTACTCCTAAATTTGGCAGTTAGGACCTACTTTTGGCCCTAAGATTCTTTGTGAATACAGCCCCAGGTTTGTAAGATTTCTTTCTTTCACCTCCTGAATATTGCTAAAATTAGAAACATCCTGTCCAGGAGTAATTCAGAGAAACTAGTCCATGCAGTTGTTACTTCAAGGCTGGACTACTGTAATTCCTTAATGCCAGGAAGTCCACAAAATGCAAAGCCTTCAGTTGATCCAAAATGATGCAGCTACAGTTCTGATGAATATTAAAAAGAGACATCACATTTCTCCTGTTTTGGCTTCTCTCCAATGGCTCCCTGTTAAATCCAGAATAGAGTTTATAGAGCCTCCTCCTTACTTATAAAGCCCTTAATAATAAAGCTCCATCGTACATCAGAGATCTGAGTGTTACATATGTTCCTAACAGAGCACTTCGTTCTCAGAATGCAGGTCTACTGATAGTTCCTAGGATTTCCAAAAGTAGAATGGGAGTCGGATCTTTTAGTTATCAGGCTCCTCTCCTGTGGAACCAGCTCCCAGTTTTAGTCCGTGATGCAGATACTCTGTCTGTTTTCAGGACTAGGCTTAAAACAGTCCTTTTTGATAAAGCTTATAGTTACTGTCTTAGGTTATCCTGAGCTATTTTTGTAGTTATGCTGCTATAGGCTAAAGTTGTGTCAACAACGACGCGATATGACCGACTAAAAGGCGCGACACGCCTAGCTGTTCGCGTGCACATTCGAACCTTGAAGCGTGTACAAAGCGAACTGGACGCGCTTCAAATATGGTATTTTCACGCGTGAACTGGCCTTCAGCAGAGCTGGGGCTAGAGTGCAGCTGCCGGTGGATTATGGACTATCTGACGGAGGATAGAATGGATTACGTGTTCGGCCTGGCCTCCGGTAGAGCTGGGACCGCTGCACTGGGGGTTTGGTGAGCTACAGATACAATCTAGCTATGGCGGAGGGATCCATAAACACCAGCGAGCACCCTCTCATAAACACCGGCTCCTTGCTGCCTGGAGAACGTGACCTGCTCGCCCAGTTTGTGCCGGGAAGGTACAAGCTTCGCCTGCCGACACACCAACTACATTTCTGAGCAGCTGTCCATCTGTCTGCGGTTTGTAAAAGTTTATAATATATGAGGAAACCAGGTGAGGCTGTTTCAAGGCTGAATTCTAAGCCGAGAGATGCTTTTACAGCAACAACGGCTCTTTTAAGAGCCACCCACAAACCTCTTAAGAGCATTCCTGTCTAAATAGTTTAACCAATTCATAATATTTTTTTTTCCTGTCTCTGTATTGAAAACTGCTTGTGTCATGTAGCTCGGGGTGATTAGCCACGATGTTTATCAGTATTTCCTCCATGTCCTGCTGAGACTGTGACTCCATGACAGTCACAGAATCACTGAAACTCTGTCCCCTGATTGGTTGTCGCGGCGCGATTTGACACTAGAGTTCAGATTTTTCCAACTCGAGCGGTAGATGGCATGAACGCGAATGCACAAATGCACCACATAAAATGTAGCGCGAATTTTCCATTGCATCTATAGCGCTGTAGCTTTTTTGTGACGCATATCTGCTTCTGAAGTGTCGGGGGACCCCAAGTTGCGCTTCCTCGCGCTCCTCCATTGATTTTACATGTAAACCTGAAGCTGTAGGCGCTCCTATCGCATTCGGTCTGGACACACCGTTAGACTCTTGGAGGACAGACTGACCACTTTTCTTCTATCTTCTACTTTTTTCTTCTACCACTCTCCAGATATAATTTTCTGCTGTTATTGTGATTGTTAACCCACTTTTCTCGCAGTATTTTTCTCCCCATAGAAGCTCAACCTGATGCTCAAAGTCAGCGAGCATCCTCCATGCTGTCTCTTCTCCGTCTTCTCAGACCCCCAGACAGTCATGGCAGATGACCGCTTGTACAGAGCCAGGTTCTGCTGGAGGTTTCTTCCTGTTAAAGGGGATTTTTTCCTCTCCACTGTCGCTACATGCTTGCTCAGTATGAGAGATTGCTGATGAATTGCTTTGGTTGGAGTCTGCATGATCCGGGCACAGCCTCACGTTGATGACACATTGCAATCTACTGGGATTCCTTACAGAGAAAACTTTTAACTGATTTAAATGTTTGTGTAATTGTATTGAAACCACTTTTGTTGTAAAGTGCCTTGAGATTACATTTGTTGGGAATTGGCGCTTTATAAATAAAAATGAATTAAATGGCATTGAAAGGACCAGCGCTGCAAATACTGACTTTGCATAAATGTCATGTAATTGTCAATAAAAGCCTTTGAAATGTATCAAGTGCTTGTAATTATATTTCAGTACATCACAGAAACAACTGAAACAAAAATCTAAAAGCAGTTTAGCAGCAAACTTTGAAAAAAATTAATATTTGTGTCATTCTCAAAACTTTTGGCCACAACTGTACATGCTGAACCTTAATAGATATATATAGACTGGTTCTGATGAGTATTCTACAATAAGCACAATGTCTGGTGACAAATGTACCATCAATATATGTCAGGCTCTATTCAGAGTGTTCGAAATTAGCAGGAAGGGCCTCAGTGAGACAGATCTGTTTTCACCAGCTTAGGTATCAAGGTAGAATTATATCCAGAGTTAACCAAACAAGGAAGGGAAATTGGTACTTGGCCAACCTACCCAATCAAAATAGGGAATCATTGGAAATACTGCCACCCAACATGGGGCTCAAACCCACAACCCTGAGATTAAGAGTCTCATGCTCTATCGACAGAGCTATCAGGGCCTCACAGCACATGGTCCTGCGTACTTTCTCGCATCCAGTAGAACATTGTGGAGGCAAGTGTTTCAGCGTTTCTTAAAAGGCATTTTGTCTCAAAAGATAAAGAAAAATAACTTTGCATACCATAAACATCCATCCATCCATTTTCTGAACCGCTTATTCCTCAAGGGGTCGTGGGGGGGCTGGTGCCTGTCTCCAGCTTTCAAACGGAAAGAGGCGGGGTACACCCTGGACAGGTCGCCAGTCCATCACAGGGCCATAATCTTGGAAGATATATAGAGACTGTCTCTGATCATTTCCACCAGATCATTCATCAATGCAGAGCTGTTTTTCTCACCATTCTCAAGATAATTTGTACAGAGTAGCACACTTGGAGACACACTCTCACACATGAGTAGCAGACACTCTGTTAGGGGAGAAAGCATTGAGCCAACTGAGCTCCTTGTACAGTGGAAATAAATAATGTTAAAAACTCCAACAGAGACTGCATCATCCTTATCGTCATATCAATCTATATGATATCCTTCCGTAAAACCCACACAGTGAGATCTTGCATAGAACCCCAGGTCGAGGGATATTATCAATATTCCATTTTCTAATAATTGCACCAACAATTGATCTCTTCCCACTAAGCGACTTGTCTATTGTAGATTCGCTCATCCCAGGCTTATGCAGGTGTACAATCTTGTCCCTGGTGTCCTTGGACAGCTCTCTGGTCCTGGGTATGATTGAGGTTAGAGTCTGACTGTTTGAAATTGGCGACAGGTCTCTTTTATGCTGATAAGAAGTTCAAACAGGTGCCAATCATACTTGTAATAAGTGGAGGATAGAATAGCTTTTAAAGAAGAAATAACAGGTCTGTGTGGGACAGAATTCTTTTTTGGTTGTAGTGACTTATTTTCTGCACCATTATACAAATAAATTCTTAGAAAATCATACAATGTGATAAAAATAAATAAATACATTATTTGACATTTGATGTGTACCTATGATGAAAATTACAGTTGTCTCTGTCTTTGCCCCACTGTTTATAAAGACTGGCTCCGAACAATATTCTACATAAAGCTTTTTTGAGCATAGGGCAGTATGTCAGGATCCAGCAGGAGGAGCTTTTTTTCCATCCTTTCTCCAAAGGTGCTGAGGCTGAAGCAGCAACAGGTGGAGCCAATTACTGCAATCACCACAGCAGTATTTAGAGGGAGCGGATCCACCAGACGGGCGTCAGATGATTCCTTTTCTTGGAGTGGTAAACCTGACTGCTTTTGCCTAAGGTATGCTCAGTCTCTGCCCGTGGACTTACCATGTTCTCTCCTGTGTTCCTCGTAGTAGTTCCTTCCGGGCTTTGCCAGCAGTCCTCGGTTCCATCACCGGTCCTCTGGCGTTCCTTCTGCGTTTTTTGGCATCTGTCCTGGACGTCCGTCTCCCCGGGGTGTGGCCGCTCCTACAAACTCCTCTGCTCCACCAGTCTCGCTGTTGCAGCTCCTTCGGCTCAAAAACCTCCTTCGCTCCTTCCAGCTACCTGTGGGGACACAGCTCCATCAACACAAAACTCTACTACGGGAATCCTGCTTCTACCGGATCACTTACCTCTCCCTCCAGCTCCAGTACCCATCCTGACCTGTGAGTCAAAGCATATCCTCTTCACTTAAAGGAAACTATTCTAATAACCTCAATCCCATACTCACCTCCCGTTTTACCTTCCAGCCCCGCCATCTACCGAGATCCATATCAGTCTGGTTCCTGTGATCCTCCTGACGAACAAGAAAATAAACTTTTAATAAGAAAACGTTAATCTAGTGTTGGAGTGTTTCTGTGCCCGCTTATGAGTCAATCCCTAAACATGACAGAATCATCTGACCATCCTGACTCAGCGGCACAGTTACGCTCAGCTCTTTCAGAGCAAGTGGCCATGTTGGGCCGACACGAAGTATTACTACAAGACTTAGCTCGCCAACATGTCACTTACCAACAGGGTTTTTCTCGGATCACACAACTATTAGACCAACTTCACGCTACCAGACCTAGAGCTGACATTCCGAGCTCTCCTAATCCACCCGCGTCAGCAGCTCAGCCTTCTTTCCCTTCCACGACATTTAGAGAAGTAGTTTCTCCTCCTCCTGAACCTTTCTTGGGGCAGATTGCCAAGAGTAGAGGTTTTTTGTTTCAATGCTCTCTAGCCTTCAAACGATCTCCAACCCATTTCCATCTAGGTGCTAATAAAATTTATTTCGTGGTAGCGTTACTCCATGACCGAGCTCTTCAGTGGGCTAATGCCAGGTTCAGCCAGTTAGACTTAGCTACAATCACTTATCAAGAATTCAGAACCCAGTTTGAACTCACCTTTTGTCCCTCAATCGGTGAGGAAGAGATTGCCAAGCAGCTGTGGAGCCTCAAGCAAGGCAACCGGCCGGTTGCTGATCTGACTATTGATTTCCGCATTCTTGCGGCCGAATCAGGCTGGAACCATCTATCTCAAAGATGAATTAGCCACCCGCGACGAACCACACTCTCTGGATGACTTGAGCTCATTAGCAATCAAAATAGACGCTCGATTACGAGAGAGATCTAAGACCCGGATTCATGCTCCTTCTCGCTCCGCTCCTGTTCACTTTCAATCCGTTCCTGATCCAGTTCCTGACCTAAATTTCACTCCAGCCAGCTCCGACCCAGAACCAATGCAAATCGGAAACACTCTGCTCACTCCGGCGGAACACCATCGCCGCATAGGGAACCGGGCTTGTTTGTATTTTGGAGAAACAGGTCACTTTATCGCTGCCTGCCCGGTTCGGCCAAAAGGGGGAGCTTGTCAGTAAGGCTGGGATCAAGATGGCGCCGCTGCTGGACGCCTCGGTACTTCACTCCCTAGTACTTGTTACATATTTCCTTTTTTGCGTAGTTTTCTGCACTCCCTCTGCTATTAAAATTAGCAGAGAGGAAATCTTACAAATAGGGCCATCCAGTGCCGGACTTTTTTCACCGGTTTTTAATCAACCAGACTGCTTTATGGAGATTCTGACCGGAGGAGCAGCAGCGCTCTGTGGATTTAAACGTAGACGCCGACGAGGGAAATGAGCTGGAGCGTTCGTTAAGTTGCGGCAGCGGGGATTACGCACCGCTCTCCCATCCATACATCTGGGGAACGTCCGCTCTCTGTCTAATAAAATGGAAGAATTGCTACTTCTTCTATCCAAGAACTCAGACTTTCGTCGTTCTGCCGCCTTTTGCTTCACTGAAACCTGGTCCAGTGAACACATCCCGCACAGCGCACTACAGCTGCCGCGCTTCCAGCTGTTCGGAGTAGACCGCTGCGCAGAACTGTCTGGGAAGTCAAAGGGAGGAGGAACGTGCTTCTACATAAACAAAGGTTGGTGTACAGATGTCACAGTGTTAAAGAAGACATGCAGCCCTCACATAGAGTCTTTTTTCATAAAACTGTAGACCATTTTATTTACCGCGGGAGTTCGCCTCGTTTCTGCTGGTCGCTGTATACATTCCACCGCAGACCTGCGTAACGGAGGCATTACATCAACTCGCCGACCAGATCACAGGCGTGGAGAAAACTCACCCGGTCTCTCTGCTAATCATTCTCGGGGATTTTAATGGAGCAAATCTCAAACTTGAACTGCCTAAATATAGACAACACGTGACGTGTCCCACCAGGGACATGAACACTTAAAGCTTGGTTTATACTTGCCACGTCCGGGAGGTCCGTTTAAGATCACGGGTATCACCATCTTGTAAACAACAGTGATTACTACTTCTACTATGGTGTAGTGTTGTATGCATGCCGTAGAGCCCTATGCCGCCCCCTACAGTCATCAAGAATATTGGCTCTCAGCAGGGACAAGCTGCAAAAAGTATAAACGCTGCAAGAAGGCGTTCCGCACGTCTCGTTTCCGCGCGGAATGTTCATGCGGCTAGCATAAACCAAGCTTTAGACCACTGCTGCACCACAATAAAGAATGCATATCGCTCTGTCCCCCGTGCTGCTTTGGGACTTTCTGACCACTGCCTGGTCCACCTCATCCCATCTTACAAGCAGAAGCTGAAATCTGCTAAGCCTGTAGTAAGAACTGTAAAGAGATGGACAGATGAGTCAAAGATGCAGTTACAGGCCTGCTTTGACTGCACTGATTGGAGCGTCTTTGAAGCAGCAGCCTCAGACCTGGACGAACTGACTGACACTGTGACATCTTACATCAGCTTTTGTGAGGACAGGTGTGTGCAGACCAAAATTTTCTGCACGTTCAAACAACAAACCATGGTTCACTGCAGAATTGAAATGGCTACGCCAGGACAAGGAGGAGGCCTACAGGAGTGGGGATCGGGACCTGTACAAGCAGGCCAGGAACAAGCTGACAAAGGAGATCAAGGCAGCAAAAAGGACCTACAGTGTTAAGCTGAAGGAGCGTTTTTCTGCCAACGACTCTTCTGCAGTTTGGAAGGGCCTGCAGACCATTACCAACTACAGGAGACCATCCCCCCACCATGTGGGGAGCACGCGCCTGGCTGACGACCTCAATTACTTTTTCTCCAGGTTTGAAACTACTTTCACACCTTCCACCTCCCCCACCATCTCCATCACAAAAGGCCTAGCATCACCCCAAACCACCCCCGTACTTGACCCCCTGCCTGCGCTGAGGATCTGCGAACAGGATGTGCGGCAACTATTTCAGAGACAGAGGATTAAGAAAGCATCAGGTCCTGATGGAGTGTCTCCATCCTGTCTGAAAGTCTGTGCTGACCAGCTGGCTCCAGTCTTCACTCAGATCTTCAATAACTCCCTGGAGCTGTGTGAGGTCCGCTCCTGCCTCAAACGCTCCACCATCATTCCGGTTCCCAAGAAGTCCCCTGTCACAGGATTAAATGACTACAGACCAGTCGCCCTGACATCTGTGGTCATAAATAATATTCAGTTAAAAACTAAACTAAAAATTCAATCAAATAAGTTTCATCAGAAGACATGGTATTAACTTTCACGGTTATACTGATGATACACAGTTGTACATCTCCATGTCGGAAGGGGCAGTACATAAAAATCAGAGACGGTAATAACCGGAGTGGGAACAGCTGTGAGTCTTGGAAGTGGTATGACCTCCTGCCCACAGACTGTCCAACGAAGGCAACACGGCAGCTGGGGACTCATTAGACCCTGCTGGTAATTACTTTCATTTAAAGTGATCTGTAAACTTTTTAATAAGCACTAGTGATGAGGTTCTGTGGATCTCGAGGCCTAGCGAGATGTCTTTGTTTGTATATAACCTTGGACAAAACAGTGTCGAGGTAACACGCTACAGGAGCTAGCTGGCTTAGCATTCCATTGTTTACATGAAGGGAAGACAGCAGCTAGAACTTATTTTAAAACGGCAGATTTTGTACAACTGCACGTGAGGGATGTGTTAGTATTTTTCTTGTTTTGGGTAATGACGATGGGGGTTATGCATTCCTGACACAAGCACACAGGAGGGATCAGATGACAGCTCATCTGAGGACGAGATAGAAACGAGGTCGTCCAGCAGCACGCATAAACCCTCCAGCTCTGTGGTGGAAGACACTACACCGGCCAGACATCAAAGCATTCCGAAACCACCCCCGACACACGGGTAAGATGTCAACTCAGCAATGGTTTGGTTATGGTTTTCAACAAATTAACCTACTTATTTTCATAGTTGATGTGCTAAAACCTGTTGTTTGTCGATTCTGTAGGGCAGAAAACAAAAGACAAACCATGCTTGTAAACACATCCCAATTGTTAATTAATTAATTAATTTACAAAGTCTAAAAACAGCTTCATACAGTGTTAGATTTTGAAAATATTTTTTCTGAATTAGCAGTCCAACAGTTTGAGTCCTGAAGTATTGTAAAAGTGTGTGGATTTAGTCATTTTCATAAAAAAAAAGAATAAGTACATAACAACTCGGCTATTGTGGGTGCATTTGTACATTGCCTTTGACAGCACCAGACCGGTCGAGCGGAAGTGGTCACAAAGATTGTGAAGGACACAGCAAGCAAGAACCAGGTCTCTCACAACTTCAATGTTGTCATCGCCACCTGCCTTTGAGTCGCCCAAATAAATTTTCCACCACAAAACGTGCCCTGGATGTGTGCTTGTTGTAGGTCTGCTGTTCCGCTGTCAGGCATCCATTATTGGCAATTGGTTTTATCAGCCAACTTTGCAAAGGATAAGCTAAGTCTCACATTCTAGACGCTGAATAAAACTTTTATAATAAATGATTTGATTTTAGACAATAATCTTCATTGTTTATTTTTAACGGAGACATGGCTGAGTACGGAGGCCTCGACTGTTCTTACAGAGGCCTCTCCACCTAATTTTAACTTTTCTTATTCAACAAGGAGTAGCCAGAGGGGAGGTGGAACTGCTTTTATAAGTTCATAAACTCTTTCCGCCAAACCTGTTTTATTTAATAATTTTACCACTTTTGAATATACTGCCTCTGTTTTTAGCACTCCTCAGGTTTTATGTGTCACCGTTTATAGGCCTCCGAAAAGAAATGCACTTTTTATTACAGAATTTTCAGAGTTTTTACACAACTTTTATGAAAGGATCATTTTAGCTGGTGATTTTAATCCACATATAGATAACCTTTTAGATCCTTTATCAACAGATTTTTTAAATATTTTGAATTATATGGATTTTAGCCAACATGTCATGCAGCCTACTCACAACAGAGGACACACTCTGGACTTGGCCTGCCCACCAGTGTGTCCTCTGTTGTTGACTTGGCTGTCTCTGACCACTACTGTGTGTTTTTCAAACTCCCCAGTTTTATCCGATTAGAGACCTCTGTGAGAACTTTCAGGAAGCGTCATCTAACTCCTGAAGTGGCTGCAGGTTTTCTTGAAGTTTTTAAAAAGTTCATGAATGATTTCAACAGTAGGCTTCAATCTGCTCTCGATCTGCTGGCTCCACTTAAAATTGTAAACACATTCAAAACGCACAGACCATGGAGAAGTGAAGATCTTAAAAAATTAAAGAGTAGCTGCAGGGTGGCAGAAAGGAAATGGATGAAAAATAAAATTACAATAAATCATCAGATATACATAGAACATCTCAGATCATACAATAACGCTTTAAGAAATTCCAGAAATGCATACTTTTACAGAATCATCTCAGAACACAAAAATAGCCCCAAAATTCTGTTTTCGACTATTGACAATATTCTAAATCATATTTCTAATACTTATCAGAAAACCCCCTCAAACACTCTCTGTGAGGAGTTTGCAGACCACTTCAGACGGAAGGTAGACACCATCAGATGTAATATTTTATTCTCTTAAACAAACATGGTTTTAGACAAATCTGAGTGTCTGCCTTCACCAGAGGAAACACTGGACAGTTTTGTCCTGGTAGAAGCTGGGACCCTTGATAAAGTTTTCTCCTCAGTGAGGCCCACCACAAGTGTGTTGGACCCAATTCCCACCCATTTTTTTAAAGCAATTTTATGGTTCTTTTAAAGATGAGATTTTAAACTTTATGAATTGCTCCCTTCAGACGGGGTTTTTTACTGCTGCCTTTAAAGCGGCGGTAGTGAGGCCCCTGCTGAAGAAGAGCAATTTAGATTTTAATGATTTAAACAACTACCGACTGGGCGTGATTTTTGACTGTGAGCAGACTTTTATCCCCCACATTAAAAATATCACTAAAATAAGTTTTTATCACCTAAAGAACATCGTCAGAGTCCGTTCCATTCTCTCTCGGGCCAATACGGAGACGCTAATGCATGGTTTTATCACCAGTAGACTTGATTATTGTAACGCCCTACTTGCTGGTCTTCCCAAAAAGACTACCTCAAGTTTACAGCTTTTACAGAATTCAGCAGCTCGTGTCCTGATGGAGACCAGGAAGCGGGAACATATTACACCGGTCTAGGAATCACTGCATTGGCTCCCCGTATGTTTTAGGATTTTAAGGTTATTTTAATGGTTTAATGGTAGAAATTAAGCCCGAACCTGGCCAGGTTCCCTAACCCTATGAAACCCAAAAAGTAGGCTAATTGCCTACAGTACTGTCATACGTTTCACATTACAGAGCACTCTTATGCTATAAAACTACTGTATCTGGGTATAAGACTACAGTGGTAGGCTATTTGAACCCTGAGTTTCTGAGTTACATTCAAACTTAGGCTACATACAAACCAGCAAACCATAGAGGAACAGATAGGGGAACATTTTTTAATGACATTTATATAGGCTACCCTGAGTCTGATACATCAATAAATCATTAACATTAAAATCACTGCTCCTCCCCGTGGACAAAAGAGGCATTGCAGCTGGTTTTCACTCAGGCTCCTTGGGGGCGAGACCTCACTGAAGACGTCATAGCGGGGGATTACATTACCACCACGGACCTGTCAGGGACCTTTGACGGATCAGGCACGTACCAGTCAAGGGCCAGTCAAGGACCAATCATGGAAACATGAGAACTTTTAAATTGCTACTACTGTATAAACATTCAAGGATGTGTTATGAGAATGTTATAATGCTGATACTTTTTTTTCGCTTCATAAGTATAAACATTCACAGGGGAAAGAGTTTGCTATCCTCAGCAAAACAGCTCCCATGAAACAGCTGCAGTTTGTCTGTTTCCTAAAAAGCTTGTTTGGGGCCAGAGAGACTGATTAGCCAGAGGGACTGCCTGGGGATGAAGCTTGGCCCGCCATATTCTTCACGCACCCTCTGTGTCTATAACTAGAGACGGAACTGTTTTGTTGACGAGAGTCTGCTGTGGGATTTTGGTGCACTATCGCCCGGCTCACATTGAGTTAACAGGTCTGACCGAGAGGTGACTGGCTCTCCACTCTCAAGTGTCAAAGGTGAGATGCTGTGATGAAAACGTAATGCCTGTTTGATGAAGCATTGTTTTGTTTGAGCTGATGATACCGTATATTGTGTGGGGGATAAAAGCGACACGTTATTCTAACATAAATCAGTGTCCTTGTTGTCCTTTTAATATTGTGTGTGCCGACCTGCAACGATCCTTTAAAAATGTTTCCCAAAACATGTTGCCGTTGTCGGCAGGATATACCTGTGAACTACACAAACAATGTTTAAAAATAAGGGGAAGCCTGTCGAAGGCCCCGGGGGGACAGCAAGTCTGAGACTCATATGGTTGCGCAGGAACTCCGGAAGGGAGGAGGGCGCCCCGAGCCCTGGAAAGCCATCGTTAAAGAGGCTGATTCAGGGTCAGTGGCTGCTGTGCTGCGCAAAATACCGGTTGTCACAGCGAGGAAACCGCTGGATGCTGTGTAGAGGAGACGTTGCTGTGTTAAAAGCTTATTTAAGGCTTGAGGGAAAAGGTCCAGTCTCCAAAAGAGGTTAGTCTGTGTGGTTAAATAGGAAAAAACAAAAATAGGAAATACAGGTGTGAGTGTGTGGAGATCTCAACTCTGTGTAAAAAGCAGAGTCTTACGATTAAAAACTCGAGTATAAAGTATTATCTAGCAAAATATATACATTTATAAGTGTGTAGTGGTGGATAAGTGAAGTAAATTATACTAATATATATATAGATATATATATTAATACAGATAGTTGTCGTGGCTGCGGGTGGAAAGCTGTGTGGGAATTTCGGTCTTGTTGGAAGGATTCTCAGCTGTCGCATTGCGGCTGGTGGTTTTGTTTCCGCCCATGTACAGTGCTCATTTCAAAGCAGTCCCTAAAAGTTGTTGGAGCTGTTGCCAGCTAAACGGCACAGCTTTGTTGAAAAGAAGCTGGAGATGTGCTCTGAGGAGCACTATGGTGCATTTTGAGCTGAAAAGCAAGGTTGAAACAAAGAAGCTTTAAATATATGCTTTAATGATAGACAAAACGGGTTTTGTGGCCACAAGTTATAAGGACAGTCTAAAAGTTAGTGCTTAGTTGGTGGTGTTAAACGTTGTTCCGAATGCGGAACTAATGTTGGGCACGCGTTTTAGTCTGTGCTGAATTTGTGTCGGACATGCCTTTGTGGTGCCAAATTAAAGTCTGGAAAGTGGTGTGAATCACGCTGACAAGTACTGAAATTGAGGTGTGGAGTTCTCCATTTACCGAAGGGTGTGCTGCTATTTTCTTGAGTATTTTCGCTGCAGAGTTTAAGTGTTTTAAGCGACGTTGGCCGAAAGGGCTAACGTTAGCACCAGGCTGCCGGCAACAGTGCCTCGCTGAAAGCTAGCAGTGAGCGGAGCTGTTCTTCGCTGGTAAAGGGCTAGTTTGGCACGAATCTAGTCGCTGTTGTGCACAGTTATGATGCAAGGTTGTTCTAAGCTAGCTAATCACGGACCAGTCCTAACTAGCAGTGTTTTAGAGACTAGAAGTCTCTTGTAATACCTCTGGCTATATGATAGTGAACATGCTGCTGACGCGTCCGGTAAAAAGGAGGAGTAAATATGTCCTGCTGAAACCCTGCCTGCTAACTTCAAACAGTCTTAATAGAACCCTAAATATGATGACACAATGTTGGGCGAACAGAATACAAGGTATTCTTTTAGTTCTGTAACTGCCCTATGCTCAAACACACTTAAGTCAGCGTAATGATCAGAGACGGTCTCTATATATCTTCCAAGATTAAGCTAAGGAAATGACAGATATGTCGACGGCACTTGGCTCAAGATTTTAATACTTACCTTCTAGAGAGGTTCCTGGTGTCCGAACGGAAGTATGTGTCAAAATCCCTATCCTCAAGCAATTTAACCCATGTATGCTGTTCATCTACAGCCAGCCTTTTATGGTTAAAGGTGATTTTGCAAATATATGTTTATGGTATGCAAAGTTAATGTTTATTTATCTTTTGAGACAAAATGCCTTTTAAGAAATGCTGAATCACTTGCCTCCACAATGTTCTTCTGGATGCGAGAAAGTACGCAGGAACATGTGCTGTGAGGCCTGGCTAGTGCAGTCGGTAGAGCATGAGCCACGCCCCTTCATGCA
The DNA here is from genome assembly GCA_028564705.1 of Apricaphanius iberus. Taxonomy (NCBI): domain Eukaryota; kingdom Metazoa; phylum Chordata; class Actinopteri; order Cyprinodontiformes; family Aphaniidae; genus Apricaphanius; species Apricaphanius iberus. The sequence continues at coordinate 1,837,996 of JAPXFQ010002620.1, forward strand.
ATCAGTGAGCAGCCGTGTAGTGTGAGAGCAAGGAGTGCTTACTCGTTTTTCTCAGATTTTTTGTGTTGTTTAGGTTTTTTCAATAATTTTGGGGTTTTCTTAGTTTAATTTTAGTTGGATAATTCGTTTTTAAATCCCTCCACTGTAGAGTTTCGCTCAGGGGAGGCGCCCTTTTTTAAGGATGGATAATAGGCATAAAGAACAAGGACTGGACAAAGGATCAAACACAAACGAACCTGAGGGAAGAAGGAAGAAGAGAGAAGACTGGTTAAATGGTGATGATGGAACCAAAGACAAGACAAGAACCTGTCAACATGCAAAAGATATGTGGCCCTTGTAGAAGGGATTTAACCGTCAAAGTAACGGTGGAGGGGGAGGAGAGGGTGCCGGTAATGCAGCTCATTAGATCAATTAGGATGTTGTTTGGAGGGATATTAGGCTGCAGGCAGACTGCACCCAAGAGTTATGAAGTTGCTATGTCAAATGAAACTGCTAAAAATAAGTTAATGGATGGCTTCAGGATTAATAATACACAGGTCACTGCCAAACCACTAATCTCTGATGAAATGCTGGTCTCTTTTCTCAACCTGCCATTGTATACAGAAGACGCTGAGATTTTAGAGAAATTGATGGCCTGGGGGGTTAGCCCAGCATCTGCCATAAAACGGAGAACCAGGCCAGGCACGAACACCTTAGATGGAGCATGTTTTCTCAAGGTCAAATTTACAGATGAAGTGAAATCACTACCATACTCAATGAAATTTCAGACAGCGAACGGTGCACATTTTTTTCGGGTAATACATGACAGACAGGTAAAGGTGTGCAGAATTTGCCTGCAGCCAGGCCATATCTTGCGGGAGTGTCCGGACTTCCTGTGCCATAAGTGCAATCAGCAGGGACACTTTGCCCGGGAGTGTGACGGGGATGACAGGAAGTGTGTGGTGTGCAGGTTAAAAATGGATCACTGTATTGGTGGAGAGATTAGTCCGACACAATCTGATGAAGAACAACTGGATGGCCCTGCACAAAAAATTGAAGAGGAGGAAGAGGCACCGAGCTCCGATCGTCAGCAGGAGGTGTTGGAGGAATGTTTCACACCTATCTCCAGTCAGACAAGGGAGGGGACAGTGGAGCCTGCTCCTACCCTTATGATGGAGAAAATTTTTGGGCCAGCTCCGGGAAGAGCAAAGGGGGGTGAATCCAGATGGGACGCTACCCCGGGGCTTCCAGGGAGCGTTTTGGTGAACACATCAGCTGCCCTGAGTGAGTCTGGCCAAAGAGCTCCAGTAGAGGAAGGAGGGCCTGTCACGAGAGGACACAAGCCTATGGCAAAAAAGACCAGATTGTCACTTTCTAAAGAGAGGGGTCCAATGTGTGGAAACATTGAGTTCTCTCAGTCAGAAAGAGATAGGAGTCCTGTTAAGGGCACTGTGACAAGAGAATGGGAAGAAGATGATGATCCTTTTGCCAGAACACCCGGAGCCAGTAGACTCAAGAGTAACAGAAGAATCGACTGAAGACTCTGAAATAGATTCAGGGTCGGCTGTTGGGAAGCACGGATCTGTCTCGGGTAAATCTTTAGGAAAAGGCAGGAAATGATGATGATTATGCTGCATTCCATGCACCTTTTTTGGCCCTTGGGTTGCCCTTAGGGGTTGGTTGTTGTTGAAAGGAGTCGGGGTGCTCCTGCAGGTAAAGAAATGGCATGGGAAGGAGCTCCTGGTTGGTCCGATGATCCTGCTGATGTAGAGAGCCCTTTCCTTGACACCATGTGTTTTTGAATTCTTTTTCTATATGTCACTGTGATTCTAAAGTATGTGTCTTTCATCCTATGTCTCTATGGAATAGAATCAACATGGCAAAAGGAGTTGGGTGATGAAGATGACAGCCGAATGGACCAGCCTTGGCAGGATGAGAAGATTGCAAGATGGATGAATAACATCGTAATGAATACTTTTTTTTCCTTGCATCTGGAGAAAGGTCAAGCGTCCTCTTGGGTTCGATGAAGGAATCTATGGAAGAACTGGTTAGACTTTGACATATATGAATGTAGACAAGCTGACTTCTTACAAAGAACAAGATTCCTGATTTGAACTTCTCGTTATCGATTTTTTCTTTGAATTGCAATAGCTTGAGAGATTTTGAGAAAGCCATAATGATTGGCGATTTGATGAAAGGGGACATAATATGTCTACAAAAAACCCAATGGACATCGGAAGTGGAGAAAAATATAAGAATATTGCTGAAGGGGACTTGGTTTGTAAATAACGGTAAAGAAAATGCACAGGGTATAGTTATCTGGATTAGAACTAATAGTTTGCTCTCTTTAGTTGATGTTTATAGAGAAAAAGCAGGAAGGGTGTTAGTAATTGAGTTTGATTTACTAGGTAAAAAAATTAGGCTTTGTAATATATATGCACCAAATTCAGAAAACGATAGGAAGATTTTTTTGGAGACATTAAAACCTTGGATAAATGATAAGACAATTATGATAGGGGATTTTAATTTTAAACTTTCACATTTAGATTACGGAGTACATAAAGTACTGAAATATGATGCTTCGGCTGCAGCCCTGGAAGAAATAATGGCAGAGAAAAACTTAAATGATGTCTGGAGGGTATTAAACCCATCCATCCATCCATCCATTTTCTTAACCACTTAATCCTTAATGGGTCGCGGGGGGGCTGGTGCCTATCTCCAGCTGTCAACAGGCGAGAGGCGGGGTACACCCTGGACAGGTCGCCAGTCCATCACAGGGTATTAAAACCAATAAGAAAAATATATTCAAGAAGACAACTTGTACAGGGTGTACTTAAACAAAGCAGAATTTACTTATGTTTAATGACATAGAGATTTGTTGTGTTGATAAATAATGTGAAGTGCACTTTGGAAGGAATAGGAGACCATGCTGTTCTTTCCTGCTCCTTAGGGAAGGATTATAGTAAAGGAAATGGAGGAACTTGGTGTCTCAACACAGCTGTACTGAAAGATGAGAATTATAAAAAGATGATCAGAAGACTTAAATGGAATAGATGAAGATTTATATGTTCATGACATGAGTGAATGGTGGGAACGGTTAAAGAATTATATTAAATGTAAATCGATAAGATTCTCCATCCATCCATCCATTTTCTGAACCGCTTGTTCCTCAAGGGGTTGCGGGGGGGCTGGTGCCTATCTCCAGCTGTCAACGGGCGAGAGGCGGGGTACACCCTGGACAGGTCGCCAGTCCATCACATCGATAAGATTCTTGAAAATTAAAAATTCTGCCTGTTTTTCCTGTGGGGGGCATGGCAGTTGGAGTGACCAATGTACCAGAAGGCGGCTTCGTGGCCCATGCAGAGGACGTCAACAAGCTGACTGATCAGGGGAGCGGACCTCCAGTTCAGAGCAGGAAGGAGAATTTTCCGTTTCACCAGCAGATGGAGTTGGAGGTCTGACGCACACACACACAGCCACAAATGTTCACTTTAAAAGTGATAATCAATCTGATTTTTGTGATGAATCACATTTTGAAAGTGATGATCAATCTGAATTTTATGATGATACACATTCTGAGAGTGACAATCAGTCTTTTCTGGTCATCTCAAGGCATTGAAGTTGTTCCTTCCCAGGAGACACCAATCCTGACACCAGTGAAACAGACGCCTCCTGATCTCCCACTTGATTACCAGTGGAAGCTGTTAACAGGTACCACAGCCACAGCAGGCATGGTTCACCTCTGACACAGACACTTTGAACATAATTCTATTTTGTGGGATACACATACATCAGCAGTGACCGTTTGTCTCACACCTGAACAAAAATCGCTCTACCGATTCCAAAAATGTGACCAATACATTTCTCGCTCTAAACCTGAGGGTGAAGAATGGGTCAAACCTCGTTCATTGCGCTCAGTCAGCTTCTTACTGGGAGCGAACTGAGTATGACCGTTCCATCCTCTACTCCAGATCTGCTAAACTTTACAAGCGTTTGCTGATTTCCACCGTACATGTCACCAGGGTGATTCATTTAACTGAGGACCCTGTGGAAGTGCTTCCTCAAGTTTTTCTACATGATGAAGTTGAGACCGACGGCTCAGAAATGGCTCTTTTGCTCAAAGAGGTTCCAATTAAGTTGTGGGCAAAAAATCCACATGATCTGGGATTAAGTAAAGGTTGTACCCCTGTTAGAATCACACCATAATCATCTTTTCGACCGGTACAGCGCCAGTACCCGTTGAAACCAGAAGCCGTGCGTGGGATCAAACCAGTGTTTGAATCTCTGCTAAAAGCTGGTATCATTGTCGAATGCAACGATTCCCCTGTCCGCAGTCCGATTTTTCCAGTGAAAAACAGAGACAAAGGGGAATAGTGGCATTTTCTGCAGGATTTGAAGCATTAAATGTCGCTATGACTAGGGCATTTGTTTTTGGAATCCATGCACCATATTGTCTCAGGTTCCCCCTTCAGCCACTTATTTTTCAGTTGTTGATATGAGTAATGCATTCTTTAGTGTACCAGTCGACAAAGAGAGTCCGTTTTGGTTTGCTTTTGAGTTTGAGGGAAAATTGTATTCTTTCAGCAGACTTCCGCAAGGCTATGTAGAATCACCCACCATTTTTAACATGGAGTTGAAAGAGAGCTTGGATGGGTTGGAGCAGTCTCCTGGCTCCACCTTAATCAGTTACGTTGATGACCTTCTGGTTTGTTCTCCGTCAAAAGAACAGTGTGAAGAGGACACTGTTACGTTGCTCAAGCATCTGCATGCTTGTGGACACAAGGCTAGTTTTTCAAAGAGAAGCCACTTTCTGAGTTTATTCATGGCAGACATATGATGGCCTCTGACGCCATCCAGTGGACTCATGAGGCATTGCAATCATTTGAGGAGCTGAAAAAAGCCCTGCAGTGCCGTCCATTTCTGGCTTTGCCAGATGCAGAAAAAAAAATTTTTTTCAGATGGTTGATGAAAAGAATGGTTGCATGACATCTGTTTTCCTGCAAAATATTTGTTGTTTGAAACTACTTGTGGCTTATTACTCTCCTAAACTTGATCCAGTTGCAGCCAGCATTCCTGGCTGCCTGAGAGCTGTAGCAGCAGCAGAAAAAGCAGTTTTGGCTTCGAGAGACATTGTGATGTATTGCCCACTAAATGTGTTTGTACCCCACAATGTTGCCAGCATTTTGTTGGAGCAGAGGACTTCACACTTGTCAGCGGCTAGATGGCTGCGGTGCACTTCGGTTTTGCTGGATTTGCCTAACATACCTGTTAAGAGGTGCAATGTTCTGGAACGCCAGAGCTGATGCTGCTGCCAAAGCTGCCGCAGTTCAGCCAATGACAACTACCTGTGCTGCTATTGAGCAGGCAGAAGAGCCACTTGACTTGTCTGATCTAACGGCTGTGCAGGGTTTTGCCAGTTCTTCTGAAATAAAAGCATGGACAAAGGCAGGTTGTATAAAAGATGAATGTGTGTGGGTTTCTCTAGAAAAGAAGCTGTGTCTGCCTACATTTTTTTTCCCAGTTTTTGCAAAACTCTGTGATGGGCTGGATCATTATTCCAAAACTGGAATGTTTGACCTTGTTGTTACACATTGGTTCACAAAAGGTTTCACATCTTTTGCTTAGAAATATTGTCATTCTTACATGGTTTGTGCTACACACAATGCAGGTCGAGCAGTGTCCACTCAACCTGCTGGTCATCCGGCTCCAGGGAGACCTTTTGAACATCTGATGATGGACTTCATTGAACTTGAACCCGCTGAAGGTAAAAAATATTGTTTAGTAATTGTTGACATGTTTTCCAAATGGACAGAAGCGTTCCCCTCAAAACATACTGACACTGCTGCGGTGGTGAAAGCTTTGTTGGGAGATGTTTTTCCAAGATGGGGAATCCCGGACAGGATTTTCAGTGACAATGGCAGACATTTTGTGGGCAAGGCAAGGAGATTGGTGAGTTCTTGGGGGTGAAATTATCCACACATTGTGTGTACCATACGCAGTCGGGCGGGGCTGTGAAACGAGAAAATGGCACGCTGAAAGCCAAGCTTGCTAAGTGTTGTGAGGAAACAGGAGTGTCTTGGGTCAAAGCTTTGCCTTTGTTTTACATGAGGATGAGAAAAAGAGCCTTTTGAGGTTCTTTTTGGCAGACCTCCTGCAGTGGGGTTAAACCCACCTGCAAAACCACATCTCTCTACGGACCTCTGTGAGGATGCTATGATTTCTTACTGTCAACATCTCTCTAAGACTCTTGCACACGTGCACCAGCAGGTGAAGGACACCCTGCCAAAAGCAGCTGCGGGACCCCTTCATCCAATCAGAGCTGGAGACTGGGTTCTGATTAAAGAGCTAAGGAGATGACACTGGAGACAGCGACGATGGCAAGGGCCGTTGGAAGTGTTGCTTGTGACCTACACTGCTGTGAAAGTCGCTGAGAGAGCAACTTGGGTGCACGCCAGTCATTCCAAGAGAGTGACAGAAACAATTCTGGAAAAGCCTACTACTGCTGAAGCTGAAAAACTGAGAGAAGTAGACTCTGAAACAAACACTTGACTTTAATAGCTTAATCATTCATCTAATCATCACACGTGAAGAAATGGAGAAGATGACACATTCTTCAAAGCTCTGGGGATCCAGAGCAAAAAAGACTGAGACATTTATATTGTTTGTGTTTTATTTCTTGTTAGTGGGCGTTGTTTGGACTCTGTATCAGGGTCGAGAGACCGTCTGGGCTGGACTTCATCTGAGATCGGTCACACGTAATGTCTTACAAGAGAGCTGGGTTCGAGAAAATTTGTGGTACCAGTTTGCTAATTAATCTGCCAGATCAGTTACTAATAAGTCTTGTGTTGTTTGCATGGGTACAGCACTCCCCAAGTATTATGTTCCTATACTATTCAAGGAGCAGTTAGATCAATGTGCGAGTTACCGTGAGACCCCAGGTAGTTTTCCCTATCAGTGGGCAAAATCCCAGAATTAATTTCACCCTTAAAGGTAGAAAGTGCAGTATTTGTGCAGTAACACTAGGATTAGATAAAACCTGGGCGAAACATTGTAATTTGGAAAAATCTGTTGAGGCTCCTGGGTTTATTGACCTCTTACAAACAGCACCAGATGTGTCTTATTTTTGTTTTAATGTGACAAGATCAGGACAGATGGTAGTATTACCAGAGCCTTGCGAGGCCTGAAGGTCATGAAGGAGAACATGGCCAAAAATGCTGGAGTGAACGGTGATCTAGGTGGTTTGGGTGGTTGGGTAGATTCTGTTTTGGTAAATGGAGATCTTTAGCTATTTTTGTTTTTGGAACTTTGGTAACAGCCTTGGCAATTTCTGCAGTGTGTGGTTGTTGTATCATTCCTTGTCTCAGAGGTCTGGCAGTTATTATTTTAGAAAGCTTTTTCACATCAAATGTTGACAAAACCTTTGACTGATCAGACAGGCGCCTCTGGACCTGATGCAGACTCGATCCGACAAGATGGAGATGGAAGAGAAGAGCTGTATGGAGATGAAATAGATATGGACTTGCTTGATGACCTGAAATTATATGAGTGATTAGTTTACAGGTGTATAACGACTTACTTTAAATCACTTTGTGACTTAGGTTGTCTGATGTTTTTCCCTGTGACTAATGTCTTGTGTTTTTCCACGGGAGTTTAGCAGTCTCATTCCAGAGATGACAATGACAGAAAAGAGGGGTTTGATTTGATGTTTCATTTCATTATTTTTTGTGTGGTTTTTTATAGGGATTTAACATTTTTCTTCGATTTTTCAATTGTTCATTCAATATTTCATCTCATTTATTCAAATCAAGTTCCTATGCAGTCATTTTAATTTTATTATTATTATTATTTTATTATTATTTCATTGATATACATTTTGATTGGTTTTTCTGTTTTTTGATTTTCATTATTTGGGGATTCAGAATGAAAAGGGGGGATTAAAGAGTTTTATAGATTTTTAGATTGTAGATTTATAGATTTTTTATGATTTATGAAGAATACATAATTATTGTTGAAGTTAGAGATTTTATTAGAAATTATTTTTGTTTTTATTCTATTTTTTAATGTTTCATTGTTATGGTTGATTACTATTGATTTGTGTTCTTTGTGTAACCTCTTTAAAGGGTCACTGTGGTGCTGAGCAAAGAGTGACTGATGATCTTGATTTTGAGATTCACGCTGTGGATGCCTGATTTATATAAGGGAAGAGTACACACTCCAAGTTGTGTTGTAAGATTAGATCTATTTAGTGTGTACCTAATTGATACTACCTAACATTGTGCCCTTCTTCTTTGTTTTGCAGTTACGTTTATGCATCCTAATGAGACTAATGAGAAACTGAACAAGAGTGCCACCTATGGGGGCTAGGGGCCGTCTCAAACTTTTTGCCTGCCGAGTTGTGAAGAGAAACAACAATTGACATGACCCTACGATGGAGGTTTCTTATCTTAGGCCACCAGGAGGTTTTTAGTTTGAGATATGGTTCGAGTTCAGATAACGTCATTAAGATGGATGCTTAGATTAGATGATTCTGTTAGAGATGATTCAATTTGAAATGTAATGATTGAGAACATTTGAAATGTTTTATTGTATTTGTTTTTGAATACTAGCTGTCTCCTAGGTTAGTTACTGATTGTTACTGATTATTGATTCTCCTTTGTATTTTGATTTATCTTTGAGATTAGATAAAAGGGGAGGAGACTGTGGTGGAGAAACTTAGTGTTATGATTTATATGTACTTTGTAATCCACTGTGACGCATTTTTACTTAATGTTTTGGAGGTTTTAATATGATTGCTGTAGAATTAGTTTGAATGTTTAGTCTTATTGAGTGAAGCCTTTACCCAAGTCATAGTCAGAGAGTTTTGATACTGATAGTCCACATCCTGTGTTACCATGGAGATCGCTCTTCGACCGGGCATCCTTAAAGGTCTACAAAGTTCACAGCTTCCTAATCAAAGAGAAAAGCGCCACAAAGTCTCTTATTTTCACCTTGAGAGTTGTACATTATCGAGTAGAATAGATAGACCAAGGTTGCTAGAAATCAAATAAGCTTGTTATTGTAAGACCGGGACAGGTCAGTATTTTTGCATTCTATTGTGATGTGATACTGTCCACTTGTATGATCAATTCGAATCATATTAAAACCTCCAAAACGTTTAAAGGAATCTTTCTTTTTTTGTTAAGAGTCTGTTGGGTCTGACTCATAGAAGGTGATATTAAGACAGTCTGATTGTAAGATCAGACAAATTTCTTTTCCCCCACGGTGACACGCCCATTTCCCCCCGGCCACGCCATTCTAACCAGTAGCAGAACTAGCCGCTTCTTCCCTGTTTCGAATCCGCTGAGCGCTGGATGATCTGCTGCGCCAGTTGGCTGGGATAGCAATCTATCAAAGACCCCTGCCTCTGCCGCGGCCTGATTCGTGATCAATACAAGGAAAGGGGGGCGAAGCGCCCACAGCCAGCATAAACGCGGTGGATGAGTATCCATCTTCCTCTTCAAAACTCGCTTTAGGGGGGTTTAGTTCTGTCCATGGAACTGAATGAAGAGACCTTCCTTCGCAAAACTGGTTCTGGATTTTTTTCTTTCCTCCCTGCAACCAAGCCCATTCAATAGTATGGCTATCCCCCAAACTATTTGCTGAGTCCCCTGGACCTCTCTCTCTCTTTTTATTTTTTTCCATCCCCTTTTGGCGCTCTGTTTCCCCTTCGCGTTTTTCCGTCGCAATCAGAAGTATCTCTTTCTTCTACACCTGGAAGCTTCCTCTTTAAAGTAAGACTGTTCTCAGTTATTTTTATTTTCCAACCTGGGTGAAATTAATTAGAAAATTCTGTTTGTAATTTTATGGATGCATGATTCGTACCTTCATGTGAGTCTGTGTCACTTGAGCGCTCCGTGGTGGAGTTTCTGTGCTGTGTTTGTATTTGTATTTACGGGTAAACTGTGAGCTTTTTGTACAATTGTGTTATGATAGTTATTGTTTAATAGACAACCAGTGTTTGGGTTGATTGCATGTTATGTCACTCGACCGTGGGTTTTAACAGCGTCACAGCGCTCCTCTTGAGTGGCAGTTAGACACCGAGAGCCGTTGCTGTCCTCTTTTTACTCAACCTATTTCAAGTTTCTTTGTAGCCGAAGGCTAATCCGGTAGTTAAGCGTTACATGGTCTCTTTGTCCGATGAAAACACGAGGCTTCTTGCTCAGACCGTAAAAGGTCAGCCATAAAACACCCCCCTACTTTTGGTGTTTGACTACATAGGATTGTCAGGGACGTGATGAACATCCACCACAAAAGGTTTCACCCTTCTGTGACTTTCTGAAGAAGAGTTATAACTGTTTTAATATTTTTTGCGTGTAGTCAAAGTTTGAGGTGTGGCCACACCCCTTTAACATAATGGAAAACTCAAACCTTTGATAGCTTTTGATCCACCATGCCTGAAGGCCATCTTGCCCAATTTATAAGCTGATTGGTTGAAACCTGTGGGCGGAGTTCGATCAAATGCGGAGGCTATAAATGTCAAAAACGGGGTCAAAATGGCATATTCAAACCAAGACGGTGGACTTCCTGTAATTTTGGGACCTTGATGTCTTGAGGCTTGAGGCTGATGGCATGTCTGTACGATGAAATAAGGTCAATGCCAAGGCCATTTTGAAAAATTCCAGGTGGCGCCACTTAAACCCTTGCAATTCGTAAATTTCACACACGCCTGATGCCACCGCCAAATATTGTGAGTTTTTAATTGTGAGTACAGATACAATAGGCCTTCGCAGCACTTAGCTGCTCGGGCCTAAAAATATGATATAATAATAAACATAGGAATACTAATGTTGTTTTGACAGTTAATATAAAATATTTATTCAGCCATTTTCATATTTCAGGATTGAGGCATAGCTATGAATTTTTTTGTAGGTAGCAGCATATGTATTGTTTCAATTACAGTGAAAAATAAATATTTTTATTTGGACTGGCTGAATATATTCCCTATGTGACTGTCTGAATAGTAGTATTAATAATATACTAAATCGGCCCCGATCACGCAGTTTCAGACTCGATCGAAATCGGGTGTTACCTCCCGATTAGGACTCGGATACATATGAACCTGTCAGTTTTTTAATACCTCGTGGGTGGGGCTATTGTCTGTCTCTACTCCTGGTCAATAGTGTTTATCTTTTATTAACTTTAAATAATATGCAATCCTAACAAGCTGAACAGAGAGCTACTTAATAAAGTGAGATTAAACAGTTGGAGTTAGAATCCACCTGCTGCAGTTCTTGCTCCACATGTAACCGTAATGCATGTCCATGATTACACATGGACATGATTGCTGCAGAAGTTTTTGTCATCAGGTTTAGGATTTTTACCTTGGACAGGTCATAGGGGTTTAGGTGTATGTCTGGTTTCTGTATCTACGCGCTGCCGCACTGGAGACTGTAATTACGCGTTATTTCCGTCGAACTTTAGAAGTGAGGAAACAGTTCTCCAATTAAACCGATCAGAAGTCAACAAGAGTCTGAACAAACAGTTTCCGGAACCGTAAACTACGCTTCAACTGCAGAAAAAGCCGCGGGAGGAAAGAAGCAACAGCAGGTGTTTGGCACATCGTAGCGCGTCTTACCAACCGGAAAGGCTGCAGTCGCGCACCGAAGTGTCTCACAGAAACATGCAGTAAGCTCCCAGTCAGCAATACGCCTTGTTTAAAGTGTCCGGGGATCTTTTGTTTAGTTGATTTATTTACCTGGAATCTATACTTAAAGTTGAAAATATCTGCGCATTTCCAAAATGTAGTCAGTTCATTTTAATCTGTAAAAATGACCGACAGCCTTCAGATTTTTCTGTCACTGTTCTAATAAACTGGTCAAATCCAGAAAACATTCAGTTAACATGACCCCTGATATGTATATACACTCTAATTATTAAGTTTAATTAAGCTGAGGTACTATTTTATAAAGACTTTTTTATGTATAAGCTACTTTTGCACTAAAGTTCAAAAGTGAATAATTTGTTATTTATTACCTGATTGTTTAAGCTACCCCACAGAAGTGCTCTGTGGGGTAGCATTGTTAAATGTTAAAATAAGGCGAATAAAAGAGGTAACATCCTGGATCAGTTTCTCCGCTTTTCTTTATTCTTTTTTTATGCATTACCTAAAGAAGTATCAGATCGGGACTCTGTATCAGCCAATTGTCGGAATCAATTCGGGACCTCCCTAGTTTTAATATGCTTGTACAGGTTTGTGGTGTTACTAAAGTACCGTATTTGTTTCCTGAAAACATTACAGGTTGCAGTGGTTTGGTCAAGGACTGTAAAATAGCTCCAAAAAGGTGCTCGTCTTTTGCTCTGCGTTCGCTCGCTCGCCTCAGCTCATCTCGCACTTTACTAGAGTTGTGTGTTGCAATGGTGGGGGCTGAGTGGGATCTCAGCAGCAGCAGCAGGTGGCATGAGTGAAGGGAGAGAGGATCGCTGCAGTGGCCGCTTGGAGTTGCACTGAGGAAAAATTGAAACTTAAGGATCGATCTCATCACGCAGCTATCGATCAATACTCAATACCAACGTTAGATTGATACTATCGACATTTTAGATTGACCCGCCCAGCCCTACTTATGATAGTTGTTGCTATCACATGGGGAGCCTAAGTCATGCCCTACTACTTCCAGTCCATGGGTCCCTGACTGCCAAAAAAAATGAATGAGAGTCAATAGAGTGATAAAAGTTATTTTCTGATCCAGTTTGAAATGCACCGTGGATAAAACATATGATGTCTGTGGATTTTAAAAACGAATTTTGATGCAGAGAAAACACAGATTTTCGACCGGAGGCAAAAGTCACTTTAGGTTTTGTGTGAAAACATTTATCGGACTACAACTGCAGAAGAAGAAGGAGAGAGTGGGTTGTAACCTCCAGGACGAAGAAAGGAGCATTAAACATGGAGAAAACCTCTTTAAACCTGACCATGTGGAAAGTGGCCTGTATGTCGGTGGAGTGAGAGCCAGCATTGAGGAGAAGTGGCGTCATATATGCGGCGTCATATATGCGGCGTCATATATGCGACTTCTGATTTATAGGCATTTTTAATGCGAATTTTTACAATCAAATACATCCCAAATGCCTGGACAAACACATTTGAAATGTACATCATTAGTTTTCATTTAGATCGAAGTACAACATACAGTGCTCTGCATAAATGAGTACACCCAACTACGTTTGTCAGAAAACCTTTAGCTTCCTTTCAGAATCAACATTTTGTATGATATACTATACTACAAAATACTCCCACAAATGTGGGTCATTCATTGCAAACAAGATTTGTTCATTTGCACACAAAAAAGTTATTTGCCTAACAAATTAATTTGAGCCCATGTTGCAAAAATGAGTACACCCCAATTATAGTCATAGGAGAAAAGCCAAACTTAAGACTACAAACTTCTAATTAACAGGCATTCAACCACAGGTGAGTCTAATGATTCATTTAAGAGGTGTCCAGCAGACAGATAAAAATAAAAGGGCATTACGTTACCTTCATATTTCATGCTGTCAGTAATGGCTCCCCATGGAAGGGGTAGCTAAAGCGTTAGAAAGCCAAACTGGAGTGACCATTTCCCGTGACACCATACGGCGCACACTGCAGAGGAATGGCATGCTGGGTATCGTCCATGAAGGAAGCCTCTCCTAAAGCCCATGCACAAAAAAAGCACATCTAGAATTTGCTAGGGCCCATGCTGAAAAAATGATGACTACTGGGACTCTACACCAATGGCCGGTGGCTGCTCTGCTTTGTGACCGCATACCATGGAGGCCGCCATTGCTCCTCCATTGCTATAGTACCTCCATTTGGCCGCTAGGCCCCCATTGAAAAGCATTGGACTTTAGACACGTTAAAAACATCTTTAATGCCTGGTGCCCATTTTTTAAAAACTTTCTATGGCTACATATTCTTCCTGAGATAACGCTGGGCGGGGAGGAGTGAGGAGGCGCTGTCTATTCTTTTTTACAGTCTATGCTCTACACGCTGGAGTGATGAGACCAAGATCACTGTTTTTGGAACTAATGGTTTAAAAACTGTATGGTGTCGTAAAGGTGAGGATTTCAATGAAAAATTCATGGTGCCTACAGTGAAACATGGGGGTGGCAGCTAAATTATGTGGGTCTGCATGAGCGCTGCCGGTGTTGGGGAGCTGCATTTCATTGATGGTATCATGAACTCAACAATGTACTGCTCCAGGGCGGACTGGGACAATAATTCAGGCCGGGAATTCTGATACATTACCAGGCCACCACCACCCAATTAACGCAAAATGCCAAAACTGTGTTAGGTAGGTGCTGGAAAAGTGTAAAAAAATAAAACAAAAGCTACACATGCGCCCACTTACAGCTTGTTCTGTTTCTCTCCTCTGCACAATATATATTTCTGTTCTGCAATAACCTGTACTAGTGATGGTAAATTTGATTATTTTTACTGAATCGAGTCTGAATGAGTCACTCACTAAAATTAATATGTTTTTTTGAGTCATTTTGAGTCACTGAGTCAGCTGCCCAGAGAGCGCAAAAAATTCCCATTTTCACTCACACTTAATCTGTTTCTCGTTTTAGGTTAATCCTGCTGCTAAGATGAGTGAATAAAAAAAAAGAATTATCATGTACAGCAAAAAAGAGCAAAAAAAAAATACGATTTCTAAAGGGAACATTTATTTTCCTGTCAGTAGAATATTAATACAATTTCTGACAAATAGAAAATGAAAAGTGAATCAACAAAATAAAAATACAAAATACAAAAAAATTAATAAAGTTAGTTGCCAACCTGTTAAAGCGTGCAGGTTTAGGAGATGGATAGTGTAAAATAAACGATGCTCTCACGTTGGTATCTTTAACCCCTTTCTGGGCATATTTATTGATGAACAACTTGGCAGCACAGGGAACTGCAGCCATGGCCATGAGTGCATGAGGAAGTTAACACAAGGACATCACGTCTACATCCTGTATGCGTCCTCCAAAATAAGAGCCTCCATCTACACAGGGAGCAAAAGCGCTGTAATAATTTTGTTTAACACCCCCACTCGCTGTTAGCTCACTGGGTAAAACTCACTGTGAATGGCAATGCATTTACACAAAAATTTCTACATGCCAAACATTTTGTGTGCAAAAACCTTTCAACTTCTGTTTTGTGGCTGGTTTTGTCAAAAGGTCAGCAATAATTTTATCAGAAGGACAATATTCCAAAATAACCTTCCCAGTGGTTACAACACCTCTGATGAAATGGTATTTCACATCAATGCAATTGTATCTTTGTCTGTTAACAGGGTTCTTCGTAAGTGCTATTGTACCTTGGTTGTCTTTGTACACTTTTGTCTTAACATATTGTGACTGTTCTATGTAAAGACACTCCTTTATAGCTGAAGCTAAAGAGATATACTCTGCTTCACATGTAGAAAGGGCTACTGTCGGTTGTTTTCTTGTTTTCCATGAAATGAGTGAACTCCCTTCACATAGACTGGCACAATATCCTGATGTGCTACGTCTGTCTGTTAAGTTTGATGCCCAACTTGCCTCAAAGTAAACTTTTAGACCAAGTTTTTCTGTAGTATTCTTTCTGAAGTATAGTCCTTGTTCAGTTGTACCTTTTAGATACCTGAATACATGTTTCACTGTATTCCAATGTTCCACAGTTGGTTGACTAAAGTGTTGAGAAAGTTTACTGACAACATAAGTAATGTCAGGTCTGGTGCAAGTGGATAAGTATATTAAACTTCCCACTGCCTGTCTGTATTGTCTGGGTTGTTTGAACTTTTCTGCATTTTCTGTATAATCAAGTTTTGGTTCACAAGGAGTTTCCCTGGATTTACAGTTTTGCATTTCAAACCTTTCTAAGATCTTTTTCACATATCTCTCTTGGGACATTTTGACTTGTCCGTTAGTTTGTTCAAAATCTATTCCTAGGAAATGTTTCAATATTCCTAAATCTTTCATTTTGAACCTCTGAGTCAACATCCTTTTTACATCAAGCATTGCCTTTTCGCCATTAGCAGCTAAAATGAGGTCATCTACCCATACAGTGAGGATTAACTTTTCACAATGCTTTTCCCTGGTGTATACACAATGATCTGCAGCGTTCTGCACAAAATCATTTTCACATAGGTATGAGTGTAACACAGCATTCAAGTTTCTTCCTGATTGCTTGAGTCCATACAACGACTTGTTATGTCTACATACCAATTTTTCACCAGTTTTCAATCTCTCGTAACCTTGTGGTTGATCTATGTAAATCTCACAGTCAATGGGTGCGTGTAGGTACGCTGTCTTGACATCCATCTGTTGCAAAATCAAGTCTTCCTGCGCTGCTCTCTGCATGACAACTCTGACACTTGTCATGTCAGCGGTGGGTGAGAATGTCTCTTCATAGTCTGTTCCTTCTTTTTGGTTGTATCTTTAGCAACAAATCTTGCTTTGTACTTATTAGATCCATCTGTGTCCATTTTGAGTGCATAGACCCATCTCCCTCCCAGTACTTTTTTACCTGGTGGTAATTTAGTCAGTTGAAAAGTCTAATTTTCCTCTAGTGAATGTATCTCCTCGTCCATGGCGCTCTTCCACTGTCCTGACTTGGATGATGTCACCGCCTCTTGATACGTTTTTGGTATGTCACACACTGCTCGATAACAGAAATCAATACAAGTTTGTAATTTGTCCATCACATCACCTATCTCAAAATCTTATAGATAGACTGGTTTCTGTTTCGTTCTGGTTGGATTTCTCCTGATCACACTTTCAACATTGGCTTCTGCTTGTTCAGTCTCGACTTGTTCATCTAAAACTTCAGAACTGTTCTCAGGTTGTGCTGCTTCCTCCTTGTCTTTTGTGTCACAAAGTCCATTGTCTCAATGTCAAATCCTACATATGACTCCACCGTTTGTGTTTCTTTCTTCCTGCTTGCTTTAGTTGTAAATTTTACCAACCTATGCTTTTGGACCTTTTCTATTTCAGGATAGTATACCAGATAGACCGGGCTGTTTTTGTCGTAGCCTACAAAAATGCCTTGTTCGCATCTGGAATCTAGCTTGCCCTTCTCATGTTTGTAGCTAAAACATGTTGATCCAAACTTTTGCATTTGAGACACATTTGTTAGTTTTCTTGTCAGTAATTCGTACGGTGTTTTCTTTGTACGCCTGTTGTAATATTGGTTTCTCACATGGGCAGCTGTTTAAATTGCATAGTTCCACAATTAATTTGGTAGCTTGCTTTCTAACAGTAAACACCTAGCCATGTTAAATAATGTTCGCCAACCTCGCTCTGTAGTACCATTTTGGTGTGGTGAGTAAGGCGCAGATGTCTCATGTCGGATTTTGTTCTTTGTTAACAACACTTGAAAATCTCGACTTGTAAACTCAGTGCCGTTGTCTGAATGCATACACTTGACTTCTCCGTAGGGAGCTACATCAGCTAAAGACTTTTCTGTAGCTAGAACTGCGTCACCTTTTGACTTTAGGAAATACACTAGTATTGCACCTAAGTAATTATCTGTAAAAGACTGTGTGTACTTGTACCCCTCTATACTTGTCGTTTTCATTGGGCCAGCTAAGTCAGTATGGATAACTTCTATGGGCTTCTTTGCTTTTATGTCTGGCTCTCTACTTCTTGTTTCAGAAAACTTGCCTTTTGTACAGATATCACACACCTGATCTGGCTTCACCGCTTTTCCCTTAATGTCCATACCTTTTACCACATTTTGGAGTTTGATTACATCCTCAAAATTACAGTGCCCAAGAATCTCATGCCAGGTTTGTATATCATGACACACTTTACACTGGTCAATATTATCAACATTAGGTAAGTAGTACAGCTTTTCATACTCATTAATGCCAAATCTGTTACAATCTTTGGTTACCATGTGACTGTCTTCTTGCTTGAATATCGCTGTTGCTCCTCCGCTCGTTGCTCTTGACACTGAAAAGATGTTGTGGGGATATGAAGGCATGTACAGAGCATCCCGCAGCTACGCTCTGTGTTGTCTTCCATCGCTGTCCAGGAGATGTATCATCGCTGTTCCTTTGCCTTGAGCCATTCCACTGCAACGCGTCCCATCAGCAAGCTCCACTGAATGAGTCTCTGTTCGAAATGTGCCATCAAAGCTTTGGAATGTTTTTATGTCGTTCACGATGTGGGAGGTCGCTCCTGCATCCACCATAATGCCTTTCATCTTTACTTTGGAGATTGAACCATCGCCTTTGGTCTGTGCAGCCTTGAAGAAGTAGTCACTTGCTTCTTCGTCTGTGACTTTTCTTGCATTGTCCTGTTTATCTTTCTTTCTACACAAGGATTCTTGGTGTGTATTGCTTTTGCAAAAGTTGAACCACACCTTTCTGGAACATTTCCTTGCTTTATGTCCTCTTATTCCACATTTGAAGCATGTTATGTTTGCGTCCTCATCTTTTCCTTGGTTGCTGGTATACCTCTTGTGAACATTTCTTTCCTGCTTTACAGCAGTTTTCATCACATTATCTGTGGTCTCTGTTGTGCTCATTTTCTCAGATTCTTCATATATTCGTAATCTTCTTTTGAAGTCAGCAAATGTTACATTGTCCTCATTTTGTGTTATATGAACGGCTAGTTATTTGTAAATGTCTGGTAAACCACCTAGAATCATGGCTATGATCAAACCATCACTAAGAGTCTCACCAGCATCACGTAGAGTTGAAATCAGGTTCTCTGCTCGGATGATATAGTCCTTAGTTGACTCGTCGTCCGCCTTCCATAGCCTCGTTAAAGACGTGTACAGGTTGATGATCCGTGGCTTGCTTTTCCCTGAGTAATGCTCCCTCAGTATTTTCAATGCTTTTCTACCGTCGTATGTAGCCTTGTGTCTGATAAGCGACAAACTTTTATCATCGATTAGCCGTATTAACTCAACGTAACAATCTGGATTCTTGATCCTGTCTGCTGCTATCTGCTCCTTCCTAGCTGGCTCATTCAAAACTGTTTCTTTCAACTTTAATGTGTGTAAATGTCCCAAAAAAATTGTTTCCCAAAGGTCATACTTGTCTTCTGATCCATCTGCGGGGACAGGGTTCCAGCAGCACGAGTTGCCATTTTGTCTTCTCTCGCGCTTTTTCTTAACTTGCACTTTGCTTGCGTAATACGTCGCATTTACTTCTTCTTCAACAATAAACTGTTCTTTATTAGCAAAATGTCCATGGCAAGCTCCGTGTAAATACGTCACGTTTGCTTCTTCTACAACAATAAATTGTTCTTTATTAGCAAAATGTCCATGGCAAGCTCCGTGTAAATACATCACGTTGTCCCACTATTTTCTTTTGGCTCAAATCCGCCCTTGCACACCTTCTGCAGCAGTCTGTCAGTCCGTCGGCTCCACGTTGCCTGGGCCCATAACCTGTTAAAGTGTGCAGGTTTAGGAGATGGCTAGTGTAAAATAAACGATGCTCTCACGTTGGTATCTTTAACCCCTTTCTGGGCATATTTATTGATGAACAACTTGGCAGCACGGGGAACCGCAGCCGTGGCCATGACTGCATGAGGAAGTTAACACAAGGACATCACGTCTACATCCTGTATGCGTCCCCCAAAATAAGAGCCTCCATCTACACAGGGAGCAAAAGCGCTATAATAACATTGTTTAACACAACCAAAAAGAAGGAGAATGAGTTGTTTCATTTTGTTTAGCTCTTGAGCTGTGAGCTGGGTGGGATGGAACGATTCATTCACACTTTGACTCAGCACTGGACATTGCAAGCTATGTCCGGTTTGCTCTCGGAATGGAAGGGGTGAGTAACTCAGTGGGCTGTTAGCATGTTAGCAGAGCAATGCTGCTGTGAACTAATGAGCTATTCTCGTGATGTGAGTTTTTACGCAGGGATTTTTCTTCCAGCTCAGAGCAGAAATGTTGTTTGTTTTTTTAAATTGGCTGTTTTTTTTCTCCCGAGAAATTTATTAAAAACTACTAATTAAATATTAACTGGAATGAGTCAGTAAATGAGTCACTTGTGGTAGTGAATCATGATTCACGAGTCAGTAAAGTAATTTTCGAGTTTTGAACGATTCGTTCATGACTCACACATCACTGACCTGAACTCAGCTTGCATAAACTGAAATACTACTTCATCTACTACAACACTGTGTTTACTGTGGAGCCTTCACATTTACCATCCTTCCTGTTTGGTTAGTACTTCAGTTGTACCTGAAAGATTCTGTTCTGATTCTTTACTACTACTGCTCTCCAACACTGCTGTGACCACAGGAACTCTTGCTGCACTTGTGCTGCTGCCAGTGCTGATGCTGCTCCCTTCTCCATCTTTGTAAAAACAAATCCAAAACCCACTTATAATATCCCAGCTTTTCAGAATCAGTAATAGGAATTTTTTAATGCATTAGGTATGTTCATATAACAACAGATGTCCTTACTCTTAATGAGATTGTGCCTGGTTAAATTCAGGTTAAATAAAATAATATTATACAATGATTTCTATATTTTTTAATGTATTTTCTTGTGTCTATCTAGTTGACCATATTCTAAAATTTGTAATTTTCTGTTAGGAGAGACCAGGGCTGGTAGTCCCAACATTGGTTGGTCGTCACATTTATTATAGCCACTGGCACTGGGGTTTAATTTTGATATTAAACATTTTGCTTATTATTCATTTGACATCATTTATCTATGAACATGCAACATAGCGATAAGGATACATTTAGTTCTGCGTCGCTCTGCAAGGTACGTCACCAGGATTGTCTGATTGGTGAATGCTCTATCCAATTGCGTACAGAGTCATTTGAACTATGCCTGTTGGTCCCGCCTCTTCTGCAGTCAAAAATACATCTAAGAGTTCCCAGACTAACTACATGTAATGAACTTAGTCTAGGCTTAGCCAGGCTAATAGTCTATTTGAGCTATCCTGTAAAAAATATATATTTTTCCTTTCGAAACAGATATGCTTCATTCACGTCTGCACAGGCAGTCCCAAAGTAGGCTACATAGTGTATGAGACCTGTCTGCTGGAGCTGTTTGAGGTGTGTCCTGTGTGCGAGCGTGCGAGCACAGTGAAAACAAAAAAGCTTGGGACATTTTTGTCAGTGGAACAGCTTTGCAACCACTGTGAGTATTCACGAAGCTGGAAAAGCTAGCCTCTTCTGTGGAATACACCAGCTGGGAACATACAGCTGTCTGCTGCAGTGTATATAAGTGGAGCCTCCTTCTTCAAACTTCAAACGGTAAATAGAGAATGACTAAGGAATAGCTATTTAAATTGTTGATGGCATGTATTCCATGTAAAAAGCAAAATTGTCATTATTCTCTTCAATCAGGTGTTCAAGGCAATGCGTTTGCAGATGTTCCTGTATGACACGTTCCGTCATACAGGAACATACTTGGAAAAAATCACAAGAGGTGATGCTGCAGCAGCTCAGCCAAGATGACAAAGTTGTACTCGGTGGTGACATGAGGGCTGACTCTCCAGGTATATTTTTGAAAGTTATACAACTAGGATATGTTGGGTTTTATATTCATAGACTATCATCAACACATACCTCAGATTTCAATAAAAGATTGTGACAATGTTTTTACAGGCCACAGTGCAAAATATGGTAGCTATACCATGATGGACCTCAAAACCAACACTGTTGTTCATCTCCAGTTGGTTCAGGTGGGCAGGACAAATGAAATCTTACATTTTAGTTTGTGTTATAATTGCACGTAGCACACATAAGTAATGATTATGGATGTTTTTTTTGAAAGAGCAATGAGGTTGGTGGAAGCTCTCACATGGTGGAAGGGGTCTTGAAGAGGAGTCTATCATTTTTGGGTTCAAAAGGTGTAATCATCGATTGCATCGTCACAGACCGCCACCCACAAGTTCAGAAATTCCTGAGGGAGGAAAAAAATCACTAATTTCTATGATGTCTGGCACATAGAGAAAGGTATACTTCATTTTGTTGCAACTGAGGGGAAATTGCATAAATATATGCAGAATTTATCTGTAGACTTTTGTAGATGCAGAACACAAATTGTATGCCTATACCTTGTGAGTCTACAATGAAAGATTCATGACAACGTATTCATATTGGATCAACTGCTGGGTTGAATTAACAAAAGTCTGTTTTGTAGGACTTTCTAAGAAATTAACTAACATTGCCAAACAAAATGACTGTGAAAAATTAAAGAAGTGGATTCCAGCCATCAGAAACCACATCTATTGGACAGCTGCATCATCCAAAACTGGGCCAGAGAGAGTGGTGAAATGGACCTCCATCCTGAACCATGTTCAGGATGTCCATACACATGAGGACCCCATCTTCCCAAAATGCCTCCATCCAATCAGAAAACAAGGGACAAGAGTAAATGGCTCACAGCAGGTTTGTTTTATTTGACTAGTGTGGTTATACCGACAATATTTGTGCTATGATTTTCTTTTTCTTGCAGGAACTCCTGCTTTCTACAAGCTTGAAAAGGAGCTGACCAAAAAGACTGTACTGAAGGACATAGCCCAACTCAGTTCCCACCACCAGACGTCATCTTTGGAGGCGTTCCACAGTGTCATCCTGCTGTTCGCACCCAAAAAGGTGGTCTAACCATTCCTAGGAATGCTATGCAGGTAAATAAAAAATTTTATTCTGTGACAACTAGGGCTGAACAGTTAATTGCATATGTAATTGTATTACAATACGAAAAAACCGATTTACTAATTGCAAAGGCTTCAATTTGACTGGTTATGAGCATGAGATCAGGGAATGTCGCGGGACTTGCGAGCAGCTCAAACAATGCAGGGAGAGAAGTAAACACTGTTATTTAATCTGTTTTAAAAAGGCCCAAGGCTTGACAGAAGCCAACGCTGGACAGAATTTGTTACCAAAGGTGAGTAGAACATGGGAAATGTTTTTGGCTCTAAGAAAGCTAATGGTATGTGTTTTGGCCTTGCTATTGGTGCTACTCTAACCATGTACACGACAAACCTTTATCAACACAGGCGCTTGGCTGTTATGCCAACCACCAGAAGACCCCTAGGGGGAAAAAAAATAATAGCAATTACAGTATTTTCTAAAATCGTTCAGCCCTGGCGATAACATTAGCCCATTCCTTGTAATTTTTTTAATGATTGATCATATTTTTACTTTACAAGACTCTACCTGGCTGCATTGCATTAAAATGAGAATGCCAATAGAGGACAAGCCACCACATCTTCAGGGGATCGGTTATTCAGATTGAGCTTTCCAAAATTCAGAAAGGGAGAGTGCAGAGCCAAACCAGTGAAAACAGACGCAACATTCCGGAAGTTGTTTTTTTAAAATGTTATTAATAACAAACATTTACCATGTACATGACACAAATTTCTGTAACAGTAGCCTACTTACAACACAATAAATAAAAATGTATGTGCTTAACTCCTGGGAAAACTACGAAATTGTACAAAGCAATGTCAACACAAACTATTGTTATCTATTAAATTACATGAATGATTTAACTTCTATTTTGTATTGTGTATGTGTGTGTGTGTTTATTGCACAGGTTATGTTGATGATATGATGGATATTATTATGGAAAAGGTCTTTGTTGACCCATCAACGTATGGAGACGAGATTCTGACTATGGCAATCCCGCCAGACCTGTCTTCACAGTATGACCATCCACACAAGGAGGATGTCATTGCCAGTTATGTCTCCAGATTCAATCAAGAGGGGGGAATCTGAAGCCTATATATCTTCCGTGGGCGTCCGGAAACTCCCGTCGTATGCGAAGAACAACACAGGACGGGATTACTACCCGTATCTTCCGGCCAAGGAAGCCCTAGCAGCAATTCAATTCAATTCAATTCAGTTTATTTATATAGCGCCATTTCAAAACAGATGTCATCTCAAGGCACTTTACAAAAAGAGTTATTACAATACAATGTTTAGTGTAGAAATTACAGAACCACAGAAGATTGCGTCGTGGAATTCTCAGCAATCCCTCATACTGAGCAAGCATGCAGCGACAGTGGGAAGGAAAAACTCCCTTTTAACAGGAAGAAACCTCCGGCAGAACCAGGCTCAGCACAAGCGGTTATCTGCCGCGACCGTCTGTGGCTTGGAGAATACAAACAGCAGACACAGAGGACAATAGAACTGACATGCAGAAGTTTGTTGCAGGACGTGGAGAATTTTCCGTCACTGCAATGCCATCTTAGTCAGGGTCGTCAAGCAGGGCTAATCCGGAGCACCTACTATAATAGAAAACAGGTTAGTGCTTGAATTGACAGCACATCATGCAGTTGGGGAGAAGTAGGAGAGAAAGTAGGAACAGACCCTAATAATGTCCTCCAACAGCCTAGCCTAAAGCAGCATAGCTACTAACATTAACCTGTCTCCTAGCTACTAGGAGACCTGGCTACCAACACTCTGTCTGAGTCCTCCTGACCCGTGGACGGTGTAGGGCCGGTAACGGCCCCCGTCATGCCGGGGTCTTCTCGGAGTCGGGTTGTTTGAGAATGCAGCCCAAAGTGGGTGGTAAACTCCATCTAAGGCTAAATACCGGCACGAGACCGATAGTCGACAACTATCTTAAGGAAAAATAGACAGAACTGAGAGGACAGAGTTGAAGAGGGCGAGAAACGTTTAAGAGATAAACGGGTGGGGTCCGCACAGTCTGCCCGGGGGATTCAACCCGGCAGGTAATGGGCGGCCGCACTGTGCGGGAGGATCCCCTTGAGGGACCTCTCTCCGGCGCTGGCTGGCCCCTGTGGGGCGCATTTCTTCCGCGGCGGTAAGCCGCGACCGGCTCCGGATCTTTACCTGGCTTACATTAATCTATCTCTACCTAGCTACTCTACCTCTTCCTATCTCTTCTACTAACTTTTGACACTCTGCCCTGACTACTAAAATTAACCTGTCTCTTCCTATCTACCTGTCTGACCTGACTCTAACTACCTATAAACATATCTCTAACTGTAAGCTTTGTCAAAAGCGGAAAGTTTTTAGCCTAGTTTTAAAGATAGATAAATTGTCTGCTTCACGAACCAACCCTGGGAGCCGGTTCCATAGGAGGGGAGCCTGATAACTGAAAGATCTGCCACCCATTCTACTTTTAGAAATCCTAGGAACTACCAGTAAACCTGCAGTCTGAATCAAGAGGGGGGAATCCTCCAGCAGCTCACAAAACTTCTGTAGGCTAAATACCTGTAACCACTGTGATAAATGGACATTGTTAGTCAACATTTTTTATGTCTGTCTTCACATGTCTCCTGTTTTGATTCACTAAATCTGTATTTTCAATACATGTAACTTTTACAGGCTAAACACTGAATAAAATTTAAGTTGAAAAGAAAATCATTGTTTCACTAACCATTCAGAGGTTTATTGCTGAAGTCTCTGAGTCTCGGGTTCATCAGGAAACTCCTCTGCTTCAGGATCAGACTCAGGATCAAACTTGTTTGGTTCAATTGCTGCAGCCATGTCTGTAACTTTCAATGTTGTGGTAGCAGTCAATTAGGGGGGCGTGATCAAAGATTCTAGAATCTTCTAGAAGCTTTGGGTGTGGCCAAATTTACATCAGCTCATATGCAATTAGCAGAAGAAAACAGCCCAATCTGCAAGCGGCATTTAGCAGCTAACTCACCAGAGAGAATCGGCAAGATGGTGACTGATTGCTTGATTCAGCCCTGTAGTTGGATTTTTGAGACTCTTAATAAATGAGAGAGATTCCTTTAAGCGTTTGGAGGTTTTAATATGATTTGAATTGATTGTACAGGAGGACAGCAACACATCACAGCAAATGTGGAATACTGACCCGTCTCGGTCTTACAACAACAAGCTTATATTATTACTAGCAATCTTGGTCTATTTATTCTATTCGATAAAGTACAACTCTCAAGATGAAAATCAGAGACTTTGTGGCGCCTTTCTCTTAGATTAGAAAGCTGAGAACTTTGTGTATCTTTAAGGATGAAGAACCATCTCCATGGTAACACAGGATATGGACTATCATTATCAAAAACTCTTTTTCACTGTCCTGGGTAAAAACGTCACTTAATAAGACTAGTCATTCGAACTGATACTACAACATTAAGTAAACCAGGTCACAGTTGATTACAAAGTACAGAAAGTACATAACATTCAATTCTTTCCACCACAAGCCCCATGCAGACTTGGCTGCAGCCTGTAAGTTTGAGTTCGAGCTCTCTCAACTCGGCGGAGAACACAGGACTCCTCTGCACCGCAAGGAAAAAAAAGACTGTCTCTTTACTGCTGCACGCAACTATGCTCTCTATCGCTACACAGAAAGTAGGAATTTTCGTACACCCACTAATAACCTGGGTTACATGTACGTCAGGGATGTCCAAACTTTTGCTACAAGGGCCAAAATCATCAAGTCGAAAGTGCCCATGGGCCACAAAAATAAGATTTATTTTTTTTGTGTGTGTGAAAAAAAAAATTATTTTTTACCTGCTTAACAATAAATTAAACGTAATATTTTAATGAAACAAAGTACAAAATCTTGTAGAAAAGGGATTTTTAAAGGATTGTTGAACACAGGGCTTTTAAGGTTTGCCTTTTTAAAAGAAATCATTCGTTTTCCTGGGGGGCACTAGTGAACGCCACATGGAGTAGTCGTGTCTTCGAGTAGCTCCTCCACACTCTCGTTAAATTCTTGCTAAAAATCAACACTTACTCAACTATGAGCGGCTCCAACAAAAAGAAAGCTAAGGAGAAACTTACGCATCCGAACTCAAACCCGAAGAAAAACGGAAAGACAGTTCCTGCCATGAATACGGTCAGGGCCGTTAGCCCCGAGCTAAGCCCGGCTAGCAGCCCAGGTACCACCACTGCTAGCACCAATAGACCTTCAACATCTCAGCCCACGCTGGCTAGCGTCATGGCTGCCATTGGGAAACTGGACGAAGATATGAACACCAGATTTAACACGCTCGACTGCACACTCCACCAAGTCCAGATTTCCCTGGTGGACCACACATCACGCATCTCCGACCTGGAGGGCTTTGCAGCCGACCAGGAGTCCCGCATCACCGATCTGGAGAAACAGTGCACGGAGCTACTGGAAATCAACAAGTCAACTAAACGTAAGCTAATAGATATTGAGAACCGATCTAGACGCTGCAATATTAAAATCACTGGTCTTCCAGAAAAAGTTGAGAAAGGCAACCCAACACAGTTTGTCATTGAGCTCCTGCCGCAGCTCCTCGGAGCCAACAACTTCACCAGCGGACTCAAAGTTGAACGGGCGCACCATATCGGTCCACCCGCAGCCGGACGCCAACGCACCATAATCGCCAGAATTCATCACCCTCCAGAGAAGGAGAAAATCCTGAAGCTCGCTCGGCTGCATGCTCCACTGACCTACAACGGTGCCAGGATCAGCGTGTACCCGGACTTCTCACCTGAAGTCACCAAACAACGCTGCGCCTTTGATGGAGCAAAAAAGAAACTGAGGGACGCCGGGGTCAAACACAGTCTCCTCTTTCCAGCCAGAGTGACTTTCAACTACGGTACGGAGCAGAAAATATTTCAGGATGCCAAGAATGCCGAGACTTTCATAGACAGATTCATCACATCCTCCGCTGCTGCGGAGTGAGCTATACCCCCGGCTGGGGATTATTCAGCCTGCTGCCGCTCCCAGTCACCTGTGTAAGACACTTTAGTGGTACTCTAATGTTTCTCAGTCTCATCAAGAATTGCGTTTTAAAAACGTAAGTGTTTGTTTTTGTTTTCACACGAGTGTGGAGATAGTTATGTTCTCTGCTTTAGTCAGGAGTAGTATTCTAGCTCGACGGTTTCGTGCGGCGTCTAGCTGTTTCTCAGTGTTCATGGTCTTTACGTCCAACCTCGATCCAGGGGGAGGGATTTAATCTGTATGTTTTCCTGTTTTTTCTTGTTTACTGCTCTTCTTAATACGTACCCCGCTAATTATAATTATGCTTTGGACATGTTACGTGGTAATATACTTTTCATCCTTTTATGGTTGCTAATGACCCTCTCACCCCACCACACGGTGGCAGCTTAACATTACTCAGCTGGAATATCAGGGGTTTAAGGTCTAATTTAAAAAGGGGAAAGGTTTTTTCCCATTTAAAGTCACTATCTGGAGATATAATTTTTATGCAGGAAACGCATATCAAACATAATGAGCAATGGAAGTTGAGATGTACTTGGATAGCTCAGATATACCAGTCTACTTTTTCTTCTAAGGCTACAGGTGTAGCCATATTAATCAGAAGGAATGTTCCATTTGAACATATTTCAACTATTTCTGATCCTAACGGCCGCTATTTGATCGTGTCAGGTCACATTCTGTCACGGCATGTAAATTTTTTGAACATTTAAGCGCCCAACTTCGATGACCCTGGTTTTTTTAGGAAAGTCTTCAATCTTATCCCGGATTTATCATCTACCCATTTCATTGCTGGCGGAGACTTTAACACAATTCTGGACTGCTTTTTTGACAGACTCTCCACCCGCCCCACCAGTCCCTCTAACGCTAGCATTGCTCTTAATAATATAGTTAAGTCAATGAACCTGGTTGACATCTGGAGACTGCAACACCCAAATGATAAGGACTTTTCCTTCTTCTCTAACGTTCATAAATCATATACAAGAATTTACTACTTTTTGACTGACGCCATTTTGACCTCGGATGTAATCTCCTCCAAATATCATGATAGTGTAATTTCCATACACAGCCCTGTTGAACTAAAAATCAATATTGGTAGAACTAAAGCCGCGTTCAACTGGCGGTTCAATCCTTAACTACTTAACAACATTCAATTCCGCCAGCAAACAGCCAACAAAATAACAGAATACTTTGATCAAAATGACACATCTGAGGTAAATGACTCCACCCTCTGGGAGGCCTTTAAAGCTGTTACACAAGGAAATATTATAGCCCACGAGGCTAAAATAAAAAAGGATAAGGAGAAAGAATTAGCAGATATCACAGCCCAACTTAAACCATTAGAAAAAGACTACAGGGCGACCGCCTCTCCAACCAAGCTTAATGAAATAATCAAATTTAAGTTGAAATATAATGCTGTTCTTTCTGACCGAGTTGGCTTAATGCTGCTAAAAGAAAAACAAAGGCATTTTGAATTAGCTGACAAGCCAGATAAACTACTGGCTCGACAGCACAAGAACATCCAGCTGAACAATTCACAAAATTAAGACCAAAACGGGATCTACAGTACTACCACAGATCCTGAGAAAATTAACGAATGCTTTCGTGAATTCTATGAAGATCTTTATACTTCAAAGTCCACCACTGCTACATCACATATTTCTGAATTCCTTTGTACTCTACATGTGCCTAAATTGAGTCTCTCAGCACAAACAGACTTAAATTCAGACATAACATTAGAGGAAGTTTAACAGGCAATTCGCTCCTTTCCTAATGGAAAGACGGCCGGGCCAGACGGATTTGGCATTGAGTTCTACAAAGCATACTTAGACATTAAAGCTCCTTTTATGTTAAGAGTGTTTAACCATTCTCTTTCAGCTGGTCTGCTTCCAGAAACGCTTTATGCTGCCAACATCTATTTGATCCTGAAAAAGGGAAGAACCAGACGGACCCTTCTTCATACCGGCCCATTGCGCTCCTTGGCTGTGATCTTAAGGTGTTTACTAAAATCCTCGCAAACAGACTTAATAAATGTATTTCAGATATTATCCATATAGACCAAACTGGATTTATTGCAGGTAGGTTTTCGTTTTTAATATTAGGCGTCTGCTGAATATTATGTACACTAAATTTAGCAAAGATTCTAAAAATTGCCGTTCTCGCCCATGACGCTCAAAAGAATTTCGTCTCCTGGGACAAAATGCTATACGCTCGCCCCACTGCCTCGGTCATCACCAACAACAACAGGTCTCCTGCCTTCACTTTGCAACGATCCTGTCAACAGGCCTGCCCCCTCAGCCCTTTATTATTTGCTGTTGCTATGGAACCCCTGGCTATCAGTATTTGGAATCACCGTTCTATTGCCCTTTTAATTTTGGGAGGAGTAGACCATCGCATCTCACTGTACGCGGACGATGTTTTTCTGGTCCTGTCTCGCCCAGAAGTCTCTCTCCCCCCTTATTAGAACTTATTGAAAAATTTGGTGAAATTTCTGGCTACAATGTAAACTGGGATAAAAGTGAATTCTTGCCGCTAACAGATGACCTGGACCCAAATTTTCTTAAAAACTTGTCATTTAAAATTGTCTATGATAAAATCAAGTCCTAAAGATCCCAAGCTAATTTATAAATTGAATTTCCTCGACATGATTGATAAGTTAAAATCGAATATCGAATCCTGGAGACTGCTACCATTATCTCTTATAGGTCGGGTCAACGCAATTAAAATGGTTACTCTTCCCAGATTCCTCTACCTGTTCCAGAACCTACCTATTTTCTTACCCAAATCCTTTTTCAAATTAATAGATTCACTAATTTTTCCTTTTGTATGGGGTTTCATGGCACATCGTATCTCTAAAAAGCATTTAACCAAACCCAAATAGCTGGTGGCCTCAGTTTACCAAACTTCTGCCACTACTATTGGGCTGCAAACTGTAGAGTATTAATGTACTAGCAAAATCCACAACAAGGTAATCTTAGTGCCTCCACCCCGTCATGGCTTGCAATTGAACAGTCTTCCTATCAGTTCTTTGCCTGCCCTCCTCTTCTCCTCAGCTCAGCCCCCTAAATCCAATTCTGGAAATAATTTCGTAGTTACAAGTTCTTTAAAAATATGGTACCAAATAAGGAAATCGTTTAACCTGCCTGAAATCTCCACCTCCACCCCTCTATACTGAAACCACAGTTTCCCACCCTCACTGTCGGACAACGTTTTTCTGCTCTGGGTTAATAAGGGTATCACTACCATTGAGGAACTTTATCTCAATAAGACTTTTGCTACCTTTACTGAGCTGAAAGAGGAATTCACATTGTCAGATATGCATTTCTTCCGCTATCTCCAGGTTAGAGATTTCATCCGTAAAAATATTTCTCACTTTCAGTCCTCCCATTGAAGTGTATACTCTTCTGAATTGTTCCCCCGACTCTCAGAGACTTACTTCACGACTCGTCGACCTTTTTAACTTACTTAACCCGACTCCATCCCACCATTTGAAAGTGGCTTGGGAAAAAGATTTAGCTCTGTCAATAAGTGAAAATGACTGGGAAACTTACCTTGGTGATATTCGCAGCTGCTCAATCAATTTGAGACACCAACTTATTCAGTTTAAAGTTATCCACAGGCTACACTACTTCTGTGTTAAACTTCACTCTTTCTACCCTTCTATATCCCCAATATGCTCAAAATGTAAATCAGCGGAGTGAACTCTCGGCCATCTATTTTGGTTTTGTGCCAAATTAAATCAGTTCTGGTCTGATATTTTCAAATGTTTTTCTGAGGTATATAACTGTAATATTTCTCCAGATCCTCTCACCTCAATTCCAGGTGGCTCTTGACACCTTTCCATGCTCACCAACTCGCACCGTAAAACTGTACAATATGGAATGGTCATTGCAAAGGATTCGACACAATGTATCTCTCAGCTCTGCAACCTTTGATAAGATGTGGCAACCATTTCTTCTACATTTGTCAAGACTGACTTAAAAGAAACACTTAACTCTCATACATCTTTGCCAACATAACCCCATGTTTTTGATATTTATAAAATACCTGGTACGTTCTATACGTCAAGGTATACTGTTTCTGAGCAGGGACCTTTTATTCTCTTTTTTTTTTCTCTTTCTCTGTCTACTTGTCTATGTTTATTTTCTTTTAAGCAAGTGATGTGCCTTTTTATAATGTCATAGTTTGTCTGTTGTTCTGTTGCCCTCTTTCTTATATTTAAAATTCATAAATAAATAAAAAAAAAGAAAAAAAAAAGAAATAATTTGTTTTCAAATATTTCAGACAAAAATCTGTTTTTTTCTCAGCAGAAAAAAAGGTTTGGGTCAGTTTTGCTTTGAAATTAATTGTTATTTTTAGTTGTGTTTGGTTGTCTCTACATCTGGTCTTGCATTAGTTGTTAAGCAAAAAAAATAATGATTGTAAAAAGATGAATTATTTGTTTTGTGCCATGGAACATTTTCTAATCCTTTTAATTTGTCAGCAAAAAGAGAAAGTCTACATCTTCATCAATCATTTGTTTTGTGATGATTATTACACAATGTAACGATCTTAAATGGTGGTCAAGGGCCATTAAAAAATCAGTCATTGGGCCGTAAATGGCCCCCAGGCCGCACTTTGGATATCCCTGGTGTACGCCCATATGCACACACACCCTCACAGACACACTATCACACACACTCACAAACACACACACCAACACATAGATGTGTGTGTGTGTTTGTGAGTGACGCAGATGATGGTCTAACCCATGTGGCCCATTTTACCTCAGTGGGTTAAGGTAAATTGGGCCACCAAGAAAAACATCACATTTTCAAAAAATATGTTTATATACCAAACTAACAGCATTTTTTATGATTGATGCTATCAAACAGATATTATGCAGTTTGTTTTATGTCCATCTTTGGTTTGTTTTATAGATTTATCATCCTTACAATAGTTTAGTAGATTTGGTATGCCAGGCTACTTACCATGCAATATTCTGGTGCAGTCTTGATTTGAATTAGTACCCCAACCACCATAGCAACCATAAACCAATCAAATCACCTGTTACTTGTCAAGCAAAGTTATGACAACACTTAGAAATGCTTTGCAGTCATTGGCTCTAAATTCTAGAGGGGCTGGGACCCATAGATATATATATAAACACTAGATGACGCAAGCAAGATTCACTTGTGTTAAACATGGCGGCCATCTTACTACCGTCTACTGACGCATGTTTTTCTACAACTGTCTATGCTTAGCAGTCGGAAGGTGAGTGATCGGCTTAAATTAAAATACTCATTACTTAATGAAATATTAACGGATTTACAAATGGTTTGCTTTATTAAAAACCTTATAATACATAGGTTTGATATAGGATACTTGTACATGTTGAAATGACCGCTATTGCTTTCGAAAGGCAACTTAATTGTGAACCATATAGATTTGTCCCGCCTATTAGCAGGTTATGAAGGCTGATTGTGTTGAATGAAAATACTCTTAATTAAATCTTGATTAAATATTAACGGATATACAAACTTTACTATACATAGGCTTGAGACGGGATACTTGCACATGTTGAAATGACCGCTTTTGCTTTCGAAACAGACATAATTGTGAACCATGTGTCAAACCAACGTGCAAATAGCGTAGGCTATTTGCACGTTGTCAAGGTTATGAACACAATTGATAATAAAATAGTGTTAAACGAAACCAATAACGATTTTAAGACATAATTTTTGTCTAAATGGCTGTTTTTGTGGGTGTGTTTCATTTCAAATTGCCCATGATTTCCAACTTGCTTGGTTTGTTAATATATAATAAAACAAAACTTAGAAATTGCTGGCTTTGTGTTTACAGAAATACACACCGTTCTTTACCTGATCAACATGCCTGAGTTCTGTGCAGCCTGCGGATGCTCAAATCGACGTAAGATTAAGACTGTTTCGTGTTCAAGTGCTTTTATGGTCCTAGTTGCAGTCCTAGTACATTTTTCTATAACTATTGTATTATGTTTGTCTTATATACATGTTGAAGGAATGAAGGCTGGAAACTGTTCACAATGTTGTCTATAAAGCTGCCTACTCCTTTCCATGTTTTGTAAGATTTCCCAAAGATGGAGAAAGGAGGGGGCAGTGGATAGTTGCCCTAAGAAGGGCGAATTTGATCGTCTCTGACAGAACAAGGATTTGTAGAGAGCATTTCAGGGCAGAGGACTTCGATTGGACTGGGCAGACTCTCCGGCTTAAAGCTGGTGTTGTGCCAACGATTTTCAGCTTCTTTGCTCATCTTCAAAGGGTAGGAAACGTGTATCATTGGTCAACACAAATCTAGGGTGTATAAGAAAAGAATATGTATGTTGTTTAATTCTCATGCTTAACCTTTTTCTTTTGATAGTTTAGAAATTAATAATGTGTTGTGTATTACAGTATCTAAGACAGTCCAAACTCCTTCAATTATGTTTATTTTAGCCGGTACACACAAGAAGCACAGCCACCTCTAGAAGAGCAGAAGACAACCTGGACTTGTCTCTAGATGAACCTAAGTTTGATGTGAGTTTGAGTGTTGAATGTTACTAACAAATGAAGCCATTATTTGGCTTGACATTAAATCCTTCATCTTAGTGGTATCCTGGGAGGTCTATGATGTTGTTGGAACAGACTGTTATATTATTTGAGGTGGTACTCTGTATAAGGTTTGAGAACCTATGTCTTTCTCTTGGCCTATGTCATTGATAAGTGAACAAAGAGTTGTTAAAGTAACTTTTGTTGATTTGCGTTTCACAATTTTTTCATGTACAATATTTGTATATTTCGGTGAAGTAACTGGGAGCCACTGGAGAAAGGCGCAAGAGACGAAGGCGACAGGCTTCTGATCACACGTATGGATTGCCTGTTTGCTCCAAGGCAATTAAGGCCAAACTTGATGCAGCCTCTGCAAGAGTGATGCAGCTGGAGCGTGAGAAGATCAATGCCGTGATGAGAGAAAGGAGGGCCAAAAAAAACATGCAGGCTCTTCTCGAGGAGCTTAAGGAGAAATATCTAATCAATGATGAGCTGAATGACAAGCTTGAACGGTACTGAGGTAAAACACAAATTTTACATTTAATATTTTGTGTACTTGAAGATATTTGTTAACAGTTAGACTTCCTGTTTACTTATAAATAAAACATATTAAATCGTTGTGAATTGAATTTCAGACCTTCCCGTTCACCTCCTGTCAAGGCAAGGGGTTGAATACAGCCAGGACCAGAGAGATTTTGCCCTTACGCTCCATCTGCATGGTCCAAAGGCGTATAATTACCTGAGAGAGACTCTGAAGATTCACCTACCACATCCCAGTTCATTGCAGAGGTATTTCAAAATACATTAAGAACTTACGGGCGTAGCGTAGACGCGTAGCGTAGCGGCTTGGAGGTAGAGCTATTTTCGACATTGCTTCTGAGGCTCTTGTGTTTATGGTGGTTGGGCTTCAAGGGTATTGGAAGCCTCCAATTGCCTATTATTTAACAAAGACGCTACCACCAGAAACACAAAAAGTCTTGGTGGAGCATGCACTGGAAGAGCTCCATCATCGTGGTATAAAGGTGGTGTGCATGACTATGGATGGCCACGCATCCAACATCAGCATGTGCACATAACTGGGATGTTGTCTGAAAGGAAACCTCTGTGAGCCCATGAAGATGCATTTCCCTAATCCTGTTACCCATGACAAGGTATTCGTTATGATGGATGCTTGCCACATGTTGAAGCTGACACGCAACATGTTTCAGGTACATACTGTTTAAATGCTATATTTTTTTGTTTGACTCTATTCTGTCTCATACATGTTGTTGCTTTTATGTACATATCTACAGAGGTTTAAATGTGACGTGTGTTGGCAGGGAAAAATGAAAAAAACATTAGATTCTGCAGGCATACAGCCCAATTAGAAGTATCGATGGCAGCATCAGTGGATGTACATTGTTTACCTGAACAACATCCAAAAGAAAGGTGGACTACATGCTGCCAATAGAGTCACAGACAAGCATGTAAAATTTGATAATAAGAAGATGAAGGTATGTGTGTAGGATGCCTTTTGCTAACAAGGCTACATTAGATATGACCATGTATTTTCATCCTTGGTGATGATGTTTGTATCTTGTAATGTTTATGTGCTATTCCTTTGCACTGTGTCCTTATGAACTCAATCAAGGTCTCCCTGGCAGCTCAAACTTCAAACTCTGAGCAACTCTTTGGCAGTGGCGCTCCGCACCTTGAGTGAGATTGGCGAGGCACAGTTCAAAGACTGTGAGGCCACAATACAATTCATTGAGGTAATACATCTAGGGGTTTCAATCTTTCACCTATATAATTTTGAATATATATAATTTTATATATATATATATATAAAATGTATATATATAAAGTAATCTCCCAAAAAAATCCAATGCTTCTCCATGCTTACTAATCATGATTACTGTGTTTGCCTTTAGACAGAGAGACTATAGTTTGTGTCTGATGCTTTACCTGACATCACATTGTTTTACAGGCAGTTACATTGGTCTAACTGTAATTTCAGGATTTGTTTTGCAGCGAGCCATGAACAAGCTGTCTTGTAATGTCTGCCGTGCCAGCCTGGTGATGGATGCTGCATCTGCCAGTAAGGACCAAAGCTACCACTTACTGACTCTCAAGAACAACGGGGGTCTTGTCATACCATCTGAAGGTACTGTGAGGGTCATTAGAGCAACAGAGTGGGCAATTCGCCAAGCATCAGCTGGTAGACGATCACAGCCCATCAAACCGCAGGAGATGGTCTACATAGTTCGGAAGAGGATTGGGTCAGAAGATGTCTTTTTGCTTGGGGAGCACATCAGTGAAATGCAGTATGGCATTGAGTCTCACCCCCATACACTGCTTACTTTGATTATATCACTGTTTTTCAAGCTGAGGCTGCACCACATTGCTAAATTAACAACACTTAGCTTACAATCTAACAGTGTGTCCAGACCAAACGCTATAGGAGCGACTAGAGCTTCAGGTTTACATGTAAAATCAATGGAGGAGTGCGATGAAGCGCGACTTGGTGTCCCGCGACACTTCAGAAGCAGATTTACGTCGCAAAAAATCTTTTCTGCCTGATTTGCGCGAACAATTCACGCTACAGATGCGATAGAAAATTCGCGCTGCATTTTATATGGTGCATTTTGTGCATTCGCGCTCATGGCGTCTATCGCTCGAGTTGTTCAAATCTGAACTCCAGCGTCAAATCGCGCCGCGACAACCAATCAGGGGACAGAGTTTCAGTGATTCTGTGACTGAGGTCACAGCCTCAGCAGGACATGGAGGAAATACTGATAAACATCGTGGCTAATCACCCCGAGCTACATGACACAAGCAGTTGCTATACATAGACAGAAATAAAAAAATAAACTATTTAGACAGGAATGCTCTTAAGAAGGTGGCTCTTAAAAGCTCAAGTATTGTAAACTTTTACGAACCGCAGACAGATGGACAGCTGCTCAGAAATTTGTATTTGGTGTTTCGGCAGGCGAAGCTCGGACCTTCACGGCACAAACTGGGAGAGCAGGTCACGTTCTCCAGGCGGCGAGGAGAGGCTCGCTGCTGTTTATGGGTCCCTCCGCCGTAGCTAGACTGTATGTGTAGCTCACCAAACCCCCAGTGCAGCGGTCCCCGGTCTACCAGAGGCCAGGCCGAACACGTAATCCACTCTGTCCTCCGTCAGGTCGGTCCATAATCCACCGCCAGCTGCACTGTAGCACCAGCTCCACTGAAGCCCGGGCCGAACACGCTGTCCTCCGATCAGCTTGGTCCATAATCCACCGCAGATGCACTCTGGCCCCAGATCCTGAAATTACTGTAACACAATTAAATGTGGTATATGTCAATGATTAAATGCCTTGTGTGTGTAATTATCTGATTAATATTTATTATAAGACCATGGTTTAAATTGGGTATTGAGTATGCAGGATCACACCAAGCATACCAGTTTTGGGATTTTAAAATCCTGTACATTTCCGCCGCCCGCCGCGATTCGGCCCACCACAGCAAAACCAAGGTTGAGTATCCCTGGCATTTCAGCGATCAAGTTGCTTGTTTTGGCTGGGAAACAATCGAATTTTAAGCAATATAGAACATATCCAAAATATCACCTTGTGAACCATTTTATAAACTACTATTGGTTGATCAGAAGCGGATCTTCATTGACATTAAAACGATCCTAAGTTGTTATTACGTCTGGGAAATTGACGGGATACGCGTAAATTGGAGTGAATTAAAGAGAGTTACCCGGCCAAAAACGATATATTTGACAGCCACCTCTCTGAGGTTTATAAGAAATCAAACCGTTTGAAAATCGGTTGAAAATTGAGCAAGTTAGAGTTATTTTAATAGTACATGTACCATTGACACCAATGTTATAAAAGGGGGAGTAGACGGTAGTAAGATGGCCGCCGCTTTTAACGCCAGGCTCTAGTGTGGAACAGCGCCGGCGAGTCATCTAGTCTTTTTATATATACCTACGCTGGGACCCCCCAACCTTGAATGGCCCATTTTACCTGATATAAGCCTAAGCCATTGGGGAAAACACAATTATGAAATAAAAGCTAATTTATGGGGAAAAACATTTTAGAATTAAAAGTAATGAAATAAAGTAAAAATTACTGAAAAATGAAATGTATTATAAAATCTTTTTTTTACAATTTAATAATATTTTACATTAATACATGCATTTTTAAAGAAAAAAATATATTTCACAACAATGAGCCTCGACTTTCACAACTTCATTGTCACATTATATATTTGTCTATACATGTAGACATTTATATCATAAGTTTTAATTTATTTATTTAATTTTGTGCACTTTGGCATTACTTATTCATGTGTGGCTGCCGAGTTTATTACAAATAGTAGCCTACAATTAGGCTATTTTCAGCAAGCTATTTTAAACTATATTATTTCTGCACATTTGGATGGCATTAGCCTACCTCAGTTACACACTGCAGTGAACATTATACAGTGTCGGAATGCAGAAATGGCTAAAAAATAAATTCCCAGTGGCTGGCATAGGTAGCAATATAACGCAACATTATCCTACTTATTATACGAACAGAACAGCAACATGTAAAATTAGATATATTAGAAGAAATAATTTCCAAATGACTCAATTACTTATGTTGCTCTGCCAAAAATACATAGTTATGATACTTTTAATATCATGGCCAATGTGTTTTGTTTTTATTAATGGACGGATGTAATGATGATTAAAAGAGACAAAACGTAGAATGTATTTATTTCCATTTCTTTCATTAGTCGGACAGATGGATTTTATGTCGAAGCAGCGCAGAGGAAGTGCGCTATCACAGCTTCTTGCTGTTTGACGTTCGGCGGAGCCGAAAGGGAGGCAGAGTTGGACAACGGCGAGGAAAGGGAGGACTATCGGAGGGGAGCCACCGAGGGAAACAGGGATGTACAGTAAACACAGGCAGAAAAATGCCCAAATATCACCGGCAAAATGTGGACGTTTGCTGTTTTTGTTCGGTTTTCTCCTGCTGATCGGCCAACTGGAAAGAGCCCACGGAGAGCCAGGAGAACAAGGTAAAGAAAAGAAAGAGCGAACACGCTGCTGAAAAACTTCTTCCAGTTGCAACAGTTTCTTTTAGGAGCTCTGTGATTTACTGTGGGGGAAAAAAGATGTTGGCAGTGGAATGTGTAGCGCAAATAGATGCAGAGTGGCTGAAATGCGTAATGTTTTAGAGCTCCAACTTTTGTCAAACGGGGAACGCGCCCCAAGTTCCATCGTTCATATCATCTTGTCCAGAAGGTTAATTATTTGAAGATGACGCAAAGCCGTGAGCCATTTATGAGCTGACATATTAGGTCCGGATTTCTTCATCTGAGGCTGAAACAGCGGTTCATAACAGCGAACTAACCGCTAATCTCTGCCGTCTGCATCCGCTGCTCTATGTGCTCCACAAAGAGGAAGAAGCCTACAGAAGAAAAAAAAGTTCAAGCAGTTATGGCGAAATTATTATTACATTATTATTATTGTTATTGCATGATAACCTAACTTTCTTTTCTTTTTTATGAATGAATAATCTTGCTTTTGTTTCTTTCTATTTGGTTAGAAACTGTAACCAAACATATTTCGCTTAATGTTTAAATCGCGATCGCTCCAGTTGCATTCAAATGTCTGCTAACATCTTCGGAATATTTGAAGAAACATTACAGTCCACATCTTAACAGCTAAGTGACTTTATGGATGATGCCTTAGACTACTCGTTTCTTTACAAACGTTCAAACTATTTTTTAGTTGAAATAAGGAGGCAGCAGTGTTCCACTGTTTCCATAAAAGGCAGTTCAGAGTTGAGGCTCTGACACGCCACAGATTCCCATGCAGATTATGTCATTTTGATGGAGTCTAATGATAATTTTAGCAACTCTGTGGAGATTTGTCTTTTCCCTGTCTTTCATTTCTCTGCGTTGTTACAAGTTTTCAAGGTTTCTGTACTTGTAGTGTAGCCTATCTAGTCTAACGTTCCTCCCTTCACTCACACAGAGAAAGCTAACTGTGTAACAGAACAGGCACATGATCATGTGGACCTAAACACCACGGAGCATCATAACGCTCAAACAATATGCTCTATTGAAAAAAGAAGGATTCATGTGATTTAGCTAAGCATGACTAGCCAGAAGCATATGAGCAAACTTGGCTGTTGCTAAGTAGCATCTTTGGTATCACTTTATTGCTCTGTGTTCCAATGGGGAAAACTCATATTTGTTAAAAAACCTTAAGTATGGCTGAACATTTTTTTCAGGTTTTGAAACATTATCAGACTATCATATACCTTTATACCAGTAACTGGGTCCTGTGACATGCAAAGAGATCTGGGCAGGTAGGTAGTGGAAGACATGGATCCACCTAAAAAAAAGTATAGAATCTTCATTTGTTTTGGAAAGACCTGGAAAAAATATCAAAAAAATTCAAAGTAGTATAGCCAGGGCCGAAATTTATTTATTTTTCAGACTCAGGAAAACAAATTATCCTTGTAAAGGTTCTGAAATGGTCAGCAGGAATATCATTTTTACATATAATGCTGTCAATTTGTTTCATTCTACAACTAAGTAAATATTTGTATTAGGGATGTCCGATATTATCGGCCTGAAGTCATTATCGACCAATATTGGCATTAAAATGTAATATCGGAATTATCTGTATCATTTTTTATTTTTTTAATGAGATGAGTTTTTCACACCCTACACATATTATATATCAAACTCTTCAGCTACTTCTTTTCTCTCTCAGAATGTACAAATTTGACATATTTGAGGTTTAGTTTTTGAGATATTATTTGTTTGAGATAACTTTCAATATATCAAAAGGCTTCTTCTGGGCCAACCTTGACCGTCTATCGGGCGTACTTGGTGACGTCATCAGCCACAAAGGTATAATGTTGTTTATATTTTCTAAAAGTAGAAATTTGTCCTGAGTGGTGGGCCTTTATCACTATTCTCTGTGTGAGAAAATGATCCACCTACTTTTGAAGACAAAATAAAAATGGCACCTTTTTCAATTGCCTAACTAAAATTCTAGTACTTATTACACTTTCTAAATTTTTAAAACTCAAGTATGCATGATACAAGATATTTCATTGTGGTTACCTAAAACGGTTTAGTAGTTTTTGTTTTTTAAGAGGGAGGGTCTCCACATAACGGTATCGGTTTATATCGGTATAGGAAATTATGAGTCAGGCTATATCGTTATATCGGATATCAGTAGAAAAGCCAATATCGAACGTCCCTAACATGTATGGATAAAACCATATGATGCTCACTAAGCAAGATATGATACATCTATGACACCTCTAGTGTTGGAAGGAACGCATTACAAAAGTAACAAGTTACAGGAATATTACTTTTTCACTAACAGAGTAATGTAACTCATTACTTTTAAAATGTACAATATATTGTTACAATTCAAGCTATTTAAGATACAAGCACATTTAAATTTGTTATTTTACCCAACTAATGCAGCAGACCAAATCAAGTTAGATACCGTAGAAGAAGATATATGGTCCACTTCCTGTTGCTCAAAACCAAAACATCAGAGAATCAGGATGGCTGAGGGAGAGACTGACTGAACATTTACACATTGGTATTTCGCTAACCCCATAATCACCAATTGAAAGTCTGTCTAGTAGGGGTGGCCGATATGGCAAAAATGGAATATCATGATTTTTAAAATTATATTATCACGATTTCAATTGTATCACGATTTTTTTAAATGATCACCACCAAAACTTAAATTACACATTAAAGAAGAGAAACATTAAATAAATTCATCGAAATTAGGGATAACCAACACAATATGTCTTCCTCACACCAGAGATGGAAATGCAGAGAAAGTTCTGAATGAAACTATATATATATATATATATATATATATACAGTATATATATAGAAATATTTTTCATTTTTCAAATACCCTAATTGAAATATACATCTAAAACATAAACGTATTTAAATTAATTATATAACATTTTAATCTTGACTTGTTTAATAAAACAGAAAACAAATATGAACTTACTTTAGTTTAAACTAGGGGCGGGATTTGATTACAATTTTTAATCTAATTAATTACAGGCTTTGTAATTAATTAATGGAAATTAATTGCATTTAAATCGCACATAAATATTTGACTTGAGAAAAGTGAGAATTGTCTTCACATGGATTTTTAGTATGAATAATGACTGAATACATAACTTTAACTTATCACAAAAAATAAAAACCCATCATTCTGTCAGAACACCGATATGAGAATCATGGAGAAAGCGGAAATGTCTCTCAGAAATTGATAAATTAACACGGTGATGACCAGGAAGCTGCAGCGCACCACCATCATCCCTCATTGCAGAGGTGTTGAGGATGAAATCCCTCTATGGAATGAGTTCTGAGATTCTCTGGAAGATCGAGTCCAGAGGAAATAAATGGAAGCAGCGCATTGCAGCCGTGTACGCCACGTAACATGAGAGCGCACGCAGTGACAGAGTAGATGAGAGCGTTCTGTCACCAAAACCTTCATGACAGGAAGAAATAGCTGCAGCATAAGTTTTAACTGTAGTGAAAGCTAAATTTCTGTCCATCAGCTGCTAGAGAAACGATAGCACGTGGCTTGAAATGGGATCTGCGCCTTTCTCTGCGCACCAGCGCTGGAAGGCCGCGGTGCATAAATAGGTGCGATCAAAATGTGTTAAAAAAGGTTAACGCGTTATTTTTATGTAATGAATTAATCCTAATTAATGCGTTAAAGTCCCGGCCCTAGTTTAAACATGATATTAAGTCAGACGT
Source organism: Apricaphanius iberus (assembly GCA_028564705.1). NCBI lineage: Eukaryota > Metazoa > Chordata > Actinopteri > Cyprinodontiformes > Aphaniidae > Apricaphanius > Apricaphanius iberus. The sequence continues at coordinate 1,880,899 of JAPXFQ010002620.1, forward strand.
GTAGATCGTTTCACGGTCTTAAATCGTCATATTGCATGCCCCTACTGTCTAGTCTCATGAGTCTTATCTTTGTGACGAGCACTTTTAGCGCCAACTTTTGATGCAATTTAGCCAACATTATCATGAGACAGTTTGTTTTGTTTACTTTTATTGATAGGTGTTTTACTGCTTGGTCTTGATTGACTTGACTTGAAGTTTAAGAAAATAGTATTAAAATTATAATATTTATGGTGTCACACTTGTGTCAAATGTAAATTGATCTTACAGTATTTAAAAATTGTGCTACATCATTAAGATATTTTGAAAAAATTAGTACAGCTCAGTTACATTTCTGAGACTGCAGTATGTAATGCAAACATGTTACATTTTTGAGGCTGTAACTAGTAATATAGAATATATTACATTTTTTTTGCAGCTTGCCCAACACTGGATACCTCTGACACTTCTTTGAGAACATTACTTCTGCATTTGGTAATATTCCTCCAGTTGGTCTTGGTTGGTCTACAGGCCTGACAAGAATATAATGCAAATTTCCCAATTTCAAACTGTGATTTTATTTCTAAAAGCTGCCAACATTTGAGTGAACTCTTTAGGTCAGATCCAGTATATAAATGTAACTAGCTGAAGTTGAATAACTTTAAAGGCAGTGTACACCCAGGGTAATTAATTAAAGAAAACCATTTGAAATGGAGAAAGCTAAGTGGCTATTGTGCTCCTTACTGAACCGGTGAAAAGACACCCTCTTCCTATAGACGTCAGATGAAGACAAAAGGTAGCTGGGCGGTCAGACTTTCAACATTACCACAACTATTTCCACAGCATTTATCAAACATTCAGCTGATTTTTGTTCACTGGTTTTGGATAGTTTGATCAGCTGATACAGTATTTAACCTATTTTAGATTGTTGAAGCAATACCTGGAAATTATTAGCACCATCCAACATATTTTTTAGCATTACTGTCAATTGTGGATCTTTATCATTTATATGAGGAAGAGAGAAGTAACTCCTCTCACATAACTGTGTGCGTAACAGAGGAGTCTCTTTAACACATGGTTTTACTGTAGGTAAAATCTAAAGCTGTCTTACTTTGGATTAGGGCTGGGTAATATAGTGATTAAATTGACTTATTAAATTTTATGTCTATCAGGATATAATTTTTTGGTTATCATGAAAGAAATAGTAATGTTGGCTCCCCAAGGTCTACCATCATGTTTTACAATGTGTCTTTACAGTGGGGCAAAACAGTATTTGGCAGCCACCGATTGTGCAAGTAAAAGATTACAGAGGTCTGTAATTAGTAAATGTCAAAAAGTCCAGAAAATCACATTTTATGATAAAAAAATATGTGTATAATGGTGCATACAATAAGTATTTCTTTTTTTTAAAAGCTGTTCTATCCTTCACCCATTACTTGGATTAATGGCACCTGTTTGAACTCATTATCTGTATAAAAGACACCTGTCCACACCTTCAAACAGTCAGACTCCAACCTCCATCATGGCTACCTGGGACAAGATTGTACCCATGAACAAGACTGGGATGAGACAATCTACAATAGGCAAACAGCCTGATGAGAATAGATCGGTTGTTGAAGCAAATAATTAGAAAATTGAATAAATAAAGGTTCACAGACACTCCCTTGAAATGGGGCTCCATGCAATATATGAGGATTGTGTGAGACCAAAATGGAACTCTTTGGTATAAAAGCCACTCAACATGTTTGAAGGGAGAAGGATGCTGAGCTGTATCACAAGAACACCATACCTACTATGAAGCATGGGGGTGGAAACATTACAATTTGGGCTGCTTTTCTGCAAAGGGAACGACTGATCAGTTATAAGGAAATGAGTGGGGCCATGTATCATAAGATTTTGGGACAAAACTTCTTTTCAGTGAGAGCAGTTAAGATTAATCGTGTCTGGAACTTCCAGCACAACAATGATCCCAAACACATTAAAAAGCACAAGGTTCTAGAGTGGGCTAAGCATTCTCCAGACCTCAATCCAATAGAGACTCTGTGGAGGGAGTTGAAAATCAGAACATCCCATCTCTAGAGAAGAATGCGCCCTGCTCTATATGGACTTTGAATTCAGATCATCTTTAAAGCTGCGTTCACACTGAAAGTGTTTGAAGTGTCGTTGGCATCCGGTTTACATGGAGTAGCGTGTTGACACTTGTCAGGGGGTCCCGCGTCGTGTCAGATGCAGATTTGCTTTGTAAAAATGCTTTTCGGCCTCATTCGCTGTCAGATTTAAGCAAATGAGGCTTTTGACACGTGTCTAAAAATGCAAGTGTCATTTTATCTTGGACATTTTGTGTATTCGCACATTACAGTTGTTTTGGTGTCTGGTCTGAAGTTGATAAAATCTGAACTTCGATGTCAATTTGCACCGTGTCAAACAATCAGGAGCCTGGTGATGTGGGGTCATTGATGCTATCACCCAGTTCACTGGGGCAGGACCAGCAAAAGTCGTTCATTCAACATGGAGGAAATACTAAACGCCAAGGCTAAACACCCTGAGCTATATGACAGCAGTTTTCTATACAGAGACAGGAATACAAAATATATATTATAAAGACATTAAACTATTTAGACAGGAAAACTCTTTATAGGTTTGTGGGTGGCTCTTACAAGAGCTGTTGTGGCTGCCAAGGCTCTGCTCCCTCCACGGAGAAGTGGGCCTTGAACAGCTCCCTCTGGAGGAGTTGTTTGGCCGCAACACGACCTAGGCCTGGCAATGGCTGCACCAAAGCAGGTCCCTCGACCTTCACATGTATATGTTATACACTTTTACTAACTGGAGACAGATAGACAGCCGCTCAGCAGGTGGGATTGAGACTTGCATTTGGTGTGTTGGCAGGTGATGCTTGGACCTATATGGGACAGCAGGTCCTGAAACTGGGTGGGTAGGCCTGGTTCCCTGACCCAGCGAGGGGCCTAGTTCGTGGATCTCAACTGGGTCTTTAGCCCCTTGATCCCCACAGCTCCGCTGGAGGCCATGCCACACATGTAACACGGTCGGATCGGGGGCCAGAGTCCACTGGCAGCCACTCCTGCACATGCTGGGCTGAATGGAGATGGTGCCTCCCTCCTGGCCTCGGAGGAGAAGGAGGCCAGCGGATGGCGACGGAACAGTCCCGGGCAGGGTCCTCCCACAAGTTGCATATTTCCGGCTCAAAATAGTACATTTTGGCGCGCATCAAGGTGCAAATGTTCAAGCCTCCAACTAGGGGTATGTTTGGCGCTCTGGTGTAAATGCACCATAAGAAAGGGATGTTTGAAATAAAAGCATGTTGAAGATATATTTTTTGTCATCTTGTAATTCTCTTTGAGATGTAACTCGCCCCCTACCAAAGTCAAAATCCGCCCACATTTTCTGTTTGAAAAATGCCTCAAAAGGAGGCTTTGCCTTGCAGAACATGGAGTTTTAGAAATACGTCTTTCAATCAGAATTAACCTTCTGATCCCTTCAAATTGTACTAGGAAAATAATAAATATTGATGAAAAACTTCACAACCTCTAAAATGTAAAGTGTTCTCTGTTGAGGATGGGCTGTTTTTCTGTTTAATCTCATCAGTAACTTGGTATATACCACATGAAAAATGTATGTTGTAAATGTCATGTAAGACTTGTGGAGACTAAATAAAGGAGCGCTTATCCCATCACTTATGTTTAGCAGATATTGTAATTCTTTTTTATTTGAAATAAAACAATGAAGCATGTTTGCTAATGGTGTTTGGTGATCTGATCACAAGCAGCAGTATGTTTCATAGGGTAGAATATAAAAGCAACACCCCAGCATGTCATTTGTGTGAAGCTTTATCACTTCGATATCACTCAAAGCTTGCAATTAATGCATAGAGTTTGCACAGCTGAACCTACCTTTCAAACAACAAGAAAAGAACGGAATCTGGATCCTTTTTTTCTAAAAGGAGTTCTCCCCAAATGACCAGTAGCTGTGATGTACAAAATCTGTGGCCTTGGCGAGGAAAATAAATGCTTACTTCGCTCACCAATCAATACTGTTTTTTTACTTTAAGGTCCAATCGGGAAGAAGCTCCCTCCTATAAGATCTATATACCTGCATTAAAGTACCTGATATTTTGATTTTCATTACACTTTAGTGGTGCTTAAAGTTTTTGTAATTTTGTGTACCGGTCTCTGTATATTAGCGTGTCAATAATTATTGCTGTACAATTTAGAGTGATCAATTAACCTAACTGGAAGGAAGCTGGAGTACCCAGAGGGAACCAACACATGCATGGGGAGAAAGTGCAAACTCTATGCTGGGATACGAACCCACAACCTTCATGCTGCAAGGCACCTGTGCTAACCACTGTGCCATTGTCGACCAGTATTATTAAATCATATTATATTTGTACAGTGTTTCTCATGTAGTACAGAGCTATTTCCTTTCTAATAATTTATTTATAGCATCATCTTGTTACATGTTTTATCCTATTGTGTGTATACTGATCTGCTTTTTATTCATGAGTTTCTTTAAAGCATTTTCTAAATTTAGAAATTCTGTAATAACTTGCTGCTTGTACATATTACCTCATCCGTGTTGCCTTGTTTTGTCCTCTGAGATCTTTGTGTTGTCTTTTTTTTTTTAGAAAACGAGGGATCAGGTGCAGTTTAGCAGAGATTTTTGAATTTTACACCAAAACATAAATGAATCATACCCCTCGAAGATTGACTTATAATTTTTGTTCATTTAACCAACATGTTTCTTTTCACTGGATGCCCGAGTCCTGATTTAAATCTGATAGAGAATCTCTGGAGGGAGCCAAAGATTAAGGAGCTTTTCTAACCTCTAAAAGTTGAAGCTAATTAATAAGTTAAAAGGTAAAAATACTTGTAGAAGAATCCAAAAATGTATATTCATTTTACAGTGATTACGAGAACAGTTTTGAAAAAAATTGATCTTTAGTCTTAATCTACTATAAAAAGAAAGAATTGTTCAAGTGTACTGATTTTCATCAAAATCTTTATAAACTGGCCCATTATTGTCTTCCAAAGTTGTCATCCTTCTTCTGACAGTAGTGCTGCAGTAACAGACATTCAGCTTGTCCCTTCCCTGCAGTGGCCCACCTGAATGAGAATAAAACTGTGAGCTACTGCTGGAAATGTAACATGCTGAATATGTCCGGAAAGGAGTTTGTGCGACTTCCTTTTGTGAGACTTCCTGTACCCCACTAGGTGAATGTTACTTGGCGGTAATTTGATCTATGAGGCAGACAAACAGGAAAAGCTGAAATGCAGAAGGAGCATCTCTAAGCAGCGCTAAGGCTCATGACTTAGACTTTGATGTTTGAGAGCAACTTATAAGCCAGCAAACCTGGAGGACCTATGCTAATGTTTTTTTAAACATAAGAATCGATTCTCGACAGTGGTCCTCTTGTTTACAACCAGAATGTGGACTTAACTCGCGGGGAACTCAACATTTCCTCACCGGTGATTTGAAAGGAGAAGGTGCTGCTCTGGTCCCTCATCTTCTTTCTTCATTTATCCTAGCCATGGTTTAACTGTAGCTTAGCTAATAGCTACTTGCTAGTGTCAGCTAATGTGCTCTATAGACATCTCTGTTCACACAGGATGGAGCAGTTAATACAGCTATAATATGTTACAAGGTGGTGTTAGCTGTATGAGAACAGGTGAGTTAGTTGTTAGGGAAAATACAATGTGTGGTTCCTTGTGATGAGGAAATCTGAGTAAATAGAGGGTTGGGTGGTAACTGTTGCTACTGAGTCTGATTGGGATGCTAGTGAAATATGGTATGAAATATAGTATGTAAATATGGGAGGAGGTGATCACGATCGTCTTTTAGATTTCAATGTGCGATGTTGGAACATAATTTCACAAACAGTGCGCAGCCATTTGTAATCTGAATGCTAGTAGTAAATTTAGAAAAAAAAATGGCTCTAAAAAATTATGTCAAGCTACTTTTCTGTTCAACCACCCTCAACTCGATATTGTAGTGAATTATATTTATGTACTCAGCAAGTTAATTTGCATTTCTCGTCTTTGCTTGTCTTGTTTGTGTAGTGACAGGCACAACACACCTGGGGGGTATTCCATGAAGCAAGCTCAACAAATCGAGGCTAATTTGAAATATTCTCGCTGTATTGTATTAGCATAACAGCTCAGTCCAGACTCATTTGGTTCCACTAGCGGAGCTCAGGTGAATTTATTCTGCGCTGATTCAAGCGAGGCTTAACAACAGAGGCTCATGTGCGTCAACAAATAGCCCCTGTCAATCGATGCCAGATAAGTGAGAATAAAAGGAAAGGAAAATCCGTGTTCTTCTGCCTGTCCGAGAAAGACTTAATGCTACCTATGAGCGTCACGGTTACGTCTTATACCAAGTTTGGGTGAATACTCGATTCTGATTGGCTAGAGGGTGTATGTCAAATTGCCTGATGACAGTTTTACATTATTTCGCTGGCTCAAATGGTAACAAAGACCATTGGCAACGTCTGTATATGGGAGATATTGTGTTAGGATAGTTATTGTTACCTGTTAAATCCTAATGAAGTTTACTACATAAAGATACTAAAGAAAAGCTCAGTTTTTCTGTTTTAACAACAATAAAACAAAATTAATTTTACATAAGAGAAAAACTATACATAATTTAGAGATGAGTATTTCTCGGCATCTAAATTACAAAGTAAAGGTGAATTTAACTAAACAAACATGACATGTTTTAGTTCCTATTTTTTTAGTTAGGGTAGGCTACTGTATGTCTGACACCTTGGACTGCAGGTGGAGCCTATTGGTTGCTTTAGATATACCTACAGATAATCTCGTAAAAACACTTTGAAATGTATTCATTTATTTTCTATTACTGAATCACCAATAAAAAAACACTTCTTGTTATGAAATACTTTTTGTAGAAATTATCTTTTTTCAAAGATACTTAAAAAATGATATTTTTTTGTTATTTCAGCAATTTTTTGTATTAGTAAAAAAACAAAGCTTTGATTCAGAAAAACTGAATCAAGTTAAGGTCTGAGCCATTGATAATTTAAAGCTGTGTAACATTTTTAAGTTAATTAAAATTGCATCAACATAAGCCTATTGTTTAAATTAATAACAGTCAAAATATTTTGTTATTATTAACATAATTCTTACCTTTACCTACATTATAATGTAGGTATACCTGCATTAGTCTTCATGTTTCTCATTTACTGATGTGACTCAGGTCTCTTAACTTGTACATAGTTTTTGTGTATGCTTTATCAAAATTAGCTTATGAAAAAATAGCAAAAATAACAATTTCAGCCCTTAAAATATATTTTCTACCTTTTTGATAGATATTGATAATCATCAATATTAATCAATACGACTCCTCTTTTTAATGAAATACTCCTTTTGTAGCTCGACTAGATTTATTACAGGTTCTGTTTTAAATTTTATTCAAAATGCTTTTGTGAAATGAGATACCCAGTTACAAGCATGTAAAGATGCAGAATGGACGTCAACAGACCTTGTAAAGATACTGGATGAAACTGGTCAGACAGAGTCTCTGTCCCCAGTAAAACCAGTCCTGTACCACCATGAGCTGACAGCTTTCACTGGGAGGAGGAAGACATTACTTCATAACCACCGTGAAAAATCCAGACTGCATACTGCAACTGAACATGGGGGACAAAAATCGGAGACATGTCCTTTGGTCTGACAAAATCAAAATTGAACTGTTCAGTATTAATGATAAATATTATATTTGGACCAAAAATGGGGAAGCTTTGAAGCCTCAGAACACCATCCCTATTGTGAAGCATGGGAGACGCAGCATCATGCTGTGGGACTGTTTTGGTGCAGAAGGGACTGGTGCACTTCACAAAATAGATTTCAGGAAACTGTTGTAGGGGGCTGACTAAAGGAGACCTGAAACGTTTGACCAATGAAACAGTTTCAGGGTAATTCACCAGATATTAGGAAATGTATTTATACTTCTGACGTTGATTAAAGTAATAAAAAAGACAAAACAATTATTTCTTTCTTAAATGTGACAATTCACAAATAGAAAAAATTGTAGTATTTAATGATTGGAAAAGTAGAAAGCCTATTTGCTAATTTGACAATAAGAAAAAAAAAATATTTCTACTGTACACACTGACACACACATGGAAGTTCTGATATTAAAATTAGTAGTTAATACCTTTATTTTGTGAAAATATTTACTCAAACAATTAAATTTTTTTGCCTAATTAACTGCTGCAGTAAATAAACTTTTCAAGCAAAGTTTTAAAAGAAATCCATGCACAATACATGCCAGTTTAGAAAGCTCCATATCCATGTTTGCTGTTACAAATGAGTCACTGTTTGTTGAAGTGTGTTGGGTTGTTAAAAGCGGTGTGATTTTATCAGACCTTGAATAATTCCACACAAAAGTCTTTTTGATTTCCAGTCCCCATCAGTCAGGAATCAGCATTAAAGCTGCAGGCCAGACGATTTGAGCAAGATAGATTTTATTTTATTTTTTATCCAACGTGTCAAGGCCCCTCCCAAAACAACCCACCACCACCGCCCACTCCTATAGCCTCACCTCTACAATTGGACATGTTCATCAACTGTGATTTCATTCTGTACTTTATTAATAAAACATTGCATTGATTTGGAGTATTGAATATATGACTGTCTTACTTGTTCAACTGAATTACCCCCAAAGCTGCATCAGTTTTGAAGATTTTTAAGATTCGAAGGTATCGCCCTTCTTAAAACTCATCTCTGATGTAAATCCTGTTCCGGCCTCATTGTTAATGTCCACCCCTAGTATTCAGTGAGTTTTAGTAGGAAGTAGAAGGTTATTAAGTATGACCTAGATATAAGTGGTGTTGCTCATGTGTTCATCTGGCCCGGATAATCAACTGCTGGCTGAATAACAAGGAACAACAACAAGAACTGTAGTGAACCCTGCAGTATAGCTGCTTAAAATGTTCCTTGTGTCCACACCACAGCTGTGGCTGATGTTTTATTTACTGTGTAGGTATCTAGGGCCAGAGTTGACTTTTGTTGGGAATTGTACAATATAAGTAAACTAAATCCAAGTGAATGTGAATGAAGACCTGAATGAATTCTCTCCCTGCGGTGACCCTTAAATGCTGCTTTCTGTTTTTCCTTTTAATCTTGCCCAAGTCATCAAAAAGGTTCAGAAAGCCCTCTGACCTCCTACTGGGATTTGTATGAACTTGTGATCGGCAATTTTCTCTACAATATCTGCCTGCAGCATGGCCCATTTAGCAGCAACTGTGCTCCGCTTGGCCAAAGCATGGGCTCCACATGCTCTGCAACCCAAGGTCTTTTCTCTGCCCAGTTTTCTGGCATATTTAGAGAACTGCTGAAGGTTTTTTTTTATTTATTTCTGGGGGGTATGGGGGATAGTAAGCAGGCACTTGCTGCACCGTTGTCAGAATTGTTGTTGCTGGTTGAGCTGTTGTGTGGTTGTTATTTGTACCAGCCACTGACATGCCTTTTCTGCTCTGCAGCGGGGCCTTCTTCTAGTCATTATCAAATTTCCTGCTGTAATGTTTATGCTACATGAAGCTTACGTTTGTACAGCAGACGAGCTTCCAGGGAACGCAGAGTTTCTCAGAGTTTACCATCACCATTCAAGGCTGTAATTAAACAGTTTACAGAAGCTGAAATATAGAAACATAGAAATGTTATCTTTTTAATGATGAACCAAACAGAACGGCCTGGGTTACTGAGTACGCAGCTGTTTTGTACTGTGGTTTTTAAACTTGTAAATAACCAGCCACACAGCAGATTTTTTAGATGATCCAAAAGCTGCAGGATATCAGCCCCTACAGATTGGATTTTGGTCCCATGAAGTAGATCAATAAATATATTCAATCCAGAGGTCGCGCTAGACATGTTTTTTTTCCTGTCATTTTGACCGGCATGATCCAAAAAAAATTTTTTTACTGGTCAATTATTAAATTCTACGTTTTAAATAATCAACTCAAACAGAGGACTGCTTATAAAAGTGGAATTAAACTAATGCACTTAGAATACACCTGCTGCGGTTCCTGCTCCACATGGTACATAATGCATGTCCATCAAATAGTGGGATTACTGCAGAGGTTTTAGTCATGAGGTTCTGGACTTTTGCCTCGGACAGATGACTTCTCATGGAGAATTAGATGTTGTTCTAGAGGCTGAATCCACACTCCCCTGCCACACTGGAGACTGAAATTAAGTGTCACTTCTGCCAAAGTTTTAAAGTGAGGAAACATTTCTCCAATTAAACTGATCAGAAGTCTAAAATACTCTCTGAATTTTCTTTTTTCCTGATCATAAACTATGCCTCAGAGGCAGAAAAGCCTGTGGGAGGAAAGCAGGAGAAGAAACAAGTGTTTGGCACACACTGTAGCATGTCTAACCAGCCGCAACGGTCACAGTTATGCTCCAAAGCCTCAGAATCTGTTACATGGCAATCAGATGGATGGAGTCAGCAAGATGCATTGAACACTGTGCCTGGGAATCTTTTCTTTTATTGATTTTATTTATCTGGACTTTGCGTTTAAAGTTGAAAGTAGCTTCGCATTTGCACTAAGGGGTCCAACAAGAGGTGTGATCAATAATATTTTGTAAAAATGACTGACAGCCTTTAGATTTTCCCGTCCCGTCTGTTCTAACAAAAAATAAAAAGGTCAAATATGGAAAACATTCAGTTAACATGACCCCTGTTCAATTATGTTTTACTTTAACCTATTTTTCTAAGTAGATGCTTCAGTCAGACAGGTTTTAATTTCTATCCTCATACACTGGCACAGGTTACCCATTGTCACCTAAGTGAAAAGCTTAATAAGCTTTTGGATAATATTAACTAAATATTTAGTGTCAATGAAGTTCATGATAGGGCTGGGCGGTGTGTCAAAATTTTCACTTCATGTTCTTGTTTTTAAACATATCGGTTTTACGGTATTGGACGGTATTTTTTTCCCACAGACAACAGTGACTAAATAGAGTGGCAGATTTGTATAGCAGAAACAAAACAAACATGTCGACCATAGAAGATCATCAGCTGTTTCATTTTCCGAGAATGACAGAAAAAATATGGCCTCAGTATCGTAGATGGTATATAATAATATTTATCGATATTGTTGCTTTCTTTCCTACTGCTTTACCCGCCGTTGACACCGCGTACCTACAGCTGGTCAACTAGAGCTCTACACTTCCCCCTACTGGTTACTCTTAATAGCACTTGTAAAGATTGCTGTTTGGTTCATGTCTGATCTTTTATAGTCGATAAACTTCTAAACTACAAACATGGCTCTTCTTTTCGGGATTACTTCCACTGGGTCAGCACAGAATGGATCGCTCTGACAGCTTCTCCTAGCAGATGTACTTAGTTCAAAACTTTATAACGAAAATAAACGGCAGTTTTCTGTATGAACTTCTATACTGCACAAGCCTATTTCATCAACATCTGCATTGCATGTTGTACTAGGCCTGGGCGGTATACCGGTTCATACCGAAAACCGGTGTTTATTTTCGTTATAATAAGAATTTTTAATATGCCCAATACCAGTGAATAACTCTGACAACTTTCGGAACGTTTAATAGGCGGAAGTGTTTTAGCCAGGACCGATTTCACTGCTACGCGCTCTTTAACACAGTGTATAAAAATAACGTTTTTAACTAAGTACATCTGCTGGCAGGAGCGAAGCACACAATTCTGGTGAATTAATTCAAAAAAAGAGGAGCCTCGTCTATAGTTTAAAAAGTTTATCAGCTTTAAAATGTCAAACGAGAACCGAACGGCATACCTTTTACAAAAGCTATTGAGAATAACCAGTAGGGGGAAGTGTTGAGCGCTATTTGACCGTCTGTAGGTACACGTGGTCAACGGCGGCAAAACCAGCAGGAAAGAAATCATTCTGAGCGGTAAATATGTTTTACATATCATCTAGGATACTTCTGCTGTCTTTTTTTCTGTTATCTGAAAATTAACCATCTAATAATCACCTACGGTCGTCATGTTTATTTTACTTCTTCTTTGAAAAATCCGATCTGAGTCTATACTCTGCCCCCAGTGAGGTTCTTCAGTACTACATGCAAAGCAATTAGAAGATGCAATTTGTTGCTAGTGCCAACGTGAGGGTTTAAAAAAATATACTTTCAGCCTTAGAACATCAAGAATGTCTACTAGAATCATAATCATTTTAATTATTTTCATATCATTCACCTGTGTCTGGAAAAAACAATATGATGCAGTCCTTATGGCAGTAAAATGGGCTATTTAAAGCACATTTTTATATGTTTCATTCCTATAAGATAATGTGGATATGAACTGTCCTGTATGGAAAAAAATACAGTTAAATACCGTAATACGGTAATGTTTCTTTAAAATACCGTGATATTAAAATTTTGCCATACCGTCCAGCCCTATGTTGTACAGTCTTGTTTTATGACATTTAATAAATTCCCTAATGCTTCTTTTAATATGAGGCAGACTGTAAGCTCCCAGAATCAGCCCTCAGCAGAGTCCATCCCCTGAGACTTGAATGTAGAGGATGTGATCCGTTCCTCATGGAGACATCAATGGTTTGATTATATCTCCTCCCTGGAGCAAGAGCAAAAGGACAAGCCACACACTGGTCAGCTCAGCTCAGAGAAGGGCTGCTTGCATCTGATTTTAATGTCCGACCCCTGTGCTTCTGCTGCGTAAAGACAGATGCTTTAGTTCAGTTTTTAGTTTTATTGAACTAACACCAAACCCTAACAAAAGCGCTTGTGGAAGGGTAACTCAATAGGCCCTTTGTTTTTTCTCTGTCTAACATGGAAGGCAAGACTGCATAGGATAAAATCTCCATGTGAAGAAGAAAAAAATGAGATTTGAGCGAGGACTAAATACCCTCAGACTCAGCTAATGTGGTAAATACTGCACACTGGAAAGTTTTGTCCTTTTCACACCGCAGAACAGAAGATGGAAAAGAGTCAGAGTTGAGCTCTACTGTTCAGAAAACCAGCTGTAATCCACCAGGGAGAACTTTACATAATATGAGGAAAGGAAAAGAAAATTCAGATTTTGTTATTTTTATAATTAAGTTAAAAAGGAGTTATGATTTTACTCATGCCACCATATAATAATGCACGGTTCAATAACATAGACATAATTAAAGCAATAAATATCCTTGCAGATAAAGATGGACACCCAGAGCATGTTTGCAATGTCTTAGTCAAGACAGCATCACACTTATGGCTTAAAGTAAGTAGGAGATGGTTTTGTCTTTGGGTGAGGGATTGGCCATGGTAATGCATGAATCAGTGCTGTGTATTAACCCGCTGCTTGATGTCGTGTTGGTTGTAAAATATATTTTAAAGGTAGTAAAAAAGGTAATAATTCAACTGTAGAATTCTTGTATTTCATCCAGTGTACATTTTTACAACAGTGCCTTGTGTTTAGAGAATGACTGTTGTCATACAGTAGTAATAAACTATCAGATCATCATGATGTAATTATAGTCCACTTCATTCAGTTCATTTATATAGCACCAATTTACAACATATGTCATCTCAAGGCACTTTACACAAACAGTCATTTCAATACAATTATATACATACATGCCAAGCAGTTTAAAAAGTTTTCTATCTAAGGAATCCCAGCAGATTGCATCGAGTCATTGACTTGCTGCATTCAATCCTCCTGGACCAACACGTAGCGACAGCAGTCGCCTGTGTTGTGTCATTGACTTAAAAGCAGTCCCTCATCCTGAGCAAGCATGTAGCGACAGTGGAGAGGAAAAACTGAGCAACCATCTGCCACGACCATCTAGGGGTTTGAAAAGACAGAATATAAACAGAAGAACTGGGGTTCTATAAACTGTATATATATATATATAATATATATATATATATATATATATATATATATATATATATAAATTACAAAACCTAAATATACTAAAACAATAGTTTGTAGTTATTTTTGAAACTTGTGTAAACTTAATCTAGCGGCTGAAAAGAAGAAGGATACAGAGCATGCTAAACCCTGAAGAAATGTGGGGTAGACTCTTTAAATTTAAATACATAGGTGAGGTGGAGTCAGAGGGAAAAAGGGTAAGACGAAGCAGCTGTATTGTAGAGAGCATGAGACACATGGAAAGTGTAACAGTGCCTTTTTCCTGCTGTGTGCACATCCTTTAGCAGGGCTGCATGTAGGTTAAGAGGAGGTCGATGAGCTTGTCAGAAAAACCCCGCTTCAATCTATGTTAAAAGGAATCCTGTGGAACAGTGCTATAGGTAACAGAAGACACTGAGATATGGAGATTCAGGGATCCATTCACATTGTAGAAATATATTACCTCTTACCTGTGCTATAAGAGCATTTCAAGATTGGATCTTCAGCTGTAAGGTTTGCAATCTTGCTGGTTTTCCTGCTCAGACCAGATGAGGCATTGATAATGGTAGCCTGTATTCGAACAAAAACATTCTAAAGGTGATATGTTGTTTAATTGTAATAAATGGATATGGCCTAATATTTTAACCAATGAGACTGTGGCTCAGTAGGTAGAGTAGTTTTATTGCAATCAAAGGGTTGTAGGTTAAATTCCAGCTTCTTTCTATCACATTGCCCAGGGACATGTCGTTGGGAGAGAGATGAGGTAGACACAGAGACATACAAATACAATAGACATATTTGGCTGTGCTTAGAAATCCTGTCCAAAAAAGCTATGAACAAAATCGTTGACAAAGGGCAGCCATAGTCCAACACTTACTGGAAACGACTGTCGGCAATGCGACCCAATCTATGACACTGATCATACATGCACCTAACAGCACATATCAAGGGTGCTGGTACCCCATACTCCCGGAGTACCCTCTAAAGGACTCTCCAAGGGACACGGTCAAACGTCTTCTCCAACTGCACGAAACACATGTAGACCGGTTGGGCAAACTCCCACGCACCCTCCAGGACCCTGCTGAGGGTGAAGAGCTTGTGCAGTGTTCCACGGCCAGGACACCCATTGTTCTTCCTGGATCTGAGGTTCGGCTTTCCATCACACACTCCTCTCCACAGTACTCAGCAGTGTCATCCCCCTGTAGGAAGACACTCTGTGGTCCCCCCAGTCTGCCAGTCCAAGCAAACTGCCGCAGATCAAATGAAACGACAAAGACGATCATCAGTACGCAGCCTAGGGTGTCCTGGTGCGGGAAGTCAGACCAAAACTATTCATTACGTGGAATATGAACAGAAAACAATGGCTTAATCTACTTCTCTTTCCACTTTGAGAATGAGCTTCTCCCCATCCATGTTGTCCTGTTGGTTTTCTCTCATATCTGAAGACGAATTTGTTGACCCACCCACCTACTATGCTGCGTGACAGTAAATGACAAAATAGTTGGGGTGACCCCAAATAGTCTAAGATTCAATGCATTGATATTGATAGGCGGAGCCTGATTCGACCACTATTCA
Source organism: Apricaphanius iberus (assembly GCA_028564705.1). NCBI lineage: Eukaryota > Metazoa > Chordata > Actinopteri > Cyprinodontiformes > Aphaniidae > Apricaphanius > Apricaphanius iberus. The sequence continues at coordinate 1,896,328 of JAPXFQ010002620.1, forward strand.
CTGGGTCAAATCTTCAAAACAATCATAATTTTGTTAAGACATTTACAAGATGACAGTCATGTATATTTAACAGAAGTTTAAAAATCTTTAAATATAAATTTACAAATCATAACATAAAAGATTAAAGGACTTAGATAACAACATGATCACACTAAGCTGAACAATCACAAGAGAGTGTTTCAGTTTGACCTGTCTCATCCTTCACACTGCACAATTACTAGGGGGCAGTGTTTTAAGCAGCTTCAGCTTAAAGGGACTATATCATGCTATTTTACAGCTTTCAACTTCTGGGATATATATGCTAAGATGTTACCGTTGGTGTTATGCAGTATTAATTTTTCCTCAATTTTAACTTGTAACCTGTAGTTAATGTTGGACCCAGAAGTAAAACGGCTCGTTTCGCTATAATCCAGCCTCCTGCATCCCCACTACCCCCCACCAACACCACCCCCACCCCGCGCGCTGCGCTCCTCTTCCATGCAGAGCCGCAGCAGCTCAGACTGAGAGAAACAGCGCTGAGCTTCATCTCAAACAGTATTCTCACGGTGAATTTGAAAAGCACGAAGTACCACAATGAAATTCTTATATTAAGAGTCAATAAAGCCAGTTTTAGTTGCTAAATCTCCAGGCTTTAAACAGAGCCTAAAACAACAGAGCTGAGTCCACTAAGCAGATCTTTCCAGCCCAGTATATAAAAAAGCTGTGGGTGTATTTTGTACCCGTTTACTGAACGTTCTGAGATGCTACAGATCAATTAATTAACCACACAATGCTGTTATAAGATCACATAAGCAGCTTGATTAACGGCTAACCCACATTGGCATTAGCATGTAGCCACTTACTTCTCCATCCACCAGGCATCTTTGATCTTTTGTCCAGCAGCTGTTCTTTAGAGATGTAGAATAAAATCCTGTAATCCATGCAGCCAAACAGCTGTTTTCACAGATTAAGTAAACAAATACAACAAAAAAGCGTTTTAAGCTGCCAAAGCAGCCATGAGCTGTGAGAAGGAGGAGGGTGAGTTTGAAAAGCACTCGACTTTCAACCAGTGATGTCACGAGTTGAACATGCAGCCGTTTTCTGGGAGAGGGAGGGGCAGCTGCTCATAGAGCAGATTACAGGAGGGTTACACAGACATGCGTGAATTAAGCTTAAAACCACTTTGGTGGAGTGTTTTGTGAGAAAATTGCATTACCAGATGGTTGAAATTTAAAAAACTTGATTTTGCATGATATAACCCTAACCCTTTAAGTGGGGAGAGATAGATGATTAAGCACTCGAGGCAGACTTATAACTCCCGTAGCCTGCTGATGTAGATCAGTTGACCATTGGTCGACTATAGAAATACTCGACATTTTTCATTCGAATGTGTAAATCCTTAGTTGGGAACACCCCTACAAAATAGCTTTCAGAATTAAATAAGTTTCAATTTTATTATGTGTATAAATTATATTTAAACACACACAATTATTTTAGATAACATATATGTATACTTTTACGTAAGATATATTATAGCTATGCATACAAGAAAATTTTGTCCATCTTTGCTGATATATTTTGAAAAAACAGATATTATGCTTGTTCGGTATCCTGTTGGTGCTTTATGATTTTTGTAGATTGACTGCAGACCTACTCCGACATCTGGTAAAAATAGAATCCTTCCTTCTCTTGCCGTATGGCGTAATGTCGGCCGGCGCCCATGCAATTTCCATTATTCTTTATAATGTTTAACATTATGCACTAAAAGGTCGAAATGAAATAGATTATTTACATTATTGTATTTACTATAAATTATTACCCTTATAATTGTAAAAATCTTGTTTAAATAAATAATTTGTAACAAAGGGTGGCTGCCATCTAGTGACTTTTTTTAGCTACTGCAACTCTACCACTCTGAGCTCTGGCTGCATCAGAGAAACCAGCTAACGTGGAGCAAGCAGTTGTCCTCTTGTTTCCAACAAGAATGTTGACTTAACTCACAAGGAACTCCCAATTTCTTCACTGATGATTTGAGAGTAGAAGTGGCTTTAGCTCGGGTCCTGCTGCTTCTTTCTTTCTAGCCATGGTTTACCTGTAGCTTAGCAAATAGCTACTTGCTAGCGTCAGCTAATATGCTATGTAGAGATGTTCTGTGTTCACGGGGATATTTTTATTGTGATATTGCGGTTAATAATTTTACCAGGTGTTGTTGTGAGTTGTATGAGAACTGGTAAGAGTTACTTGTTAGAGAAAATGCAATGTGTGGTGCCTCATGATGAAAAAATCTGAGTAAATAGACCTGCTAATTGTTACTATAAAGTCCCAGTGGGGACGCTACAGAATGTAAACATGGGAGGACGTTATTGTGATCGTCTTTTAGATTTCGATTCGTAAGGTCGTTATGTAATTTCGATCAATTTCAGTAAAAAAATCGAGATTGTTACACCCCTAATATATATATATATATATATATATATATATATATTATATATATATATATATAATGAAAATATATATATATAAATATTATGAAAACAATTAGATATTTTTGTAAAAACTTAACATATATTGCAGCCTTACTTTGCAACGTGTACAGCAAAAAGCAATTTATCTGTTGCTACCTTTCTTTTTTACATTCTTGTCCCCCACCTCCTCTCCCCTTGCTGCCTGCACGCTATGTTCACATGCAACAACAGAGTGGTTCTCGCTGCCTCTTCCGGAAGCAGGGCAGGTTCAATTGAAGTATTGACCAAGAATGTCCCCATAAAAAAAGAAAATAAATTAATAATAATTCTCAGCATTTTGTAGACTTTGGCGGTGGAATTTCAGTCGTGTTGCACCACGTTAAAGCCTATCGAAGGGAAACACTGGATATTTTAAAGCCAAAATGAATACATTTTAGATTACATAAAAAAGCCAGATGTAAATAACTTGTAAATTTCTTGTCCTAAAACATTCAGGTAGATCCAAAGCTAAAATTATATTTTAATACATGTTTTAAAGAATAAATGCCATTTAATTCTCTTAATATTTTCAGATAATTTATTCAATTTCAGAGATTTTATGTAGACAGTTGATTTTTACAGGAAGTATGTGTTAACCATTTTTTTTTGCATTAATTTAATAAAGACTGTGATAAAGTCGCAATACTTTTGCGTCACAAGTAATTTTACAATTATGCAGTTGTATTTTTGAACCGTTGGAGGAGTGGTGAGAAACCTCCCATGCTAGTGACATACAGAAAGACTGCCTGCTGGAATTTGAACCCAAAACTTTCTTTCTGGAAGGTGCGAGGCTACTGACTACACCTGCAACAACTATTTGGATTTCAGCCTAACTGAAATATAAATCGTTTTTTTGCTTAATACCAACAGATCCTAAATTCAAAGAGGAAAAAGACATGTTATTATTTTTATGGTCCTTTATTCCTTTTGGTGCACTGTGCATATATATCATCATCCCCAATGTCCTGTACGTACAGTAAGATTAACAAAAGATGATCTGCATTATTATTGGTGAATGCTGTAATAACAGTTTAATTTGTGTTAAATAAACAAAATAAAATTAGAGTAATTTTAAATGGACTGAATTTACACTAGAGCAATATTCCACCAATTACACAAATATTCATATATTGCTAGTGCCTTGCCCAGGGGTAAAATGACATATGGAAGGAGGAAGCTGAAAATGAACCTACAACGTTTGGATAGCAAGACGACTACTTTTCCACTTTTCCTGAGCCACAATGGCTAAACATGGAGCCCAGATAATGAGTGATCAGCCTGGCTACCGGTGAACATGAATTATTTACTTTACCATTTTTTTAGTTACTTCTGCCGGGCTTCTGCTGTTATGACATGAAAATAACTTAGTGGTCGTTTATTAATGACTCAACCTGTTTAGCACAACCACAACATAATTAGCAATAATTAGCTTACGGTTTATTGCAATCCAATGTGGCCTTTACAATATTTATATTGCCTACAGGTATATTTTTTTGATGATGAATTTGTAATACATTTTACAGCGCTTAGTCTATTAACAAGTACAAGTGGTTTTCCATAACATGTGGAAGTTGTATGAATGTAGAAGACATATGAGGGAAAAGAAAGGCTTTATTCTGTAAAAAAAATAACAGCTTTATTTTTATGTTGACCATGACTTGATCACACACAGACATGCTGAATAAAAAAGGGAACCGTGAGAAAGCTGTTGGACATTAATCTGAATCAGTTCCAGCTCATCTACAGACTGAGCAGAATACATTCTAGTTAACTGATAAGATCCACTTTCTGTTTTTATAACCATCCTTGTTGCTTTTCACCTAATTTGCTTTCTTTCTTTTGTTAAATGTAGGGGTGGCTGAAGAAGACTGCAGTGAACTTAACGTTTAACAATGTGTTATTGATCATTTGGAAACATTATCAGCATGAAAGACACCAGAGGTTTTGACAGATGTTTTAATTTCCTAATATTGATACACTGTAAAATAATTTTATGACCAGGAATTTTGGTATTTAGGATCAGGACAGTAAAAGGTTGTGATAATGTTGCATCCTGACACATACACCTATTTAGCAACAGAAAGCTCTCAATGAGTACAAACAGCAATCAATCAGCCTGAAGCCCACAGACACTGAAGGATCAAACTGAATAGAAAACATAAACCACTGATTTATAACTTATTACTACTTTATGGGCTCAGAAAAAAAAGTTTTTTTTCAGGCAATGATCTCTTAAAATGTGAATATGACTTTTGTTCTCCTAATATAACTATCCAGTTATCACACACTGACTTAATATTTGTAATGGAGCATCTCTAAATAAGAGCAATATTAAATACTAAAACTATCATGCTAGAATAGTTATAATATGGATAAATAAAAGTTAAAATTTAAGGTCCTTGTTTTATTACTTCTGCATCTGTGCTGATGTTGCAGTAAGTTGAAAAGACAGCTGCTTTTACTGAATGATTTTGTCTTCACTAGTCTGCAACTGCTGTCACATCAATTATAACTGCAGATTAAACACCTTTATACTAATTACCAAACTGAAGTCTTGATTACTGCATTTTAATTATCATAATTAACGTGTCTCAGTGCCAGTTTTTGGTCTGCAAGACACATTACTGCAATTTGTGTGACAAATGTTTTAAAAAAAACCAATATATTCATCTTCATGGGTTGGAAAACAGTATTGTAGGTTTTATACTTTGTTTTGTTCATGGAATGAAATTGTTTTTTTCTAATAATCTTTAAGGATTAATAATAATAATAATAATTAATCTAGAATCAGAATCAGAATAGGTTTTATTGCCATTGTTTGAGAACAAGTTCACAAACTAGGAATTTTTCTCGGTACAATCGTGCACATCAAACATTTAACATAAATAAAAATAAAATAAAAATAATGAGCTATAAGGCTAAAGTCTTTATAAATATTATAATCTATATGTATATGGAAGAACTATGAAAAGATAAACATCCTTTTTAACATGAGAGCAGCAGCAGGGTTCCATTCACAGATGTGCAGGTGAATGACAGCAGCAGATCTAAGTGTGGTCAGACCACACAGTGCAGTAAAATAAAGTTACGTAGTGCAGATGGTTCTATCCTACATGGGTCTTTAACTGAACTATCGGGTCTTCTTATTGTTCATGAGTCTGATGGCGGAGGGGAAGAAACTGTTCAGGTGGCGGGAGGTGTGGGTCTGGATGGACCGTAGCCTCCTGCCTGAGGGCAGGAGGGAGAATAGTCGGTGTCCAGGGTGAGAAGAGTCAGCTGTGATCCGACCCACACGCCTCCGGGTCCTGGAGGAGAACAGGTCCCGGAGGGATGGGAGCCTGCAGCCAATCACCTTCTCAGCAGCACGCACGATGCGCTACAGTCGGTGTTTGTCCCGGTCTGCGGCGCCGGGGGAACACACGGTGATGGAGGAGGTGAGGATGGACTCGATGATGGCCGTGTAGAACTGCACCAGCATCTCGGTCGGCACTTTGAGTTTCCTCAGCTGCCGCAGGAAGTACATCCTCTGCTGGGCCTTCTTGATGAGGGAGCTGATGGTTGGCTCCCACTTGAGGTCCTGGGTGATGGTGGTGCCCAGGAAACGGAAGGAGTCCACGATGGAGATGGGGGTGGGAGAGTCCATCAGGGTGAGGGGATACGGTGGGGCTGTGACTTTCCTGAAGTCCATGATCATCTCCACTGTCTTCTGGGCGTTCAGCTCCAGGTTGTTGTGACTGCACCAAGAAGCCAGCCGGTCCACCTCTCTCCTGTAGGTGGACTCATCACCGTCTGAGATAAGTCCGATGAGGGTGGTGTCGTCCGCAAACTTGATCAGCTTTACGGACTGGTGACTGGAGGTGCAGCAGTTTGTATACAGCGAGAAGAGCCAGGGGGAGAGTATACATTCCTTTGATGAAGTGCTGGGGTCGTTGATGGTTGGGGTGATGGTGGGGGAAGCAGAAGCAGAGGTGTGAGGAGCAGACGGCTGTTCAAAGCGGCAGTAGTGTGTATTCAGGCCCTGGGCGAGAGTCCGGTCGTTCAGGGCCTGGGGGGCTTTGGGCTTGTAGTTTGTGAGAGCCCTCAACCCCCTCCACACGGCTGCAGAGTCATTGGAGCTAAAGTGTTCCTGTATACGGTTGGAGTACACAGATTTTGCTCTTCTCACTTCACTACTGAAGTGGTACTTTGCTCGTCTGTATGTACTCCGGTCCTCGCTCCGCCGCGCTACTTCCTTCTCCTTACGTAGGTGCCGGAGCTTGGGTGTGAACCAGGGCTTGTCATTGTTATAACAAATCCTGGTGCGCGTTGGGATTATGCGCGTCTCATTGAACTGAATGTATGAGGTCACAGTGTCCGTATACTCGTCCAGATTGTCCGTGGCTGCTCCAAACGCTCCCCAGTCTGTCGTCTCCCAACATGAGCGCAGCTCCTCCAAAGCTTCAGAGGTGTATTTCCTCGTTGTTATCACGACAGGCTTGGCCAATTTCAATCTCTGTCGGTATGAGGGAATTAGGTGCACCATCACGTTTACAGATAAGGGGTGTAACAGTCCACATTTTAGTTGAGAAACATTCAGTACAGTCGTGTCAGCTTCATTTGTACATGCACATACAATAGAGCATCATTTAATACCTGAACGCATGCAGAATCTGTTCACTTTGGTTGAGAAACAGCTATATAGCTAAAACCATCAAGTAGCAGTTACTGCTCATAAACAAACAGGTTTCAGCATTTGCTTCCTGTTCTACTTTACAAACGCCAAAAGACACAAGTAAACATGTACCCTGAAGCTTATTACAGCGTTCTGAATTTGCTCTTGTGTCCTAAGTGATTTATATTAAAACATTTCTAAATATGTTGTAAAAAGCTATAGATCATGAGCTAATAACCTTCATCTCAGTGTTGTGAATATGCTGGAAGCATTTTGAGATTCAACAGAGACCAACATAGATTTAACTTTAGTAACATTGATATTTGTACCAGTTGCTAATTAGAAGGTTTTTACAACATACGCAGGGACAGAGATTTCATATTACTTTTGGAAAAGCAAAAGGCTGCATTTCTGTATAACTCATTTAGCTTTTAGAAATAGCAAGAATCTTTTGCAATGTTTCACACACATTTGTAAAAGATCTGTCAGTCTGGTAAGGTGGAGAGACGGAGATCATAACCTCAGACAATTGTTAGTGTAGGGACAGTCAAACCTCTCATTCTTTCCTTAGCACTCCCAACTGATGCACATTACTGTTTCAGTGCTCTGAAAAACCATGGTTAGAAGAGGTAGGTGGGACTCTCTCTCACCCTGGCTCATTTACTGTGGGACCAGGATATAGATCACAGAAGTAATTGAGTATATCTGTAGTTAAAACCCAAATTTGTTCCACCTCCTGGAAGATTTACAGTGGTATGAAAAAGTATTTCCCACCTTCCTGTTTCTAATTTTGTCATGTTTTTCACACTAAAATATTCAGATTATCAAACAAATGTAATTATTAGTCAAAGTCACACAAGTAAACACAAAAAGCAGTGTTTAAATGAAGGTTAAAATGCAGGTTAAATCAGTGGTTCATCATACCTGAGCTCCATTTCTCTAGTTGCAACCAGGACTGACTACTGCCACACCTGTCCTCTAGAAATCACTTCTGCATGACAAAGTGAAGTAGACCAAAAGATCCTCCAAAGCTAGACATCATACTAAAAACTTCAGGAGCAAATGAGAAAAAAAAGTCTTTAAGGTCTACCAGTCTGGAAAAGGTTCTAAGTCCATTTCTTCCAGTGACCCACAGTTAGATGTTAGTGAAAACATGGAGCAGTGGGGAACCTTACCAGGAGAGGTCCGACGACCAAAATGACCCGAGGAGCCCACAACAACATCCAGAGGACTTCACTCTGTTAAGGTCAGAGGTCACGACTCCACAATAAGAAAGAAACTGGGCTAAAATGGCCTGCGTGACTGAGTTCTAAGATGAAAACCACTGCTGAGCCACAAAACAACTTTATGATCCCCAAGACTCTGCTTCAGGGCCTGGAAGACCTGCTATGATAAATGGAGTCATGAATTCTGCTGTCGACCAAAAGACCCTGAAAGAGAATATCTGCCATCGGCCATCAGCTGGTGACATCAAGCTGAACCCAACCTGGGTTCTGTAACAGGACAATAATCCGAAACACACCTGGAAGTCCGCCTCTGATTGGCTGAAGAAGAACTAAATGAAGACTTTTGAGCGGCCTAGTCAAAGTTCTGACCAGAATCCTATTCAGATGGTGTGGGGTTACCTAAAATGATGGAAAAGCCTCCATCATAGCTGAAGAACATCAACAAGTCTGTAAAGATAATGGAGCAAAATATCTCCTTAGCTGGAAAAGACTCACTGCAAGTTATTGCAGACATCTGATGGCCATCGTTGCTGCTAAGGGTGGCCGCCAAGGCCATATCCACCATTTAGGAATTTTAGGGTAAATGCACCTTAGCCATAAATATGTGTGGACATTAGTGGATCACAGACAGGTGCTGCAGAGAAGAGCAGAACATCTTCAGCAATCCAGCCAACAGAAGAACATTTTATAGTTTTTTCCAAACTTGATTTAAGTTGAGTTATCCTGCTGCTAGCAGGTATTATAAGCTCAATAATGGCTAGATAAAACATGTCAAAATATTATGTTAAGATGGTTAACTATACAAATTATACTTATGTTACCTCCCTTGCTAGTTAGTTTATGCTGGGAATAAACCCAATTCTCTTTTCTTTCTGTGCAGAACGCTACTGCTTTCCACATATTTGACAGAAATCTTTTTTTGCCACATTAAACAGAGCAGGGTCAGAGGTCGGTTAAAGGGCCTGCACGCGTGAAAAGAGAATTTAAGTGGCTGAGACAAAACATCTATGGCATAAGAGGAACATCAAGGTTAATTTCTACTGTAATATCTCTGCCACTCATCCTAATTCTCTTCCAAAATGTTGCTTTCTACATTTTAGTAAAAGTAAAACTTTATTTATATAGCACCTTTCAAGATAAGTATCACTAAGTGCTTTACAGGCTAAAAAGGAAACAAAATGCAGTTTTGAAAAGATACGTTTTTATCTGGCCTTTAAACGAGTCAGCTAATCTAAAAAGGAGAGGAAAGAAATTCCAGAGCCTCGGTGCCACATATGTAAACACAGTTTTCTTTAGTTTTCATCTTATTATTTAATGCCACAATAGTAAAGAGAATATTAGAATTTGCTGAGAAAAAAGATTGATTTCAGGGAGAAACCAGCAATGGATCTATTCTCATTCCAAAATATGTTTTTTGTCTATATTTAATAGATAGTCCACCTGGATCAGCCATCCTGTTGTTCTTTAGAGCCTTTAGCCAGCTCCCTTCACATCAGATATTTTGTAGATAGTAAATCTAGCAAAATAGATTATTGTGTTTGTTCCAAATAGTTCAAGGTCAATAAGTTTGATAACCTGTAAAAAACTTGCATTCTGAAGAGGTGATTGGTGATTTGTATGAAGTTATTTGTTCCTGCTCAGCCGGTGGCACCTCTAACTATTCATTTTATTAATATGAATAATAATGAATAACTAAACGTATTTGTTACTGTCCCTTGATGATAGATTGATTTGTTTGAGTTGTATATACTAGGGTTTCCACCCATCACATAAAATACAGAATTGCCTTAGCATCAAAGTGTTGCCGCTTGTCTCTATCCGTTTCAGGATAGAGGCAAGACCTTTGTCTGTAATGTAAAAAATATTTATTTTCTTTGTTACATTCACTATATTCCACATCAGGACATTGACACCTATGATATTTATGGTAAAATTGTACATACAATGGGCATTTGGACTAGTTGTGCTGAAATGTAATTTTGTTGTACCACTGGTTGCAATGACATATTCTGATTTTTGATTTCCAAATATATAGAAGACTTGTCCCAGACTTTAAAGACTTTCACAAGTTTTGATTTTAAAGAATTTAAAGCGTTTTATAAACTGCAGATTGCCTTTCACAAGTACAAAAAGGACTTAAAATGTGTGGGTGGAAAAATTAGAAATAACTGCTAAATGTATGAGGAAAAATACTAGTTAACTTTTTAAGTCATACTTGACACAAACAAAAATCTGAAATAATATTCTGAAAAATCAAATATTTTGTTTTCAATATAATAATAAAATTAAAAAGCAGCTGTCTAGAAAAGACAAAACTAGCATATTCCAGTCTTTGGTTTAAAGCTTCATTGTCATCCTTAGTCACTCTGTAGATCTGGGATCTCTAGATCTATGGTTCAAGTGTCCTACCAGTTGTAGATGTGTCTCTGCTCCGCCACAGCTGATTCAAACTGTCTAACTTCCTCCTCAGCATGGCAACGTTCTGCCGAGGCCTGCTAACAAACCATCATTTGATTCTGTTTTGATGAAGTAAAACATGCAGGACACTGGCGCCTGGATGTTGAGATCCTGTTATAGATGAAGTCTCACTTTACACAGCATTATTATAGTTTTTGTGTCCATGTGGACCTACTGGAACGTTTCCCCTTTTGTCACACACAGAAAAACATAATCCGGCTATATAGATCTGTAAAGCAGCTCCTAACAGCAGCTGTGCAACAAGATGCAGCTAAACACTGTTAGTTCCATCTATGAACGGATCAGAACCAGCCACTAGGCAATATCTTGGTGATATAAGAAAAGATCAGATAAGAAAAAAAAAATCTCAGATAAAAGATAAATACATTTTCAGATAAGAAAAAAATCTGTTTTATTAAAAACAACAAATCCTTAGATATTTGATCAGTAGTAGCTACAGAAAAACTTAATTTCCCCCTGTGATCAATAAATAATTTTAGAATTTGAATTGAATCAATCTATGAGCTATCAGCGTGTGAAAAGTGGACATGCCTGTGGAAAGAAAAGAAGACAAGAGGGGGCTGGGTCAACCCTACATATAAACAACTTTTACTTTAGTTTTTAATAAAGTATTAAGATTTACTTCAGTTTTGGTCTCTAATTTAAATCAATGAGCATGGGATAGTGGATGGTGGGCCTCGGTAATTGTGAAACTCTGGCTATGGCCGTGGGTGGCCCAACCTGGTATTAGGTTTAGAGGGTAAATCACTTTGTCAAACAGGACCATGTAGGTTTGGATTTTGTTCTCCTTCCTTTAATAATTAAATCTTCATTTAAAAACCAAATTTTGTGCTAACTTCTGTTGTCTTTGACTAATATTTATTTGAGGACCAGTATCCTGCATGGAACATGTTAAATGCCAAGTACACAATATTATATATTACACTATTGTATGTGTTTTATTTTCAGTAAGGGGACAGCTAAGTTTACACTGAGGAATCAGTCCCTCAGTTAGGAAGGGTGCGATTGATTTATGGGAATCATTTTTTTTTTTCATTAAATTATTTTACCACCCTGGGCTTCCAGGGTTTTTAAACTAAAATAAGACACTCCTGGCATTTTTATGCTATATTTTTTCATTCAAATGTTTGTTTTCCCTTTTCCATCTTTCTTGCTGTTTGGTCCTCCATTTTTCCTTTTAAAAGCATGATACCTCATTTAGCTAAAACTGCCTCTAACTCTTGGTACGTTTGTAGTTTTCTTTGCCCCAGACTATAAATGAATAGCATTCTTTATCATGTTTTTGTTATGAAGAGTAAGTTAGACATGGAGTGTTTTTTTAATGAGATATTCTGTGAAGTGGATGTAAGTGCAGTTCTCCTTGGAATAGTGAAGCAATCATCCTGCTTGTAAGAAAGAATGGTGCTTAAGGGAATGGCCATAACTCAACAGCACACTGGAATCATCTCTAAGCAGTAGCATACTTCCACATGTTGAGCATTTGACTGATTCTCCATGTATGGTGTAGTATTCAATTTATAATCTGTATACTTTGCTTGATAAAGTATTAGATTCTGATGACTGCAGGCCCACGTTATAAATATATGATTCCCTTTGACCTTGGCCTTCCTCTTCCGTCTCCTCCTAGTTATGCTCTACAAAACAGAAAAGATAAGAGCAGAACTCCAGACAGCTGAGAGCTGAACCTGGGATCATTTCAGATTATATCATCCAGACGAATCAAGATGGGTCTCTGAAACGGTTCATGATAAATTATTCCTCTGAATATGACCTGATAGAGCAACCAGAGCTGAATAAAGTTCCTGCAGCTCTGACCCTTTACTTAGCATGCTGCTAGCTGCTCACAGAGCCACAACGACGGCTATGCAGGAAGACCAATCTTAGTTCCAGCCAATCAGCGTCCAGGTTTTGCACACTTTGGCGTTCCATACTCTTTGACTGGCATGGACAGTTAACTATTAAACAATTTATATTAGTTCGGCAAAATATTGATGACTTTTTTGTAAACATAAAAAAAATGTATTCAGCATAACCATAACTTCTATTTATGGTTAAAAGTTTATTATGCCTACGTTATTTTATTTCTCATGCTTATGTTTGTTTCTTGTTTCTATGTCAGCACCATCACATCACGACAAATTCCTTGGAATGTAAATGACTTGGTAATAAATCTAATTCTGATTCTGACTATATGCTATTACACTTCATACAGAAAGATTTGTTGGCGCCTTCGGTAAAAATGTGTGGAAAGCCTTTAATGTTGTTTGTCTTTTATTGCAGGATCATAACCTTCAAAATCTTACAAAAATCACAATGTTTTATGTCTGCCTTTCTTTTTGGGGAGCAAACAGAACTCTGAAAATAAGAATATTCCACCATCCTCTGCTTTGTGTTTATCACTGTGGCATCAGAATTTAATAACTATTTTGGGCACGTTGGGGCATATTATTTTGGATGCAGAAAAAGTCTGCCTCGTCAGCGCAACAGACATCTAAATATCACAACAATGACCCAATAATATCATTATTTAATCTCAAGCAACATTGTCAAAATACTTTACTGACCTCAATATCTAACATCTTTAAACTGACCAAAACACTCCCTGATAAATTGAGTTAATAATTTGTCCATTTAATGGGCTATTCTAGAGCGTCACGCTTTATTTCCAGATGGTCAGTTGATCTTTTAATATTAAGAAAATGCTTATGATTATGTTTCTAAAGAAAAACAACATTAGAGGTCATGATGGTGTTGAGTTTCACACCATTGATCTCTATTTACAGTATTCGGAGGAAGAAGTGCATCAACAGGGACACCCATACCAACCTGAACATTACCTTCATTTCCTCATGTTAAAAGCCATGTAACATTTGCTGTCTATATTTCAGCATAAACAGCCAAATAGAATGCTTTTTGACGGCAGCTTGAGGAAAGTTACACTCATGAAAATTATTTTCAAATGTAGATAAAAAGATGCGAAGGCTTTATTAGAAGGTCTCTTCTTCGTATGTCTTCTCTTGCTCCTTGTGCTACTTGCTCATTTTATTTTGTATCAGTTCATAACAAACTAATATTCTGCATACAGTATTTTATATATTACAGTTAAAATTTATGTTGTAAATATATTAAAAAAAGCTTTTGTTGGTACAGTAAATCTTTGGGTCACTCAAGCGCAGAAAAAATTTAAGTCATAATTATTTTGAATCAATATTAAAGTCTAATTTGTTGAGTAGATTTTTCCGTTTTAAATTTTTTTTTTGCCCTGTAAGAAAAATGAATTTACTTGAAATATTTCCCCTGAAACATTTATGTTAAATTGTTCCTTAAAAACGGGTAAATAGTAAAATCGTATTCAAATGAAATGGCTGTTACATAAAACTAATACAATTTGCAATTAAGTGCCCTTTGACAGTCTGTAAGAGAAAAGGATGAACTTGAAAAGAAAACTTCAAAATGTACAAATATCCAAATTAAATCACAATAAAAAAGTGAATAATTACAATGTAAAGTTATGCTGACCATAAAAAAATCTGCTTAGATTTTATCTGTAGTTGCAAAGATATCCTATAAATATATATGTATAGAATCTGCGACTGTGTCTTTCTGTGTGTTTTCCTAAGATGCCTGAAACACTATTATTATTAAAAAAAAATATATATATATATTTTTTAAATGAAACAGTATTAGAAAGGTGTCTGTTTTCAGAAAGGTTAATGGGACAAACATGGTTTTAAATTTGATAAAATGTCTGATTGTCCTCATGGGCTGAAATATCTAGGTTATCTCTTTCTGCTGAGCTCACTCTATGTCCTTCATTTATCTACACGGTAAGAAATTTGCCATGCAGAATATTATTGTCCCTGCCTTAGCCTAGCGTCTTTCTACTATATTTCCTGCTTTATATTTCATCCATGGGGTTACCTGACAGATATAGATGCCTTTCATTGTATTTTTCCTCTCTGCAGCCCTCACTGATAGCTGCTTGGGTGACTTCCGGGAGTGAGTGCAAATCCTCCGGCTTTATCTCTTGGCTGACAGAGGGTCCCATAAGGATCACAGAGGAAGAGAAGCATAAGTGAAAAACCACAATATATGAAGTGTAGAGAAGGACAGTTGTCAGAGACTTAATGACTTAACTGAAACCTTTCGCTTCAACACTCTTGCTTGCTTGAATACTCAGTAGTTCGAAACGTATCACTAGAACACAAGGCATTTTTACTTATATAGCACACTTTCAACGCGAAGGGAATTAAAGGTGCTTTACATGATTCAGTGGTAGAGAAACCAAATACATGATAAAAATAGGAAAATTAAAACAGATCATTACTAAAAGAAATGTCTTTAGTAACTCAAGCATGAAAAATAAAATGAATGTGAGAGTATGAAATTTAAAAACAAATAAAACATAAGAATAAAAAGAGAAGGTGTAAAGAACACATTTATAATTGTATAAAAGAAAATAGATTAAAGTGATAGTCTGGATCTTTAAATGAATTACAAATTTAAAGTATTGTATTAAATTGACCTCCTGGCCTTAAATGTTGATATAAAATAAGTCATTTTATGAATTATAACATTACTGGTAAGTCCCGCCTTCCCGTATCTCAGTTATGGCTCAGAATCCGCGGTGCCGTCCACTTTAACCAATCAAGTGATGCCGAGGGCTGTCAATCATCATGAACACTGTGTAGCCATGGATCAACACTCAGCTCAAGAGCAGAAGATATCGATTTCAAACCAAAAAGGCATCCTCACCTCCGATAACTCCATTGTTGACACTCTGGTTGTTTTCTCTCTGTCTTCCGCACATCTTGATCCATTGACCTGGCGCGTGCACGGCTTCAAGACCAATCAGAAAGGGAGGGGGAGGGAGCTTGGGTTGTTTTTTTTTTTAAATCATGTCCCTCTCTCTTTTTTCTTACAAAGTCCAGACTATCACTTTAAAAACAGATAAAACACAATTGGTTAAAAATATAATATGAATAAAAATCACATCACGAGAATCAAAGAGTGATCAGAAACGCAGTATAGGACTCAAAGGCAGCTCTTAATAGTAGAGTTTTAATCTTTGATTTAAAAGAGCCTAACGATTCAGCATTTTTGCATTCTTCTGGTAGTTTGTTCCAGATTTGTGGAGCATAAAAGCTGAAAGCTGCCTCTCCCTGTTTAGTTCTAATTCTAGGAATGTTAAGTAAGCTAGAGTTGGAGGACCCGAGTGGTCTGCTGGGTTGGTATAGTGACAACAGATCTCCAATGTACTTTGGTGCTAAACTGTTCAGTGACTTATAAACTAGTAGGAGTATTTTAAAGTCTATTCTCTGAGCTACAGGAAGCCAGTGGAAGGACTTTAGAACTGAGGTGATGTGTTCTACTTTCCTGGTTCTAGTGAGAACACGAGCAGCAGCGTTCTGGATCAGCTGTCTGATTTATTGTTTAGGTAGACCTGTGAGGACGCTGTTGCAGTAATCAATCCGACTAAAGATAAACCCATGGGTCAATTTTCAAGGTCCTTCGGTGACATCATTCCCTTAATCCTAGAAATGTTCTTCAGATGAGAGAAAGCTGACCTTTTTATTGCCTTTATGTGACCCTGGAGGTTCAGGTCTGACTCCATTATTACACCTAGATTTCTGGCCTGATGAGTAGTTTTTAGTTGTATTAGCTGAAGCTGTGTGCTGACTTTGGATCGTTCCTCCTTTGGTCCAAAAATAATGACTTCTGTTTTGTTTCTGTTTAGCTGGAGAAAGTTACGGGACATCCAGTCGTTGATTTGTTCAATGCATTCATTTAAGGTCTGGCTAGAATCAAAGTCACCTGGTGACAATGTAATGTATAGCTGTGTATCGTCTGCATAGTTATGGTAACTAATCTTATTGGCTGCTATAATCTTGGTTAGTGGGAGCATATAGATATTCAACAGGAGGGGACCCAGGATGGAGCCCTTCTGATGAGAAATTTCCAATGGACACAAAAAACTGCCTCTTCTTGAGGTAAGACTCAAACCATTGAAGAGCTGTACTAGTGAGTCCGATCCAGCTCTCCGTCTGTATTTATTGGATGTCATTGAAAACTTTGACTAGGGCAGTCTCAGTGCTGTGATGGGCACGGAAACCAGACTGAAAATTATCTAAGGAGTCGTTCATTATCAGGAATGTATTCAATTGTTGAAATACAGCTTTTTTAATGATCTTACTGATGAATGGGAGATTAGAGATTGGCTTATAGTTCTGCATCAATGTGTTGTCTAGGTTGTTCTTCTT